>CM029595.1:77175167-77841030 GCA_017311375.1 Mytilus coruscus | reverse complement strand
ACTGGAATAGTGATATTGTGTCTGTTTCGCAAATTATGATTTCATATCAGATACAAATTCTGGAACCAAGTCATGTAGATAATCTGGAGCCTGATTGTTTATAATTTTACAAAACAAAGCCTTTCTTTTTACCTCCCGCCTTACGTTTAATATTTCCCATCCCGTCTCCTGTAAATAACGTTTCGGCTAGCATAGCTTGGTAACCCAGTGACTATACGAGCAGCCGCGATTTGAATATTTTTTAACCAATCAGAATTTATTTTTCCACAATTATCCTAAACTTCTGATGAATACTCGAGTATCGGACAACTAAAAATCAGGTACATGTTTTCTGAATATTCCTTTTTTAGTCTAAATTTTAGTTTGCGTAAAACATTTAGCTGCTTTGTAGTTTTCTCGATCGGTTTATCAACATGCTTATACATGTACCATTTATAATGATTACTAAATATGACACCTAGATGTTTGTGCACATTTATCTGGTGTTAATGTAGCACAACTAAAATCAAAAGTAATTTAACTGTGTATTTTTCTCAAAATGAATAGTATCTATTTCATTAGGTAAATATTTACTAGCCATTTTCTGAGCACTTACTTAAATAATCAAGATCTGTACCAACTGAATTTTTTAAATTAATTCATCAGGTACAGTATGCCTATTGCAGTATCAACTGCAAAAGCATCAGCTATATCATGTATGTATATTAAAACAACAAAGGCCCTAATACCGACCCCTAAAGCACACCCGCGTTCAGTTTTCCAAGATTTGACAATGAATCGTTTATGATAAATCTCTGAAATCATCTAGACAAGTAAATTTTCAACCAACATAGCAAGTCTCCTTTTATACCATATTTTCCAGTTTTTGGAATAAAGCCTAAATGCAAACAGTATCAAATGCTTTGCTGATATCAGTAAATGTAATGCTTGTAATAAGCTTTTCATTTAGTGCAGTCAAACGTTGGTTTTACAATTATGTCAACTGATGCGAAGTTGGATATCCTGGAATAAATTCGGATTGATACTTGAACAATAGTTTCTTTTCACGTAAATGGTTAAATATATTTTTGATATATTTGATAAAGTGTCCTATATGGCTTATAATAAAGTATTTTACTGTAATTTCGGAAAGCCAATGAAATATTTATTTCAGAAAAATAGTTTACATCTGTCACAGTTTGGCTTGAATAAAATTGTTCAATCAATATCGAACACTTTTGCGCATATTCAATCCTGAATTTTCTTAAGGATATTTATCAATGAGGTGGAGGTCCGTCTCTGATGTTTAAATTCAATGGAAAGAGAGAACGGAATTCTTAGCCTCCTTAATATTACAACCTTTCAGTGAAGAAGCTTGACAGTGGCAGATCTTTTATATAAATGTCTACATGAAATTGACAAGAGGTCATGCTTGACAGATTCTTCGTTTGGTTTTAGTTTTTAAGTTACGAAAATTCAGGTTTAGCATGTATACTTTGATGAGTAAATATTTTGATAGCGATTGTCTGAATACTTTTCTTTGTAAATGTAAACACCAGTAAGTTCGTTAATTATCTTGACAGTTTACTATGCAGGTTTGTTTTCTATTAAATTATTTTAGTTGTATGATTTATTTGTTTTAAATTTCGTTCTTTACATTTCAAGATATGTAGTTGAAGTGTCGATCAACTTTGTTTTGCAACTCGTCGAGTGCATTTAATTTTTCCCATCTCCCCTTTTCCCTTAGGGATTGATTTATATTAAGAAATAATGAAGGGGCAAAATAACATTGTTAATTGCTGTTTTCATTTTTTGCATGTTTTAATTATCTTTTGTGCTTTACTTTATTTTTCTGCTATATGTGTATTTTGTAGTATTTAATTTGATTTATTAACCTGCTTAAGTTATGTTATCTGCATATTTATATCTGTCTAATCGCCTAATAAACGTTTTATATAATGTTGGTATTTTGTCTATTTCACTACTGAGGTATTTTACACAAATTTACGAGCCCTTAAGGCAATGAACAGGAACGAACTTCGCCTGCCAACATCTCAGAAAACTATTCACAGCTTCATATACATAGTTGTATTATAATGTTCTGACAACAAATGGAATTTTGATCGGTGCAAGTGTTTAGTGCTGGCAAATGTTTAAAATCATAGTTCTAGTAATAGTCCAGTCAAACTAAGTTTGAACCTCAAACTAATTGCAATAGAAAATGTGTTAGTTCTTATCTATAGCATTTAGCCCCAAATATACACAGAAAAAAGTCCCATAAAATCTAACTTGAGGAAAACTCAAAATCAGCATTTTTAATTTCCTATGGAAATTAACATTGGAAAGGGAGATAACTCTGCAAAAATGAGTCTTTTTTGGTCAATTTTGGTGATTGTTTTAAGTTAAAAGGACAAGGCTTTTAATTTTCAATTGTACATGTAATATTTGCATTTATTTTACAGGATTCCTTAATATATTGAAATTAAATATACAATAATAATATTTTTCCGGTCAACATTAAATTAAGGTTGCACAGAAAAAGCCTAAACCAATGGATAATTATTTAAAGGTTTATAGTCAGGAACTTGCGAATAAATAACAACGACAAAGATTAAATCTCATATTTTCTTCTATTAAAAAAAAACTGCAAAATTATTAAAAGTATTTCAGTGAGGTTTCTGAGTGCTAGGTCAATAAGGCAGCAACCATTTGATTTTCTGGGGGCTATGGTGAAAAAAGTTTGTTTCAGTTTTGGAGAAAAAATAATTTGTTTTGACCCTGAGAAAAAAAATTGTTTGTTTCACCTCAGCTGCCACTATATGTAATGCTAAAATTGAAAGAAAAAATTGTTTTGGACTTGTCGCGAAAAAAAGATAGCCCCCCAGAAAATCAAATGGTTGCTGCCTAATTATGTTTTAGATCACAAGTATTATTCAAGTAAGTTACACTTCATGTAATGATGAAAATGCTTCTGAGTCATTAAAATATAAGTCTGAAAGAGATTGTTTTAAGTTAAAAGGACAAGGCTTTTAATTTTCAATTGTACATGTAATATTTGCATTTATTTTTACAGGATTCCTTCATCATAAAAATTAAATCAACAATGAATAATATTTTTCCAGTCAACTTAAATTAAAGGTTGCACAGACAGTATACAATTTCCTTACCTTATAGTTTTAGGTAACGTCAAACATTTCACTTAAAGAGAATAATTAATCCAGTCAAATTCACAACTGAACTCGCCATTGCTTTAAAAAAAAAAAACACACTAAATATGTGTGTACATTCTGTTCAGATGCATGTTGACATCGATGTGTAAGACCAAAACACTACAATGTCAAAAAATGTATTTTTTTCGGAATTTAGTTCAAACGGGGTTTCCTAAGGGATGACAGAAATATTTTTATAACTTTGAGATACGTATAATTTTTTTATAGATTATATATAACGTTATAATCTTTGTTTATCTGTGAAAAAAGAAAAAAACTAACAGACTACATTTGAACAGATTTGTTAAAGGACGGCCAATTTGGGTATTATTTTCTTCTGAGACTACAACACATGTGTTATACATGTGTTATAGTAGTCTCAGTTTTCTTAAATAATGAGACACATGCTTACAAGATAGAAAGACATCTATTTCTGACTTCAATGGCAAGTAAAAACAGAAAATAGAAAATTTTCCAAATTGCCGCCAATTTATTTTTTCCGCGAAATTAACGCAATTTCAGAATGGCGGGCTTTAACATCAGTCCCATTGTTGTCTAAAGAAAGTAGCAACAACGGTCGTTTCTAAGGGCTTGCTTTCCGACTGTATGCTGTTCCTGATGCAGTCCAAAGTAGCGGTCTTGTTGGTACCAGTGAATCCAACGGTCGCTGAATAAATTATGGATGGTTGATACCAATTAGCCCATGGATTAATTTCCGACTTGTTCAGAAAATGTGCTGTTGCAGTTATCAGTGGTGGCACTAAGAATTCTAATGGAACACTTGACATGGAGGCCATATTTTGCAATATACTAGATATTACTCGATCAAAGGTCTCACCAAGTTTAACTTCATAACACTTCTCAACCCGTTCTCTGTGGATGGATGAAGTCATTTCCTGTTCTTTGCCTTCCTGTCTTCAAGCTTTGAAACGGTATGATGACGTTGTTGGCTCGATGTTTGGGCGCCGTTGCCAAGGTTACGCTAAGTTGCCGTCTATGACGTTACGAAATCCGCGAACCATGAGCAATGCCAAAAGCAGAAACAACGTCACATGAATACAACTAAACATGGACTTCAACTGCTTGATGAGACCGCTTAATCGAATTGAAGATTTACATAGATGTATAGGATATATAAAAGCAATCCCAGACACTGTGAATAATCGGATTCAACATTTAACAGCTATTATGAATTCAAAAAAAAAAAAGAAAAGCATTTACCGAGCAAGAAATATCGACACTGGTTCAAACCTTAGAAAGAATTCTACCAAGGTTTGGTGACAATCCTTCAGCTATGAATAATGATATCATAGAGAATGAATTAGCAAAGTACATTCAGAATAGCATATTTGATGTAGGAATTGTAAAAATTAACATTATTCCTCCAATTAAAACATGTTGTAGGGCCCTGACAAGTTGTTCGCAGAAACATTGTACAGTGTACAGAAATTTGTCCAAACCTGTTGTTGGAATAATGCACCATATGAAATGCCAGAAATGCAATACAGTGTACAAGACTAGTACCTACAAATGCTGTCGTGAGCCTGAATATTATTACAAAGATGTCCTTACAGCGCCCTACTTTATGTCGACTTGCGATACAGTTTTTGCAAATGATTTAATGAACTCTGTAGATATTGACATGTAAGTATATTAAATTATTTTTTGAAAAATATGCAACCAATATCATTAACAAGGTAGACAAAAATGTAATTTTAATGCAAATTATTTAAAGTTAAAGTGTACGGAATTAACGATTTTTTATAATGTTTTGCATGTGATGAGGTCATGGCTAAACTATACATATACATGTATCTGTAGACTTTATAAAACAAAAGTTTAAAGTATAAAATATTTCCTATTTTCTTAAAGAAATAATTGCACAGTACTAATGTCATTGATCATAACATATCGTCTTACATACGCATTCGAATTCAAGACATAAAGACCAAAGATAACAAACTAGACCAAACTATGTTCAAATTCTTAGAGGAATTATGCTCTTGTTCGATCGTTTCAGACAATTTCATACTAAAATATTGCAGTATAAAATAAAAACTGCAAGGATAACACGCAAAATGAATTCCTTTATTTTAGGGTAATAAACGTGGTTTCAAGTCTTTTACAAAAACAATGAATTAAAAGTAGTGATAAATATTTGTTTGTAGGGCGCTGTAGGGACATCTTTGTAATAATGTTCAGTAAGTTGTGATATACAAATATATATATAGATCTCGGTAAGAGACCGACCATTTAATCTCAAAAAGGGTGGAGGAGCTATTTTTTTTTTTTTACCTAAAAACTAGCTGCTCCACCCTTTTTGAGATTAAAAGAGTTTGATTCTAATTCTGGATCCGAGAAAAACAAATCTGGCAACGGATAGGAAAAGACATATACCATAGAAAATAATGTTCAATTCTCAAGAAAAAAAATTGCCGTGCAGCGTCAAAATGATTTGTGGAACCCATGTGTTACGCACGAGGATTAAAAGAAAACTTGCCGAAATAAAAAAAAAAAAATACTTATCCACACGTTTGTCTAAGTCCAATGATTTCTCGGGATTGTTTCTGTCGTCTGCTATTCATTGGTACATTCAATACATATGTACACAACTAAAATTATATGATTCAATGTGTGTATATACACAAGTTCAGTATTTCCATACATACTATATACAATTGTGCCGTAAAAATTCAGTAAACTGTTTACGGAATCCAAATTCTGTTAAAACGAAAAAAGTTCTGTATATAAGA
Organism: Mytilus coruscus; assembly: GCA_017311375.1. NCBI lineage: Eukaryota > Metazoa > Mollusca > Bivalvia > Mytilida > Mytilidae > Mytilus > Mytilus coruscus. Next base: position 77,835,089 of record CM029595.1, on the reverse strand, counting down.
TTTTTCTAGTTCCCAATTCTGTTTCTATTGTAGATACGAAAAAAATTTGCACGTAATTCGAATACTGTACTGAATGAAACAGTTAAGTATAGTAAGATGGGGACCAGTCCTTTTGCATACCCAACAGAAGAAACTGACGTAAGACTTTGAAAGACATAATGAACATAACTGAACTAGTTTAGCAACTAAAACAGATTAACAATTGAAGTCATTAAATATGAAATCACTGAGCCTCCTCTAAGATCACGCGCCCCTCGGTTCTTCAATTTCCGTATGCCGACCTCATCTTGACTTGTTTCTTGACTTTTTCCATAATTTAAATAGGGATTCCCGCAACCCAAAACAGTAAATCCAGGATCTCTGCACTTAAAAAAGACAATCCTGGGGTATCGATAAAACGGGTAAGTTTACCAAAACTAACATTTGTGATTCTACAAAAACATATCCAAATTTGAAAAAAAACGTTGATAAGTTGCCACGTTGACAAGTTTTAGCGGCTGCCTCCATACGCAGCCTTACATCGCCGAACTATCAATTAATATTTTGTAAAAAAAGTAATCCGAATATCGAACAATTAAAAATTAAATTGTTTTTTTTTAAATAATAATTTCTTAATAATGTGTGTTTATTACAACAGTAGTAGATGCCATTTTATTTTTATACCGATGGTGCTTCGTTGTATCCAGGAGGGCTAATCGATATTACTTGGTATTCTTAAACTTAAAATGTTCTCAAATTACTGCTGTCAGAATGAATTAATATTTCTTCATGCACATCTACGCATTGTATACTGCTGGTAGATAAAGTTTCATGGTAATCCATTAAATGGTGTTGGGGGAGTTGCGCTTACGAGAGGATTCCAATGTATTGCAAAATTTGGGGCTGGGGGTATATTAAAGTGATCGAAGTCACAGTTATAGTTTTTTTTATATATTTGTAACTATTTTTTTTTTTTTTTTTAGTTTCAGGAAAGCTGCTTCATTTGAATGCATAGCATTTGCTTACAACGATCTCTATGTGGGACAAGACTGGATGTTGAAATCTGATACTGGAGCTTTAATACTGGACCGACGTAGGCTAGCAGAAGCATGGTATAAAAGAGCCTTCATATCGATGAAGCAACGGAACTGTGATGAATCAGAGATAGAATTTATAACATCCGATCATCTGGAAAATACGTTAGAAAAGCATGTGGATCAACTTTGGACATCTTTTACTAAGGATTGGTCATCACACACAGATAGTTGTAATCACAAAGGTGAGCAAAACATAATATATAAGTGAGGAGTATAATAACCGCTTCATTTAAGTGATAAATGGATTAAATGTCTAGATTGCAATCTCAAATTTGTATCAAGGCAGTTAAATGTGCCCGCTAGTAAATATTGTCCTCTTTTACATTGATCATGTAAGTGAAAATCAGACACAGAATAAATAACAAATATAAGTTCAAAAACCCGGGTTTTTTCATAAAGAATTGATAGTACTAACCGGATACTATTTACTAGGACAGTTTGATCGCTTACATATTCTGTAGACAATTTGTGGAAATGTTTTGCATAAGTAAAATATTATCCAATAGATAATTTAATTGTAAAATTATAAATTAAACATTTTTTTTTTTTTGATATATTGTATTCATGAAACATTTTTGCAATTATTTAGTTCATTTATATAAGAAGATGTGGTATGAGTGCCAATGAGACAACTCGCCATCCAAGTCAAAATTTATAAAAGTAAACCATTATAGGTCAAAGTACGGTCTTCAACACGGAGCCTTGGCTCACACCGAACAGCAAGCTATAAAGGGCCCGAAAAATTACTAGTATAAAACCATTCAAACGGGAAAATCAACGGTCTAATCTATATAAAAAACGAGAAACGAGAAACATTTATGAACCACATCAACAAACGACAACTACTGAACATCAGATGCCTGACTTAGGACAGGTGCATATGCCTTGATATGTATAAAGACTAAGTTAAACGTTCATAGCTTTAATGTTTTCTTTCAATTTCAATTTTTTAATATGATTTATGAAACATTTTTTTTTTTTTTTTGTTCAGTATGTTCTAAAGCATTAGTATTGGACGGACACATGAAGGGGACAAGGTCTGCTTGTGCAGAAAAAAAGAGTGAGACAAAAACTTGAGATGAGTTAGGTGATGTTGTTGTTAGATGTAAGAAAACCCCAGCGGCTGGTTCAATCTACTGTAAAAAGCATGCTAACACAGTAACGAAAGAGAACCCATCTAACGAGGTATATTTTAGATATGTTACAAAATGTAATAATATTTTTATTATTGTTTTAGATGGCCAAATTTAGTGTCTGTTACAATACTGTATATGAAAATTTATAATTTTGATAAAGAACCAGTTCAAAATATTTTGAATATTTTTTGTTTATATATAACAAGAAGTGCTAACCATCAATCGAGTCACTAGTCATTTAGAGCACTGTACCCAACGTAGATAATAATAAAAAAAAGGAATATATAGAAGCCGCAATCTATCAAACTGTCCTTTGTGCCCTAGTGGTATTGGTAATGAATCCTGAATCAACTTAATCGTCAATGCAGTCTGCCATGTAATTAATAAGAAATGAAGTTTACAAAGGAATATTCAGACGGGAAACCATGTATAATCACAAATTGTCGCCCTATACAATCATGATATTTAAGCAATATTTCTTATTTTTTAGAATATAAAATGTCGAGATGAACAAGTAGACGATTTGCGTTGTAACACTAGGAAGGATATATGTCTAGTTGAAAAAAATAAAACATCTGGAATCTGCGCAGCAGTTTACAACTGTGGTATCATTGTAGGTGTAACTGAGTTATTTGGATTTGAATCCTTATCTCAAATAAGTTTACATGTTTCTTGTCTGATTAGCAAAGGAGATGTTAAATTTTCCATATTTACTTGCTTATGATGACGCATGCCATTTGAAGAAATGTGTTAATAACCCGATAAGGGCAGACAAAACTGAATATTCCAAACTGTTGGCAACAATAAGAATGGTTGTTGACAAAATGCACTTTGTTAATCACATTGATAAGTGGTGCAGAAGAAATGTTAATCCTTACACTGATGATCAATTTAAAGATATAAACACGGAAGCATGCGAGCAGACATTTAATTTTATTGCAAAATTCAAGTACGCTACTAAGCACATGCCGTATGCAAAGTACAATATATTCATTTTGTACATATGTACTAAATATAATATTGATAGACTGGTAAGGAACACCAAACGATGTAAATTTGATTTATAATTGTCTGAAGAACCAGTGAATTTAATAATTGTATGTATGTCGTGTACAAGTTGTGATTTTACACAAGTTCTAACTTGTACAGAAATTGTGTACACGTTATCACAAAATTTTGAGTACCTTCGTTTGGTAATGGATTCTGAAAAAAAATATTAAACATTTAAAATAATTTAGTTTTTTTAACAGTTCTGCCTGTCAATGTTATTATATATAATTGAATTATAATTTTTTTGAAATTTTGAACATTTTAACATTAAGCAGAGGTTTACATATTTACGTGGGTTAAATCAACGGAGCAAAGTTTGCAAGCTTATAGTATTTTATTTATATGATGTTGCTTAAAAATTATAAACAGGAAATTAATCTAAACTAATAAAGTTAAGCGCGTGTGGATTTAGGCATAACTTGTACACTCCTTCTGATATACAAAGTATAACTTGCATACATATCTTTGTACTGTGATGATATATATTAGTGAAACTCAATGAGGTGTTAGATTTTTTGTTCATCCTTTCGGCGCATTATTTAATGACATTGATAGACGCTGCACATTGCATTGGTCATGCAATAGTACTTTTATAAGAATATAACATTCGTCGTAAATTGTGAGAGTGTGTTTGTTTGTGCGTGTTTTTGTTTGTTGGTTTATTGTTTTTTAATAATTCTGGGTTTTATTCATTCCAAAGTTATGAATAATTCTGTGCTTAACGCAATTACAGTTATTAAATTAAGGACTTAAGAGGGGTCGTGTGTGTTGCTGAGTTTGTCCTTGTGCCCGTTTGTCCATCTGTATGATTGTATAGTTGTAAAGGATGTTTTATGCACAAAATTTACGGATTTAAGTAATTATTTCATAAAGGCATAGCATTAATAATTTGATAACTAATAAATGTAAAATATGTCAAAGCAGTTGGTTGTCTGTACTGATTTTTTTTAATAAAGAAGTGTTTACATGTAGTTTATCAATTACATTTTCAAATAATGTATTTATATTACGCCTGTGTCGACGTTCTTAATAGTAGAACTTATTTGGACAGTTTTTTAATGTTTGCAAATCTCTATCCTCCTCCTCCTCCTCCGCCACATCATCATCATCATCTTTGAGATGTTGACATTATAGATTACTTTGTAAAACAGTGTTTTGAAATTGTCTTTTTCGCGATGTGGGCAATGCCAACCATGTAGAGTCAAGAAGTTTATCAATTTCAATTTCAAATAATGTATTTATATTACGCCTGTGTCGATGTTTTTAATAGTTGAACTTATTTGGACAGTTTTTTAATGTTTGAAAATCTCTATCCTCCGCCTCCTCCTCCTCCTCCTCCTCCACATCCTCCTCCTCTTCCTCCTCATCATCATCTTTGCGATGTTGACATTAAAGATTACGTTGTAAAACAGTGTTTTGACATTGTCTTTTTCGCAATGTCGGCAATGCCAACCATGCAGAGACAAGATGATGAAAGGATATCGACAAAGTAGTACAACAACATGTCGACATCGTTGTATTCAAAATTAACAATGTAAACACGAGTAATGTGTTAGCGATATCTGCAATGTCAACGATGTAGACAAGAGTGTGAAACGATATCGACAACGTTGTACACTATCGTGTTGACATTGTCTACTTCGCGATGTCGTCAATGTCAACGATGTAGACAAGAGTATGAAACAATATCGACAACGTTGTACAATATCGTGTCAACATTGTTTACCTCACGATATCGTCAATGTCAACGATGTAGACAGAAGTATGAAACGATATCGACAACGTTGTACAACATCGTGTCGACATTGTCTACTTCGCGATATAGTCAATGTCAACAATATAGACAAGAGTATGAAACGATATCGACAGCGTTATACAATATCGTGTCGACATTGTCTACTTCGCGATATCGTCAATGTCAACGATGTAGACAAGATAGCTCAACATGCAGACTTCTTATACGTTCAGGTATTTCACATCCAATCTTTTATGGTAATATTCTTTATAAAGCACAAAATGTCAGTATTCACCTCAGAAGCTAACAAAACCTTTAAATAGACTTATTAAGAAGGATATAGTTACGATACTGTTGTCAGGTTATTAAAGATTGCATATTTTGGCTTTAATATTGATTCACTTATAGGATCTTTGCATCGGAACTAAACACATTTATTTAAAACCAGTTGTTGGCATGGCACGGGTTATGCTCTTCTCATATATTTTATGATGGTATGATACTAAACCCTAACGGGAGGGATTGTGCTTGATATTCATATGATGAAGACATAATCTTTCAATCAGTTTAATTGAGGTCTGGAGCTGGCATGTCAGTTAACTGCTAGTAGTCTGTTGTTATTTATGTATTATTGTCATTTTGTTTATTTTCTTTGTTACATCTTCTGACATCGGACTCGGACTTCTCTTTAACTGACTTTTAATGTGCGTATTGTTATGCGTTTACTTTTCTACATTGGCTAGAGGTATAGGGGAGGTTGAGATCTCATAAACATGTTTAACCCGCCGCATTTTGCGCCTGTCCCAAGTCAGGAGCCTCTGGCCTTTGTTAGTCTTGTATTATTTTTACTTTTAGTTTCTTGTGTATAATTTGAGTTTAGTATGACGTCCATTATCACTGAACTAGTATATATATTTGTTTAGGGGCCAGCTTAAGGACGCCTCCGGGTGCAGGAAATTCTCGCTGCATTGAAGACCTATTGGTGACCTTCTGTTGTTGTCTGTTCTGTGGTCGGGTTGTTGTCTCTTTGACACATTCCCATTTCCATTCTCAATTTTATTTTAAGAGTATGAAACGATATCGACAACGTTGTACAATATTGTGTCGACATTGTCTACTTTGCGGTGTCAACAGTATCGGTACTACTTTGTACACTGGACATGAATGAAGTTTTTCAACTAAGTAACGTCTTCTCCAATACATACATAAATATAATATTAAATAATTAAAATAGATATTACACACTCATAGTTTATGATGGGATACATATTTAGTTCCTATTCTTGTGACAGATTAAGATGAAAAACGGAATAAAATTACACATAATTGTAAATATCAATTTTATATCTTCAATAAAAATCCATTGATACGTTTCCGATAACAATAGTCAATCATTAAGATCATTCGATCATCGTATCCCTAAGAGCATAAGCTAAATCATGTTCAAGTCAGATCTGTTCAAATTAGGTTGTGAAAGTTGAGGAAAAAACGCTACATACCTTTTATATACTTTTGTACAGATAGAAAAACACTATAAGATTCGTCAGAACTCAAAGACTCATCACCAGATAGCAATAAATCAATTGTAATATTGACAGTAAAACATTGATTCCATTTATCATTAAAAGCCTTTGTACTGAAAAACTGCTACAATATAATAAATAATGTTCAGCATGTTCATTGATAAAGCCACATAAATCATTGGCTTCTAGTATTAAGTGTGCATTAAACAAGTCAAGATTCGTTTGTTGGTGTGGTTCACAAGTGTTTCTCGTTTCTCGTTTTTTATATAGATTAGACCGTTGATTTTCTTGTTTGAATTGTTTTACACTCGTCTTTTTGGGGTCCTTTATAGCATGCTGTTCGTAGTGAGCCAAGGTTCTGTGTTGAAGGCCGTACTTTGACCTATATTTGTTTACTTTTTACACATTGTGACTTGTATGGATAGTTGTCTCATTGTCACTCATACCACATCTTCTTATTTATATGAAGAGTGCTACACCGGTTTTGCAGCCTTGCATGTAATACAGATAGTAAGCGATCATCTCTAGAGTTAAAATAGCTGGAAATTTATCATTCTTGTATAAAATATGCAATTTGCTTTTAAATATAAATGAAAATCTAGGAATCTGCCTAATAAAAATGTCTAAAGTGTTTCACAATGGTATGGATGATGGGAAACAAGACTGGTGATAAACGATTCACTGGAATAGTGATATTGTGTCTGTTTCGCAAATTATGATTTCATATCAGATACAAATTCTGGAACCAAGTCATGTAGATAATCTGGAGCCTGATTGTTTATAATTTTACAAAACAAAGCCTTTCTTTTTTACCTCCCGCCTTACGTTTAATATTTCCCATCCCGTCTTCCTGTAAATAACGTTTCGGCTAGCATTACTTGGTAATCCAGTGACTATACGAGCAGCCTCGATTTGAATATTTTTTAACCAATCAGAATTTATTTTTCCACAATTATCCTAAACTTCTAATGAATACTCGAGTAAGTAAAAATCAGGTACATGTTTTCTGAATATTCCCTTTTTTAGTCTAAATTTTAGTTTGCGTAAAACATTTAGCTGCTTTGTAGTTTTCTCGATCGGTTTATCAACATGCTTATACATGTACCATTTATAAGGATTACTAAATATGACACCTAGATGTTTGTGCACATTTAACTGGTGTTAATGTAGCACAACTAAAATCAAAAGTAATTTAACTGTGTATTTTTCTCAAATTGAATAGTATCTATTTCATTAGGTAAAATATTTACTAGCCATTTTTCTGAGCACTTACTTAAATAATCAAGATCTGTACCAATTGAATTTTTTTTAAATTAATTCATCAGGTACAGTATGACCTATTGCAGTATCAACTGCAAAAAGCATCAGCTATATCATTTATGTATATTAAAAACAACAAAGGCCCTAATACCGACCCCTAAAGCACACCCGCGTTCAGTTTTCCAAGATTTGACAATGAATCGTTTATGATAAATCTCTGAAATCATCTAGACAAGTAAATTTTCAACCAACATAGCAAGTCTCCTTTTATACCATATTTTTCCAGTTTTTGGAATAAAGCCTAAATGCAAACAGTATCAAATGCTTTGCTGATATCAGTAAATGTAATGCTTGTTATAAGCTTTTCATTTAGTGCAGTCAAACGTTGGTTTTACAATTATATCAACTGATGCGAAGTTGGATATCCTGGAATAAATTCGGATTGATACTTGAACAATAGTTTATTTTCACGTAAATGGTTAAATATATTTTTTGATATATTTGATAAAGTGTCCTATATGGCTTATAATAAAGTATTTTACTGTAATTTCGGAAAGCCAATGAAATATTTATTTCAGAAAAATAGTTTACATCTGTCACAGTTTGGCTTGAATAAAATTGTTCAATCAATATCCAACACTTTTGCGCATATTCAATCCTGAATTTTCTTAAGGATATTTATCAATGAGGTGGAGGTCCCGTCTCTGATGTTTAAATTCAATGGAAAGAGAGAACGGAATTCTTAGCCTCCTTAATATTACAACCTTTCAGTGAAGAAGCTTGACAGTGGCAGATCTTTTATATAAATGTCTACATGAAATTGACAAGAGGTCATGCTTGACAGATTCTTCGTTTGGTTTTAGTTTTTAAGTTACGAAAATTCAGGTTTAGCATGTATACTTTGATGAGTAAATATTTTGATAGCGATTGTCTGAATACTTTTCTTTGTAAATGTAAACACCAGTAAGTTCGTTAATTATCTTGACAGTTTACTATGCAGGTTTGTTTTCTATTAAATTATTTTAGTTGTATGATTTATTTGTTTTAAATTTCGTTCTTTACATTTCAAGATATGTAGTTGAAGTGTCGATCAACTTTGTTTTGCAACTCGTCGAGTGCATTTAATTTTCCCATCTCCCCTTTTCCCTTAGGGATTGATTTATATTAAGAAATAATGAAGGGGGCAAATTAACATTGTTAATTGCTGTTTTCATTTTTTGCATGTTTTAATTATCTTTTGTGCTTTACTTTATTTTTCTGCTATATGTGTATTTTGTAGTATTTAATTTGATTTATTAACCTGCTTAAGTTATGTTATCTGCATATTTATATCTGTCTAATCGCCTAATAAACGTTTTATATAATGTTGGTATTTTGTCTATTTCCACTACTGAGGTATTTTACACAAATTTACGAGCCCTTAAGGCAATGAACAGGAACGAACTTCGCCTTCTAACATCTCAGAAAACCATTCACAGCTTCATATACATAGTTGTATTATAATGTTCTGACAACAAATGGAATTTTAATCGATGCAAGTGTTTAGTGCTGGCAAATGTTTAAAATCATAGTTGTAGTAATAGTCCAGTCAAACTAAGTTTGAACCTCAAACTAATTGCAATAGAAAATGTGTTAGTTCTTATCTATAGCATTTAGCCCCAAATATACACAGAAAAAGTCCCATAAAATCTAACTTGAGGAAAACTCAAAATCAGCATTTTTAATTTCCTATGGAAATTAACATTGGAAAGGGAGATAACTCTGCAAAAATGAGTCTTTTTTTGGTCAATTTTTGGTGATTTTCTTAAAATTCATGTAAAGTATGATACTTTGATGTGGTTATAAGTTTGTGTTTGACTATATTATATAATCTTCTGCTCATGAAATGTACAAAACCGAAGTGTTATGAGTATTTTTATTTTCTTTTGCACATTTTTCATTGAAGAAATTGCAAAGTTATGGCTTTGTGACCATTTTGAAAAAATAATGTGAATATTTGGTATTGTTTATATCTGTAAATTATATTTGTTCAGTATCTTCCTTGTTTCAAGATACTTTAAAACACAAAAAGAAGAATAGATGCTTAATTATTTTTATTAAATTTGAGATTCTTTACCTTGACATGTTGAAAAATCTAATAAATGGTCAACTAATGAATTATGAAATCTAGGTTGTAGCTTGATAAAAGATATGAAAACACCTTTAGAGTTGTTTGTTATACTCTAAAGACAGCTAAAATATCAAGAATCAATACATTCTGTTGAATAGAAGCGGTAAAGTTATAATTTTGTATCAATTTTTATTGATATTTCTGCCTTTTTTGCAGAGTTATCTCCCATTTCAATGCAAATCTCCATAGGAATTTAAAAAACGTGTTTTTTTAGTTTTTCTCAAGTTAGATTTTGTTGGATTTTTTTCTGTGTATATTTGGGGTATAATGCGAAAGATTAAAACTTAAAAATCTTCTGTTGCAATTACTTCAAGGTTAGGGTCAAATTTATGCTAGATTGACTGCACTATAAATATTTTGTGCCAAAGTCCAGAATATTAGCCAGGCTTATATTTATAACATAAAAATGAGAAGATGTGGTATGATTACCCATGAGGTAATTATCCACCAGAGACAAAAAGACTTAGATGGTAGCAAATATACGTCACCCTACGACATTTAACAACGGGAAAAACTCATACCGCATTTCAAGCTATAAAACGATAATACACAACACTAAACGACAAACAATGAAATTCAGGCTTATGATTTTGGCACAGACACTCAGCGAACATGTCGGGGTTAACCATGTTTGCGGGCGCCCAACTCACCCCTAACCTGGGACAGTGCAGTGATTAATAGAATCGCTGTTCCTTTGCTTTTTGTGTTTTTGCTGAGCATGAACTGATTTTGTGTCAAGGATGGATACCCCATATCCTTTCTCTTCTATTATGCAAGATCTATATGTAAAAAACAATTGAAAATGGGTTGACTCATCGGATTAATACAAAGCATAAAAGACAACTTACAAAAAGACCAATATAAAGACAGAAAGTAATGGTCAGAATCGCACATGTATTATCTTTACTTTATAACATGCCAATTGTTGACTTTGTACAGAACCGACTTTAAACCGATCTACTCCTTAAACTTTTTCCCGAAGGAACTATGAACCATTATACACTACTAGACTGGTACCTGCTCAAGTAGAATATAGGGTCAATTAGTTCCGGTATAATAAAGATTCATTGGGATCTAAAACATTTGTTAGTTGGTTTATTAATGATAATGGGAATGTTTATTAATGGACAATTAATGAAAGAAATTGATCACACTTTACTCAAACACAAACAAAAAAACAAACAGAGAGTAAATGAATGACATCTCTGCTGAAAAAATATTTTTCAAAAAAGTGAACAAAACTACTGCAGTCAAAAACGCAAGTGATTTAGAAACTATAGCTCTTTCCAGGGGTTAAAAATTACCACGTACAATAAGAAAATTGTAACCCTTGAAATACTATATTGGCTTTTCCAATATTTGACTTTCTTTACCCCAAAACAAATTATTTGCAGAGGAATATTCTGAATCGATGAAACTACAAATCAAACAAACAATTTTCAACGTAATAAGCTATAAAACGGCAAGCTTTTTAGAAAAGCTATTACTTGTATATACTATTATGGTACACTCCATATGTAGATTTTACTTCAAACGAGGAATACAGAGCACATTGATCCAATCGAAAGCAAGCAAGTGGGGGTAATTCTATCATTTAACCATTTTACCGTGTATAACAACGGAAGGAATTGTTGACATATATTCCATGGCTTATGTTAGTGAACATTAATTTAATAGCTCAATCCTAAATAAATATGTATGTCTATATCACTGGAAGACAAAGTTAGTAAAACAACATAATGAATTAGAGACACAATGTGTAAAACAAGGAATTAACATTTGTGAGTCAATAATAAAAACAGTAATGACTTTTTTTTAATATTAGTTTTATCTATTTTACATGTGATATTGGTTACGTGACTACCGTTTTGTTCTATTCAGTCATACAGTTAAGATACAACACATGGTTTAGCAGATCTATGGAACAGTCAAGTCTACTTAACTCGCCGTTAAAAAAGAAAAAATGAATGTGTCTAATAATTCGTATGAAATAAGCCAAACAACTCTTACTTTTTATCGATGTGTGAGTATTGGACTTGGATTGGCGGCAGCAATTTTGAATGCCATTGTCCTCATATTGTTCATCAAAACAAAGAATTTGCGATGTAATCTGTTCTACAGGCTTCTGTTTCCTATTTATTTGCTTCATTCTATTGGTGCAATATTTAGATCAGCAGATGACATTCGTATTCTTCAAAATATAGATTCGTATTATTCTGATTATGTTTGTCTTGTATGTTTAGTTCATAATATAATTTGTATGGCGTCCTCTGTAATGCAGACGGCCATCATCTCCATTGACAGATATCAAGCTTCTTTCCCTCATGTTAAGTCTTTAATACTAAAAAGGAGACAAAAACTAGGTATTGTCTCCGTCGCCATTTTTGTACTGATTGTCGTGTTTATTTACACGGCAGGTCTCCGTACGGCAATTACGACTGAGTTGAACAAATGCGCAGTATTTGTAGAAACATCTGAAGCAGGATTCGTAGTTATTGCAATTATATTTTTGTCTATTTTCTTGGTCGAAATACCAATGTGTATGCTTACATGTTTTAATATACGGAAGAACATCAGGACAGTTGGCATTCGAGTACTGGTTAGGACATATAACGCTGAAATACAAGTAAAAGATTTCCCGCCTCCGACAGTTCAAAAAATGGTAAGGATGAAAATCAATGCCCTCAAAATTCTGTTTGGACTAGTTTTTATTCATTGTTTAACTTTCACACCACAAATTATTGTGTTGGTAACGTCCTTGACAACAGATGGAAATACTCATAAAGGCAATACGTATTCTGCAATATTCAGACTGGCCGTGCTTGTTCATTATATCATGGATGCATTATTTGCTTTTATAATTGTAAGTCCTTTGAGAGAAGAACTAACATGTATGTGTCGATATTGGTACTAAGAGGAAAACTACCATAAAACTGTACCGGATATTGAATTATTATCACTACTCCTATTTAATTACTTTTTAAGAAGATGATTCTTAAATGTTCTTTGTATGCATGAGGCTCTGGGTGGGATTTTAATACAGAATAGAGAATAACGTGTCTAGATGATAGAAAAATAGGCCAAGAAATTAAGATAACGATTGAGGAAAATGGACGAAAACATAAAGAATAGAGAATTACATGAATGATGTGGTGCTTAAATATGTAGAAAAAAAATTAATGGGCAAAACATTACAGAATTGAAGGACTACCAATTCAGACCCTCACATAACAGTAATATGTAAAAGGTGAAATAACAAAAAACCAAACCATAGTTTATATCAAAGTAAAAGAAAAATTTAATCTCCTTGTAAAAATTGTACTGCTACGTTTTTCTTTTGTAAATAAATAATTTAATGCTATTTATCTTATTGTAGATGCGATATTTTTTTAATGTAGTTGCGGTATGTTTTATTGTAGCTATACGTTTTTTTCATGTTTTATCAGGTAGTAGTCTTAACCAATTGCTTACTGTCAAAATGAACTTGTGAGACATCTATCGAAATTTTTAATTGTTCTTCAAACATATTTACTAACTGCGAGTATTCTCAGATCTGTACTTCGCGTCTTTTTTGTTGTTAGGGATGAGGGATGGATAAATACCCTGCCACGTCCGGTCTATGTTTATGTTTGATGTTTTTCTGCTTTGTATCGATCTGATGAGTTGAGCCTTTTCAACTGATTTTTGTAGTTTGTTCTTATGTTGTGCTGTTACACCACTGTCCCAGGTTAGTGGGATGGTTGAGCGCTCACAAACATGTTTAACCCCGCCACATTCTTTATATGCCTGTCCCAAGTCCGGAGCCTGTAGTTCCGAGGTTGTCGTTGGTTCCTGTCTGTCATATTTGTTTTTCGTTAATTGTTTTGTTATAATTTAGGCCGTTAGTTTTCTCAATTGAACTGTTTCATATTTTTCATGTCGGGGCATTTTATAGCCGACTATACGTTATGGGTTTTTCTCATTGTTGAAGGCCGCACGGTTATCTATAATTGCTTACATCCACTTTATTTGAACTTTGGTGGATAGTTGTCTCATTGGCAATCATACCTCATATCCTTACTTTTATAAAAAGATATGTTCTTACTTTCCACATTTTAACCTATCGAATGCAGTTCTTGGCCTTTATAATCTTCATGCATAATTCGATAAAATTGTAATATATAACATTTATTTTACATCAAATATAGATTTTCCAGAAATATAAGAGGGCGAAAAAAATGTACGTTAGTAAAGATATTTTTTGTCTCGCCTCTACGAAGTAATGGAGGCGTGCTGTTTCCGGTGGCGTCGGCGGCGTCAAAATTTTTTTTTTTTTGTAATTTGTGATAAGGTAGGGTTTTTTTTTAAATGGGGACCACTTACGATAAGTCAATGGGTATTTGGTATGCATTTGTATTAGCATTGGCATTTTTTATGGAGATAATAAGGCCTCGCCCTGAACGATCATAGTTCATTGACTGCGAAAGTTTTGCATCGCTTACAAAGTCAGTAATATGGCAGTTGTTTTCCATTCGTTTGATGTGTATGAGCTTTTGATTTTGCCATTTGAAAGGGACTTTCCGATTTGAATTTTCCTTGGAGTTCGATATTTTTGTTGTAATTTATTTTTTTACAGTGAGAGTTTTTGATTAATATGTCAGTTTAAAGAGAACCATTGACAATTATAGTTTAACGATATTTGGTATGCAGTTGTAACAGTATTATCATATTCATTAACATTTCCATGGAGATTATTTGGCCATGCATCTTCAGTCATGTTTCATTGGCTTTGAATGTTTTGTATAATAAATGCATGATAAATTATTTATTATTCTAGACTGACACTAACCAGACATTATTTTTTAAGCGGAAGTTGAAAGGTGGTAAATACTAAGCAATATGATTGACGTGAAGGGGATATTGAAAATCGTGTCTACTTCTTTATAAGCGTATATTAATTGGTTTATTATGTACGTAAATCATCTAATACGAAATTTCAGTGATATTTTACCTGTACCATTGAACCTGTCATGAATAATTGTCGATGTTTCTACTTTGTTTTAATAATAATTGTTTTGTTAGAAAAATATCGCAGTGGAAAAGATTTTCATATTAATAAAAGCAGATCGCTATTCTATTAGAAAAACGTCGCATTCACATAAGAAAGAATAGCATTATTACTCTATTACAAGTGATTTAGGCGTAGAATGCAATCGAATTAGCTCAATGGCCAATCCACTGTCTTTGGTACATCATTGTCAAAGTATTTGGACATCTCAAAATTATAGATCGTGCAAATAGGTTTTATTTAATGCAAATGCATATTTACTCGTATAAATACATCATATTTGGGATAAAATATTCAAAATACATGGCAAGTTGTATATACGTTTGTCCTGTTAAATACGTCTATGTTTTAAAAAGAATAAGCAAGTACTTTCTGATGAATTTTGTTTTATTCCAACAGATGTCAACATTCGTCTGAGAATTCCCCACAATGCGTCTCATTTACAAAAGAAAATATCGCTACTCCACATAAGAAACGGATTTCTCGATTCGAACTTTCTATAGACTGATTAGTAAAAACAGAGGCAACAATCAAAACTTATTACGGAATTAAAAGACAATGAAGGAAAAGTTTCTCATGAAAATGGTGAAATTTTAGATATCATTTTTATTTTCTATTCAAATCTTTATTCTTGTGTCAAAATAAATAATGACAAAAACAAGATGTTGAATTTTCTTAACAAAAGAATAGACACTTCAGATTATGAAATGTACGAGTCGGATATTACTCTTGATGAGATCTAATGTTCAATAAATGGGATGAAAAAGGGAAAAACCCAGATCCTGATGGACTAACTGGGGATTTTATTGCAAATTTATAAATGAATTTAAAGACATTATTTTTTTCACATTTTCAACTGCATTGAAAATGAAGGTCAGTTGTCACGGTCAATGAGGCATAGCGTAATAAATTTGATATTTAAAAAGAAAGGCGACAAAAAAGATATAAAATCTTACCGACCAATTACATTAGCTAATGTTGATTACAAGATTTTAGCCATAATTATGGCCAATATAGACTTGACAATGATCATATGTAATACACTGACACTGTATGCAATATAACGAACGTTATTGATTTTTAATAGATGAAGAAGCTTTAGAATATGTATAAGAAGATGTGGTATGAGTGCCAATGAGACAACTCTCCATCCAAGTCAAAATTTATAAATGTAAACCATTATAGGTCAAAGTACGGTCTTCAACACGGAGCCTAGGCTCACACCGAACAGTAAGCTATAAAGGGCCCCAAAAATTACTAGTGTAAAACCATTCAAACGGGAAAACCAACGGTAGAAGCTTATATTCTAAATACGGACCAAGATAATGTCCTTGATAGTTAGTCATGATTTTTTATTTAGTGTTTTATAAAAATTTGGATTATTAATTCTTATCTATACTAGTTGATATGTTATAGAATCAACATATTTAATCTTTTGATATTGCTTTAATTGACATATTTGAATAAAATTTTACCAAAAAAAAAAAACGCGCCCGCATCTTGTCCTGGCAATTTACGTTCGAATCTCACACAGTAAATTTTTTTTTCAATATTTCTTTTCTGGTATTATTTTAACATATTTCAACGAGAAAGAATTGCAGAAGTATTTTCGGGATAATGTAAGCCAGCAAATTAGTCTGATATCTATACACATACTTTTTAGTCTTTTCAATGGGATGTTAAAGTGTTTTCTTCAAAGTTCGAGTCTCATTCAAATTTATTTTTGCCGTTTGTTTCATCTTTTTTTACAAAAGCAGTAGAATAGAAAAAGTCAAATAACAAAAGTACCGAACTCCAAGGAAAATTCAAAACAGAAAGTCCCTTATCAAATGGCAAAATCAAAAGCTCAAACACATCAAACGAATGGAAAACAACTGTCATATTCCTGACTTGGTACAGGCATTTCCTTATGTAGAAAATGGTGGATTAAACCTGGTTTTATAGCTAGCTAAATCTCTCATTTGTATGACAGTCACATACAAATTCCATTATATTGACAACAATGGGTGAACAAAACAAACAGACATAATAGGTAAAAATGTCAAAAATAGAGGTACAGCAGTCTACATTGTGTTTTTATCTTAATCACTATAAAACAAACAAATATGTCTACAAAGAACAACAAAACGGCACACAGAAAAAGCACACAAGCACAAAAGAAAGACAACAATACAAAATTGACCACAGTACAATAACACAATGACGGGATGTATAAGTACCGATCCACGCCAAAAGGATATTACCAAAAATGGACTAAACAATAAAGATAACAATTTACAAAGACAAATAAAAGAACACTATAACAAGTAATTAAGATGATAAACATCAGTACCTAGAATTATACTTCAAGACCATCATGTATTATTTGTGAAGTTGATGCGGAATATTTATCAACAAGGTCTTGGTATCTTCCGATGAACATTTTTAGAAAAAGGACGAGACGTACTTTGACATTACCCTAGTTTATCAACTTTCTGCTAAGACACTGGTGACGTTTTATGAAGTCTGAGTAGCAGCTGCAAGCTTTTGAATACCGAATGAGTTGAGAAATGTATATCCCATATGCAGGTGCCATTTGAAGAAATAATATTGAAGGAAGTTCTTATCGATATAGATCGTATATATTCTGTTTCAGACGCTCGCGAATTTTTAAAAGGTTTAACTTGTGTCAACGGATAGCAGTAACATGTCCGTACAAAATTATTTTCCGGTCCTTGTTTTTTAAAGTTAAAATGAAAAAATATATATTATATCATAATAAAAGGGTAAACAAAATGCTTGGACAACCTGAAACTTGAAGTTTAAAAATAAGGAGATGAGGTATGAGTGCCAAATGCATGATAAGACAACTATCCACCAAAGTTCAAATAAAGTGGATGTAAGCAATTATAGGCAAACGTAAGGCCTTCAACAATGAGAAAACCCCATACCATATAGTCGGCTATAAAAGGTCCCGACATGCAAAATATGAAACAATTCAATTGAGAAAACTAACGGCCTAATTTATAACAAAATAATTAACGAAAAACAAATATGACAGACATGAAACAACGACAACCACTGAACTACAGGCTCCTGACTTGCGACAGGCACATAAAGAATGTGGCGGGGTTAAACATGTTTAAGAGCGATCAACCCTCCCAATAACCTGGGATAGTGGTGTAACAGCACAACACAAGAACAAACTATAAAAATCAGTTGAAAAAGGTTTAACTCATCAGATCGATACAAAGCAGAAAAATGTCAAACATAAACACAGACCGGACGTGGTAGGGTATTTATCCATTCTTCATCCCTAACAACAAAAAAGGACACTAAGTACAGATCTGAGAGTACTCGCAGTTACTGACAGCTAGTTCAAAGCCAATAACAACTAATAAAAAAATCACATATCTAAGACTTTATTTATATAAAATACTTGCAACATTTTTTCAGTGTAAAACATTATATATTATAACAATTTTTCTGTGTCTTATATAAAATATATAAAATTGACATCCTGATTATGTAAACCATGGACACAACATAATGAAATGCATGGACATTATTGTGCCTGTGCTCAAAAATAGTATACAGTGTAGTTATTTTGTTGTATATTATTAAAGACTTTAATAATAGACAAGTTTTGATTTCTTTTCGGCTCCGTACACATTCGACATCAGCACCATGGTTTTTGTATTCTTAGATAACTTTTTTATCAATGGTATTATAATTCAGAATGCAGAATACATGTTTGTAGCCAATGCCTAATTTAAATATGCTTTACAAGAATAGCGAATGTAGCTTTTAAAGGCCATTTAAAATAGATATTAAGTAACTTTGCAGCCGCTCACTATATATTACAAATATATTTCGATATATATTTTAAAAGTACATAAGAGGTTACAGAATTGCTATATCACTGAGAATGAAGAAACATAAGGAATGGTAAATATAGAAGAATGATTTTCATATTTTAGGTATACTTATTAAAACATGTAAGGGTTCCCACCATACGATGAGCACTGGTGTCTGTTTGTGTGCTGCACATGATATGCAAAATATATAAAAATATATATAAATGATATAAGGAAATGTTGGGTTCATGTTAATAAGACAGCGGGTCGCTGTTTCAAAAAACAAAGAAAAAATAAGAATGATATCGCATGTTGAACAAATATGTTGCATCAAGATGCATCCCGAATATCACACTTGATACTATAAAATTGGTCGTATATATACAGAAAATTATACCCCAGTCTAAAAGGGGGACTAGATTGCATTCACCTTACCCGTCCCTGCGGTTTTCCTTTCGTCCGTTTGTCCGTACTTTCGTCATGTAAATATTTACGTCACACTTTTTGTCTGAAACTACTGCGTGGAATGAATTTATATTTGCAGCAGCTTCACACTGATGATTTGTGATTTGTGAGCATTTATCGGATATGTCGGACAGTTACTTCCCGTTTGCAAATACTTTGGATTTTTATAATTTTTGCTGCCGTATAATCATGATAATGGTATGACTTCGTCGTCGTACGAAAACATTTGGTTCCGTCGGCGTCTCCATCTCCATTTTTTATTTCTATTGAGTTTAACCTTTCATTATACATGTTACTAAACATGTATGCCATGTATATTACTTTTAGAACATCATACTGGATTTGTTTACCTCGATTATTGTATCTGTATTTATATTGTATGTTTCTCTGTAAACTTGTATTTAGTTTTAGAGAATAAAGTATCTATCTATCTATATATCTATAGATCGTTAGGTTTCTAGTTTTTACATTTTTCATTTCGGGACCTTTATAGCTAACTATAGGGTATGGGTTTTGCTCATTGTTGAAAACCATACAGTTTTGTTTTAGTTAAATAAAACCGAATTACATGTAAACTGTTTTGACATGATAAATTTGTAAACCTCCATGAAGTGTTTTAAAACTTGTATAGGAGTTATTCCTCAATTTCAAGAAAAGCATCTACAGAAAAACATTTTTTTTTTTTTTTTTACCGATAAATGTATAGATAAATGTACAGCCGATCAACATGACACTATTCCGGACAATAACGTGTGTATAAGTGTATATATAGATCTCTTTAAAATTATTCCACATGGTTCTATACCTCATGAGGAAGGTTGGAATTAATTTTGGGGTTATGGCCCAAACCGTTTAGGAATTAGGGGCCAAAAAATGGATTTCTGGTTTCTAGACAATAAATTGAGTATAAGTCTATGGATCTCTATGAAATTATACCACATGGTTCCATACTAAAAAAGGAAGGTCGGGATTGATTTTTGGGGTTATGATCCTAATTATCAAGAAAAGGGGACCAAAAGAACTTTTTAAATAATTTGTATAAATTGTTTATTTCTTGACCAATTTCAATGGGGTTTAATTCAAGTCTTGAATTCTCGGGGTTCTTTAATATGCTGAATCTAACTGTGTATTTAAATTTTGTATTTTGGACCCTGTTTTTAAATGGGAACACATTGAAGTCCAAAGGGTCCAAAATTAAACTTTGTTTGAATGAATCAAAAATTGAATTTGGGGATTTTTTGATATGCCGAATCTAACTGTGCATTTAAATTTTTAATTTTGGCCCCGGTTTTCAAATATGTCCACATTAAAGTCCAAAGTGTCCGAATTTAACTTTGTTTGAGTTCAACAAAAATTAAATATATGGAGTTCTTTGATATGCTGAATCTAACCGTGTATTACGATTTTGCATTTTTGGCCCCATTATCAAATTGGTCCAGATTGAGGTCCAACGGATCCAAAATTAAACTTTGTTTGATTCCACCAAAATAAAATTCTTAGGGTTCTTTGATATGCTGAATCTAACCATGTATTTAGATTTTGGATATTGGACCATAATAGGTAAATGTCCAATTTCAATTTTTTAAGTTTTTAAACCACATTCATCCTGTGTCAGAAACCTATGCTGTGTCAAATATTAAATCACAATCCAAATGCAGAGCTGTATCAAGCTTGAAAGTTGTGTCCATACTTGCCCAATAGTTCATGATTCGACCTCTGCGGTGGTATCAAGCTGCTGCCTGCGGAGCATTTGATTCAATAGGTTGAATGAACTTTAAATTTTCATCACATTTTCTCAGGTGCTAAAGAGTATAATGACTTTTTCAGCAGCTTAGTGAAATGTAACGTGTGTGCACTTTTCAAATCTGTTTGACAACTACGTCCTGTTTGCCATTACTTTAAACTACTGATTGGGGTTTTCTAAGCAAGACATCGTTTGCATTAATGTTTACAAAAAAAACAAGAATACAAATGAAAATAAAGTTAAAAGAAAATAAACGATGAATAGTTTTTTTGATTGAATAATTAAAATAATTTCTCATTCAGACAATTTCGGTTGCATTATATGTATGAAAACTCATTTAAAAGAAA
This sequence comes from Mytilus coruscus, assembly GCA_017311375.1. Lineage (NCBI taxonomy): Eukaryota > Metazoa > Mollusca > Bivalvia > Mytilida > Mytilidae > Mytilus > Mytilus coruscus. The sequence continues at coordinate 77,813,700 of CM029595.1, read as the reverse complement.
CAAATCGACGAGCAATATTTAATTGTGGATTGCGAAACTATGTAGAGTCCATTTTAAAGCGACATGTGTACAAACATGACATAATTTGTTTGAAATGTAGATGGCATAAACAATGAAAAAAAGCAACCAAGCTCTGGAGGCGTCTTGAGTCCTAAAACTCTACAACTTACAATACGTTGTACCACAAAATAGCACCGTAGATGTATTGCTCGTAAGAAGGAAAATTCAAGTGGCCGTTGGTTTTCCCGGGCCGTTTGAATTGTTTTACACTAGTCATTGTGAGGCCCTTTATAGCTTGCTGTTCGGTGTGAGCCAAGGCTCCGTGTTGAAGGCCGTACTTTGACCTATAACTGTTTACTTTTTACACATTGTGACTTGGATGGAGAGTTGTCTCATTGGCACTCATACCACATCTTCTTATTTCTATAAACTTATTGTTGTTTCAACTGAAGCTAAAACACAAACATTTATAGATAAGGGCATCTTTATTTCCACGAAGAGTAGGTTTTGTTCTGATCACCTCATTGGAAAAATCTTCAAGCAAGAGGCTTTGAAGGCATTACAGCATACTTCTCCGTCGACATTCCTCAACGAAAATCTTATCCAAATTGTGCTGGATAGAGCACAGCGTGGGACTCATGTTCATCAATATGTTGACGACAATAGTTTCATTCGCAAAAAGGCTATCTATACAGACGTGATTGGCACGGAAAAAGTTTAAGATTTTCCAAAACTTACGCTCTAACAAATCAGAAAGGGAGTATATCAATTGAACCAGGCCCCGAGGTATACAGAGAGCCATCTATCTGATGACAATTATAAGCTCCAGACTTGCCGCGACCGACCTAATTTACTACGAGTAAAATTAACATCCAGACATTCGTCATCAAGAGTGTACAGTTTATGGATTGAATATGGTCGAGATTAAGTTACCGGTTGATACTGCACCTGTAAAGTTGGCGCCCGGGTGGTCGGTTGTTGTGCACATATTGTTTCTACTATGAAGTACCTTTGGTACAACAGGCGATAACTAGAGACACCCAGCTCATGTAGATATTCAGAAGCAATATTGAATGCGAAAGATGTACCACTGGAAACAGATTCCGATTCTGATAGTGATGGTTTCATTGAGGAGTGTTTCTTAGACTTGTATTTTTTTTAGGTTAAGATGCAAACAAATTGATAAAGTGAAGTTCACAGTGAATAGTAGGCCGTTAGGAATTCGAAGCCACCATTTATTTTGAAAGGGGTATGGCTTTTTTATTTTTGTCAGAACAAACTATTTTCTTTTAGCTTTTAACATTACATTTTATTTTTTTGAAAATTTCCAAACAGAAACTTATTTTTTTTCTCGCTGATGAAACAGACTTGAATACATATATATATATATAATAAGAATATGTTGGCACACTTGTGTGGTCACATGGCAGAGGTTTGATCCATGCAGGTTACATCGGTAGCTTAGGTTCCATCGTTGTGCATTGTACATATCAACTTTTGATTTTTTTTGCTCTCACTGAACATACTCTGCATAAAACGGTACAGAAATCTATATTATGAATCATCTAAGTATTGGTGCAGATCATCAACAAATGAGTTCAAAGTTTGTCATGGTTTGTAACGGATTGACTTATGATGGTTTGTATCTCTAATAAACAAAACTAAAATAGGTGTATCCAATTAATTTACATTTTTAATATGGACGTCCTCCAAGTTTCTATTCAGACTCTAAAGCCTTGTCTTTTTATGCCCCACCTACGATAGTAGGAGGGGCATTATATGTTCTGGTCTGTGCGTCCGTTCGTTCGTCCGTCCGTCTGTCCCGCTTCAGGTTAAAGTTTTTGGTCAAGGTAGTTTTTGATGAAGTTGAAGTCCAATCAACTTGAAACTTAGTACACATGTTATCTATGATATGATCTTTCTAATTGTAATGCCAAATTAGAGTTTTGACCCCAATTTTACGGTCCACTGAACATAGAAAATGATAGTGCGAGTGGGGCATCCGTGTACTGTGGACACATTCTTGTTTTTAATATACTTCACATATTTTCGCCAATGATGTGTATGAGGTTGTTAATATCAGACTTTATCTTATGATTGTATTTACCCGTTTTGGATCTAATTCATACTTAACATAGTAAGCTTAACATGCTATATTGAGAGAAAAGCTTCATTCACCAAGTTAAATTCCTTAGAAGGATTATCATTGGTTCCATGAAAATCCTACAGAACATGGTGTAATTTCATATTTATATTTGTCAAAGAAAACTGCCAGCTATTTCATAATGTCCATTGTTCATATAATTGTTTGATCATAGAATAAAACAATAGTTCAAGTCATGAAGTCTATTTTTTAGCACAACTGCTGGGTTATGATTCTCTGAAGCTATAGCAAATACTCAGAAATCCTACTGGATAATATAAGGTCGCTGTTTTTGTCCCTTCCTAATATTATGATATCAGGAAGAAACATATTGCCTATGAGGTCATTATGTCCGCATTTAGGTCACTATCATTTTGATTTTTAGTAGAAAAGTTTTATTGGGTGGGTGGTGGGTGAACACCAAGTTACTTCCATCCATAGCCGGATAGAGATAAATCTACAAAAGATCAATACTGTAGATGACAAAATACCATCAAAAAGTTCAATATCAACGTAAATCATACATTAAAACGGTCGTTACTATGCAGTGTGTACAAGTCCCAAGTCAGGAGCCTGTAGTTCAGACGTTGTCGTTGGTTCATGTCTGTCATATGTGTTTTTCGTAAATTGTTTTGTTATAAATTAGGCCGTTTTCTCAGTTGAATTGTTTCATATTTTCCATGTCGGGGCTTTTCAAAGTATGGCGTTTTCTCATTGTTGAAGGCCGTAGAGTTGCCTATAATTGCTCATATCCACTTTATTTTAACTTTGGTGGATAGTTGTCTCATTGGCACTCAAACCTCATCTCCTTATATATATTTAATCCAAATTCACTTTCTAAAATCTTTATAAAAGACACTATTTGATCACTACATAGTCAATTATACTTAAGCAGCTTTACACATAATATCTATTGAAATATAGAACCAGAAAACATCTTAACATAATACATTGGAAAATATAAATTTTAGTCTCCCATAATTTTCACACCTTCAAACTGAAGGTCACATAATCAAGCCATTCAATATATATATCGTGTAATGTGTATCTGAGGGTTGAGATATTTATCATAAAACAAGGATTAAAACTGAAAATTACATCTATTATACTATTATAATTTAGAGAGAGACGAAATGGTTGCTGATCGCAGTCACATTTCACTAAATTAATGTCTGATCCTCTCCACAGAGAGTATATAAAACCAAAAGCATGGCTATCACACTATTGTTGTGTCGTCTTTCTTAATTTTAGAAAAATAAGGAAAGTAAAAAATCAAGAAATTATGTTTTAACTCTGTGAATGTATTTGAAAATAGATAAACTGATTGATAGATGGACGTAAGAGGCAAACAAAAAAGACTCTTTCCTCCTTTAACTATATCAAGTGAATTTGAAAAATCGCGACATTAAATTGCCGCGAAATGGGCTAGAAAGGGCTAAATGCGAAATAAAATATCCGCGAAAATAATTTGGTTTACGGTATACAATAGGGATTGCAAAATTAAACGAGAGAGGCGGAAGATACCAAAGAAATTCTTTATTTAAGAAGATAAACTGACAACGCCATGGCAAAAAATAAATAAACAACCAAAAGACAAGGATTCAACACAACACAGAAAACTAAAGACTGAGCAACATGATCTCCGACAAAATCCGAAGTGATCTGAGATGCTCTGGATGGGTAAGGATTCTTAAAACAATCAAATACTACAGAATTTGACAGTTCTTGTTATAGATTTTATTTCTTATTAGATTTTTATTTTAAATTATCAAAGTTGTCCCAAGAACGTATTTAAGGGTATATTACATATTCAAGTGAGAGTCGCTACCCTTGAAGATTGTTGCATCAATCAATACTCATAACTTCTCAAACTTACTCATATCCCTCTTTATCGTCTTAAAAGACGAATTTTCGTTATCAGTAAAAACATGTTACTAAGGTTTGATTAATTTTAATTAATAACCCCAATATCTTCTGTTTTGTGCACCTAACATTAATAACTTAATTGTTTTCTGTTTAAATATTACTTACAAAAACAAAACAAAGAGACTAAGTACAAAACATAATCTTGAAACATATTCCACAAGGTACTTCTGAAAAAAAAGGAAAAATAAAGTGCATGAAACGTTAAGAATCATCAAAGGCCGACCAAGGCATAATAGATTCGCAAAAGATAATAAAGTCAACGTAGCAAGAAAAAATAAAGCCGATTACATTTAGCATTAAAGAACAACGTTAACCCATCGAACAGTGCAAATTTGTACATGTACTTTTCACGTTTATTTCAAAACTACTTTTGCAAAGGTTGGTGTTTCTTCTGGATGAATAACATGCCCACTAACTGATAACCTTTGAATCAACTTTTGTCTTTTATTTTATACTTAAAAATGTTAAGCTTTATCTTACAAAAAGGTGTAAAATATCAGAGATGTAATAATTTACTTTATAATGAACTTCTTTATCATCATAAATATGCCTGTCTATCAACATCAGTTTATGTGTTATCCAACGGTGTGGTGTCTCTTTCATTGTTTTTTTTTTTTTTTTTTAATTATATAAGTAGAGGCAGAGAGATCACTGCACTGCTATTTAATGTATAGAAAACTTCCAAGTCATCAGTAACGTGCAGGTAACATATGTGTTAGTAGAATTTGTAGTGGGGAAACAGTTATGTCTGGGGAAAGTTTTTTTACAGGATAAGTAGGAGTACTGCAATCTGATCGTTGGTTTTACTATTATATTTCAATTATATTGCATCTACATTTAGCTGCAGAATAATTTTACTAATTTTACTTAACCCATGTTAATTCAATAAAATAAGTAGCTGTGTCATTCTTTCAATGTGAAAAAAAACAAATATGCAGTTAGACAGTCAATTAGACAATTATCAACCAAAGACCAAATAACGAAGATGTAAGCAACTATATTTTACCGTACGGTGTTCGTCAAAATATGTGTATCTACGTTAGCCATTCTTTTATGAAACAAAGTACGACCAATTGTTCAATTTGCCTTTAAAAGAAAGACTTGAGATACCAAAGGGATAGTCAAACTCATAAGTCGACAATAAAGTGACAATGCCATGGCAAAAAAAACCGTTAAGTTTGTGATGGGAATACTTAGGTAGAGGGTAGAAAAGTCAGATGTGTTTATTGCAAGAGGAAAGAGACTTTTTTCTCTAACAGATCTTTGATTTCTTACGAATTCTCATCTCATACACACCGCCCTTGAGTAGGTAGTTTCATAATAATAATGAAGACTAGCTTTAATTGCAGATAAAATTGATGTTATTAGTTTGGATGATTGATAACTGGTTGCTTAACGTCCGGTGGTAAATATGTCATGCATGTTCAGGGTGATAAATAGTTTGGAATTAAACTCATCATAGTTTAGTTTAAACATATCTTATTGTTCAAAAGGCCAAATGGACTAGACACAAGTTTTTCGACTAAGTAACGTCTTCTCTAATACATACATCAACATAAAATTAACGAACATTATATGTATAAAAGCAATATAAGAAAAATACCGAAATCTCAGGAAAATTCAAAACGGGAAGTTCTTTATCAAATGGCAAAATAAAAGCTCAAACACATCAAACTAATGGAAAACAACTGTCATATTCCTGACTTAGTACAGGCATTTTTTTTTTTTTTTTTTTTTGTAGAAAATGGTGGATTTAACCTTGTTTTATAGTTATTTAAACCTCTTACTTGTACGACAGTCATATATAATTCCATTATATTGACATCAACGTGTAAGCAAAGCAAAAGACATAACAGGGAAAATAGTATACAATTGGCTACAGCAATCAACGCTGTGTTATAATTTTAATCACTATAAAACAAATAACAATTTCAACAAACAAAAAAAACTGTCATATAGACACTCTACAGACAAAGTGCATAAGCAAACATGAAAGACGAGAATACAAAATGACCATACCACAATAACACAATGGCGGAGTGTATAAATACCTAGCCTCGCCAAAAGTATATATCAAAATGGACTAAACAGTAAAGTTTAAAAATATACAAAAGCAAATTAAAAGAACACTATAACACGTAATTAAGATGATACACAACGTCAGTACCTAGAATCTATACTTAAAGACCATCATGTAGTACTTGTGAAGTTGATATGGAATATTTATCAACGAGGTCTTGGTATCTTCCGATAAAAGTTTTTCAGAAAAGGACGAGACGGTCTTTGACATAGCCCTGATTCATCAACTTTCTTCTCAGAAACTGGTGACGTTTTATAAAGTCGGAGTAGCAGCTGCAAGCTCTTGAATACAGAATGAGTTGGTAAATGTTTTCCCATATGCAGGGAAGTTGGTATATTGCTAAGGTGGGTGAAATTTATAATTTCAAAATCAAAATCGTATCTTTTGTCATAGATTCTGGTACTGACTTTGACAAACTATTAATTTTAGCATGAAATGACAAAAATTAACTACATAGAAAATTGAACAATCGAATCAATGGAATTTTCCAGTAAATTAAACGAATCGAATGCGTCTGAGAGATGTTTTATTTTCAACTGACCCTTATTGTCAATTTCTAGATGTATGTCAAGATATGAGGCAGACTTAACTGCATCTGTTGTATCCTTTACCTCAAGTTCGATGGGGTAGATGCGTTCAATATAGTCATCAAATTTTGAACTATTTAGTGAAAGAACATCATCTATATAGCAGAAAGAAAAGTTAAAGGATACTGCTAACTTCTTTCCTTTCTTCCTAAGAAGTTCCTGTATGAAGTTGCATTATTTATATATAAATACGAAGATGCGGTATGATTACCAATGAGGCAATTATCCACCAAATGTCAAAGGAAGAGGATATTAACCACTACAGATACTGCACATGCTGGAACAATGAATTAAAACCCTTAACGCAAAGTAATTTATCTGTTATATTACACACAGTCAGATTACACGTGGTGACGTATTTAGGTACCCAATGAGGTGATTGAAATTCAACACTATACACTGATTGATATTTTAGTCTTAGATACATGATTTAAAAAAAAATTATATGTTGTTATTGGCTTTAAAGTAGCTGTCAGTAACTGCCAGTACTCTCAGATCTGTACTTAGTGTCCTTTTGTTGTTAGGGGTGATGGATGGATAAATACCCTGCCACGTCCGGTCTGTGTTTATGTCTGATGTTTTTCTGCTTTGTATTGATCTGATGAGTTAAGCCTTTTTCAACTGAGTTTTATAATTTCTTCTTATGTTGAGCTGTTACACCACTGTCCCAGATTAGAGGAGGGTTCATCGCTAAAAACATGTTTAACCCCGCCACATTCTTTATGTGCCTATCCCAAGTCAGGAGCCTGTAGTTCAGTGGTTTTCGTTGGTTCATGTCTGTCATATGTGTTTTCGTAAATTGTTTTGTTATCAATTATGCCGTTAGATTTCTCAATTGAATTGTTTCATATTTTTGATGTCGGGGCCTTTTAAAGTAAGGTTTTTCTCATTGTTGAAGGCCGTACGGTTGCCTATAATTGCTTATTTACACTTTATTTGAACTTTGGTGGATAGTTGTCTCATTGGCAATCACACCTTATCTCCTTATATATATTAAATTCAAAATTACTCTCTAAAATCTTTTCAAGTCACTATTCGATCACTACATACTAGTAGTCAATTATACTTAAGCAGCTTTACACATAATATCTATTGAGATAAAATCAGAAAACATCTCAACATACTACATTGGAAAATATAAATTTTAGTCTCCATAATTTTCACACATTCAAACTAAAGGGTACATAATCCAGCCATTCAATATATGTATATTTTGAAGACTATATCGTGTAATGTGTATCTGAAGGTTGAGATATTTATCATAAAACAAGGATAAAACTAAAATGACATTTAATATAATTTAGAGAAAGATGAAATGGTTGCTGATTGAGTCACATTAACTAAAACACTAAATTAGTGTCTGATCCTCTCCACAGAAAGTATATAAAACCAAAAGCATGGCTATCACACTAATGTTGTGTCGTCTTTTTAATTTCAGAAAAATAAGGAAAATACATAAAAAATTTGGTGTATTCCTTTTAAAGAAGATTATATATTTAAATGGTAAGTTAAATGGAATTTACTTTTCGTAGTGATAAAATGAAGATACAAATAGAGGAATAGGTCTCGATTTACTACAATTTTACTTTAAAAGCACTACGCAATGAAAATCAATATTGTTTAATTCAAATATGGACAAAGAATGCCAAAATCAAGAAATTATGTTTTAACTCTGTGAATGTTTTGAAAATGGATAACCTGAGTGATAGATTGGCGTAAGAGGCAAACCAAAACCAATCATAATTACTGTCAACCAACTAATTTTCGCGACTTTTGAGGGTAAAAATTACGCGAAAATAAATCTTTGCGAATATGTAAAACTTGGATCTCTCCTACTTTAACTATATCAACTGAATTTTAAAAATCGCGACATTAAATAGCCGCGAAATGGGCTAGAAAGGGCTAAACGCGAAATAAAGTATCCGCGAAAATAATTTGGTTTACGGTATACAATAGGGGTTGCGAAATAAAACGAGAGAGGCGAAATTGGCAAAAGGATTCTCTATACAAGAGGATAAACTGACAACGCCATGGCATAAAATAAAATAAACAAACAAAAGACAAGGATTAAAACAATATACAAATCTAAAGACTGAGCAACATGATCTCCACCAAAATCCGAAGTGATCTGAGATGCTCTGGATGGGTAAGGATTCTTAAAACAATCAAATACTACAGAATTTGACAGTTCTTGTTATAGACTTTAATTTTTATTAGATTGTTATCTTAAATTATCAAAGTTGTTCCAAGAACATATTTAAGGGTATATAACATAGTTAAGTGAGAGTCGCTACCCTTGAAGATTGTTGTATTAATCAATATTCATAACTTCTCAAACTTACTCATATCCTCTTTATCGTCTTAAATGACGAAAATCGTTATCAGTAAAAAAATTTCTAAGGTTTGATAAATTTTAATTAATAACCCTAATATTTTCTGTTTTGTGCATCTAACATTAACAACTTATTTGTTTTCTATTTAAATATTACTTACAAATACAAAACAAAGTTAAGATTTACTGATTTTAAGTACAAAACATAATCTTGAAACATATTCCACAAGGTACTTCTGAAAAAGAAAACATCAGTGCATGAAATGTTTAGAATCATCAAAGGCCAATCAAGTCATAATAGATTCGCATAATAAAGTCAACGTAGCAAGAAAAATAAAACCGATTACATTTAGCATTCAAGAACAACGTTAACACATCGAACAGTGCAATTTTGTACATGTACTTTTCACTTTTATTTCAAAACTACTTTTGCAAAGGTTGGTGTTTCTTCTGGATGAATAACATGCCCACTAACTGATAACCTTTGAATGAACTTTTGTCTTTTTATGTTGTACTTAGAAAATGTTAAGCTTTATTTTATAAAAAAGGGTGTAAAATATCAGAGATGTAATAATTTACTTTATAATGAACTTCTTTATCATCATAAATTTTTCTGTCTATCAATATCAGTAAAATTGTGTTATCCAACGGTGTGGTGTCTCTTTCATTGTTTTTTAATTATATAAATTGATGCATAGAGATCACTGCACTGCTATTTAATGTATAGAAAACTTCCAAGTCATCAGTAACGTGCAGGTAACGTATGTGTTAGTAAAATTTGTAGTGGGGAAACGTTATGTCTGGAGAAAGTTTTTTTCACAAGATAAGTCGGAATACTGCAATCTGATCGTTGGTTTTACTATTATATTTCAATTATATTGCATCTACATTTAGCTGCAGAATAATTTTACTAATTTTGCTTAAGCCCTGTAAATTTAATAAAATAAGGAGCTTTGTCATTCTTTCAATGTGAAAAAAAACAAATATGCAGTAAGACAGTCAATTAACAACTATCAACTGAAGACCAAATGACGTAGATGTATATTTTACCGTACTGCCTTCGTCAAAATATTTATATCTACGTTAGTTATTCTTTTTATGAAACAAAGTACGACCAATTGTTCAATTTGCTTTAAAAGAGAGACAAAAGATACCAAAGAGATAGTCAAACTCATAAGTCGAAAACAAACTGACAACGCCATGGCAAAAAAAAACCCGTTAAGTTTGTGATGGGAATACTTCGGTAAAGGGTAGAAAAGTCAAACGTGTTTATCCTATTGCGAGAGGAAAGAGACTTTTTTTTTTACTCTAACAGATTTTTGATTTCTTACGAATTCTCATCTCATGCACACCGTCCCTAGAGTAGGTAGTTTCACAATAATAATGAAGACTAGCTTAAAGTGTAGATACAATTGATGTTATTAGTATGGATGATTGATAATTGGTTTCTTAACGTCCTGTGGTAAATATGTCATGCATGTTCAGGGTGATAAATAGTTTGGAATTAAACTCATCATAGTTTAGTTTAAACATATTTTTTAATGTTCAACAAGGACAAACGGACTAGACACAAGTTTTTCAACTAAGTAACGTCTTCTCTTATACATACATAAATATAAAAATTAAAGAACATTACATATATAAAAAGTAATATAACAAAAGTACCAAAATCCAAGGAAAATTCAAAACGGAAAGTTCTTTTCAAATGGCAAAATCAAAAGCTCAAACACATCAAACTACTGAAAACAACTGTCATATTCCTGACTTAGAACAGGCATTTCTTTATGTAGAAAATGGTGCATTAAACCTTGTTTTAAAGTTAGGTAAACCTCTTACTTGTATGACAGTCATATCAAATTCCATTATATTGACAACAATGTGTGAGCAAAGCAAAGAGACATAATAGGTAAAATAGTCAAAAATTGGGGTACAGCAATCAACACTGTGTTATAATTTTAATCACTTTAAAAACAAAAAAACAAAGATACTCTATAGACAAAGTGCATAAGCAAACATAAAAGACAAAAAAACAAAAATGACCATAGCACAATAACACAATGGCGGAATGTATAAATACCTAGCCTCGCCAAAAGTATATGTCAAAAATGGACTAATTAGTAAAGCTTAAAAATATACAAAAACAAAAAAAAAGAACATTATAACACGTAATTAAGATGAAACACAACGTCAGTACCTAGAATCTATACTTAAAGACCATCATGTAGTACTTGTGAAGTTGATACGGAATATTTATTAACAAGGTCTTGGTATCTTCCGATAAACTTTTTTAGAAAAAGGAGGACGTTCTTCGACATAACCCTGATTCATCAACTTTCTTCTCAGAAACTGATGACATTTTATAAAGTCTGAGTAGCAGCTGCAAGCTCTTTAATACCGAATGAGTTGGGAAATGTATATCCCATATGCAGGTGATGTTGTTATATTGGTAAGGTGGGTGAAATTTATAATTTAAAAATCTAAATCGTATCGTTTGTAATAAATTTTGGTATGACTTTAACAAATTATTAATTTAACATGAAAGTATAAAAATGAATTACATAGAAATTTTAAAAATCAAATCAATGGATGTTTCCAGTAAATTTAACGAATCGAGTGCGTCTATTTTTAAAATAAATAAATACAAAATCACCGAGCTTTGTGATATATGTTAGTGTACAGGACAAGTCATGTTTGTGAATTGCTTTAGATACAAATTAAACACTCATGGTTGATGATGGGATACATATTAAGACCCTTTTCTTGTGACGGATTAGGATGAAAAACGGAAAAAAACTACACATAATTGTAAGTATCGATTTTATATCTTTAAATAAAATCCATTGATACGTGTCCGATAACAATAGTCAATTATCAAAATCATTCGATAATCATTTCTCTAAGGGCAGAAGTTAAATTATGTTTAAGTAAGATCTGTTACAGAAATAAGGTTGTCAAAGTTGAGAAAAAAGCTTGGTACTTTTTATATACTTTTATTTAGAAAAAAACACTAATTTCGTCCGAACTCAAAGACTCATCAACAGATAGCAATAAATCAATTGTAAAAAATTACAGCAACGACATTAATGTTATTTATCATTAAAAGCCTTTGTGAAAAACGTCATGTCTCGAGAAAGTTTTTGTCACCAGATAAGTAACAATACTGCAATCAGATCCAAAGTTTTACTGTTATGTTTTAATTGCATCTACAATTAGCTGTAGAAATATTTATTAATTTTACTTAACCCCTGTAAATTCAATGAAATAAGGAGCTGTGTCATTCTTTTAATGTGGAAAAAAACAAACAAATATGCAGTTAGACAGTGAGTTAGACAATTATCAACCAAAGACCAAATGACGTAGATGTAAGCAACTATATTTTACCGTACGGGCTTAGTCAAGATATTTGTATCTACGTTAGCCATTCTTTCTATGAAACAACGTACAACCAGTTGTTCAAATTGTCTTTAAAAGAGAGACGAAAGGTACCAAAGGGATAGTCATACTCAAGTCGAAACAAACTGACAATGCCATGGCAAAATAACGACTAGTTTGGGATCGGAAATACTTCTGTAAAGGGTAGAAAAGTCAAATGAGTGTAGACTATTACAAAAGTAAAGAAACATTTAATACTCTAACAGATCTTTTGAATTCTTAATTATTCTCACATCATGCACACCGCCCTAGAAAAGGTAGCTTCACAATAACAATGAAGCCTGGCTTTGATTGCAGATAAAATTGATGTTATTAGTTTAAATTATTGATAATTGGTTGCTTAACGTTCGGTTGCAAATATTTCATGCATGCTCAGGAATGAATAGTTTGGAATTAAACTCATCATCGTTAAGTTTAAATATATTTTATTGTTCAAAAAGGACAAACGGATTAGACACAAGTTTTTCAACTAAGTAACGTCTTCTCCAATACATACATAAATATAAACATGAACGAACATTACATATATCTGACTTTTACAAATTATGAAGATATAAAAATAAACGTCATAGAACTTTTTGTGACGAATTAAGATGAGAAACGGGATAAAACTTCACATAATTGTAAGTATCAATTTTATATCTTTAATTAAAATCCATTGATACGTTTCCGATAACAATAGTCAATCATTTAGATCATTCCTAAGAGCATCAGTTAAGTTTCAAGTAAGATCTGCTAAAGAAATTAAAGTCGAAGTTGAGAAAAACGCTTGGTACGTACTTTTTATATACTTTTCAGATAGAAAAACACTATCATTTTCGTCAGAACTCAAAGGCTCATCACCAGATTGCAATAGATCAATTGTAAAATTGACAACAAAAACATTTATTTCATTTATCATTAGACAGTGGGAAATCTAGTGAAAGAAAACAATAGAAAATTCACTCCGCTTATGAAAGACTCGAGAAAGTCAGTAATAAAACAATGCCGATGACGATACTGATTAAAAGTTATTTCTAAATAATAATTGTACATTTTATAGACATTATTTGTTAGACTGTGTTATTAGAAATATACATGCAAATACACGATGTTTTATGTTCAGTATTTATCGAGATAATTGCATTAGAAGCTTATGAAACTGAAATTTAAGAAATGCCAATCTTTGCTGCATATCGATAAAAAAAATTGGAAAAATCATGTACATACAAAATCTAAAGATCGTTATCGAGCACACCGGTCTGCTCTTGTCACATGTACATTCAATAGAGAAATATTGTCTTTTCGTGAATATAAAAATTTAAAAGTCTGTCTGTGTAGGTTGAGAAATTAAAGATAACTATTCTTATAAAGTAGGTATCTTTCTACTATTTTTTATACAATTTTAAGAATAGGTCGTCTCCATTTTTGTACATGTATTTTCGGTCTTCTCGATCTATTCACATTCAATGTTTACCATGCAATAAGGTCCGTTTGAATTTGCTTAGTAACTTAATTTCAAAAGTGCCAATCTTTGCTGCATATCAATCGATTCTTATGGAATTTTTTCCCCGACTTTCTCTGATCTACTTGTATATGTACACGGATATTTAGCATGTTCCAGTGAGGTATACAGCCAGTAGAAAAAATAAATTGAAATTGGTAGTCCAGGAAGTTATTCGCATAGCATTATTTTAAACCAATTTTACATCAAGCTTCTATAGCCTGCTGTACTCGTCGTTTGCTACTTAAGGAGGGAAATGATAACATTAAATGGAAGTTTTGTTTTTATTTCAACTCATTTCTATTTATACTATTTACCAAAACGTTTTCCCGTGAATCCATAATTGATAGCGTCCTTCCTAAAATGGGACAAACATTGAGAAGATTTAGTTTTCAGTGTTTACAGGGGAGGTAATATTTTGTCACTAGATTTCCCACTGTAGAAGCCGTTGTGCTGAAAAATTGTTACAATATAATGAATAATGTTTAGCATCTTCATTGATAAAGCCCCTTAAACAATTGGCATATTGCACTAAGTTTGCATTCAACAAATCAGATTTAAAAGTGCTACTGCGGTTTTGCAGCCTTGCCTGTAATACAGATAGTAAGAAGCTTAATATAAAATTGGTTTAAAATGTTGCTATGCGAATAACTCACGAATATATACAGCTAGATCAGAGAAAGTCAGGAAAAAAATCCATAGGAATCGATTGATATGCAGCAAATATTGGCACTTTTAAAATTAAGTAACTAAGCAAATTCAAACGGACCTTATTGCGTGGTAAACATTGAATGTGAATAGATCGAGAAGACCGAAAATACATGTACAAAAATGGAGACGACTTTTTCTTAAAAATGGTAGAAAGATACCTACTTTATGAGAATAGTTATCTTTAATTTCTTAACCTGCACAGACAGACTTTTAAATTTTTATATTCACGAAAAGACAATATTTCTCTATTGAATGTACATGTGACAAGAGCAGACCGGTGTGCTCGATAACTTAGATGTGAAAAAATAAGTATACCTTGGGAAATTGTAACATATTAAAGACTTTGTAGAACACTCCGAAAATTGGTGACCCGAAAGATCTCTAGATTTTATGATTTTTCCAATTTTTTAAAAATTTTATCAATATGAAGAAAAGATTGGCATTTTTTGAATTTCAGTTTCACAAGCTTCTAATGCAATTATCTCGATAAATACTGAACATAAAACATCGTGTATTTGCATGTATATTTCTAACAACACAGTCTAACAAATAATTTCTTTAAAATGTACAATTATTTTTTAGAAATAATTTTTGAACAGAATCGTCACCGGCATTATTTTACAATTGATCTATTGCTATCTGGTGATGAGTCTTTGAGTTCTGACAAAAATGATAGTGTTTTTCTATCTGAAAAGTATAGAAAAAGTACCAAGCGTTTTTCTCAATTTCGACAACCTTATTTCTGTAGCAGATCTTTCTTGAAAACGATTTAACTTATGCTCTTAGGGATGATCTAAATGATTGACTATTGTTATCGGAAACGTATCAATGGATTTTAACTAAAGATATAAAATTGATACCTACAATTATGTGAAGATTTATCCCGTTTCTCACATTTATTCGTCACAAAAAAAGTGACTTGATATGTATCCAATCATAAACTATGAGTGTGTAATTTGTGTCTAAAGCAATTCACACACATAACTTGTCATGTACACTAACATATTTTTATATTACACAGCTCGGTGTGTTTGTATTTATGCTAAAATAATAATTTGTAAAAGACATATATATGTAATGTTCGTTCATGTTTATATATATCTATGTGTTGGAGAGGACGTTACTTAGTTGAAAAAGTGTCTAATCCGTTTGTCCTTTTTGAACAATAAAATATGTTTAAACTAAACTATGATGAGTTTAATTCCAAAGTATTTATCACCCTGAACATGCATGAGATATTTACCACCGGACGTTAAGAAACCAATTATCAATCATCCAAACTAATAACATCAATTTTATCTCCAATTAAAGCTAGTCTTCATTACTATTATGAAACTACCTACTCTAAGGGCGGTGTGCATGAGATGAGAATTCGTAAGAATTCAAAAGATCTATTAGAGTAAAAAAAGTCTCTTTCCTCTTGCAATAGTATCAACACATTTGACTTTTCTACCCTTTACCGAAGTATTCTCATCACAAACTTAACGTTTTTTTTTCTTGCCATGGCATTGTCAGTTTGTTTTCGACTTATGAGTTTGACTATCCTTTTGGTATCTTTTGTCTCTCTTTTAAAGGCAAATTGAACAATTGGTCGTACTTTCTTTCATTAAAAGAATGGCTAACGTAGATATAAATATTTTGACGAAGGCCGTACGGTAAAATATACATCTACGTCATTTGGTCTTCAGTTGATAATTGTTAATTGACTGTCTTGCTGCATATTTGGTTTTTTTTCTTTTTTTTTCACATTGAAAGAATGACACAGCTCCTTATTTCATTGAATTAACAGGGGTTAAACAAAATTAGTAAAATTATTCTGCAGATAATTGTAGATGCAATATAATTGAAATATAATAATAAAACCAACGATCAGATTGCAGTATTGTTACTTATCTTGTGACATGACGTTTTCCCCCACTATAAATTCTACTAACACATACGTTACCTGCACGTTACTGATGACTTGGAAGTTTTCTATACATTAAATAGCAGTGCAGTGATCTCTCTGCATGAATTTATTATAATTAAAAAAAACAATGAAAGAGACACCACACCGTTGGATAACACAATTTTACTGATATTGATAGACAGAAAATTTATGATGATAAAGAAGTTCATTATAAAGTAAATTATTACATCTCTGATATTTTACACCCTTTTTGTAAGATAAAGCTTAACATTTTTCTAAGTATAAAATAAAAAGACAAAAAGTTCGTTCAAAGGTTATCAGTTAGTGGGCATGTTATTCATCCAGAAGAAACACCAACCTTTGCAAAAATAGTTTGGAAATAAAAGTGAAAAGTACATGTACAAATTTGCACTGTTCGGTGCGTTAACGTTGTTTTTTATTGCTAAATGTAATCGGTTTTATTTTTCTTACTACGTTGACCTATCATCTTTTGCGAATCTATTATGAGTTTGTCGGCCTTTGATGATTCTTAACGTTTCATGCACTTATGTTTCCTTTTTTCAGAATACCTTGTGGAATATGTTTCAAGATTATGTTTTGTACTTAGAAATCAGTAAAGCTTAACTTTTTTGTATTTATAAGTAATATCTAAACAGAAAACAATTACGTTTTTAATATTAGGTGCACAAAACAGAAAGTATTGGGGTTATTAATTAAAATTGATCAAACCTTAGAAAAATGTTTTTACTGATAACGATTTTCGTCATTTAAAACGATAAAGAGGGATATAAGTAAGTTACAGAAGATATGAATATTGATTGATGTACCAATCTTCAAAGGTGAAAATGTAGCGACTCTCACTTGAATATGTAATAAACCCTTAAATACGTTCTTGGGACAACTTTGATAATTTAAAAAAAATATCTAATGAGAAATAAAGTCTATAACAGGAACAGTCAAATTCTGTAGTATTTGATTGTTTTAAGAATCCTTACCCATCCAGAGCATCTCAGATCACTTCGAATTTTGTCGGAGATCATGTTGCTCAGTCTTTAGATTTGTATAATGTGTTGAATCCTTGTCTTTCGGTTGTTTATTTATTTTTGCCATGGCGTTGTCAGTTTATCTTCTTAAATAAAGAATCCTTTGGCCAATTCCACCTTTCTCGTTTAATTTTGCAACCCCTATTGTATACTGTAAACCAAATTATTTTCTTCGGATACTTGATTTCGCGTTTAGCCCTTTCTAGTCCATTTCGGCGATTTAATGTCGCGATTTTCAAATTCACTTGATATAGTTAAAGGAGGAAAGATTCAAGTTTTCATATTAGCAAAGGTTATTTTTCTACTCGCGAAAGTCGCAACATTTTTTTGGTTGATAGTAATTATGATTGGTTTTGGTTTGCCTCTTACGCCCATCTATCACTCAGGTTATCTATTTTCAAAAACATTCACAGAGTTAAAACATAATTTCTTGATTTTGGCTTTCTTTGTCCATATTTGAATTAAACAATATTGATTTTCATTGCGTAATGCCTTTAAAGTAAAAATTGTAGTTAATCTAAACCTCTTCCTCTTTTTTTTTTTTTTTTTCATTTTATCACTACGCATAGTAAATTCCATTTAACTTACCATTTAAATATATAGTCTTCTTTAAAAGGAACACACCAATATTTTTTTATGTATTTTCCTTTTTTTCTGAAATTAAGAAAGACGACACAACATTAGTGTGATAGCCATGCTTTTGGTTTTACATACTCTCTGTGGAGAGGATCAGACATTAATTAAGTGTTTTAGTGAAATGTGACTGCAATCAGCAACCATTTCATCTCTCTCTAAATTATAATAGACGTCATTTTCAGTTTTAATCCTTGTTTTATGATAAATATCCCAACCTTCAGATACACATTACACGATATACATGATATAGTCTTCAAAATATACATATATTGAATGGCTTGATTATGTGCCCTTGAGTTTGAAGGTGTGAAAATTATGGAGACTAAAATTTATATTTTCCAATGTAGTATGTTGAGATATTTTCTGATTCTATATCTCAATAGATATTATGTGTAAAGCTGCTTAAGTATAATTGACTACTAGTATGTAGTGATCAAATAGTGACTTTTGCAAAGATTTTAGAAAGTGATTTTGAATTTAATATATATAAGGAGATGAGGTATGATTGCCAATGAGACAACTATCCACCAAAGTTCAAATAAAGTGGATATAAGCAATTATAGGAAACCGTACGGCCTTCAACAATGAGAAAAACCTATACTTTAAAAAGCCCGGACATGAAAAATATGAAACTATTCTATTGAAAAAACTAACGACCTAATTTATAACAAAACAATTTACGAAAAATACATATGACAGACATGAACCAACGAAAACCACTACCTACAGGCTCCGGACTTGGGACAGGCACGTAAAGAATGTGGCGGGTTAAACATGTTTTGATTGCTCAACCCTCCTCTAACCTGGAACAGTAGTGTAACAGCTCAACATAAGAAGAAACTATAAAATTCAGTTGAAAAATGCTTAACTCATTAGATCAATACAAAGCACAAAAACAGACATTAACACAGACCGGACGTGGCAGGGTATTTATCCATCCCTCATACCTAACAACAAAAGAACACTGAGTACAGATCTGAGAGTACTCGCAGTTACAGACAGCTACTTCAAAGCCAATAACAACTAATAAAAAAATTTTAAAATCATGTATCTAAGACTAAAATATCAATCAGTGTATAGTGTTGAATTTCAATCACCTCATTGGGTACCTAAATACGTCACCACGTTTAATCTGACTGTTGTGTAATATAACAGATAGATTACATTCCGTTAAGGGTTTTAATTCATTGTTCCAGCATGTGCAGTATCTGTAATGGTTAATATCTTCTTCCTTTAACATTTGATGGATAATTGCCTCATTGGTAATCATACCACATCTTCGTATTTATATATAAATAATGCAACTTCATACAGGTACTTCTTTAAAAGAAAGAAAAGAAGTTAGCAGTATCCTTTAACTTTACTTAAGCTTTCCGCAATATAGATGCTGTTCTCTTACTAAATAGTTATAAATTTGGTGACTATGTTGAACGCATCTACTCCCATCGAACTCGAGATAAAGGATACAACAGATACTGTTAAGTCTGCCTCATATTTTGACTTACATCTAGAAATTTACAATTAGGGTCAGTTGAAAACAAAACTTTACGACAAAGAGATGATTTCAATCGCACTCGATTCGTTTAATTTACTGGAAAATTTCATTGATTCAATTTTTCAAATTTCTATGTAATTCATTTTCTGTAATTTCATTCTAAAATTAATAATTTGTCAAGGTCAGTACCAGAATCTATGACAAACGATACGATTTTGATTTTGAAATTATAAATTTCACCCACCTTTGCAATATACCAACTTCACCTGCCTATGGTATATACATTTCCTAACTCATTCGGTATTGAAGAGCTTGCAGCTGCAACTCAGACTTTATAAAACGTCACCAGTTTCTGAGAAGAAAGTTGATGGGTCAGGGCTATGTCAAAGAACGTCTCGTTCTTTTTCTGAAAAAGTTTATCGGAAGATACAAAGACCTTGTTGATAAATATTCCGTATCAACTTCACAAGTACTACATGATGATCTTTAAGTATAGATTCTAGGTACTGACGTTGTGTATCATCTTAATATAATACGTTTTATAGTGTTCTTTTAATTTGTTTTGTATATTTTTAACCTTTACTGTTTTGATATATACTTTTGGCGAGGCTAGGTATTTATACATTCCGCCATTGTGTTATTTTGCTTTGGTCACTTTTGTATTCTCGTCTTTCATGTTTGCTCATGTACTCTGTCTAAAGAGTGTCTGTATGACATTTTGTTTTTCTTTGTTGAAATTGTTATTTGTTTTATAGTGATTAAAATTATAACACAGTGTTGATTGCTGTGCCCCAATTTTGATTATTTTACCTATTATGTCTCTGCTTTGTTCACACATTGTTGTTAATATAATGGAATTCTATATGACTGTCATACAAGTAAGAGGTTTAGTTAACTATAAAAGATTAAATCCACCATTTTCTACCAAAACAAAATGCCCGTACTAAGTCAGGAATATGACAGTTGTTTTCCATTAGTTTGGTGTGTTTGAGCTTTTGATTTTGCCATTTGATACCTAATGAAGTTTCCGTCAATTTGAATTTTTCTGGGATTTCTATAAAAAGGTATGCCTGTTCTAAGTCAGGAATTTTGTTATATTACTGTTTATACATGTAATGTTCGTTATATTACTTTTATACATTAATTTTATATTGATGTATGTATTAGAGAATACGTTACTTAGTTGAAAACTTGTGTCTAGTCCGTTTGTCCTTGTTGAACAATAAAATATGTTTAAACTAAACTATAATGAGTTTAATTCCAAACTATTGAACATGCATGAGATATTTACCACCGGACGTTAAGCAACCAATTATCAATCATCCAAACTAATAACATCAATTTTATCTGCAATTAAAGATAGTCTTCATTATTATTGTGAAACTACCTACTCTAGGGCGGTGTGAATGAGATGAGAATTCAAAAGAATTCAAAAGATCTGTTAGAGTAAACAAAATTATCTTTCCTCTTGCAATAGTATCAACACATTTGACTTTTCTACCCTTTACCGAAGTATTCTCATCACAAACTTACCGTTTTTTTTTTTTTTTGCCATGGCATTGTCAGTTTTTTTCCACTTATGAGTTTGACTATCCTTTTGGCATCTTTTGTCTCTCTTTTAAAGGCAAATTGAACAATTAGTCAATTGGTCGTACGTTGTTTCATAAAAGAATGGCTAACGTAGATATAAATATTTTGACGAAGGCCGTAAGGTAAAGTATACATCTACGTCATTTGGTCTTTAGTTGATAATTGTCTAATTGACTGTGACTGTCTTACTGCATGTTAGGTTTTTTTATTAAAAGAATGACATGGCTCCTTATTTCATTGAATTTACAGTATTAAGCAAAATTAGTAAATTAATTCTGTAGCTAATTGTAGATGCAATATAATTGAAATATAATAGTAAAACCAACGATCAGATTGCAGTATTGTTACTTATCTTGTGAAAAAACCTTTCTCTAGACATGACGTTTTCCCCACTACAAATTCTACTAACACAAATGTTACCTGCACGTCACTGATGACTTGGAAGTTTTCTATACATTAAACAGCAGTGGAGTGATCTCTGCTTCATTTTATTTAATTAAAAGAAATCAACGAAAGAGACATCACACCTTTGGATAACGCACTTTAACTGATATTAATAGACAGAAATATTTATGATGACAAGGAAGTTCATTATAAAGTAAATTATTACATCTCTGATATTTTACACCCTTTTGTAAGATAAAGCTTAACATTTTCTAAGTATAAAATAAAAGATAAAAGTTCATTCAAAGGTTATCAGTTAGTGGGCATGTTATTCATCCAGAAGAAACACCAACCTTTGCAAAAGTAGTTTTGAAATAAGGGTGAAAAAGAAAATGTAGAAATTTGTACTGTGCGGTGCGTTAACGTTGTTCTCAATTCTTAATGTAATCGGTTTTATTTTTCTTGATACGTTGACTTTATTATCTTTTGCGAATCTATTATGACTTCGTCGGCCTTTGATGATTCTTAACGTTTCATGCACTTATGTTTCCTTTTCAGAAGTACCTTGTGGAATATTGTTCAAGATTATGTTTTGTACTTAGAAATCAGTAAAGCTTAACTTTTTGTATTTGTAAGTACAAACTGTAATATTTAAACAGAAAACAATTAAGTTGTTAATGTTAGGTGCACAAAACAGAAAATACTGGGGTTATTAATTAAAATTAATCAGACCTTAGAAAAATGTTTTACTGATAACAATTTTCGTCATTTAAAACGATAATTATAGATTATCGTTGATTATCTCAACGAGATTGATTTTCTCGCTTGAACCGGGACGGCGAAAGCGAGAAAAGCAATCAAGTTGAGATGACCAATGATAATCTGTTTATCGCTATTTTACCTATGACGACGTTGTCAATTTCATGTCAATTTCATTAGCAACGCCACGTGCCTCCTTAGTTTCTAGCGATAATTTTCAATCTCAAGCGAGTAGCATGATATGAAAAATTATCACAAAAAGATTAAAGGAAAATGCACAAAATAGCGATAAAGAGGATATAAGTAAGTTAGAGAAGTTATGAATATTGATTGATGCACCAATCTTCAAAGGTAAAAATGTAGCGGCTCTCACTTGAATATGTAATATACCCTTAAATACGTTCTTGGGACAACTTTGATAATTTAAGAAAAAAATCTAATGAGAAATAAAGTCTATAACAAGAACTGTCAAATTCTGTAGTATTTGATTGTTTTAAGAATCCTTGCCCATCCAGAGCATCTCAGATCACTTCGGATTTTGTCGGAGATCATGTTGCTCAGTCTTTAGTTTTCTATAATGTGTTGAATCCTTGTCTTTTGGTTGTTTATTTATTTTTGCAATGGCGTTGTCAGTTTATCTTCTTAAATGAAGAATTCCTTTGGTATCTTCCGCCTCTCTCGTTTAATTTTGCGACCCTATTGTATACTGTAAACCAAATTATTTTCTTCGGATAGTTTATTTCGCGTTTAGCCCTTTCTAGCCCATTTCGCGGCGAGTTAATGTCGCGATTTTTCAAATTCACTTGATATAGTTAAAGGAGGAAAGATTCAAGTTTTACGTATTAGCAAAGATATATTTTCGCGTTATTTTTCTACTCGCGAAAGTCGCGAAAATTAGTTGGTTGACATTCATTAGGATTGGTTTTGGTTTGCCTCTTACGCCCATCTATCACTCAGTTTATCTATTTTCAAAAACATTCACAGAGTTAAAACATAATTTCTTCTTTTTGCATTCTTTGTCCATATTTGAATTAAACAATATTGATTTTATTGCGTAACGCTTTTAAAGTAAAATTCTAGTTATCTAAACCTCTTCCTCTTTTT
This sequence comes from Mytilus coruscus, assembly GCA_017311375.1. Taxonomy (NCBI): domain Eukaryota; kingdom Metazoa; phylum Mollusca; class Bivalvia; order Mytilida; family Mytilidae; genus Mytilus; species Mytilus coruscus. The sequence goes on along the minus strand of CM029595.1, from coordinate 77,790,086 downwards.
TTTTTTTTTTTTTTTTCATTTTATCGCTACGAATAGTAAATTCCATTTAACTTACCATTTAAATATATAGTCTTCTTTAAAAGGAACACACCAATATTTTTTTATGTATTTTCCTTTTTTTCTGAAATTAAGAAAGACGACACAACATTAGTGTGATAGCCATGCTTTTGGTTTTACATACTCTCTGTGGAGAGGATCAGACATTAATTAAGTGTTTTAGTGAAATGTGACTGCAATCAGCAACCATTTCATCTCTCTCTAAATTATAATAGATGTCATTTTCAGTTTTAATCCTTGTTTTATGATAAATATCTCAACCTTCAGATACACATTACACGATATAGTCTTCAAAATATACATATATTGAATGGCTTGATTATGTGCTCTTGAGTTTGAAGGTGTGAAAATATGGAGACTAAAATTTATAATTTCCAACGTAATATGTTGAGATGTTTTCTGGTTCTATATCTCAATAGGTATTATGTGTAAAGCTGCTTAAGTATAATTGACTACTAGTATGTAGTGAGCAAATGGTGACTTTTGCAAAGATTTTAGAAAGTGATTTTGAATTTAATATATATAAGGAGATGAGGTATGATTGCCAATGAGACAACTTTCCACCAAAGTTTAAATGAAGTGGATATAAGCAATTATAGGAAACCGTACGACCTTCAACAATGAGAAAAACCCATACTTTAAAAAGCCCGGACATGAAAAATATGAAACTATTCAATTGAGAAAACTAACGACCTAATTTATAACAAAACAATTTACGAAAAATACATATGACAGACATGAACCAACGAAAACCACTACCTACAGGCTCCTGACTTGGGACAGGCACATAAAGAATGTGGCGGGTTAAACATGTTTTTGAGCGCTCAACCCTCCCTCTAACCTGGGACAGTGGTGTAACAGCTCACCATAAGAAGAAACTATAAAATTCAGTTGAAAAATGCTTAACTCATCAGATCAATACAAAGAACAACAACATCAGACATAAACACAGACCGGACGTGGCAGGGTATTTATCCATCCCTCATACCTAACAACAAAAAGGACACTGAGTACAGATCTGAGAGTACTGGCAGTTACTGACAGCTACTTCAAAGCAAATAACAACTAATAAAAAAAATTTTTAAATCATGTATCTAAGACTAAAATATCAATCAGTGTATAGTGTTGAATTTCAATCACCTCATTGGGTACCTAAATACGTCACCACGTGTAATCTGACTGTTGTGTAATATAACAGATAGATTACTTTGCGTTAAGGGTTTAAAGTTTAAATCCATTGTTGCAGCATGTGAAGTATCTATAGTGGTTAATATCCTATTCCTTTGGCATTTGGTGGATAGTTGCCTAATTGGTAATCATACCACATCTCCTTATTTATATATAAATAATGCAACTTCATACAGTTACTTCTTAGGAAGAAAGAAAAGAAGTTAGCAGTATCCTTTAACTTTACTTTCCGCTATATAGATGATGTTCTCTCACTAAATAGTTCAAAATTTGGTGACTATGTTGAACGCATCTACCCCATCGAACTTGAGATAACGGATACAACAGATACAGTTAAGTCTGCCTCATATCTTGACTTACATCTAGAAATTGACAATGAGGACCAGTTGAAAACAAAACTTTACGACAAAAGAGATGATTTCAGATCCACTCGATTCGTTAAATTTACTGGAAAATTTCATTAATTCAATTTTTCAAATTTCTATGTAATTCATGTTTTGTAATTTCATGCTAAAATTAATAATTTATCAAGGTCAGTACCAGAATCTATGACAAACAATACGATTTTGATTTTGAAATTATAAATTTCACCCACCTTAGCAATATACCAACTTCACCTGACTATGGGAAATACATTTCTAACTCATTCGGTACTCAAGAGCTTGCAGCTGCTACTCAGACTTTATAAAACGTCACCAGTTTCTGAGAAGAAAGTTGATGGATCAGGGCTATGTCAAAGAACGTCTCGTCCTTTTCTGAAAAAGTTTATTGGAAGATACCAAGACCTTGTTGATAAATATTCCGTATCAACTTCACAAGTACTACATGATGGTCTTTAAGTATAGATTCTAGGTACTGATGTTGTGTATCATCTTAATTACGTGTTATAGTGTTCTTTTAATTTGTTATTGTATATTTTAAACTTTATTGTTTAGTCCATTTTGATATATACTTTTGCGAGGCTATTCATTTATATATTCCGCCATTGTGTTATTGTGCTATGGTCACTTTTGTATTCTCGTCTTTCATGTTTGCTCATGTACTCTGTCTAAAGAGTGCTTATATGACATTTTGTTTTTCTTTGTTGAAATTGTTATTTGTTTTATAGTAATTAAATTTATAACACAGTGTTGATTGCTGTACCCCAATTTTGACTATTTTACCTATAATGTCTCTTTGCTTTGCTCACACATTTTGTCAATATAATGGAATGCTATATGACTGTCATACAAGTAAGAGGTTTAGATAACTATAAAAAGGTTAAATCCACCATTTTTACAAAAATGCCTGTTCTAACTCAGGAATATGACAGTTGTTTTCCATTAGTTTAACGTGTTTGAGCTTTTGATTTTGCCATTTGATAAAGAAGGTTCCGTTTTGAATTTTCCTGGGATTTCGGTATTTTGTTATATTACTTTTATACATGCAATGTTCGTTAATTTTATATTGATGTATGTTTTAGAAGACGTTACTTAGTTGAAAAACTTGTGTCTAGTCCGTTTGTCCTTGTTGAACAATAAAATATTTTAAACTAAACTATGCTGAGTTTAATTCCAAAGTATGTATCACCTTGAACATGCATGAAATATTTACCACCGGACGTTAAGCAACCAATTATCAATCATTCAAACTAATAACATCAATTTTATCTGCAATTAAGGCAAGTCTTCATTATTATTGTGAAACTACCTACTCTAGGGGCGGTGTGAATGAGATGACAATTCGTAAGAATACAAAAGATCTGTTAAAGTAAAAAAAAAAATTTCCTCATGCAATAGTATAAACAAGTGTGACTTTTCTACTCTTTACCGAAGTATTCCCATCAAAAACTTAACTTTTTTTTGTCATGGCATTGTCAGTTCGTTTTTGACTTATGAGTTTGACTATCCTTTTGGTATCTATTGTCTCTCTTTTAAAGGCAAATTGAACAATTGGTCGTACCACTACTGGACAATGCCCGTAGATTGGCCATGAAAATGTCCGTAAAATGCTGGTGATTTTACAGTGTTTGTCATGGTTAATTTACGGTGGGCCGTGAAACTTATGCCATGGAATGACTGTCGTGAAAAGGCTGTGTAAAGTATGTGAAAAGGCCGTGAAGAGGTGCCACCTGAAAACTTGGATGAAAAGACCGTAGAAACCCTGTGAAAAAAAATGTACACCGTGAAAAAGTCGTGATAAGCATTATGTGCCCATTGTGAAAAGACCGTGAAATGTACATATAGTACGGTATATAGATATAAGAAGATGTGGTATGAGTGCCAATGAGACAGCTCTCCATCCAAGTCAAAATTTATAAATGTAAACCATTATAGGTCAAAGTACGGTCTTCAACACGGAGCCTAGGCTCACACCGAACAGTAAGCTATAAAGGGCCCCAAAAATACTAGTGTAAAACCATTCAAACGGGAAAACCAACGGTCTAATCTATATAAAACGAGAAACGAGAAACACTTATGAACCACATCAACAAACGACAACTACTGAACATCAGATTCCTGACTTAGGACAGGTGCAAACAAATGCAGCGGGTTTAAACGTTTTAATGGTACCAAACCTTCACCCTTTTCTGAAACAATAGTGTAACATCACAACATAGAAAGACACACTATAAAATATCAACTGAAATAGCTTAACTCAATCAAAGGACATAGTAACACCATTGAACATACACTGAACAAATAAATTTGACCTATGATACAATGTAAATTCAAAATAAATAAACTAAGGGAAGAATAATATGCCTTTATTTGTCGTGAAAAGGCCGTGAAGAGGTTCCAACTGAAAACTTGGCAAAAGAGACCGTAGAAACCCTGTGAAAACATAAATGTACACCGTGAAAAGTCGTGATAAATTATGTGCCCATTGTGAAAAGACCGTGAAATGTACATGTACTACTGTGATAAACAGCCATTCACTGATTGTGTAAAATGTTAAATGTATTTTCAGGCCATAATTTAACAAAAATTTAAATGCTGTTTCAATCAAGTGAAGTGAAATGCCTGAAAACCTAGTGTAAACATCTACAGACAACTTATTTAAGTACAATGCAAGTGAGACTATGAAAACCATATTAAAATGCTGTATTTTTTAGTAATAATTGTGAAAAGAATAAAAATATTAATTTTAATAGAACAGTAGTAATTATGTAAAGAAAACATAAAAGCACACACATGTCAATGTGATTAAGTAACAAGTCAGCTGTAACATGTATTGTAGAAATTTTGTACATCTCTTGGGTCTAATTTTACCACTTCAGCAATATTTGTCTAATGTAATCCTTCACTTCACTGCCCTTTTGAATAACTATTCCAGAAAAACATTTATAGAAGTTCCTGTTAATTCCCAGGAAATACTTTTAACTGAAAAGCTCTTCTTTCCAACTGGATTCCTGAACTATTTTATATAAAGACTGCTATATCCTTTTGCTCTTCATTCCTAGAATAAATAAAGAAACATTACATATATTATACATGTATATAAAAAACTATTTATATATTTAAATAAATTTTTGGCATTTATGTACATACATGTACTTAAAACAGCTACAATATTATTCCATGCAATAAAGGACTTCACAGTTAATGACCCCATATTGAATAGGGGCAGATTTTTATACCGGAGGTGAAAATGGTATGAAAATACTAAAAACATCATTGAAACAGAACAGCCACTTGAAACATGCATAGGTTTTCCCATATTTTCATACCATTTTCCAGAAAATCTGCCCCCTATCCAATATGGCATCATTAGTTAACGAAGTTCTGTATTGTCAACTTATATTATTTTTTTTAGATTTTTTTAAAGACTAAAGACACTTTTAAGACAGACTATTAAATTTAAATGTTTCTTTGAAGTAATAATATGTATGGCTAAAGCCAAACTTGTCTAGACTAAGTGGCCGTAATGAGTCACAGCTATTTATTTTACAGGGGCCAGGGGCGTAGCAACTTTACTGCAGGCACATTCGCCATACCAATTATTTTTAAACACCTCATTGCCATACCAATAATTCTTATGATATGCACAAACCCTTCTAGAAAGGACATTTTGCCGTACAAATATTAAATACTTTCCTGCTACGCCTCTGATTAATCCTTTTGAATTCTGTGTCCCGACGGCCAAGTCAGAAAATACTTAAATAGCTCCCGACACATTCAAAGGGGTTACGCCTCTGATTATCAGAGTGAGCTCCATTTCAGAGATACTTATTGCTATTATAATCATTTCCAATTATCTATGTCTATGTCTACGTAGTTTACTGTACATAAATGTCATTTTTTACGTGGCCAATGGGGAAAAGGACCCCCTTTTTCCCCAAATACATAAACAAAACAAAACCGTAATCGTATTTAAAGGATCCGGTAAGTCTTAATAAACATTAACCGAAATGATTAAAGGAATCAAGTGCAACAGACTCAAATATAAGTGAATATATCACATGCATGTTTGCGCGGTTTCTGCAAATTCAGTGAAAATCAGTTCAATGGAAATGCTCACAGACGTCATCAACATTTTGGTGATATGATGCATAAAAGAATAAAATATTAATAACTTAACTTACCTCAAACTTGCTATCACTCGTCTTGCATATATAAAGTAAATATTAATCGACCTTTGGCGTCTTTCAAATTTCTAACCTTGCGGAAATGTTACAATTACTCTAAAAGAAACACGAATCCGGATACGGTCTGATATTCCGGAAGTTCTCGTTTTACATGTTTCGGTTCCAATTAAAATAAATGTTTAGATTGTTTATAATAATGTACAGACGAGAAGCAAAATACTTTTCTTTAAATACAAAATATTTATTGGCACAAAGTCATTACTTATAACAATGAATGGTTCCATTTAAAAGTCAGTCCTGTACAGTAGTATTGCATATAATAATATTTAAACAGACATATATTTATAATGAAAAGTTTATAGGATATTTAGAAAATGTGAGTGGAAATAATAAGACCATATTACAATAATCACATGGGATGTTTCAAATCTGAATTAGGATAAGAAAAAAATTGACATGAAAAATATCACGGCCTTTTCACTGGTTGTTGAAACCAGTGAAAAGGCAGTGATATTTTTATTACATAAAGGACAAATTATCACGGCCTCTTCACGGGATATCGAAATTTCACGGTCTTTTCTAACATCAAATATTTTCACGGCCTTTAGATATATTTTTTTTAAAGTCACGGGTTTTCACGGCCCTGTGATATTTCTGACATTTCACGGCGTTTTCATGGGCTGTTGTTACAGTAGTGTACGTTGTTTCATAAAAGAATGGCTAACGTAGATATAAATATTTTGACAAAGGCCGTACGGGAAGATATACATCTACGTCATTTGGTCTTTAGTTAATAATTGTCTAATTGACTGTTTAACTGCATATTAGGTTTTTTTTTTTATTAAAAGAATGACACAGCTCCTTATTTCATTGAATTTACAGGGGTTAAGCAAAATTAGGAAAAATATTCTGCAGCTAATTGTAGATGCAATATAATTGAAATATAATAGTAAAACCAATGATCAGATTGCAGTATTCTTACTTATCTTGTGAAAAAAACTTTCTCCAGACATGACGTTTTCCCCCACTGCAAATTCTACTAACACATATGTTACCACCTGCACGTTACTGATGACTTGGAAGTTTTCTATACATTAAACAGCATTGGAGTGATCTCTCTGCTTCAATTTATTTTATTAAAAGAAATCAACGAAAGAGACACCACACCGTTGGATAACGCACTTTAACTGATATTGATAGACAGAAATATTTATGATGACAAAGAAGTTCATTATAAAGTAAATTATTACATCTCTGATATTTTAAACCCTTTTTGTAAGATAAAGCTAAACATTTTTCTACGTACAAAATAAAAAGACAAATACAATGTAGTTCATTTAAAGGTTATCTGTTATCTGTTGGTGGGCAAGTAATTCATCCAGAAGAAACACCAACCTTTGCCAAAGTAGTTTTTAAATAAAATTGAAAAGTACATATACAAATTTGCACTGTTCGATGCGTTGTTCTTTAATGCTAATTAAATGTGATCGGTTTTATTTTTCTTGTTACGTTGACTTTATTACCCTGTGCGAATCTATTATGCCTTGGTTAGCCATTGATGATTCTTAACGTTTCATGCATTTTATTTTTAGTTTTCTCAGAAGTACCTTGTGGAATACGTTTCAAGAGTATGTTTTGTACTTAGAAATCAGTAAAGGTTAACTCTTTTTCTATTTGCAAGTAATATTTAAATAAAAAACAATTAAGTTGTTAATGTTAGGTGCACAAAACAGAAGATATTGGGGTTATTAATTAAGATTCAACAAAACTTAGAAAAAGTTTTTACTGATAAAGATTTTCATCATTTACGTATATATTGATGCCGATCCCGGTAAAGAGTGATATAAGTAAGTTAGAGAAGTTATGAGTATTGATTGATGCATCAACCTTCAAGGGTAGCGACCCTCACTGGAATATGTAAAATACCCTTATATACGTTCTTGGAAAGACTTTGATCATTTAAAAAAAATCTAATAATAAATAAAGTCTAGAACAAGAACTTTCAAATTCTGTAGTATTTGATTGACTTAAGAATCCTTACCCATCCGGAGCATCTGAGATCACTTAGGTATTTGGAGGAGTTAATGTTGCTCAGTCTTTAGTTTTCTATGTTGTGTTGTATTGAATCTTTGTCGTTTGGTCTTTTTTCCGTTTTTTGCCATGACGTTGTCAGTTTATCTTCTTCTTATATAGAGAATCCCTTTGGTATCTTCCGCCTCTATCGTTTAATTTTACATGACTATCATACATGTGGGAGGTTAAGCTATCTATAAAACAAGGATTAATCCACAATTTTCTATATAAGAAAATGCCTGTACCAAGTCAGGAATATGACAGTTGTTATTCAGTTGTTATTCATTCATTTAATGTGTTTAAGTGTTGATTTTGCCATTAATAAAGAACTTTTATTTTGAATTTTCCTTGCGGTTCGATATTTTTTGTTATTTTACTTTTAACAATCCCTATAGGATAATTGGAATTTGTTTTGGTTTTCTTCTTACGACCCTCTATTAATTTGTTTATCTATTTTCAAAAACATTCACAGAGTTAAAACATAATTCCTTGATTTTGGAATTCTTTGTCCATATTTAAGGTAAATAACATTGATTCTCATAACGTAATGCTTTTAAAATCAAAACCTTTTCTCCGTTTTTGCATTTCAATTACTACGGAAAGTAAATTCAATTTAACCAACCATTTATAGATATAGTCTTCTTTAAAAGGAATAGTCCAGATTTTGATATGTATTTTCCATATTTTCTGAAATTAGAATTGACGACACAACAATAGTGTGATAGCCACGGTTTTTGTTTTATATACTTTTTGTGGAGAGGCTCAGACATCATTCTAGTGTTTTAGTGAAATGTGACTGCAAATAGCAACCATTTCGTCTCTCTCTAAATTATAACAGATGCCTATTTCTGTTTTAATCCTTGACCCAGGTTGACTGCCATTGGCGATGGTCAAATAAACGGATCACCGATGTAATAAATGGATCTTAATTATAAATTTGATACTAAACAGAAAACAATAAACTTGCGGAAAAGATGGTATACCGCAAACAAAAGGTGCAAAGGTTTTTGTACACCATATCCGGATTTCGACAATTAATGTCTCTTCAGTGATGTTAGGAATCGAAAGGGTATTTGGAAAGCCATACAATTTACCTCAATTTAGGATAGACTCTTGAATTTTGGGAGTCAAAATAGGATGAACGGATCATATAAACCCGAAGACAAATATAATACAAGCCCAAACGAAAAATATAAACAAGTCTAAATTGAAAACTGTTCAAACCTATGATTGCGTTGGATAAAACCGCAATTTTTATACGTGTGCATGTAAAACAAATTTCTTGGTAGAGGGGTCTAAATACAGCACAAACAACATTTATATATATATAGAATTGCTTGATTAAATGCCCTTGAGTATGAAAGTGTGAAAAATTTTTGAGACTAAAAAGAGAAATTTATATTTTCCAATGTATCATGTTGACATGTTTTCTGATTCTATATCTCAATAGACATTATGTGTGAAGCTGCTTAAGTATAATTGAATATTTGGTGATTAAATTGTGACTCTTGCAAAGATTTTTTAAAGTGACTTTAAAACTAATAGAAAAAAAGCATATGGAGTATCCATGCATGACACAAAATCAGTACATGCACAGCAAAAAATTAAACACACAAAATGCAACAGCGCTTTTATTGCAGTTCTTCATCTCAAAGTCACAATGAAATCTTCAACAAGGAGAGAAAAAAAAACCCAAACAAACTCTTATCTCACTGCAAGTTTAAGACGGCCTCTAGCACCGGCTTGAACGGAATTCTTAGCAAAAATAATTTGGATAGACTTTGTAAGATTTAACATCACCAAATCGGGCCTGGTCAAAAAAGAACATACTGTTAAGTAGTACATATTTAAAATAAAATAGTCCCTACGCATAGGTGTAAATATAGAACTATGTAGAATATATATCAGTAATTAAGGTATCAGTTGAAAGGTGATAGACTGGTGATCCCTGCAACAGGTTGAAAAAGTAGCAAGAAAGCCAATCTTGATTCATCTCTAAGTGGTTCTATTGTTTCTGAACATGATAGTTCCGAATAGATCACATTATCCCTTGAAAAAGAAACGGTATTCAAGTATTCTGATGTTCTTTGTGCTACGCTAAGAAAATCAAGAGTTTTTGGACACCCATCATTCCTCTCATCACTGAAAAAAAGTAATTGAAATGGTCAAACCTAAAATTGTACTGATCGTAGATGAATATATTTATAACTTAAAGGATATAAATTGTGTTGTCCAACCCAGAATCGTCCTAAATATTGATCGCATATAACAATTTATCACAAACAAATAAAACAAAAACAAAAATACTTCCAATTATCAATATATACATAGATCTCTCGATAACTGCCAGTTCATTAATCTCCCCTTGAATTTCCAATTAAAATATGCTAAGTACTACTATTACTACTAGATAAAACCCCATATTTAACATAAAAGCACCTGTTCCAGCATGGAACAAATGGAAAACCAAGACCAGAAAAACCAAGGAAACACCAAAACCGTTCTTCAATATGGTGAAAATACAAAATGTTAAATTCTACGCTACTATATTTACAATTTTTACACTGGCCTGGTTTCCAAATCCTGATGAAAACAACTTCCAGACAGGAAGCGGAGGCTTAATCAAAGAAGTCCTTTCACTGTCAAACAAAGTCCCAAGCTGCATGATACTCAGCTCACTTGACCACCACCAAGAGTTCTGCCACTGCAGGAACAGCTCCAACTTTACACTGTGCGTGACCTCTGCTCCCAGGTAGGTCAACACCACCTCCTCATCTTCCAGGTCGAAGAGATCTCGGGCCCTCTCGATGGCGCTCTGTACGGTGGTCACAGTGACCATCTTCCTAGTATTCTGGTAAACCAGAACCACTAAGGATTCCCTGGCGGTGGGTGCTGCCACTGCCACTGGCTCTTCCACTGGTGGGGTAACCCGTCCCGCTGACTTGTGTTGCTCTACAGGCACGGCAGGCTGGACCACTGGTACTATGAGCTGGACCACTGGAGCGGTTGGTCTGGACTGAGCCACGACGGGCTCTGCCACAATGAGCGAACTCAGGAACCTCCAATTCATTTGACACACAGCATCATATGATGGGCCGTTGTTTCCCCGGTACTCTTCTGCGGCCACACAAGCCTGTTGGCATGTTTCAGGTGTCGGAGCACAGAAAGTATTACTCTACAATAGTATAATACAACCACAGGTGCAGAGAATAGACACTGTGCTGCGGCCATTTCATGGCAGGGCATACTGCAGCTGCCTGTAGTGGGGCATATCCGGACCCAGGATCCTACATCCCCTGTGAATCCCCGCTCGCTGCTAGAGCCACTGGACAAATTCATCTGACGTGATGTCCTCCCTTCCAGTCAACCACCTGGCCAGTAGGATCACAATGTGACCCCTGAAATATTGAAAGTTTCTGTCCTGCAGGACCTCCCTAAAAAACCTACTTCCGAACATTGGCGACAGGGGTCAGCCAAGGCAAGTTCCCTCAAATGCCTGGTTATTACTGGGCATTCTGGGACATGACATGCTACATCCCGGTCACTTACCCGTCAGATTCTCTCTTTGTACCCACTGTAGGGTCTCGTCCAGACCTGACTCTCTCTTCCCCTCCATGCTTCTGGTATCACCTTTTTAATCTGAGTCCGTACTCTCTAAATCTTGTAAATACATTTTCTAGGTTTGTGAGGTGTTCATCGAAAGATGGTCCTAAAACCAATATGTCGTCCAGGAAGGTCAGGTCAGTTTTCCATGTTAGTCCCCTGAGGACAAGGTTTATCATTCTTGCGTAGGTCCCTGGTGCGCCGCACAGTCCAAAAGCCATCTTGGAATACTCAAACAACCCATACTTTTATGGTCCTCTTGTTTGATCTTTATTTGCCAGTAAGCATCCAATTTGGAGTACCATACGTTACCAGCCAAGGTATCAAGACATTCGTATATAAGGTGGCAAAGATCATGTGATGTTACTGAAGTAAGCCACCTGAAATCTATGCACCAGCGCACTCCGCCATCCTTCCTGATAAGGACTGGTGCTGAAGCCCATTCCGATGTTGAAGGTTGTATAACTCCAGTATCTAACATTTTCTTGAGGTGCGCCTCCTCCTCCTGAACAAAACAAGCTGGGGTCCTTCGCATACGCAGCTGGATAGGTCGGGCATCACCAGTGTCGATTTCATGTTCTAAACTGCTGAAGTTACCAAAGTCAAACTCTGTCTTTGCAAAGACATCACTGTAGTTGTAAAAAGCAATGTTCTCAGTTTTGATTGCTGGTCTATCTGTGGTCAAATCTTGACTGGATTTAGTATATAGTTCTTGGAGATGACCTGGTTACTACTCCTGTTGGAGTGGTGTACCACTTGAACTGTTACCCTGCCGACTGGTTGAGCAAGTGCCAACACTTGGTTCCTCAGGGTCATCCATAGATTCTATTACGGTCACTGCATGTGCCTCCGCTATTTCAAATCCACTCTGGAGGCGGACAGGGTTGTCCGTTATTTTCATGAAACAAACAACTGGACTTTGTCCTTTAGCACAAACTGATCTGAAAATCAAAAGTGTAGTCTTTGAGTTTGGTTCTACCACAAAATCATTTTCTTGTACTGGTACTGTACAATTCATTCGCATTACTGAATTAGGTGGGACCACTATTGAGGTTGGCATTGTAATTATGTTTACGGCGAGTGTAGCTGATGGTGTCTCTCCTCCGAAAACTACCTTGATAGTCTTGTCGTTGATAGACATGTATCCTTGTCCAATGTGGAGTATGACATTATCACTAGCTAGAAAGTCATGACCAAGTAGCATCTCACAGTCGATTGGAGCAATATATAGCTGATGGCTAAAAAGTAGGTCATCTCTCCTAAAAAGATTAGGATTAGTTATCCTGCAGGTCATCTGCATGTCTCGGCCTGCACCATATCATGCATAAAAAGTAAAATCACAAAAATACCGAACTCCGAGGAAAATTCAAAACGGAAAGTCCCTAATCAAATGGCAAAATTAAAAGTGTTTCCTTAAAAGCATAGGGTTTCTTTTGTAAGGAATCAAAAACTTTGTCCTGCTTAATGGTGACGTTTGAGCCTGTATCGATCAAAGCAGTCACTAGTTTGTCCTGGACTTGCATCTTCACTCTCAAGAGTTGAGCAGTCCCAATTGTCCCGACAACTGTAAACCCATTAGATGGTCCCTCAGCAACTGGTTCTTCTGGCACATTTAAAGTAACTGACTTGCGTGTCGTTTGATTTTTCTGTTTGGACGTCTGCCTTCCAGGTGAATTTTGTAACTCTGGACAATCTCTTTTGTAATGTCCCTCTTTATGACAATAATAACACTCCCCATTTGGAGTCCGTGTCCTTCAGTTACATTTGTACCGGTACGATCATTATAGCCATCTCTCCGGCCTTGTCCACGTCCTAGAGATATATTGTCTGCTCTGTAGTCCCGACTGGGTGAAGCACCACTATATCTGTTGGATTGTTGCATCTCCGCAGTGAGTGTTGCCATTGAAGAAATTAGGCTTTGCATCTGCTGCATGCTCTGTGGTTGCTCCTTTCGTTGTTGTTGAAGCTACTGCTCCATCTGAGACACTCTAGTGTCTATGGCTGATTGGAAGAACCTACCTCATGTACTGAGGGCGTCTCACTAGCCTTTACTTGTGTTGTTGGTTCTGGAGCTCCCGCATGTTGCAATGCTGGGGTTTTCCTTGAGCTATGTGTGCCTGCACAGCTTTCTTGGAATGTTGGAACTACTTTATTATATCAATGGCACTCTCCACCGATACTGGCTTAAATCTAAATGCATGTTGACCAGCCTCTGGATCATTGCAACCTTGACAAAATTTTATTACTGCCTGTTTTGTCATGTACCCATCAGAAAGGTCTTTGAAGGATTGTGTTGCCAGAAGTAACACACGATCCATAATCCTCCAGGGATACCTTTTTCTTTTGGTTTAGTCTGGAACTGTATCTGTGATGTTTCTTGTGGTTCCTGAACCCCAAAGCATTTCAACATTTTGACACCACTGCGTTAAAAGCAACGTCTTTATTCGAGTCCAACAGCACTGTTTAAAAATCACTCGCCTTGTCCTCCAAGCACCAACATAGCTGTTCTCTTTTTGTTTGTCTGTCCAACCTGCAGCCTCAGCATACCCGGAAAACTTGGTAAAAATTCCTTCCAGTTGCCTTTCCTGTGTACTTAAGGTTCTTCGGCATTGAAAAGAAAAATTTGTTATCTTGTTTCCTCGGATCTTGCTAAGCTCTATGGCGGCTAATAGAAGAACGATGACTATCCGTGTCTGACTTGCTCTTGGAGTGCTACTTACCTGAACTCTTTGTATGTATCGATGAGTGATCACTCACCTCCTCCTCTACAGGACAAATTTGTCTACTTGAAACACTATGTCTAGAAAGTGTTCGATGGTTTCTACTTTTGTGTCGGCTATGACGGTATACTACACCTGATGTAGCACTAGACGAATCTGAATCACCACTTGAATAATCTGGTACCTTAGCTGGACTTCTGTGATCCTGAAACTGAGCCGCTGAGTATGGCTGTGGCTGGATGTTGTACCCCTGCTGGTCTGCATGCGGAGGATTGTGATATCAAGGAGGTTGCATACTAGGTAATATGCCCGGTGGTTGTTGTTCAGGGTACACTGGCAAGTGTGTAGGTGCACCATTATGACATGGCGGAGCTATTCCCTGAACAAGATTCGGTGTAGCTGTAGGCTGATAAGGCCTCTCTTGTTGATACGGTATATTTCCCTGTGGCGGTTGAGGCTGATGCACTGGTGCAGCAACATGTTGAAGATGTTACACTGGTTGTTGCCTGTAGAATTCTTGTTGACCCTGTGTTGCCTGAGGCTGCTGCCTCTGTTGACCAACTGTGTTGTTGAAGGGTTGTTGAAACCCTATCTTGCTGGTGGTGGGTTGCAGTTGACCTGACCTGTTGTTAAAAAAGTGGTCGTGTTGGTGGGACTTGACTACTGATGTGTAGGATGGGCACAGTTTGGTTGATCGGTTGATGATGTTGTTGATTACCCATCACCCTTTTGAAGTTTTGTTGTCCAGCTGTATGACTAGGAATGTTGTAGTTCTGTTGACGTGCTGGCTGGCTTGTTGACCTTTGGCAGGTTTGTTGTTTTTCCCTGTTGAAGGTCTGTTGAGGTGGCTGTTAACTAGTAGCTCTTTTGTTGACTTTTTGAGTTGACCTGTTGACAGTCGGATGAGTTGGCCTGCTGATTGTGGGTTCAGTAGGCTGTTGTCTGCTAGACATATACGTGCTTTGTTGTCGACTCGATGTGTTGCTTATGCTATGCTGAATTGATTTTAGAATGGTTTGTTGAGTCGGTTGTGTGTTGTTGATGGTATGTTCAACTGGCAGTTGACTGGTATGTTCAATTGGCAGATTGTGTTGACTGTTGGTGTGTCGACCCTGGCTGTTGAAATGCTGTTGGCGGTTGACCCTGTTGAAGAAAAGTGGCTTTATATTTTTACCCCCAAACCTTGGTTGCTGGTTCAGCTCACCTCTATCATGGTTTCACTATTGTGATGAATACCAACTGACTGGTTGTTTCCTTGACACCTTAAGACCTGATCTTGACCCGCATGGTCTGGTGTATCAGACGGTTCATATTCAACGTATGGTTGACTACCATATGGTGACAAATATCCAGAACCAACGACTTCTGGCTGTAATGGTTGACTGTGTAGTGATTCCTCACAATAGGACCTATGCTCCTCTGATATTCTGCAGTCATTCATCTCCTGGGATAGATATTCCTTCTTTTCGAAAGCACTCTGGATGCAGGATGTCATAGATCTCGTTGACTTGTGATCTACCTGTGAGTTCCACACCACGTTGTACAGCAAGTGTCGAATCCATAACCATTTCTGAGTCTGAAAAAACCGGTTGATTCAAAGTAGGTCTTGGCTGTATGTCCACTCCCTGGACAGGTTCAATGGGTGTATACGTTGAACCAAGTTGGTCTATCCACCTCTGTGTGTCGGTCTTAAATTGTTGCAAATGAGCAATTTCCTGCCTGATTGCCCCAGGAGTATGAGGTGTTAATTCAAACTGAGTTGCCCCTCATGTTCCAGTTTTACATGCGTATCTGTGTTTATTTCCTGTGTTGGGACGTATGACCCTGGCAGTTGCATCTCCCCCTCCTGTGATAAATACGGTTGACCCTGATACCTTGCATCAACATTGTCCATGTCATGCAATTCACACGGGGAAAAATCAATCATATCCAACCTTCCCTGGGACTTTTATTTCTCATGTATGGAATTTGTGACAATATTTCTGGAGTTATTGTTATGCCATTATTTCTCATAACCATAATTCTATGGGTAGTAGTCGTACCAATGCCAGGTACATGTAGGAGAACAGACTCGGACTGGAGTTAAATTTGATTTTATCTTACATAATAGCCGATATGCAATGATACTTTAATATAAATGAATGACACTACAATAAATAAAGAAAAAAAGTCTTTATTGATTCTTATCCCTTTTCAGTACCCTAGCTGTGAATCGCCTGTTAAAAAAAATCACGAAAATCACTTCCGGTATTGATCTCCAGTATCGCCGTTACTTGGTTACGTGAACTCACTCAAGACTCAATCTGAAAAAAACTAAGTTTAAAAACTTTCACAGACAGTGAAAAACCTATCATAAAACGCGTAAATCAATGAGGTACTGCTTCTAAAGCTATAATTTTGAGCCTAAACTAACTTCCGAAGTCACACCAATGCCAAATAATTATGCAAGTCACGCTTGATTGCACTCAGTCAAAATTCCTTGACCAAAATGGCTACCAAAATCTCACGATGTGCGTTCGAACCACCCGTAACTACCAATAATGTGGTGTTCGTCTCGTGGAAAGACTATTGTCCCCTCAAAGGACCCGACCTGGACTAAAGATGTATACAGGTGTAAGACTTGACACTATAATATTACCTCTCAATTCGGGCGTAGAATAGTACGTCTGGTACACAATATGACCATACACAAGAGGGCGCTGCAGGCGTGCGCAGACTCAGCTTCATCCATCAAGAGGCCCAATGGTGTCGGTTGTCTACTTCTAGCTGGGAGAACCCCGGGCTTAGGGTAAAGATACAATTAAAGAATTTCATACTAGTGATAAAAGATGGGTTACTCTTTCTTCAGTTTCTTCAGAAATTCATATTGTGATCTGTTTTACCGGTATAATGGGATATTTTTTGCCTGACTGCTTTAATAAGATACTTCAGTAAAGAAAGAAGTAGTTGAAGCAATTAAGTTGTTGCCTTTTTCATGTTATTATCTCAGTGGATACATTAATTTTTGCATTCATGTTGTTCTTGCTTGCCTGACATTAATTTAGTACCCCAATGGTGAATGGGAATAGAAATAAGGTCACTAAGGTCTTCTTCTCAACGGCAGTTTCGCTTTGCGGGATGTACAAGTACGCAGCCACGTCCGGTCAGAGTGGCGATGTTTAATCCGATGCCTCAAGTAAAGAGAATGCAACGATCTCTGTACATTAAGAACCCTTGCAAGAACTCTTTGATGGGTCCGAATGTGGCCTGTTACAAGGCAAAATTTCTGTCCATTCAATATACCCCCATTTGCCAGTGCAGTCCAAATTTCCCCGACCTTCATTCCGGACGGCCTCTATTACATGACCTACCTGTTGTATTTAATGTTAATTTTGTTCTCGTCCTGAAAAGCATGAAATATTTGCCAATGGACGTTAAGCAAACAACAGTCAATAATTCCAGTAAATTAAAGAAATTACCAACATGGCTAATAAGGAGAAACATTGATTTCTTAAAACGTTTGTTCATTTCTGATTATTGTTTAAAAAAAACTACACTTTGGTCATATAGTTGAATGTGATGTACCAACAAGTCAATTGCATATACAACACTTTAAGTTGGAGTCACATTAATTTAGCAGATACTGACCAAGTGTACTGCATTTTAAATCTCGCCTTACGTACACTCAATGCAGAAATCACATTCAAAAAACAAGTTAAAACATTACAGAAAGAAAAAAACAAGTTTATCTGATTTGAAAAATTAGTGATAATTATAGGTTTCAGAGAATTGTATATCGCTCTGTATCATCTCAAGTTATTTAATCTCAATATAATAATGAACAACTTTGTTAAATAACGACTTGATATTAAGCAATAACAAATTCTCAATAGTTGTTAAACCTGTTTTCCTTATGGGGAACATTTTCTTGGTGTTAAATAGAAAAATCTTCCGATTAGTCGATCTAGTTGTTTGCACGTCATATGTCCTATCCAAATTTCATACTTGCGATGTAAAAAATGTTGCAAAACAGATTTACAGGTTAAAAGTGTGAGTATAATTTTGAAAAATCACATGGAGGAATTTACATTATTTTGACCTTTTTAAAATCATCAATTTACCTACTACTAGCTAATGAAAATATCGTTTTATTATGCTGGATGAGCCAATCAAATTAACAAATTTCTCGATCTTGCGGGAAATAGATAATAGGTCACAGCAATAAGAGAATGTGCATTGTTAATAACAAATATTCTTTATATGCATTTTACAGTTACTTCATGCAGGCTTAAACAGGCTTGCCCTGGACGACATAATATGAGATATAAATCAGTTACACATTTTATAATGTACATGTATCAAAACGTACAACATCAATATAATTAACAACAAATAAATACAGAAAAAAAACTTGTTAATATATACATTTCCATATGAACAATCCACAATATTGAAATTTAACGAGATTATCTGTTGTTTTGGTGACGTTCCCTTGTCACCTTCTTATGGTGTTTATATATCTCAACTTGTTCGAATCGCTCGTGTTCGTAACAACGTATTTGATTTCAACGAAAAAAATCTCTGTATTACTGAAAAATTATTACACCAGGGTTTTCGATATCACAA
Source organism: Mytilus coruscus (assembly GCA_017311375.1). Classification (NCBI taxonomy): domain Eukaryota; kingdom Metazoa; phylum Mollusca; class Bivalvia; order Mytilida; family Mytilidae; genus Mytilus; species Mytilus coruscus. The sequence continues at coordinate 77,771,273 of CM029595.1, read as the reverse complement.
ACTAGTCAAATAAAATTGAGAATGGAAATGGGGAATATGTCAAAGAGACAACAACCCGACCAAAGAGCAGACAACAGCCGAAGGCCACCAATGGGTCTCAACGCAGCGAGAAAATCCCGCACCCGGACGTTGTCCTCAGCTGGCCCTTAAATAAAATCATGTACTAGTTCAGTGAAAATGGACGTCACACTAAACTCAAAACATAGAAATGAACTAAAATTAAAAACATACAAGACTAACAAAGGCCAGAGGCTCCTGACTTGAGACAGGCGCAAAATGCGGCGGGTTAAACATGTTTTGTGAGATCTCAACCCTTCCCTATACCTCTAGCCAATGTAGAATTAAAAACACATAGCAATACGCACAGTAAAACTTAGTTTAAAGAAGTCCGAGTCCGATGTCAAAATAGGTAACAAAAGAAACTAAGCAAAATGACAATGATACATACATTAACAAAGGACTACTAGCAGTTACTGACATGCCAGCTCCAGACCTCAATTAAACTGACTGAAAGATTATGTCTTCATCATATGAAAATCAAGTACAATCCCTCCCGTTAGGGTTTAGTATCATACAATCATAAAAATATGAGAACATAACCCGTATCATGCCAACAACTGGTTTTAGAATAATAGTGTTTATTTCCGATGCAAAGACCCTATGAGTGAATCAATATTAATACCAAAATATGCAATCCTTAATGACCTGACAACCGTATCGTAACTATATCCTTTCCGAATAAGTCTGTTTAAAGGTTTGGTTACCTTTTGAGGTGAATGCCGACATTTTTGTGCTTTGTAAAGAATATTACCATAAAATATTGGATGTCATTTACTAAATTTTATCATCGGTACAAGGATATCATTCGTAAATATAAATCAACCTTGTAGACATCTTATACGTTCAGGTATTTCACATCCCATATTTTATGGTAATATTCTTTACAAAGCACAAAAGATGTCGGTATTCACCTCAAAAGCTAACCAAACCTTTAAACAGACTTATTCGGAGAGGATATATTTACGATACGGTTGTCAGGTCATTAAGGATTGCATATTTTGGTATTAATATTGATTCGCTCATAGGGTCTTTGCATCGGAAATAAACACTATTATTCTAAAACCAGTTGTTGGCATTATACGGGTTATGTTCTTCTCATATATTTTATGATTGTATGATACTAAACCCTAACGGGAGGGATTCTACTTGATTTTCATATGATGAAGAAATAATCTTTCAATCAGTAACTGCTAGTAGCCCTTTGTTAATTAATGTTTCATTGTCATTTTGCTTAGTTTCTTTTGTTACCTATTCTGACATCGGACTCGGACTTCTTTTAAACTGAGTTTTACTGTGCGTATTGCTATGTGTTTCTTTATTCTACATTGGCTAGAGGTATAGGGGTAGGTTGAGATCTCACAAAACATGTTTAACCCGCCGCATTTTGCGCCTGTCCCAAGTCAGGAGCCTCTGGCCTTGTTAGTCTTGTATGTTTTTTTTAATTTTAGTTCATTTATATGTTTTGCAGTTTAGTGTGACGTCCATTTTCCTTGAACTAGCACACAATTTTAGTTAGGGGCCAGCTGAGGACCATCTTCGGGTGTGGGATTTTCTCGCTGCATTGAAGACCCATTGGTGGCCTTCGGCTGTTGTCTGCTCTTTGGTCGGGTTGTTGTCTCTTTGACATATTCCCCATTTCCATTCTCAATTTTATTTACAAATGTGTTGAAACAAAACATCACCATGTATCCTGCCAACATGGGAATTAAACAAAACTTTTTACTGCAATTTGAAAAAAATAAATAAAATGTGTTTCTCTCTTTAATCATTCTATAAAGACCATTAAACTTCTCCAACCCGACCAAAAATAATACTGTTCATTGGAACTGTGTGTCAGCGTAAAACTGTTGTGTTGACTGTATCAGTAAAATTTAGAAAATTTAAAAACAAAATCAAATTTTTCACTGCAGATGCTATTTCTTGATCATTGAAAAGCTTCTGTCCAAGTTCGTAAAATGTCATGAAGAAAACAATTATTGTATGTTCATACAAAAAAATTACTCTTATCTATAAAATACTGAAAATTTAAAAAAAAAAAAAAATCTTATTTTTTTATCAGAAAAAAACCTTCTGCCAGAGCCTCAATATTCAATAAAATTCTACAAATCATCGATAAAATTAATGATGTCTGAATAACTTACTTCAGACTTCAGACTTTAAGGAAATATTTAATGCTGAAAAAATAAGTGCATTCATCAGAAAAATACAGAAAATTGAAGAAGGAAGCATTTTCAATTTTGTAGTGTCTTGATCACACAGAAGCATCATAGATTTGCATGAAGGTTTTACAAAGTTATTGATGTTTGAAAAAAAATTAACGTTACACTGAATTTAAATGTCAAATGCAAAGAAAGGTCCATTTAACCATTAAATATGGAGAGAGAGAGAGAGAGCAAAATAATAAAATGTTTAAAAATCCTGAAGACTATAGTATAAAATTTAACTTTAACAGAATTGCTGCATAAAAGTTCACAATTAATGCAATTGACTGTTACTTTCAGCAAACAAAACAAGCATCAATTTCACATAAATATGAATATTGCGAAGGTTATATTGTCACATCATTTCTCTACAAACTTCCAAAAGATTGTTAGTAAAAACTTTGCTACAAAAACTTTTCTTAAGGAAAAAATAAACAATCTAAACATGCACCAAAATGACAATAATATTTATATTCTGTATGGAAAATCGTATAAATATGCATTTGTAAAAAGCATTAAGACTTCATGATGAAATGATAAAAAAAAGATTGCTGCAAACGTTCACAATCTTTGCATATTGAGATAAATTAAAAAGAAACATGCAGTATGATGTAAATAAATATATTCTAAATAGCTCATTAACATGCATTTGTTCAAACCTAAAACTCCTGGATTAAAAAGCAAATGTCCTATAACAAAGTTCACAATAACTGGAACTGTATAGTCAAATTAAACAAAATAAGCAAACTGGATTAAACATGTACATTTATTATGATGAACACATTGGATAAACATTCATTGTGGAAGACTTAGGGCAATGTTTAGTTTGGTTTTTTTTCATATATTTTTCATGTGTTCGCATTTGTTTATTAAACTCTTGTCATATTATATAAATAACACATAACTGAGAGGGTGATAGAGCAGATTGCTACCCCGAGAAAACATTGTCAACTGAGGGGAAGCCAATGTCTTTTCGATGAAATGTCCGTCACATTTTTCCCAGGAACTACAAATCAGAGCTTCATGAAATTTGTTATCAGACTTCATGTGAATATGCTAAGCTGTGACACTGTTTCCGATTTATGGCTAATGAACTTCCTGTTTAGCGATAATTATATATTTTAAACGTAATAAACATGTATGAAATTTTCGTCACATTTTTCCGGTGAACTATATCTACAAATAAGATTTCCTGAGATTTGTTATCAGATCTCGTTTATTTCTCATGTGCTCCATGCTTCTGTTTTATTGATTAAAATGGTCACGATTTTGTAGACTTCGGCAACAAAACTTGAAAGTCCCACATGCTTGGGTTGCATAAAAAAAAAACACCGTATCCCCCTTTTCAAAAGTTAAATGGTCATTCCTTCACACACACAAATAAAGTTTTACAATAATTTTGTTTGTGGGTCTCATTGGGGTCTAAGCGTGACGCGGGATTGGCCGATTTTTTGTAAGCGTGAAACGTAAAATTACAACCGTTATTATTACATTGATAAGCGGGATCCGGGATCATAACCCACCAATGAGACCTCCATTGTTTATGTAAAAGTATTTTTCAGAATATTTTTCAACATTTTTGTCTTCAAGTTGCAGCGTCATTGAAATACACCCAACTTGCTTGCATTTTCCTGTTAGTTAATTTTAGTAACATAACAGGGTATCATGGACGAAATAAAAGTAATGCTTACCATTATATGAGATGCAGTTCTGTCAATATCGTTGATTTGCGTCATTTTTGCTTCTACAGATCTCGTCGGTCTTGCTTGTCTTTTCTTGAAATCCAACTTCTTAACAACGTCCATAGAAGAACGTCTGATTAATAAATTGAATATCCAACAAGGTTTTATCCATTATAGATGGATTATTTTTGATGTTAGATAATTTGACTAGGGAGTTGATTTTCTCAGCAGACTGGTATTCCGAATGTTTGTCAGGAGCGTAGCACACAAAGTTGAAGGTTCTATATTCAGTCTGCAGTTTTCCATTGAAATATTTATTGTTGTTCCGACTGATTTTAATAGGAGTAATCTCTAACAAATAACATTGTTCGTGCTCCTCATCTCCAGTTCTTTTCGCCATTTTTTCAAGTGTAACTAAACGGCAAGAATATTTCGTGTAGTTACTAGACTGACGCTAGGAGGCAAACTAAATTCAAAAGATGTTCCAAGTATTGGTGATCCATTACTGGTTCCCTGTTTGTTACAATGCAATGATATATTTACTCCCATTTTAGGAGCATCGTTGAAAGAATCCTTTGTTAAAATAGAATATTAATATAAGCTGCCATCCAATTTACAAAAAAATATTTATGACAGTAATCATAGAGTAAACACCAGTTTTATCATATTTTTTCATATAAAATGATACAATAATATAAACATTACTTGCTTAAAAATATAGAATACAAATATGGGAAAATATAAGTCACCTTTGTATCTTTAATTATAAAAGATATGCAAACCCCTCCTTTTCAGCATAATATATAATATAGTAATAAAACAATATAAAAAGGCATGAGGGTACATATGGTTTTGTTAATTCTGATAATGGGTGTATCTTTCTATATAAGGGTTTACACATGAAATGTCAAATATATCAATGGGGTGAACGTTCATCTTCTGTCAAGATGTCTGTAAAACTGTGTTCTGATTTTTTTTTTTTTTTTTTTTTTAACAACATAATAATTTTATTCATCAAATATTGCTTGTTACAAAAACCATCAAGATTCCAAGCTTCTCTTGACGTACCCTGTTACAATCCACTGACTACCCGGGGAATAATCAGCTGGTTAGATTAATTGACATACATTTTGTTTACAAAACACTATAATAACAATATTAGAAAATTATTCATTGATTATGTTCCTTTTAATTGTTAGTAACATTGGACTTATTGTCTTATGTCCATTAATATTGTTATCTACTCTCTTGGTGTATTCATTGACAAAAATTCTGTAGACGTCTATGTTTTTTGTTTTCTGCTCAGATACATAGTATGACTTGTATATTGAAAAACTAATTATTGTAATCAAATAAAATTGAGAATGGAAATGGGGAATATGTCAAAGAGACAACAACCCGACCAAAGAGCAGACAACAGCCGAAGGCCACCAATGGGTCTTCAATGCAGCGAGAAAATCCCGCACCCGGAGGTAGTCCTCAGCTGGCCCTTAATAAAAAATTGTACTAGTTCAGTGAAATGGACGTCACACTAAGCTCCAAAACATATAAATGAACTAATATTAAAAACATACAAGACTAACAAAGGCCAGAGGCTCCTGACTTGGGACAGGCGCAAAAATGCGGCGGGGTTAAACATGTTTTGTGAGATCTCAACCCTACCCCTATACCTCTAGCCAATGTAGAAAAAAAACACATAGCAATACGCACAGTAAAACTCAGTATAAAAGAAGAAAAAATTTATTGAGTTATACTTGTTGTCTGTGATTTTGTATCCAAATATCAGATGTTGTAGTTTTATTAAAAAATCTAAATTACTCCTTTTAAGAGGTCGTATATCTGTTGCCAAAATCTTGTCAAATAAGAACAATTGAAAAAAATGAGAATAGTCTTCTTCTATGTTACAAAAATGACACATATTATTATTAGTTATTTTCCATTGTAATAAAAGCTTTTTTGTTGGTAAAACAAACTGTAGTAATTTCCATCTGTATATTTTCAATTTATTTTCAGTTAAATATTTGAAAATAAAGTTATATAATGAATTCATATTTGGAGCTTCTTGCATTGGTAGAATTTTAAGCCACCTGTTTATCCCTACTGACGGTTCTTTTTTATTATTCACTAGTGAATCATATAACATTTTATTTGAAAAACATGTAGACTCAAAATAACGACCTTTCCATGTGATTTTATTTCTCTGGACATTTACTGTACTTTGAACAGAATTTTCTTGTTTAACTATGTCAATCCAATTTTGTGGAATAGATTGTTTCAATTTATGAAATTCAGCAATTCAGTTTACCTTACATTTTAATTTGTTTAAAATATTTTTTCTGATAATGACATAGTGGCATCTAGAATGTCATTTTAATATATTATATCACTCTTAATCCAGTTTTCAAAGATAATTGGTTTATTATGAAATGTATTAAATAATTTTATTCCCCCATATTGTTTGCTTTCTTATATCAGCATATGTAACTGGTTGTTTTGTTTGCCCACCCCCAGTCAAAATCCAGGACTTTATTACTTCTCTATAAAATTTTGGCACACATTTGAAATATTCTAAATGTTTTATATCATCTAAATTCATATTAAATATAGATAAAATATTATTAGACACCTTTAGATATTTAAAAGGTATAAGCTTCCAGTTGGGAAATTTACCATTAACAAGTCTATATACCCATGATGCCTTTAGAGACATAAAATAACTTTTAAAATCGACCATTTGTAAGCCTCCTTTTTCATATGGACGTGTTATCAGGTTTCTTTTTACTTTGTCTGGCTTCCCATCCCAAATATATTGAAAGCTTCGTGTTTCTAGTTCTTTAAGATAATTTTCGGGAGTTAAGCAAACACTTCCCAAGAATGTAAATAATGGCAAGAATAATGCTTAAATAATCAGTATTTTCCCTAAAATTGAAAGATTCCTTTTTTCCCATGTCTTGAACATTTTATCATTTTTTCTATTTTACAATCCCAATTTAATTTTTTGCATTCCTCTTTATCATGTCCAAAAAACACCCCTAATGCTTTAATAGGTTTATCTCCCCAATTAATTCCAGCAATTTTATCTTTACATGATTTCAATTTCCCGATCCATAATCCTTCTGTTTTATTTCTATTTACCAATAAACCTGAAAACGAGCCAAAAATTTCTATTATATTCATTGCAGATACTACATCGTTTTTATCTTTACAAAATAATGTTGTGTCATCTGCTAATTGTGAAATCTTAATGCTGTGACTTTTCTCATCTAACTTAATAGTGATTCCTTTTACTTCGTTGCTATTTCTCAACTTTAGAGCCATAATTTCAACAGCCAAAACAAACAATAAAGCTGATAAAGGTCAGCCTTGTCGGATTCCCCGTGATACCCACGCATTATTCATGACACATGCTTGAACGTCTGTATATATAGTTTTAATAAATGATTCATTAAAACAAAATGTTTCAAAGTTCCAAGTATAAAATCCCATTCTAACGAATCAAATATTTTCGTAAAATCCACAAAACAATTGCTCCCTCAATTTTGTATGTTTCTGAGTAGTCTATAACATCTTTGATTTGTCTCAGATTAAACCTAATAAATCTAACATAACCGGTTTGATCCTCATCTATAATTTTGGAAGTACCTTTTCCAAGCGTTGAGCAAGAACATATGACAAAATTTTAAAATCTATATTAAGAAAGGATATTGGGCGATAGTTTTCCAAAAGTAAAGGATCCCCTTTTGAATATCAAAGTTAATATACTATAGTACGTTGTGAATATGAAAGACCGTTTCTATCGTAGCCTGTATTTAAGACATTTACCAGTAGTGATTTAAGTTTATTCCAAAAATCTATAAAATTCTACCGTAAGTCCATCAAGACCTGGAGATTTATTTATTTAATTTCATTTAAAAATACCATGTGTGCATTCCTCCACTGTAATTTTCCCATCGCATATTAGTTTATCATTATCATCAACTTTATATTCTAATTGTGTATCGCTGATATATTTTTCTGTTAAATCTTTGTTCAATTTCATTTTTATTATACAAGTTTTCATAATAATCTTTTATTTTGTGTAAAGTTTCTCTTGATCTGAAATTATTTTCCATTATCTCCCATTAGTTTACTTATCGATTTTTTACTTGTCTTCTTTTTCTAAACCAAGGAAATAAGAATTATTTTTTCACCAAACTCTACCCATTTTCTCTAGATCTAACTTGAGCTCCTTTCGCTTTTCTTCATATATCTTATTTAGCTCTTCTTCAATATCATTTATTTCTTTTCTATTTCATTATCATCTATAGTCGTCTCGTCTCTTAATTTTATTTTTTCTTCCAAGTCTTTTTCCAAAGTATATCTTCGCCCCTTGATTAACTTTGCTTTATTTTTACAATAATTTGTGGTAACCTCCCTTACCGCGATTTTAAAACCATCCCATAATAATCTACAATCTAGTGTTTCCTTTTCGAAAATATATTTATCTTTCAAAGCATTAATCAGTTCTTGGTAATCTTTATCTTGCAAAACTGAATTATTTATTTTCCGATACTCATTGCCCTTTCTGCTACCCTGGCTTAAATTTTAGAAATACACTTTGGTGGTCAGTAGACCGAATAACAGCCGGTTTGATTTTACAAAATTCTACAAGTGGTAAAAATCTGACCCAGTAAAAATCAGGTCAATCCTACTACCTTGTGACCTATCTTTTCTTCTCCGTGTGAATTGCTGTTTACTTTCATTTAAGTTTCTCCAAACATCTGACAGTTTGTTAGATTTAATCAAGTTTTTAAACCGGTTTTATTGTCTCATTTTTTTTTTTTTTTTTTTTTTTTTGACCTAATACAATGAATGATTCTATGAGGTTAACATCTAAAGATGTCATGATAACTGGGAAATATATGAATGGGTAGAGATTTTCACATAAATCAATGTATGAATGGGGGTGTTTTTTAAACCCAGCACGGCGTCTAAACCCACCCCGATGATTCTGTTGTTACTTTTTCTGTATAGTAATTTTGAGTCCCTGAGTGTATGAAATACAAAGGTTATCTATCATGCAATGCATTTACATAATTATTGCACAATGACCAAAATGAAAATGGAACTAGTCAAGAGTAAATGCATTATTTTCAATAAGGGGAGCATGAGGGACCAAACTAATCAATATTAGTGCCAGGAGTAAAACCTTAGAAAATGTACTTAATATTTGTTTGCAAAAATGTAAATCAACCATAAGAGTTTTCAGTTAATGCATTCCTGTAACTGAATATGGTAAGGTAGCTTGAATTCAAGGATTTTCACAAGGGAATTGCAATATGTCACTCAAATAAATCTTAACTGTAATTGGATGGAATGGATAGATGACCATTTAATGTCTATAATGGCAATATAATAGGTATGATAACATTAAAATGACTTAGGACTACATGTTTTACATTTTATCCTGATTAGTATGGATAAGACAAAACCTGTATTTTCATAATATATTTTATAGTTTAGTGTCTTTTTAATTGTAAAACCATTTTAAAATCAATCACACATATAAATGTTTATTTAGGTATTGATTCCTTGATGAAGGTAAATCCAGAAAAACGCTTCGGACGCATGAAAGTTGTAATGTTTTGTTTTCATTTTTGACAGTGTTGATAAACTTTTTATAGCAAACATTCTGGGCATTTAATCAAAATGATTTGAAATGGCCACTTTTTAGTAAAAATCATCATTAAAGGAGAAAACTGCTATTAAGAGTTAACTGACAATTTCAGTCATGTTGACATATTTGTAGATCTTATCCTGCTGATAATTTTCCATTTTAAAGTTTCTATTTATCTATTTTAGTTTTCAAGATAATAGGCAAAAAATGTTAAAAAATTACATTAGAGGGTGAAGATTTCGGCCATTATGGCTTATATATGGATCTTGTCTTGCTGATCATTTGTGCTATTTAAAGTTTCTATATATCTATTACAGTTTTCAAAATATTAGGCAAAAAAGGGAAAAATCGTCATTAACCTAAAGGGCAATACCTTCAATACGGAGTCAAATAACAATTTCAGTCATGTTGACTTATTTTTAGATCTTGTCTTTCTGGATATTTTTGCTTTTTAAAGTTTCTGTCTATTTAATATAGTTTTAAGACATTAGGCAAAAACGCAAAAAATTGGTAAAAATCGTCATTATAGGGCAATAGAGAGGTTTAGCAACCGTCCGTGTGCGTGAACGCGTACGTGTAGAATAGAAGTACACGTACCCGTACGTTTTATTATGCCACGTTGTGTTTAGCAAAGTCGTACGTATACGTGTACGTGTAAAAGACGTAATGCAAAATATTATCTCATTGGTTGAAAGCATAGAATAGTTGCCAATAAATGTCTTTGTTTTATGTTTGATAACTATGGCGGAAAACTTGAAAGTGTTAGCAGCTTTAGAAGACTCCGATGAATTACTGCTTTTGTCATTATGTAAAGAGGAAAGGGCAATTTTCCAGGTATAGAAGTTGAAAACTTACAAATTAAGTGTCGATCTTTTTAGATTTGATAAAGATGATATTGAAATTCTTCGTCGCGCCCTGCGTATACCAGAGAAAGTTGTATGTATTAATCGCACCACGGCAAGGGGTATTGATGGACTTTGCATGGTATTACGACGACTTGCCTACCCTAGTCGCCTTGAAGATCTAGAATATATATTTGGCAGATCAAAAACAGAACTTTCTCTCATCATCAATGAAGTTCTCGATTACATACATGACAATCATTGCCATCTTCTTTCAGACTTCAACATGAGTTGGCTCTCACAAGAAAGTTTAGAGCGTTTTGCGGGTGCGGTTTTCGATCGTGACGGGCCTTTAGATAGCTGCTGGGGTTTTATCGACGGTACTGTTAGACCAATATGTAGACCACAGGAAAACCAAAGACTTGTGTTTAATGGCCACAAAAGGTCACATGCCTTGAAATTTCAAAGCATTGTTACCCCTAATGGGATCATCTCAAACTTGTTTGGTCCTATAGAAGGACGTCGACATGACGCAGGAATGTTACGTGAAAGTGATATTTTAACACAAATGAGGTTCCATATGACAACTCCAGAGGGGCGAATATTTTGCATCTATGGTGACCCGGCATATCCCGTGACTGATGGATATATAATTGCACCATTCAGAGGCGGAGTCATCTCCAGGAATCAAATGATTTTCAACAAAAGAATGTCAGCAGTACGCATTTGTGTGGAGTGGGCTTTTGGAAAAGTTTTGTCACTATTTGCATTTCTAGACTACAAGAAAAACTAAAGTTATATCTGCAACCCGTGGGAAAGTATTACACAGTAGCAGTTCTACTGACAAATTGCCTTACCTGTCTTTATGGCAGTGAAACCGGGATATTTTCGATGTATCACCACCAACATTAGAAGAATACCTATTGGGTTGACAATTTCCTAATGTTTCCAGATGGCAAATATTTATCGTTATTGCTTTTAAATCATTCTGACGTTTCATTGAAGAGCTGATAAAATTAAATGTTAAGTTTGTCTTAAACATGTTAAATAGTTTTAAAAAAACCAAACAATTATCATATACTTGTTGTTGCCTTTTGTGTTCTTTGTGTATTCCTAGAGATGACATATAGTTTGCTTTTGCGGCAACTTTGTGTTTTACACTCTTAAAAATAAGATGTTTTAGGTGTAAATTAGGCAACTGTCCATCAAATGAGTTCAGCCATATTTAATTGTACCTTGTCTGATCATGACTTTTGTGCTGACTAAGTTTTGTTACTGACAACACTTCTAGGCTAGTGACACATTAATGACAACACCCCTAGGCTAGTGACATGTTACTGACAACAGCCCATGGCTAGTGACACATTAATGACAAAACCCCTAGGCTAGTGACATGTTACTGACAACACCCCTAGGCTAGTGACACATTAATGACAAAACCCCTAGGCTAGTGACATGTTACTGACAACAGCCCATGGCTAGTGAATGACACCTTACTGACAACACCCCTAGGTTAGTGACACGTTATGTGAGAAATGCGGAGGGGGTCTTACTTTAGCAAGAAGCAGAACCTGATAACCCTTACAGAACAACAAATATCATTCCTGTTTTTCATGGTCCGTGATTTCCATTTGTTTTTAGTTTAATACGTATTGAATATAAAAAAAAGATGTGGTACGATTGCCAATGAGACAACTCTCCACAAGAGACCAAAATGACACAGAAAAAATTAAGAACTATAGGTCACTGTTAGGCCTTCAACAATGAGCAAAGCCCCTACCGCATAGTCAGCTGTAAAAGGCCTCGAAATGACACTGTAAAACAATTCCAACGAGAAAACTAATGAGTCCTTGTGTGTCTTGTTGCAAGGTTTTTCTTTTTGAGAATTGATTGACCTTGTTTTAATATCATTTCGGTTGTCTACTTCTCTTTTGACATACTCGCATAGCTCGATGTATTCACAGTAATACACATATTACAATTCGGAAAGAATGTAGATAGGTATCTCTTGGCTTAGCATCTTATAAGTAAGCAACATGTAATACCACTATCCAAACTAGAACTGTGATTAAAATATTTCAGGAAACCTCCGGCCCCACCCTTTTCTCAAATTAAAATTGCTAGAGTGATTTCTTCTTTGTGCATACCAGTCATGGCCACACAGTAAACCACATTAAGACACTATTAACATATATCATTGCACTATCTTACCAGTAAATTTGATTATCTCCCTTTTAACATTTACAACCGTGGGTAAAACAACAAATATTATAAGATACAGTTTTTCATAATAAGTTGTGTTAATATATTTTTATTTATTATATTTGTTGATTTGAAATATGGCTTCTCTTTTAATGTCTGTCACCTAAACATTTTTTTAGCAGCTCAAACATAAGTGTTTTTTCTTGTTTGTCATTTTCCAATTTCTGAATCCTTTCTTGTTTCTCTAGTTTGAATTTTTCCTCCTCCAATTGAAGTTGCTGTTTTCTAACTTCAAGTTCTTGCCTTTATCATCTCGTCATCATTTTTTCTTTCAAATATCCAACTATATTTCCGGAACTGTTTCTCTTTGATGGGGTGGCATCGTTAGAATCATCATTACCTGAAATATAGACATAATTTGTTAAAAATGTGTTAGGTTTTGGGCTTTCAAATAGTTGGTCCACGAGTATCATAAGAGACAGAAGAGACATTAAATTTTGGATCATTTTATGATGTTAATAAAATTTAGAATGGTAATGGGAATATGTGAAAGAGACAACAACCCTACCAAAGAGCAGATAACAAAGTTTGGAACAAACCAGCTACAGCCTATACCCCCAGTGGTGATTGTTCCTTAACGTTCGAGACTAATGGGCCGTCCTAAACTATATGTTTACTTGCTGACTGTGTCATCACTGTATATCACAAGCTATATATATAATGAGGAAGATGTGGTATGATTGCAAATGAGACATCTCTCCACAAGTGACCAAAATGAGATAAAAATTAACAACTATAGGTCACCGTAAGGCCTTCAAACAAAGAGCAAAGCCCATCACAAATAGCAAGCTATAAAAGGCCTCGAAATGAAATATGCTGTTACCCACCTACGCGCTATGCCATTTGTCCTTGAATTGACGAAATGCATGCAGTTACTTACCCCTCCCTTTCCCAATAAATAAAAGCAACCTGTAAAAGAGATATAGTAACTATTATTTAAACACTACACAAATAGGTCATGTTATAAGATAAAGTATGTACCTTTCTTAGGAGTTAAGTTTTCCATTGCTCTTTTCTAATGTCTTTTCCCCGATTTTCTTCTGTTTCCTTTTCTCTTTCTGTTTTCCTCATCCTCCACCAATGAAAGAATTTCATCCAGTAGAGTTTCTTTCTCTCCATACTCTTCATCAATCCCTGAACTGGAATAATAATATAAAGTTGTAATAACAAGAACACTGACGTCACATGCAAATTTTGTAAAACAGAAATGTTTTTCAATTCATGATATTTCAATATATATATATATATATATATATATATCAGATTTATAAGTATTTCAAAATTTAGTTATAATATAAACATTGCTATGATTATATTTAACATCGTATTTTTTATTTCACAGTTCATGAAGACTTGATTATACCATAATTAGTATAAACTAAAATAATAGAATCTGACAATTGCAAAATCTATTTGCAACATTTCAGATTGTACCAACTTATTGTAAAAACTACACACAAATGGTAGTATGGCTGCATATGCTATACATTTTTAAACACTTGTTTGCACTAAAAAAGTGCTTTAGATTAGTGATTTCTGAGGAATAAGGAGAGGGAAGCAGCAGTCAGGGGGAAGGCCTAGAGAGAGGGGATGAGAAAAAAGGGTTAAAAACTTTCTACCTTGAAGAAATCATAAAATGGTTATAAACTTAAAAGCATAAATACCTCTTCAAAGAGTCAGCATTGCTTTTTTTATGCTGATCTATCAGCAAATGTGTTCTCTCCCGGACGCGTCTTGCATCAACCTGCAGATTAGATCTGGTATCTGCTACGGATAATGCTATCTCGTTCCAGGCAGACTTGTTCTGAAATGGATTTTTAGCCAGGACCTCTCTCAGCAGTACCAGGTCATCTTTTGGCTGGAATCTGACTTGTTTTTTTCTGCTGCCACTGGTGAAAGATGTCATATTTGCAGTTTCTAAAAGGGACAAACAGCCTGAAACACATTTCAAGAGTTATAAAATAGTTGAGCACCCCTTTTCACTGAAATAAAATTTATTTAAAGCACCAAAAGCGGGTCTTCTCCTTAATAGTTTAGATCTGCAAGTATTTCAAGATTCTTATGAATTTGCATGCCTCTCATTCAATCGTAAAAGACACAATTTGACAGCATCATTAGTTCACGCACCTGCTCACGCCCCCCCTTTTTTTTAACAAACTTAAAATCAGTTAATTTGCTTCTTGAAATGAGTCTAAACTGCAGAACTATTCGTCGCCGAACATGTTCACTATAGGGTAACTATAAAATAATTTTAGAGGTTATTATAATGTAATTTTTGGATAATTGAAAAACCTTCAATATGCCGCCATTTTCCGTCAAATACGTTCCACATTCACGTTCCATCCTGATGTCATAGAAACGTTTTAATGGCTCAAAATACATTTAATACTTCGGGTACATTCTCTTGTTCCTGTACATATTCAATTTTATTCACGAATATCTGTGTTTTAAGAAAAATAATCCACAAGTTCTTACCTTCGTGTAGCCGCCGCTTTACAAGTTGTCCCCGACTTGTACGTTTCACCGCCAGGCAAAATCGATGACGTAATACGCAGGAAATTGGGTGGTTTCCCTAGCCACAAGTACACGCACACGTACAAGTCCTGATGCTAAACCTCTCTAATAACTCTAATAAGGAGTGGACTGAAGATTACAGCCATGTTGACTTATTTGTAAATCTTGTCTTGCTGAGCATTTTTGCTGTTTTACGTTTTTGTCTATCTATTATAATTTTCGAGATAATAGGCAAAAAAAAATTTAAAATGGTAAAATTCATCTTTTAAGGGCAATAACTCCTATAAGTTATTGTCTGACAGTTTTGACCTAAATAAACAATAGGTTGTGCTCAACATTCTGAACCTTTTTACTCAGTCAGATTCTCTCTATCAGGTGCTCCGGATGGGTTAGGATTCTTAAGACAATCAAATACTAGAGAATTAGACAATACTTGTTTTAGACCTTCTTATAAGATTTTAGAGCTATTTTCCTAATGCATGTGGTTTAAAGGTTTGGTTGGCTTGCTTGCTTTGTTTGTATAAATGTTTGCTCAAGCTTGTATATATTATACTCTGCATTATACTTAACATCCAATAACATTAAATATAATATATACAAACTGAAGCCCCGCCTATCTATTGATTGCAGATGTCAATCTTGATAACAATGCTTGAGCAAACATTTATTCAAACAAAACAAGCAAGCCAACCAAACCTTTAAACTAACATTAGGAAAATAACTCTAATTTTAAATTATCAAAGTTATTCCCAAAATGTAAAGAGTAAATAACATATTCAAGTGAGAATCGCTTCCTTGAATATTGATGCAACAATCAATACTCACAACTGTTACTGTTTATCGATATTGGCTTCAATTTATAAACGTTAATGACGAAAGCTGTTTTTTTTTTTTTTTTTTTATGTACACCTAACATTAACAATCTTATTGTTTTCTGGTTAATTATAACTTACAAATACAAAAATGTTAACCTTTCTGATTTAAAGTACAAAACAAACGCTTGAAATATATTCCACAAGATACTTCTGAATAAAAAGGAAAACTAAAGTGCATGAAACGTTAAGAATCATTAAAGGCCGATAAAAAAGTCTTTACAGGATAATAAAATTAACATTGCAAGAAAAATTGAAACATTAAAAGAACTATGCATCGAACAGTGCAAGTTTGTACATTTAATTTGTGCTTCTGTGTTTCTTCTTCGTGTCCACTGACAGGTAACCTTTTAATTAATGAACTTTGTCTTTTATTTTATACTATAAAAATGTATATCATTATCTAAAATAACAGACAGAGATGTAATAGTTTGATCTATAATGAACTCCTTTATCATCATAAATATTTCTGTCTATCGACATCAGTAAAAAAAATGATGGAGGTAGGTGCATAGTAACATTTGGGTCTAAAAGATCATTGTAGTATGTACCCATTCAGGTTTTAATTCTAATTTGTATCAACGACCTCTGCATTAACTCATTCGGAAGAGGATTTACGTCTACTTTTTCGGGTAAAGGCCATTGCCTGACATAATCCTCGACTGAATCTATCGGTATTTTAAAGTTGTATTTCCATCTGATGTATTTGGCTCACGATATTTTGGATAACGCATTTCACAGTGAAGTATTATTGACAATGTTCCGGGCACAAGTAATAACCCAGCCATCCGGATTATGTATGAATAAGGAAATAGCACAGGTGCAGTCAAGAGTTTTATTCTTGACGTCTTCAATATTGATATCCCGCAGCACGTGTCTGAAATTTAACATTTTAGTCGCAATAGACTTGGTATAGGTATACGAGATGATAAGTACTGACCGATTTTAGAATGGGGTTATTTTCGATTGAACTGGTTTGTGATAAATCATATTTCCTAAGTTGATGGCATCGAGATCTTTGGTAGCAAAGGAAAGTTCATGAAAGGATCATTTCTCTAATCCACCATTTTCTAAATAAGGAAATGCTTGTACCAAGTCAGGTATATGACAGTTTTCATTCGTTTGATGTGTTTGAGCTTTTGATTTTGCCATTTAATAAGGGACTTTCCGTTTTGAATTTTACTTGGAAATTTTTTTTTTTTTTTTTTTTCTATATCTGTTGTGTTCGTTACGTTTCCTCTTCCGGTAATAAAGATCTTGTTAGGCTGGCATGAGTTTAGATTAGCAGATAAGTTACTTTCAGCTTATTTGTACTTACTGCCTGCAGTCTTTGCTAAATATTTTCGTATAATACCTGGTCTGTGACAACCATGACAATGGTATAATGAAGTTCAGCTCTTCTTATGTGTTGATTTATGTTGTCCGTTCGTTAATGACCCTAAAATCCATTTATCGTCAAATGGGTAAGGTGGATAGTTCATAAAACTAGTTTAAATCCACATGTATTCATGTGCCTTTTCAATCAAAATTTTGATTGCATTTGATGCAAATATGCACAAAAATCAAAAGTAATTTCTAGCTATCACCAATTTTTGAGAGCAATACGTACCAAGAGAAATTACCAACCGGTTGCAAAAGAAATAATTTTATTTTAAGCATTACCTTAGAAATATGTTTAAACAACATCCGTCGATTGAAAATATATTGAGTATCAATATAAAATTAACGTGATGCCCTGCATTACTAACACATTAGCTAATTTGCTTGTCATATCTTCACAGAGATTTGTTCCACCAAAAGTTGTTTCCATTTCGTATGGATTTGAAATTAATATGGAGTCCTTACAATTTTTGCAATTTTGATAATCTTTGTTTTCAAATACGGTTGACGTTAGAGCATTAATAATTATCAGAATGAAACAATATTGTAAATCACTTAAGAAAAAGATATTGTAGACATGGGTAATCTGGCAAACAAATCTTTACAAGGAGGCAAACTTTTCAAGTTTTTTTTTTTTTTTTTAAACTTGAAAAAATCACGATTCTAGGAGACATTTCTCCTTTGCATTCAATCTTTACTAAATCGGACAATTAAGAGTATTTTTTTCTCCTAATATTTTCATTGCTAGTGGAACCATAGCAAATAATTTTGAGAAATCAAAAGACATTTATCAACCGTTTCTGAACCTTAAAGTATTCACTTTTAATTCTAAAATAACTCAGTTCAAATGGCAGGTCTTGTCGAGATTTTTGTCACGTATACAATTAATTCTAAAATACTCTCTCTGTTGTCCTTTGGTTGAACATGTAGCCATTTTATTTTATTATTGTTTTATTCTTTGCAAAATATCTTACTTCCTTTCAAACCAAATGCGAAACAGAGAAGATATAATTAGATTTTTAATGAATTAATTTGTCATCTGATATTTTTCTGTATATATTGATATAAAAACTGGACGTATGTTCGCTTCTTCTGTCGAGAAGGCACTGGGTAGTAAAGTCATTGGTGCTACCAAACCTAAAGGGTGTTGAATAGAGCGCCACAAAAACTGTTAACCATGTCGTTGACAAAGTGACCAGCTGAAAGAATAAAATCGTACCCACAAAACACCTAAAGCAAAGTCTTCTCCGCAGCAAGCTCCTTTAAAAACAACATTATCTCAGGTGGCGGTATTGCACCTATTCGCGATTCTGTCCAGTTCTATACTAGTAAATAAGAAACAATGTCTGAAATTCTTATCATCACAGAAGGTTTGTCGTTCGATGAAAATTTTTAGGATTACGAAATACTGTGAAAGTACTTCCATTCGTTGGGTACCAATTTTCGTGGATGACGTTATCCACGTATTTTATCAACGATCGTTCCTCGGGTTAATTAGTGTGTCATAACTGATCACATGTTTTTAACAATTAAAATGATTCTTTGCAATTTTCGTCAATCTAGACGATCTGTTAGCATAGATGAATCAGCTAATTTTCAAAAAACATTAATTGTATTAACAATTTGATGAACGTTGTCAATTATGAAAGAAAAACAAGTAAATAAAAATGAACAACTTAGTTTGAAATGCCCTACAAATCATTATAAAACAACATACAAGTAACTATGATTAGTTTCAAGACTCTTCGTTTCTGATGCCTTCAAAATATTCACTAGATTTTTTTTTAAGAAGAGTAAAATCGACGACAATTGATAAACACGAATAAAAGATCTTTCACATTACATGCATGTGAATACAAGCCTCATTCTGGAGCTCCCTTGATCAGATCTGGCGTAGAGATACGAATGAACATTGAGATCCAGTATTACTTTTTTTCATCTGGATAAAGCTATCTCTCAATTGAAGGACACATTTTTAAGAACGACGGCATGGTTTACGCAGATGCAGATCTAGTGTAAACAATGGTATCATTTACCTATCAAAAGGTCTTGGTTACAGATTGTCCAGGTATAGATCGTGTACGGATTCAAATACGAACTAAAACTCGTTACGCTTTACTCTGATACTAATATACTAATGCGGTGTAAAAAACAGAGGCAATCAGCACAATGGCAAAGATCGTCTTAAGTAAACTATTTTTATGCGTTACTCACGTTGTTCTCTTCGATGAAAACAAATGGAAACAGTACAAAACAGTCTAGAGCAAAGGTAAACTCAACTGTGGTATCCGCATGAAATAGTGCAAGTCTAAAACCGTTCCCCAGAGTACGCAATTTTGAGCCAAAAGTGGTTGAGGAAAACCTATCGTAGCCTTCTAAACCAACAATTGTAACGACACGACTCATAACGAAGCATTGTTGTTTGCGAAACATCCACTTCACACTGAACGAACAACGCTTCCAAGTCATGTACTTCAATGCTGCCTTTACCCAGTGCAAAATATTTAAGTTGTAAAAAATATGCATCCAACTTTTGCAAGAAGTTCTTCAATACGGATCATCTTATCACCAACAGTAACATCAATCCTTTCGACTTGTCAGGCCTATATCCCTTGTGCTTCATCGATTTGGTTCACCAGTCAGACAAACTGAAAGAGTCTGAGGATGACAATTAAATCAGAGCAGAATTCGAGAGAATGTCCTAGCAAACACACAAACGTTCACAGTGATCATCTTTCTGATAGGTTTCTACAGTTCGAGTGTGACAGACAAAATATGAACGTCGTGTTAAAGGGAAATAAATTGATAATGAGTTGTTATATCCAATCGTCAACAATACATCTCCTGGACAAAGGTGTTTTTTTCATCGTGTCCGGAAATGACAAAATCGACACTCGGTTCAATCAACCCATTCACCTCAAAAGTGGAAGGAGTTAAGGGATGGTTCTGGTAAATTTCGAAACTTACTACTTTTCCAAACACATTGCGGGGAAAACACCTTTCGTTTATTCGAACAATAAAAGTAGCACCTAAACGTAGATCTACTATTGCATTGAACACTGGTTTTTACACTATAGAAGACATCAACGACGTGTTGCGCAGACAACTACGGTTCAACAACCACCCAAATAAGATCAACATCAATGCTGATTCGACATTAACCTAAGCTAACAAGTACATAGTGGACTTCAAAGTTGTTAATAGCATTCGATTCGAATGAAAAATCTACACACACGACTATAGATAATGTAGACAACATTATCATAATCAACATCATTCTAATTAACTATACATCAGTGTTCGATATGTAAACGAATCGAAACAATCCATCATCTACAATTTCTTCCCAAAAGTCTTACCCGGGATAAAAATTATTCAAAATCTTAAAAACAATGAACAGTTACCAGTGACGCTGAAAAAAAAATCAATCGTGTAAGTACTGATCGAGGCAGGATTCCAATCGAACTCACAGGCGAACATTTGACTTTACGTTTTGTTCCTCACGAGGTAAAAATAAAAATGATCATGAGTTATCACGAATACAGTTTAAAACTAACACAGTGTCAGGTCAACAAATTACAACCAGCAGCACATAATGATTATTCAGTCAGCATCCGTGTTCGCAGTATAATCTATCAGAGGACAAAAGATTTAGATCGCCGATCAACAGATACAAAAAATTCGACAGGCCGTCAGATAGTAAAGGAGATATAGTTTTGGAGCTTAGTATACCTGGTGAAACAGCTAAAATAATCTTTATTTTCAAATACGGTTGACGTTAGAGCATTAATAATTATCAGAATGAAACAATATTGTAAATCACTTAAGAAAAAAGATATTGTAGACGTGGGTAATCTGGCAAACAAATCTTTACAAGGAGGCAAACTTTTTTTTTTTTAAACTTGAAAAAAATCACGATTCTAGGAGAGACATTTCTCCTTTGCATTCAATCTTTACTAAATCGGACAATTAAGAGTATTTTTTTTTTCTCCTAATATTTTCATTGCTAGTGGAACCATAGCAAATAATTTTGAGAAATCAAAAAGACATTTATCAACCGTTTCTGAACCTTAAAAGTATTCACTTTTAATTCTAAAATAACTCAGTTCAAATGGCAGGTCTTGTCGAGATTTTTGTCACGTATACAATTAATTCTAAAATACTCTCTCTGTTGTCCTTTGATTGAACCTGTAGCCATTTTATTTTATTATTGTTTTATTCTTTGCAAAATATCTTACTTCCTTTCAAACCAAATGCGAAACAGAGAAGATATAATTAGATTTTTAATGAATTAATTTGTCATCTGATATTTTTCTGTATATATTGATATAAAAAAAGATCAATATATATTTAACAAAGCCTATTATGTTGATTAAAAGTGTCATTTTTTTTTTATATTCATTTACGAAACCCTTCTGAATCTTAGAGCATTAATATTCTCATTTACTATTTTAACTAATCCAAATTTTGCTCTTCTAGCTGTCACAATTCTGCTTTCTTTCAAAATTCCTAATACTATTTCCTGTTCAACAAAGAAGTATGACTGTGTGATTTGAATTAGTTTATTACGGGCCAGATCTCAAATGTAATAATCAAAGGTATTAATTCGAAAATTTAACGGACGCCATCATGAGTTTGCTGACCGTTATGGAATAAATGTTTCACAGATGACGACAGATATGTTCTTATCGTCATAACCACAATCCCGGCCTCCTTTTCCCCGAATGTGATCTTCCTAATTAGAGATATCACCGGGTTTATACTTACATAAGCACATGAGATCACCCCGTTTTTTTTTTTTTTTTTTTTTTTGACGGTTTCGTGTTGCTCAGTCTTTGGTTTTCTATGTTATCAATGTGTTTTGTATACTGTTGTTGTCTTTATGTCTTTTTTTTTTGCCATGGCGATGTCAGTTTATTTTCGACTTTATAAGTTTGAATGTCCGTTTGGTATCTTTCGCCTATCTTTTTGAAGGAGTTGAAGCGTACTTAAACTACTTTATGACAAGAAAAATATGAAGCAGAAATAAGAACCAAAAAACAATTAAGGAAAATCTCCCGATATTTAGACACTGTAATCTATAATTTATTTATATCAACACTATTTGACTCATGTTTTCAAAAACCTTATTTGACAAATATGAATTTAAAACAAAATCATACATTTAATCGAACAAATATGTTATATTTGCTAAGATAGTCTATCCCTTAGGTTTAATATGCTAATGGGCACTGTTGTGATAAAAAGAGTACAGTTTCAGGGAGTAATTTTTTTAAATCTTAATAAAACTAATTTAAAAAATCAACATCTTTATATCTTTTGGACGACTAACAAAACTTGTATATGGGCATGGAATTGTTAAAATATGAAAACAAATGTCCCAGCTTAAGGAACATTACGTAGCGCAAGTTTTGAAATATCTACTGGTTCATGTATGCATTGCAAATTGTTAACCTTGTAAACCTATCTGTTCCCGTTCTTTCGAAACTATTCTTACCTTATTATTTCTTGTTTTACTTTATATTTAGAGATAACTAGTATATATTTACATTTTTAAACATTGCGATTTCCGTACTTTACCTCGATATCAAATTAAGTCTGAAACGACTCGTGAGAAAACAATTTCCAATGGAGTCCCTCCAGCTGAAAAAGTGTTCATGTGGAATGTTAAATATCTTTCTTTTCCTCTATATTATCTTGAGCAAATTGAAACAACTTGTTTAATAATTTCATGCGTCCGAAACGCTTTTCTGGATTAACCTTCATCAGAAACGCTCAAAGCCAAATATTTGAAAGCCAAAGATGTATAAGTACCGACACAGTTGAAGAGCTATATGACAAATGTGACAATGTGAGTTGTATCCCTGGTTTTTGATGGGGTTCGTGTTGCTCAGTCTTAAATTTTCTATGTTGTGTTTTTTGTAATATTTTTTTTTTTTTTTTTTTTTTTGATCGATTTTCGTTTCTTGTCATGGCATTGTCAATTTGTTTTCGACTTATAAGTTTAAATATCCATTCGGAATCTTTCGCCTCTCTTTTACGCTACTGGTTGTTTGAACCGTTAAATTACCCTTTTCGCAATGCAACACCAAAGACGGACTATGAATGAGGTCACATAAATAATAATATCATGCGGATGTTGGCATAAAACTATTGATAATAATAATAATGTTTTACTTTCTTGACGAGCTAGTTATTTTATGTCCTAGTTTTGCATTAACTGTCCAAATTCAATTACAAAGTCTTATGAAGAAGGTTAATATATCATTGAGTCGCAGTTGAGAGATGGAGGCTCCATGGATCCTCCAGTGAGTCTTACTATCACTTCATGGAAGGTTTAATCGTTCTATGAATTTTAATCCAAAAGTTATCTGGTGTGTTTATTTCAATTTTTATATCTTATCTCAATTTAGCCCTTTTTAGCTGCCTAATTTGCGTCAGTCGTAGTCGTAGTAAACTTTTTTTCAAAATCGTCTGTCCTTTTAAACCACTATACGAACTTCAACCGAATTTGAAATTAATTATCCTTAGGGTTCCTTATATAAAGGTTATGTATTCTATTTGTACCTGTAAATCAACCAACATGGCAACAGTGGCTAAACAAATAACATAAGGGTAAAATGCTTTAAGTATCTTGTATATTGAAAACCATGATATATAGAGAAAACCCGACTAGGGCCAGACATGCTAAGAATTTTAAGATCTACCTACTTCTCAGTTGCACCAACATTATCAGATGACTCCTTATTGAAGTAATTGCCCTTTTGACTTATTTTCGAGCTTGGATATTACCTAGAAAATTATAATAGATAGCAAAGTATTATTAGCAATACAAGATCTTCAAAAATGTCAATATGACCGAAACAATTGGATACCTCATTTAACTAAAGGAGTTGTTGCCCGTAATTTTTTGTTTAATATATGCATGCCATTTAAAAGATAAAAGATTTCGGTAACCAGGAAGCTGCATATCAAAGGAACAAAAAACTTACCATTATCATACTCATCAAGAAAGTTATTACTTTCAAATCAGAAATTTGTTTGGCAATTTTAGCATTTCTTTTATTATCTTGAAAACTAATCTAGATAGATAATAGTTACTAAAGTAAGGAAACATGATCCACAATACAAATTCTAAAGAAATACCATTAACGGCACCAATTTTACTGCACTAGATGCGCATTTCTGTAATAAATGTCTTTTCAGTGATGCTAGAGGCAAAAATATTTACACTAATACTCAACGTTTACAATTGATGAAAGTATTCCTAATCATATTCCAGAAAGTAAATAATTTAGATTAGCTAAACTAATAAAAATATTATCTGAACGTATGTAGTTAGTCGCTCTATTTAATAAAAAGTCCAAAGTAGTGCGGGAGTTGGAGTCGTTAATTGTATTGTTCACAACATATTTATGTATTTATTGTCAATTATTAATTAGGTTATAAATGTGCATTTGAAATGAAGTCATGTTATTAGTGTTATACTGTTGTGATATTGGTATAGTATCAGTAAACAAGAAAAGTAAATATAAATTAAAGCCTTTTAACATGCTAGACAATTGTAAAATGTGCCACAAAGATATAGCTTTCTAATATATACCGCTTCCTTTTTCATAACGCATTTACATCCCCGTTAAACAGGTGGAGTTTGTTACAAAATATACTACGCCCAATGAGGCGGAGTTTATCATTACAATTAATGAATGGACATGACAATAATTATCCACCTAAATATGATAAACCAATAAACAGGCAATACACAAGTTTCATAATTTAAGGATATATTCTGCCATTTATACAAACTATTACCACGAATATCTATATTTACATATAAATATTAATTAGCATGTCTGTTCATATCATCTAGTATAAAACTGTGTTCAAGAAAATAGTTTCTTTTTAAATAAAAACAGGAACGATGAAATTCTCACTGTTTTTATTAGCTTTGATTTTTGTTTTGCGTTTACCGCTTCTTGTGCGAGGACGAGAATGGATAAATCAAACAACAACATCAGATACAACATCTAGAAGTATGGTACAAGTCACTGGTATTGACGTGTCTGAAAATAATGTAAACGGAACAACAACGTCTGATACAACATCTAGAAGTATATCACAAGTCAATGGTACTGACGTATCCAGGAATACTGCAAACGGAACAACAACGTCTGATACAACATCTAGAAGTATGTCACAAGTCACTGGTACTGACGTATCCAGGAATACTGCAAACGGAACAACAACGTCTGATACAACATCTAGAAGTATGTCACAAGTCACTGGTACTGACGTATCCAGGAATACTGCAAACGGAACAACAACGTCTGATACAACATCTAGAAGTATATCACAAGTCAATGGTACTGACGTATCCAGGAATACTGCAAACGGAACAACAACGTCTGATACAACATCTAGAAGTATGTCACAAGTCACTGGTACTGACGTGTCCAGGAATACTGCAAACGGAACAACAACGTCTGATACAACTTCTAGAAGTATGTCACAAGTCACTGGTACTGACGTGTCCAGGTACAAAAGAACTCCTTTAGAGATAACAACCCAGTCAGATCACCAAACATCGACTTACCCGAACATGTTGGACGATGAATGTTTTTCATTCGGTGGGTGTAAATTACCAGAATATTTTCTTGATTTGTACTGCTACTGTGATGAAAAATGTAATGATTACAAAGATTGTTGTGCGAAACACAATTTTACTACGAACATTGCTCTAGATAGATATAAGTGTATAAAAATAAATACCCAGAAAACAAAAAAAAGGATTTCAGACAATATCGATGTGTTCTTTGAAATATCACGATAATACCATAACAGAAAAATGCATGGAAGACAACATGATAGAAAATGGTCCACCCGTTGTTGACTATAAAAACGTTGATATTTTCAAAAATATGTACTGTGCAATCTGTAATAATGTTACTGACTATATTCCCTTTAATTTTCTATATACTTTAAAGACTAATTTATTTAATTCAGGTGTTATTAAAGTAATTCTTAATCATTTCATAAATTTCGTTGTTAGAATTTTAATGAATTAATTTATAATTCATAGACATTAAATTTTGATAAATTTTTTTTATTATTGAATAATTTCTATAATGATTAGTCAATAAATTTTATATATTATTTTATATTATTAATTTATTTTAATTAATTAAATTTTATTCTAAATATGAATTATTTTAATAATATAAATCTATATCATTTACTAAGAATCTTCAAGTATATTATATGATTTTTAATTAATATAGTTATGTAATGTTTCTTATTTAAGGATTATTACAATATCATCTATGTTACTAAATTTTGACAATAAATATTAAGGTACTCAACTAATTGATCAAAATTACTGTTAAATTAAGTCGTGTTCATGACTTTATGCATGTACATTGAATTTATATATGTCATTGATGATTTATATGTCTGACCATTACTCTGATATTTATTAATATCTATTATTGTAATTACTTTGAGATCATGATCTAATATATGTCTATAAGTAGTATTTATTAATGTAATTTGAATTATTATAGTTCATAATATGTTGATTTAAATTAGCACTTGTAATCGTAAAGTAAATTGATCATACGTAATTAGTTCATTATATAAATGTCAATTTGCACTAATCATTAATACTAATACGATACGAATATTAATTGCAACATCATGTATTATCACCATATAGAGATTGCATGCGAATGCAAGAATATTCAAATTAACACCTTCAGCTTGACAGGATAATACGGCATACTTAGGATAAAATTACAGCATTATGCCAATTAGTAAGTCAGCATTAGATACAGATTCAAGCATATGAATATGATGATACTCAAATTCCTACAATTACACTCTTAGAGTACAGAAACTATTCAATTGAATTTTCTACTATAACTCTGCAATTAAGTCTATTAGAATTATATTAGATGATTAGAATACGTATACAGCGATATGCTACTGTGACCTAACGTATGTCAGAATATATTTTATTCCAAGATTAGTATCACGTTAACTTATTGATCTACAGACTTCACTTAATTCTAAGTTTATGACTAAGTTTATAATTAGTAATATCTGTATTATTTCTTGTACGATAAGTTACATATGAAAACTTCAATTCTGTAAGTATGGTTCACTTTATTTTACTTACCTAGTATAAGATGACTTCAGTACATTGACTAATCATTCATTGCTAAATTTATGCCAATTGTTTGCAATACACAATTTCTTTATCATTTTTTTTGTTTATGACTTCTTGATAGTACGATGGTACTTTTAATTTCTGGTTATAATTACTATACTCAACAGTATCCAATGAATATTTAATGTATCATTTAATTAGAGTTTTTATATAATGGCAATCAGCATTTAAATACTGTATTTAAAGATATTAACTGATAAATTCATATTTATCAATATTCAAGTTAACAAACTAGATGTGTAACTATACTAATTATATCATTTCTACATACATTATAATTCTGACTAGTTACAAGACAGATGTAATTGAAATGATCTATTAATTTCATATTACTTGTCATTCGTAACATACAAATAATCATACAGTAAAATACAATCTAGATAACTTGATACAGTGTTGCAATTTCGTTATCAAACATTTAGAATTTATAACATAAGTAATGAACAACAACGATAATA
This sequence comes from Mytilus coruscus, assembly GCA_017311375.1. Classification (NCBI taxonomy): domain Eukaryota; kingdom Metazoa; phylum Mollusca; class Bivalvia; order Mytilida; family Mytilidae; genus Mytilus; species Mytilus coruscus. The sequence goes on along the minus strand of CM029595.1, from coordinate 77,743,121 downwards.
AAAATGTTAAGATTAGAATACTTAATAAGATGAATTCACGAATCTAAACACTTTTAATTGAACTTGAATGTTAATTCATTAAAATACAAATATCATATCATAGCAATGTTAATGGATTGTCATTTTCGATACGTATGATACTAAGTACTAATAATATGTAGAAGTTACTACGAAAATAATCAATAAAATTTACAAATATATTATAATATTTACTGAATCTAATCTATATTTTCTATAATTTTGACATTAATTGTATTTATCATGCATTAGTCAATTAGTTGACAAACTTCGAAACAGTCTTGATTTTGCTTTGCTAAACTTTCAACGTAGCCACTTTTTCGGAGTTTGACAAAAGAAGCGAATACAACCACATTTCTTCCATCCATTTGCACTAATGTGTTAACATGCTTCTTACAAGGACGGTGGTTGCTTTAAAATAATTCTGCTGGGGTATACATCAATCTGACATCAACTCCACGACACAGATACCCAAAACACATATAAATGGTAATGCAGTTTTTAACAATAGGCACGTGTCTTTATGATATGGAACGCAATCTCTAAATCGTCCAGACTCTAAGAAGGTATGACTTAACCTGTATTAAATATTTGCTTTAAATAATAATACTTCCATGACCGTTTGAACCAAAAAAACTAGATTGGGGAGACACTTGTGTGTGTGTGTGTTTTTTTTTTTTTTTTTAACATTTATTATTTTTGCAGGTTGACAGAAGTGGCATGTGTACACATTTCGAAACATATCTTAATTTCGATATACATCTGGTATATTATGTGATATCGACAAAGAATCATACAGAAAAGGAGCTAATCAGAATAGGACTTGTATCAGTTTTGCCACTTTCCGTTACAAACTTTACCCAATTTATAGGACGATTAGTAATAAAAGCAAGCGAAAGTAAAACGATGCTTAAAGTTGACGTAACCTTGAAAGTTCTGAAGAAGGTATTCCATCATGAAAAACTTCTAATTGAAAACTCATTTTATGAATGGAAGACAAATATCATTATCAGAGGAAATGCAACGGAGTCCATTGTTCAGATAGAAAGCAGAAAGGATATTGTGAGTACGGGAAATGAATCAGTACAATTTTATTCACTATATTTTATTAAATTTGTGTACGTTGATCCTTCTTTATATTTTTTACGTAGATTGGACGATAATGATATTCGTACTGATGCCAATATTGACAAATTTTGTATAGATCAACAAGTTACTGTGGATGTCATGCCTGATGGATCATTTAACATTGATGCAGATAATGTTCGTTGTCACATTACCCATGTGATAGGTTATGACAAGACATCCTCAAATTGGTCAGTTTCAGAAATTATGACGTATATTTGTTTCTCAGTGTCCATTATTTCATTAGTCGTTTTGATAGTTTTTAATAGGAAACAAGATCTTTCTGCAAGCATTCCAGGCTCAAATTTAGAGAACCTGTCCATATCACTTTTACTATCAAATCTGTTGTTCATACTTGGTATTGGAGCATCAAGTATTCCTAGACTATGCTATGTTGTCGGCGTAACTCTCCACTTTCTATGGTTGACTGTTTTTGCATTCATGTCGATTGCAGTTGTTTATATTATGTCTAACCTTTTAGCAATAAAATCTCGGCGAGAAGTACCAAAACGAGACCTTGTACGCAAACGGCGCCATATTACTCTTATTGGAATTCTAATCCCTTTACTGATTGTTGTGCCAGGAATTGTAATTGATCAAACTGGCCCAGAATATTGGTCACTAGGATATGGTGGTGCAGTGTGCTTTCCAAATCGATATCCTTCAAATGTAGTTTTATTTTCAGGGCCCGTGGTTTTGTCAGTAGGGATAGATTTTGTTTGTCTGACATACATTATTTCCCAGATTTGTAGGGTACGATTGGAGTTGAGACACATACGCAAATTGAATTTATACAAAGATGCGCAGATTTATCTAAGAGTTGTTGCCTTGTCGGGGGTTTTTTGGACAACCGGAATCATTTCTGCAATCTACGAGTTGCAGTGGTTAGACTTCTTGTTTACAATTCTTTGTGGGCTGCAAGGGTTCTTTGTTGCTATTGCTAATATAAACACAAGTCGTGTACAGAGTCTGAAGTCGGAACCAATACAAAGGTATTCAACAGATACAAAAACATAAGTTTTCTGTTTTTGGTTAAATTTCAAATTTGTAACTGTGATTAAGAGAGAAGAACTATTGTAATATGTTAATAAATCTCATTTCGTGAACAATGTTTATTTCTTGTGCCAAAGAAGTGACTTGACAAAAACGGAAGCTTATTAGGGGACGGCCATTTGATATTCTGGGGGAGGGGCTGCAAGAGTTTTTTTTTTTTTATTGCAGACTGACTATTTATTTTCATCTGATGCCATAAATGCTATTTTTTCAACACCCTCATCTGCCCAAAAAAATTAAATAGTCGTCCAATAAGCGCTATTATATTAATCTTTACGTCTTCTTTTTGTGGTTTTATCAAAAGTGTATCCTCAATTCTACCTGCATTTTTAAAGTTTATCCAATAGGACAATTGATTGGCAGTATGTTCCGTTTTGATGAAATGTTTTATCAGAATCATCAGCGGAATGTCGACTTTTAAAAATCATTATACACCTGACTTACAATATTTCGCTAAAAAGAAATCTAAATAAATAATCATTTCTTCAACCAACAAAATATCAAATGATTTAAGAAAAAAAATGTTCCATGAAACCTGTGCACTGTGGAATAAAGATGTCGTAAGATATTTGGCAATGGATTTTCTCGTTGGATGAAGTTCACTTGGTAATCTTTATTTCTTCTTATTTTAAAATTAAGGAACTGGAGAAAAAAAAAATATATAGAAGAAAGGCGTATGAATAAGAATGTGATTCTAAAATGTGTTCACGGACAATCAAGTATATGTCAACAGTAAATTTGAGGTTAGATATTCGTCCATTAGATTATAATCTAACATTACATATAGTGCCGAAAAGCATCTTGTCCACGAATTATACAATTTTCATATCAAAAACATATATTAAGAAAAATACAGAACTCCAAGGTAAATTTTTGAAAAAAAGCGTGAGAGGGACGAAAACGAAACGACTGAAAAATAACTAATATTCCTAACTCTGTACAGGCATTATCCGAAGAGAATTTTTGGTTGAACCTTGTTTTATAACAAGATAAACCACCCACTTGTATGACAGTTGTTTATAGTTCCTTTATATATTGACAAAATTAAGTGAGCAAACCCAACATAATTGGTTAACGTGACAATAAGTGGGTTGCAGAAGCCACAATTGTGCAAACATACATCGTAAACATGAAACACAACTGACTTACAAAATTTTTACTAACGTACAATACACCAACAATATATGAAGTTTGTTTAGTTAATCATACAATAGGATAAAACAAAATGACATATACACATTTCCCGATAAAGTAAAAATTCAGTAAAATATAGATACAAGGGTATACAAAATGAAAATAAAACTATAAAAACTGCATCGGAATCACACCTCCCGCATCAATGAGGAATAATCAAAGCCAAAAACCCGAAATTTTGATGCACAAATACCAAGCCACGTCAAGCGTCATAAAAGGACCATGATCATAGTATAATGTGTTTTGAATAAAATCTTCATAGATACCTGGATTAAAATTTTATACGCCATTTATTGTATACAAAAGACTCATCAGTGACGCTCGAATAAAAAAACGTTTAAAAGGCCACATAAAGAACGAAGTTGAAGAGCATCGAGGATCCAAGTTTCCTAAGAGTTTTGAAAATACAGCTAAGGTTATATACTCCTTGGGGTAGAAAATCCTGAATTTTGTGAACAGTTAATTTATAACTATGACCATATCAATGATAATTCAATTTCAACACAGAAGTGCTGCTTACTGGGCTGGTGATACCCTCAGGGAGAAAAACTCAACCAGCAGTGGCATCGACCCAGTGGTTGTAAATATCCTCGTCTTAGATACCAGGGTTAAAATTGTATACGCCAGACGCGCGTTTCGTCTACAAAAGACTCATCAGTGACGCTCAAATCAAGAAAAATTAAAAAGGCAAAATAAAGTACGAGGTTGAAGAGCATAGAGGACAAAACCATTAAGAGATAAACTGACTGATAGTCAATATGAACTATGTTTTATTTATTTTAAAGTCACTCATATCATTATGATAATAATAATGTACACTTTATTGAAAAATGGGTTCTCAACTAAAATTTGTAATTCTCATATGCTAAAGAGAACTTTTCGACAATTTTGAATTTTAAGGTAAAATTATGTTGTATTCTACTAAATTTTTCAATGTCCAGTGAAAATGTTACGGCCATGTTCCATATTCGGAATATTTGTACTATATTGCATTTGTTTTAGTATCAACATATGCTCATTTAACATAAAATCATACTGATTCATTTATTTCTATGAATAGCAGATGCTGCATAATGGATTTTATTGGTTCTCAAAGATTATGGATGCTCTCTCGATTATATTAATAACTTTTGTTGTTGTGAAATTGTTTTGTATAAAAGCACTTCTTATTTCTGTATATAGCATATTTAAAAAGTGTCTGCGGATAATGAAGAAAAAATAAAATTGCATCTTCACCTTTGATAGATGCTGATGTAATTCTTTTAATTTCATATTGAATACCTCATCGTTTACATGCTGGCTTCCAATTATTTTTAGATGCTTGCATCACATCACATTGGAATGATGACATCATATCAGTTTGGATGCTAGTATGCAAAATATTGGGATTCTGGCATCCCAACATATCGGGATGCTGTCATCCCAAAATATCTGGATGCTGGCATCCCAATATATCTGGATGCTGGCATCCCAAAATATCCGGATGCTGCCCAATATATCTGGATGCTGGCATCCCAATATATCTGGATGCTGGCATCCCAAAATATCCGGATGCTGGCATCCCAATATATCTGGATGCTGGCATCCCAAAATATCCGGATGCTGGCATCCCAATATATCTGGATGCTGGCATCCCAAAATATACTGATGCTGGCATCCAAATATATCTGGATGCTGGCATCCCAAAATATCCGGATGCTGGCATCCAAAATATCCGGATGCTGGCATCCAAAAATATATGGATGCTGGCATTCCAATATATCTGGATGCTGGCATCCCAAAATATCTGGATGCTGGCATCCCAAAATATGGGAATTCTGGCATCACAACCATTCAGACATACCTTTTTTCATTATGTCATACGAATTTAAATGCTGCTTCCTAATCAACTGGATTTTAGTATTAATCCACCAATATAAAACCAGTACATTTCCTCAGGTTTTGATGTGTTTTGAATGCACATGAAATCAATCCAGTTAACATAAAAAAACACTACTGATGAATGCCGGGAAGGTGATATTTTTGTCTTTGTTCTTGTCCAGTGGCCAGTTCAATGCGTATTGAGAATGTGAAATCATGGGTCAGAGTGTGTGAAATGTATACTTGACCAACATAGTGAATCTGATTCGTTAAGTGCTAGTTCACCATGTGAATGCTGATGTCAACAATTTGATATTTATAAAACTATGTCAATGTACCAAGTTTCCATTATTGGCCAATTTTAATGTTATTTTTCTGACTTTGATTACCATTATGTATACATGTTATTGACTATTGTGGTCTCGAAACAATACATTTATATATAATGACATCAGGACTACAATTTTCAAGTCTGATATGCTCCGTTTCGAATGTTCATAGAATAAACCTTTTGAAAATAAGCAATGCAATAGCCTGCTTAAATGATATCAAGTTTAGCAGTTCCCAAGGCTTTCAGAAATCAACTGGACGTCTGGAAATTGAAGTAATCAGAATTATTATCCGGCTGGCGTATCAAGTCAAGTCACTGAAGTGCTATAGTCGCCGTCATGTAAAATTGGCACCATGTTTGTGTCGAAAATTTTAAACTATCAACCGCATTCATTCGAGATGACGTTTTCAATTAGCGGAATCGAAAACCTTTCAAAAACCAGTACTGTCCTACCTTTTATTGTGATTGCACTGTATAATCCTGACCTTCACATTATCCAAGATTTATTTCATTGTAAATCTGCCATCTTGGTTTCTATGAGGATCCTTTATTTACATAACATTCGTTACTCTCCGGTAGTTATCCTGTCATCGATGTGATACAGTTTCCCGCGCTTTTTGAATGTTAACAATAAATACGAAGGAAAGATCCGGATGCTTCCGAGAAAATAGACTGCACGTGGAACTCCACGGCAACACTTCCGGTAATAACAATGTCGGATTCCACCATTAGGATTATACAGTGTAAGCACAATAAAAGGTAGGACAGTAGTTGATTTTGGAAAGATATTTGATACCGCTTATTGAAAAACGTCATCTCAAATGAATGCGGTTGTTAGTTAAAAAATTTTCAAACCAAAACACGGTGCCAATTTTACATGACGACGACTATAGTCCGAGATCAGAATGGCGAGATTACTCGGACTTCAAACGGCTGTTTTGCAAGACAAGCTGGCAGAGGCCCATGGGCGTAGGACGTCAGAGTAATCTCGGACGGGCACAAGTAAAATCGTCTCCTATAGAAAATTCGACATCCGATAATATTTAATATACATATGAAACCATTACAGTTGAGTAGAATTCCTTATGCATGTATGAATGGCTAAATCTGAGACATCTCGGACAACTGTCTGACAGAAGTGCATGTAAAAAAATAGGCAAATCTACTTACCTGTATAGCATTATATTGCGTACATCTTTCTGTTATATTAAAATGATAATAAATTGCGGCATACTGGTCAAAGAAGTGTCTTTCGTCCTTCCCCTTGCAACCATGTCCACTTCGCCGATTTTAAACAATTTTTACATGACGTCATGCGGGTGGGATTTGCCGCAATTAGCGCAGAAAAATAGTGCAAGCTCTTTCAGTATTAAACATTAGAAAACTAATAAATAACAGAATATAAAAGGGTTATCTGTTTTCATTACTTTTCAAAAATTATTTATATCGGTATAAGTGATTCTTAAGAATTGATTTCTTATCATGTTTACAGCCTCTGCATGAATCTCTACGCCTGATGGTAAATCACATGTAACGTCATAATATCCCTGACGTCATGAAATAAAGTGTTGGGAGGAAAACAACAAACGGATTTTGTTGTTGTTTTGTTTTTGCACAAAATTATGCATTGAGTACATGTATAGAAATTCGGCCAACAGTATCAAACAGAACTTGTAGGATTACTGCATTCGGATATTTTGCGATGTTTGCATTCTTTCAGTTTTGGATGCCAGCTTCCAGCTTTTATTGGGATGCCAGCATCCCAATAAAACAGGATGCCAGCATCCCAATATGACAGGATGCCAGCATCCCAATATGACAGGATGCCAGCATCCCAATAAGACGGGATGCCAGCATCCCAATATAACGGGATGCCAGCATCCCAAAATAATGGGATGCCAGCATTCCAATATATAGAAATCCAGCATCCCAAAAAATAAAAATATTAAAAAAAAAAAAATATGCAAAACTAGCATCCCAGTAGAAGTAAGATGCTCCAGTACATTATTACTTTAACAACAGCATCTACATCAAATTTTAATGCTGGAAGCATATAAAATCAAACAGACAGCATACTTACTATAAAAGATGCTACCTTATACAAAATATGAAAGCAATTAAAAATTGAGAAATACTTTGACAAATTATTCAAAATTAGCATCTTTTCATTGAAATATGCTATTTCCTAGTTATTTCACGGAATGTATGAAAAAACTGTACATGAGAATTTGAAATTTTAGTTGAGAACTCATTAAAAGCAATACAGATTATGATATTTAATTTTGAATGTAACACGTCTTCTGATTGACTGAAAGTTTTATCAGCTCATAGACATAATTTTGTCATGTGACCGTGACGTCATCAACGTTTTTTTATGATTCACTCCTTAAAAATGGAATTTAGAATTAAATTATAGGGAATGCAGTTGGAAAGCAAGTCCTTGGAAACGTCCGTTGTCGTCATGCTCTATCAGCAACAATAGCAGGGGGAATTAATTAGGTGGCGCTACTGTCGTCAGTGACGTAAAAAAGTCCGCGAAATCGATCAGCTAAAAAAACGACGTTTAAACTATTTTCTTCAACTTGTCATGCTTATATTATAATTGATTTTTAAAATTTGTAGGTTTTTTTACCAATATATTTTCAATACGACATAGAAATATTATCGAAAATAACTTCAATTTGCTATTACTTTATCCTGTCCGTTCTAAAAAATATCAGCCATTTTTTTGTTCGCCAAAAAAATCGAATTTACATAACTTGACGTTTGCGTATCCAAATACGGAAAAGAACGGTAATAATCTTAAATGAAACTGGGTAACCTATTTCAAATTTCTACACAAATATGAAGCCATCATTTTTTGCTCTAATACGAGAATTTTAGTGACCACCAGTCATGTCAATTTGTAGCTTGTTTTGGCTGCGTTTCTAGTTTAAAACAGTGAATGTTCAGCTTCTTTTCATTGTACCTGTTTCCAAAGTACTATAAAATACTGAGGTTATTAGAGATATGAATGAAATTGTGATTAAAAATTGTTGTTTTCACAATTCCATACGATGCCTCCATTTCAAAGTAAGTAAAACCCTTCTTGATCCCCTACACAAATTGACGGTGACATTGTTTTCTTTCTTCAATATACGTCATATAACGTTAACAAAATATGTGTCAGGGTCATGTGCATTGTGAAAATTTACACATTGGAATTTAAGTGAAACAAAGATCATCCTTATTGCGTTTGAAATTGTACGTCTTTATAGAAAATTTCATTCATACTGGAAACAATTCTGACAAATTTTATGGTAGCCTAGAGTTATGGATGGACAAAAACACAAGAAACAGCAAAAAAAATGCCTTGTAATGAAAATTTCTGGAGGAAAAAAAAAAACATATGAAAAAGGAAATGAAGGTCAGTTAATTATACTTTTAAGTTAAAAACCTTGTTTATTTGATTAACTCTTTACTAAATAGTATAAGCTACAGTAATAAGTACAAAAACTAGCTTATCAAGTCAAACAAAAAATTTAATTCATAGCAAGAGAGATGTTTTCTTACAGAATTGAATTTATTCAAATGGCTTATTCTTGTCAAATTTAACAATCCATTGATCATAAGTAAAAGGCACAACATTTGTCCCACCAACTTACATTTGTGATATAAATATCCAATTATTAAGGTAAAATATATTATACTTTATTATAGATATGGTATACCAGTTGATACATCAACCTGAAGAGTAGAAGCCCTATTTAGTTTTTTTCTCCAAAAGTTTATTTTTATAATCTATAAAATTCCACGAGAAATTTGGCACGGGCTACTACATTTGTAGCTGTGCTAGCTATTCTTAAATTGAATTTTACAATAATAATGATTTTAATATTCAAAATTATGTCACTTATAATTTAAAGTATTATTTTTTACAGAATTTCTGTCAATATTTTTGGTATACTTTTTCTGTAGGATATTTTCTAAATTCTAGGCAGTACTGTACTGTTCAACAAAGAAACATAGGATTGAGCTAAAAGGCTTTTTACTCTGAAGAAAGTTCAAACTATTGGTCCCACTTTTTAGAATATAAAACGTAAATGATCAGTATAGGGCTCTACTTTTTATTATTTTTATAATGTCAGGATGATTATTTAAATTGTATAAAGTATGTTTTATTGCATTAAACATTGTTAGAAATAGAAGTATTTAAAAAAATTCTACTAGGAGTGATCCCATAAAAATTGTAAAGTAAATTTCATTAGCCAGATTTAATTTAAATAATTCAGCTAGGTTTATAAGTGACATTTCTTGATTTTTACCATTTTCTTTTTGTCTTTTAATTTGTACCTCTAATACTTCTCTGAAAAGTTGGAAAGTATCTGTTCTTAATATTATAATAACATAGTGTAAATCGAATTTCATTTATTTTCTTCCTGATTTTTGTAAAGTAAACTCCTTTTTATTCATTTTGCTGGGTTTTTAATTTTGACTGGTGATTTCAAGGGGAGATAACCACTTGCACAAATCGGCAAAAAAACCACCGCTTCGTGTTGAAAATAACTTGACGTTTGCGTATCCAAAACTCTATTGCCTAGATATTCATATCGAGTGTTTGTCTTAATGAGATGTTTTATTAAATTCAAATTCAGCCCATCATTTTTAGTTTCCTCGAAAATATTTAGATTTTTCGATCAGGAGACTCGACAATTTTCACACAAACTTCAAGTTTGAAGATAAAACGAAGAAACAAGGACTTTGAGTTGATGTGTAAGTTTTGACGAGTTGAAACTATGTATATTCAAGATTCTTTTGATCAATAAGTTTTTATCATGACAGTGGTATTTTAGGGAGTAAAAATGAGGTTAGTCTCATCCGTAGATTAACTGAATTTTCACGGTCACGTGACTCTATTGTTGCTGATAGACTTGGGGTCAAACCGTGACCTGCTTTCCAACTGAATGACTGTAACATTTTTTCTGTGTATTCGAAATAAACTTTAAAATGTGGTGCACACATTTAAATAACCTGCTACGCGGGATATTCAGTGTGCACCACATGTTTCATGTTATTTCTTCATAGACAGAAAAAATATTAGAGTCATTCCTATAATAAATATTCAATTCATCAGTGGTATAATGATTGGTACTATTTACAGAAGATATACATATACATGTGTGACGTAGGATTCACATAAACATATGATAAACTTATAAGTTAGGGGTAACTATATACTGCGAATTTTACTCAGGATGCAACAATAAATTTTATAAATTATTATTATATATTTTTACATTGTAAACTTACGAGTAAAAATTATGTGTTTTGCCATTATTATTTTTTGAAGCCGTGAACACAATTTTGTACTCTGCCAGTAGAGCATTGAGCTTTATAACTGCAATATTGTATGCTTGTGCACGTGGTTGTATGACAATCAATTGTTCTCAAAATTCTGAAAGTTTAATGGTATTACGTTGATGATGATGATGATGATGATGATGATGTTGGATGGCTGCTTAACGGCCAGCGGCAAATCATTATGCATATTTAGGACAAGAACATGTTAATCTGATATGAGTTTTAACCCTGCTCTGTACTAGACCGACACGCTGAGCCAGATTCTTAACGTGCTAGTTCACAAGGTAACAATCCGCATCAAGACATGTCATCTTACCCGGACACATTATTCTGACTCCCAGCCGACCAGTCTTTGCTTTCACTCCTTAATGCCGCGTTCTTAGCGTGTCGTCCCAACTTGTATAACCTTCCTCTTGTACGTACTTTTTGTCCTGAAAAGGAGGAAACAATTGCCACTAGATGCTGAGCAAGCAACAGTCAATCAATCACTATATGAAAACATCAAAACAGTTTCATTAAAAATAATGTCCATTGCGTTACATTACATGCTGTTTTGTCTTTCATCTACGAAGTCGCAAAGGGCTGGACTCAGGTTTGCTGTTTCCGGCAGCAGTAGCTTTGACAATGTATTATTCTTTGAAAATGTCAGTTAAAGGGGAAACAGAAGTGGTAGTAAATGTCTTTTGGTATGCAGTTGTATTAGCAAGGGTACGTCTCATTTCTATAGAGATAATTTAGTTCTGCTTTCTAATTCATGGTCTGTTGTTTTTGAAATTTTTCTTAGTTTACATGTTAAATTTTGGTATTAAGTAAGTTTAAGGGGTATCATCACTGATATTTGGTATGCTGTTTTATAAGTATTTGAACATCTCATATACAGGCTCCGCCTCCTTAGTCATGGTTTATTAAATTTGAAACATATTCCTTTTCCACATGTGACAATTTGTTAATTCAGTTTAAGGGGAAGCACTGATTGTAAGTCAATGATATTTGGTATGCAATTGTATTAGCGTTTGTACATCTTACGTCCGAGTCACGCCCCTCAGTCATAGTCTAATGACTTGGAAACTTTTGTACAGTTTGCATGTTAAATGTTTGTGTTAAGGCCGAGTTAAAGTTGGATAACTAATGGTGAATCTTTGATAATTGGTATGCAGAAGTATAAGCATTAACACTTTTAACTTCCATGGAAATTTTGTGACCTGTCCCCTCAGTCATTCTTTTTGGACTTTGATACGCTTGCACAGTTGACATGTTAAAATTTGTGAATAGGTCAGTATAAGGGAAACCACTTACTTAGTATGCAGTTGTATTAGCATTGACATATCTTATTTCCGATGAAATTATTTGGCCCCGTCCCCTCAGTCATGGTTTATTGACTCTGAAACGTTTGCATAGTTGACATGTTAAAGTTTGTAAGTAGGTCTGTTTGAGGGGAACTACTTTTGATAAGTCAATGATATAAGTATGCAGTTGTATTTGCATAGTCATATCTCATTCGACGGAGATTATTCGACCCTGCTCCTTGAATCATGGTGTATTGATTGCATATCATACATGTTAAAGTATTGCCATTTTATCATTTAAATTGCGTATAGGCGAGGACTATCTGTCAACAGTTTATTTGTTAATAGAGGGATTAATAAAACAAACCAGTCTATTATTTTCTATATTAATTTCACTTCTTTTACCTAAAAAACTTATTTGTCTACAGGATACTTGTATATTTGTTTGCTTTATTTAAATTGATGACTTTTTTATTTACATAATTTTGATATTTTCACTATAATTATAGTTACATAATTTTGTACATGATTCGCTTAATTTCAGGTGCTTTTTATAATTATGGTACCAATTTTTTTAGTTGTTTTAAAAGACTTGAAAATGTAAATTTGAATTTCTATATATAGTGTCTTAAGTATCATCTCTTTTCTACAAAGGTGTTTACAAATCATATAATATATTTACAACGTACACATGGTACAGCTGTAAAATAAGACAAATATACATCCATATAATAAATGACTATTATTATTATTATTATTTTTTTTTTATTATTATTATTATTATTATTATTTTTGTTATTTAATGTGAAAATATTTATAGCATATATAACGGAGTGTACAAAGTACAATTCTATGCTAAACATGAAATCAGAAATGCCTCTTTAATTTGTTTTATAAACATGAAAATTGTTGCAACAATTTAAAATGTTAGTAATCTTATGTTTAACGCATCTTACCCATCAAACTTTAGACAAAGGATACAACAGATAAAATTATGGCTACCTCATATCTAGAAATTGACAATGAGGGTCGGTATCAGCTTCCAAATTGTGAACTTTCCATTTCTATTGCTCCCCAAAGGGTGACTTGGAATTAGAAATATGGTCACCATTGGTCTTCCGCCGACCGGCAGTAAAACCCTCGCCAAAGTGGGGCGTTTGTTCGGCTGTGCGGGATGTATAAGTTTGCAGCCACGTCCGGTCAGAACGAGGACATTGAATCCGATGTCTCGCATAGAGAGAGTTCCACGCTTTTTGCACGTTAAGAACCCTTGTAACAACTCTTTGAGGGGTCCGAAGGTGGCCTGTTGCATGCAAGGCTAAATTTCTGTCCATATCCAATATATCCTCATTTTCCCGTGGCAGTCCAAAATTCCCCGACCTCAATCCCGGACAGCCTCTATTACAGGAACTACCTATTTTATATATTGTTAATTTGTTCTCGTCCTGAACATGCATGAAATATTTGCCACTGGGCGTTAAGCAACAAAAAATCAATAAATCGATCAATTTCTAGGCAGCAACATTCCATCAGCGCCTGCAGACGGAGTATATATCTCCCAGCTGATATGATAGTCCAGGGCTTCTATTTCCTTTCATGATTTCCTTGATAGAAGGTTGCTATTACACCAAGAGTTCAAAGTGGTGAAGTTGAAATCATCCCTTCGTAAAATTTACGGACGCCATCACGAGGTGGTTGACTACTAATGAATATCTGTTTCAAAGATGACGACGGATGTGTTCCAATTGTCGTAACTACAATTTCGTACCCTTTCCCCCGTAAGTGACTTACCGAATTAGACTTATCACCGGGTTTGTACTTACATGAGCAATACGACGAGTGTTACATGTGGAGCAGGATCAGCTTACCCTTCCCGAGCACCTGTGGTCACCCAAGTTTTTGGTGGGGTTCGTGTTGCTCAGTCTTTAGTTTTCTAGGTTTTGTTTTGTTTACTGATTTTCGTCTTTTTTCTTTTTGTAGCCATGGCGTCGTCAGTTTAATTTCGACTTATGAGTTTGAATGTCCCTTTGATATCTTTCGCCACTTTTTGAAGTCTTTTTGAGATTTTTTTTTTTTTTTTTTTTTTTTGTATTTTTTTTGTATTTTATGGAAATGATATACATGGCAAAAGACAACCTTCGCAAGGAAAAGGATGAGTTGATGAATGAAAACATTAGACCCTAAAGTTGATAGTTGGCAACTTGAATTAAATTAACATCAGTGCTAAAATAACAAAAGCACATGAAAAGTTCAAACCGATGTTATTCTAAGTTTAAACTAAGTTCTATTTACTTTTTAGCTCACCTGTGAGCTATTGTCATTAGTTGGTATCCGTCGTCGTTCGTAAACTTTTTCAAAGATCTTCTCCTCTGATTCAACAGAACCAATCTCAACCAAACATTGGTTGAATGAATTTAAGGGTACCTAGTATAAAGCGTGTGCTTTTTATTTTATTTCGGTCAGTCAACAAATATGGCCGTCAAAGCTAAAAATAAATCAAAAGGATAAAACACATTAATTGTCTAATAATCTTGAAAACCATAGTACACAGAGATATTCTAAATTATGCAAAATTGCTCAGGATATCAAGATCTCACACCACATCTTCCTATATCTACCTAATTCTCATTTCCACTAAAATAATCAGAGAACTCCTTTTAGGCAGTATTGCCCTTAAACGAAGATTTTTGCCTACTTTTACGTTTTGCTGGTTATCTCTAAAACAATAATAGATGGATAGCAACTGTAAACCGCCAGCACACATGATCAACAAATACAAGATCTACAAAAATGCCAAAATGACCAAAACCAGTGGATGACTCTATATAGGGGTTTCTGCCTTTAAATGACGATTTGTTAACAGTGTTTAATTGTTTTTGAGTTCTTTCTTAACATCTCGAAAACAATAACAAATAAGTAGAAATTGTGAAACGGCAAACATGATAAGCAATACAACAGTTATAAAAATGTCAATTTTACGGAAAACATTTGAAGACTCCTTATAGCAGTTATTGGCCTTAAATGACAATTTTTGACTTATTTTCCAGGTTTTGCTTATTATATCGAAAGCTATAATAGATATGTAGATTTTGACTTATTTTCGAGTTTTGCCTGTTATCCCGAAAACTGTAACAGATACTAGGTAGAAACTGTAAACATCATAAATCATCAGCAATAAAATATCTACAAAATTGCCAATATGACCAAAACCATTTGATGATTCATTTTAGGGTTTGTTGCCTTCAAGTGTTTTTACAATTGTTTATAAGTTTTTGCCTATTATCTCGAAACCTATAACAGATAAGTAGAAACTGCAAAAAAATTAAAGGACAAGGAATCCGCAATACAAGATGTTCTTTACATGAGTTGCTGACCTTAACCGTCGAAAACAAACTAACAATGTCATTGCAAAATACGAAAAACGATTAAAGAACAAACAACAAAATACAAACCACAACATAGAAAACGAAATACTGAGCAACACAAACCCAACCGAATATCGGGGTGATCTCAGGTGCGTCAGAAGGGTAAGCCGATCCAGCTCATGCTTAAATGACGATTTTTGAATAAAAAAATGAAAAATATGATAGAGAGTTAGAAATAAAAATAATCAGCAATACAAGATAGGTTTGAACAGTTATAAAGCGATTCAGCATATATACCTCTTGTTTGTATCACAGTGTGTAACATTAAATTAATTATATACGTACGATGTCTCTATATAATATGTTTATATTTGTGTAGACGAATATGTGACATTTTTAATGAATAAATAAATTATTATCATTAAATTTTCCATTATGTAGAGCACATACTTATTTAAGCTTCATTGTGTGCAATTTGATATGTATTTACAATGTTGTTTTTTTTTTCTTTCTGCTTGAACTTACTGGTATTATACTTATTATCAGGATTGGCTCCAATAGGTTCGTTACTGACGAACTTTTTTCTTCAGTAAAATCAATGCACTGCATGAGATGCGTATCTAAATAAGTAATATGCAATAGGAAGATATGGTATGGTGTCAATGAGGCAATTATCTATCAGAGACCATTGACGTAGATGTTAGCATATAAAGGTCACCGTTCAGCCTTCAATAATGAGCAAAACCCATATATGGTAATCAAAATTACCAGACAAACGACCCAACATCACAAAATGTAAAACGATTCAAACAAAAAATAACGACATGATTCATGTTCAAAACAACAAACGAAATACAAATATGATACACAGCAACACACGACAACCACTGAATTACAGTCACCTAACTTTGGACAGGTACAAACAGCATGAACTGGATGATGCGGTATTAAACATGTTTGTGGCCGCCCACACCTTCCCGTAACCTGGGAAAATAGTATAACAGCCCAACATTAGACCACACTCATTAGATCGATACAAAGCACAAAAACAATTGACAATAACACTAAAGGCACAAAGTACCGATCTGAAAGTACTCGCTGTAACTGCAAGCTAGTGCGATGCCAAAATGTAAGTATCAACAGAATGTAGAACTGTATGTGTGTAAGAACTGTATAATATTAGTTACACAGTGTGCTAGCGACCTAATACGATATATATGGGGTCAGATTAGGTCAGTAAATTCCATATGGAATGAGAGCAAAGCCCATTTATAGATAGCACACTGTGTAACTAATTTATCTTACCGACTATCTCAACATGTGGCATTTAGACAAAGTGATCAAGTCTTCAATACAAAGAACCTACTTCCATTGGTCTATACAAAAACAAATGCCAACAATAACAACTTGTTAGCTTTTAATGTGTTTACTCCGTCTGTTGTCCGTGCGAAACGTTTCAAATTTTCCCTCGATGTCGTGTTGTTTTTATAAAGAGACGTAACACCACTATTAACCGTGTATTAAAATACACCACGCCTACTAACCTAAAATATTCACGATCTCCACGCGGTTGATTTTAACCAATGATATTCCTAGAAATGTATAGGAGCTAAGATAACTATACATATTTAGTAAAGTGTTAATTTATTGATAACAAAATCAATGTAAGTACTGATGAAAACAATATAAAAAGACCTAATTACAATAATAAATTGAGTACTGATGAAAACAATATAAAAAGACCTAATTACAATAATAAATTGATAACCTTTTAGAATAAGTTTATTCAAAGGATCTATAGGCATGCATACATGGATAGTTGATATATTTACGGATTCTAAACACAATATCAGCGAAAAAATTAGGATGTGATAACCCATTAGTAGTTGGTTTTCTACAGGTAACCCTGGTAACATATGCACAGTTTACTTGACTGCGATTTCAATATAACTAAATATTAATTAAATTTTTCATGGTTTAGGTACTGATTTCTGTCCATACAAAATGTACTTCTGAAACAATTTTAACACGGTTCTCCTGAATAAACAAAATAAATATAAAAAGTATTAAAAATGTCGAAGACCAAACAAGGTCTAAAGAATCCGTACAAAACAATACAGTCAACATTGCCAACAAAATTGAAACCTTGAGTATATTTAGAAAAGCAGAATTTTTGATCGAACATTGCAAAAAGTAAAATATTATTAACAAAAATACCGAACTCCCAAGGAAAATTCAAAACGGAAAGTCCTTTATCAAATGGCAAAATCAAAACCGCAAACACATCAAACGAATGGAAAACAACGTTAAGTACATTTCACTTCAATTACCACCTACTTTGGCACAGTTCGGAGATTTTTTTAATTGTATTCCTTGTCACTGAACTGGTAAACTTTGCCTGAACCGTCTGTCTTTTTATTCTATTTTATTGAAATACTCCATGGCTTTTACAAGGATTTATCAACAACGGTGTAGAATAACAGAGAAGAGATAATTTGATCTATAATAAACTTTGTCTATTGATATCAGTAAAAATAGGGTATCCAACAGGGTCTTTTTGTGCATTTTCTCTGTTTTTATTAAAATGCAGAGAGATCGTGTAATTGTTATTTGTTTAATAAAACCTACTGAATAATCCCTTAATTATGTTCAATATAGAAATAAGAAGATGTGGTTTAATTGCCAATGAGACAACTCTCATCCAGAGACCAGATGACGTAGAAGTTAGGTCACCGTACGGCCTTCAACTATTAGCAGAAACAATACCGCATACCAAAATGGCTCTGGGTTGTTTGGTTTATTATTCTAAGATATAAACACTTAGCTGCAGAAATATTACCTACCCTAGTTAAATTTAGAGATGTGGCATAACTTTCAACGCCTATTTCAGAGTTATCAGAATAGGTGTTTATCAATAAAGACACAGAGAGGATGATAAATTAGTATAATAGTTGGATGTTAGTTTGTTGTGGTCTTGATACGATGTGCACGTTCGGTAATTTTTTTAAATAAATTCATTTTGCAAATTCCTTGTGCAGAATTCATCAACAATATGTTTTTATCCTATTCATTATAAACCTTTGGTCTATAAATAATTTATTTACTTTAAGCATTTCTTGGGGAAGGTGAATGCAATAATAGCTAAATTAAGTACTGTTAATTTATTCTTTTCGATTATTTTTGGCAAAGTTTAAGACTGTAATCCAATCCCCGTTCAATGCTGAGACGACGGATACTTTTGACGATGGCGTCAGAGAGGAAACATCTTACAAATTTAACAACATCAATTCAAAAAGCACCTCGCCCATCTAATTGGAGCGAGAGAGCGCTAGAATATTAAAGATCATAATACTACCAACTTTGATGTCATCATACAGGCACGTTGAATTTGTGCCAATTTTTTAAAAATAAAATACATGTATTTGATTTGAGCCACAATGTCATTTGTGCCTTTTTGCGAGTAAAAAATACGAAGATTTTAGTCTAAATGTAAGTTGTATATATTTTCAAGCAAATATAAATAATTAACAGGAAAAACATAAAATAGTAATAATAAAACATTTTTCAAATGGAATAAAGTTACAGTACATTTGTACATCTCTGGAGTAGAAACCCTTATTTAGTTTTTTTGATTAAATATAATAACCTGTATGGATCTATATAACCAATATAATCACATATAGCTTTGTTATATGCATTTGTTGTCAAGAATATTGTAGGTTGTTTTTGAAGGATCCTTTTTTTTTATATTATACACCACCCTGTGAACCTAAATTGTTAAAAGAGCTTTAGCTACGATTTAGACAAAATAAGCGGAATTTTTAATAATACAATAACACACAAAATTATAAGCCTGGTATCTTTGATGAATATTTTATACATAGTATTGACAAATTAAGGCAACAGTAGTCTACCAATGTTCATATCTTGTAAATCGATCATGACGAAACATATCAAAATAACCAACAGAAATTGAAGGAATCGTATGAACTCCAAAATGAGCGAGAGTATAGACAAAAGGGTTATTGGAAAACGTGTTCATATGAAACATTTTCTGTGCCTCTGTGATGAGTTTTGTAGTAATAGCTGAGGATATTTTGGACGCATTTGTAAAATGAGTTAATAAATGTTGTCTTCTCATTTCATATTAAACGAGTGTCAAAAAAGGAGGTCGAAAGATACCTAAGGGACATTCAAACTCAGTCGAAAACAAACTGACAACGCCATGGCAAAAAAACTAATAAAAAGACCAAAAGACAGACAACAGTTTACAAAATACAACATAGAAACCTAAAGACTGAGCAACACAAATCCCACCAAATACCGAGGGTGATCTCAGGTGCTCCGGAAAGGTAAGCAGATATTGCTCCACCTGTGGCACCCGTCGTGTTTCTCATGTAAGTCCAAACCCGGTGATAAGTCTAATTCGGTAGGTTGCATTCGTGGATTAGAGGACGAAATTGTGGTTACAACAATTCGAACACATCCGTCGTCGTCTTTGAAACAGATATTTTATAACGGTCAACCAACTCATGATGGCGTCCGAAAATTTTCGAAGGGATAATGAAAAAAGGAAAAAGACGAGGAGCACAGTTGGTTCCCATGGGAATGCCGATTGCTTGTTGTAAAACATGTCCTCCTAATTACGTTACAAAGATGCTCTCAATCATTCAAGACATCAAGCATCTTGATAATGTTAGGTTCAGAGAATTTTTTTGTTTGAATAAGAGTGATTTTTTACAAAGAACAATTTATCCCTCCTTAATACGAATATCTACGTTGACCATTCTTTTTAATGAAACAAAGCAGGAACAAGTCTTTCAATTTGTGTTTTAGTTTGGAATTGAGATTATTTGTGTAAAGGGTAGAAAAGTAAAATTTTTCAATAATATTGCAAGATGAAAGAGTGTTAGATTATATGTACTCTAGCAAATCTTTGGAATTTTTTAGTATCCATATCTGAATCACGCTGCATCTAGAATAGATAGTTTCACAATAACTTTGAAGCCCGACTTTGATTGCTGATAAAATTGATGTTAATAATTTCGAAAGAGTTTTGTGGAGAATTTGGAAGACCCAGCAATATAACGTTGTTTGTGAGGACACTTATGTAATTTGGGTATCAAATACAGTGAAGGGAGATCCAGTTCTTCATGTTTGGTTGAAATTCCAAAGAAATATAGAACAGACCTTTGATAATCCAGGATTTCCTCCTTGCTAAATGTCGTAGGTGTATATGTTGCGTTTCAAAGTGAATTGTCAATACCTTATTCTTCGGAAAATGCCTGTGCCAAGTCAGAAATATTACAGATGTTTTTCACTCGTTCCATTGATTGATAACGTTTGATTTTGTAAGTTTTGAAAAGGGTAACCAAACAGTTTTTTTCGTTACATAACTTTTTTTTCCTGTATAGTATACATGTAGCTTGAAATTTTAAATACATTTTTTGGGGGAAATTTCGAAAAGAAGCATCTTTTGACCAA
This sequence comes from Mytilus coruscus, assembly GCA_017311375.1. NCBI lineage: Eukaryota > Metazoa > Mollusca > Bivalvia > Mytilida > Mytilidae > Mytilus > Mytilus coruscus. Next base: position 77,722,065 of record CM029595.1, on the reverse strand, counting down.
AAGTACAAAAGGGTGTATCTTATCTTTTACAATGAATAGTTCATCATTATCTTAGAGCTTTACAAACTAGCGTATGTTATTTGCATAATTTATTGGAAATCAAATCAACAGCATCAACGGGGTATGAAAGGCGCCATTTAAACTAAGCATATCACTAGCATGATAATTATGATGATTTTTATAACAATTTCTTTTTAGAAGAATCGGAGTTTTTTTCCGTTATTGTCCATTAAATGCGAAAATTCAATTACTAAGTCTTATGAAGTTCTGTATATTTGTTTAAAAAAGGTTATTTCTTGAGTAAAAAATATGAAAATAACACGTCATAAATTTCATGCGTCCGAAGCGCTTTTCTGAATTTACCTTCATCAGGAACGCTTAAAGGCGAATACTTAAAAGCCAAGAATGTATAAGAACCGAAAGAGTTGGAAGAGCTATAGTGACCAAAAAGAACCTTACAAAATAGCCATATCCATCTAAGGTTAACTTTGCCTGAGGGAGTTATATAAATCCATTTCTGGTTATAACCATGTCATTTCATTTCCCGTATTGAAAACCAAGTACAACAGTATAATTCAGGAAAATATGGGGTGTTTGCATTTTAAAAATAGCTATAACTTTGTACTTTTAAAAACTCTATCGTAAACGAAGTTTTTATTTTTTCATGACAAATGAAATATAATATTAAAAGAGAGATAATTCAAAATAGTTTCCAAAATAATTGGTAAAATCACCATTACCTCCATGTTTCAAAATGACTATATTTGGATGAAATAGAGAGAAAACTACGCCATATTTAATGTACCATTGGCGTTGTCAGCTTAAGCGATACTTAATTGATGATTATATTATCAAAAAGATCACAAAAATGCTCCAAAATAGTGTCTTAGATTTTTTTATATAAGATCCAGTTAAAAGTAAATAATGAATTTTGAATGTTTACGATTATCACTTTAACAAAAACATATCTAGCCTTTATTCCGTAATAGGAGATGATATAAAACAATCTGAGACTCGGTTTTGGAGCTTGTATTTTGATGTGCTTATTTGTGCCAAATAAAACTACTTGGATGCTGCAAAACAGACCCGTCTCAAACAGAAAGTGCTTATTGCAAAAATAGAAGGTAAGGATACATATTCCAATTTTCTCGAAATATGGCGCATTTTCGTAACTTTTTGTTTGTAAGTTAGGATTAACAGTGTGTTTAAGAATTTGCTAATTGATGGTCTCCCATATTTAAGTACCTCAATTGTCTTCATATCTAACGTGAGGGTATCCAAATTGCACCTATTTTGACAGTTTTTTCACCTACGTTTTTTTTTATGATCCAGAGTGAGACAAAAGTTTCCATTCTGTGTTTATTTTGTAGACGTATCCTTATTCATTATATAGTTACACCAATTTAATTTTGAATCCATATTGAATCATAGAAAAATGTGTTTGAACCGACCTCCAAACGATCCATGATTCTGTAATGAGGAGTACCCAAATTGCATCCATGCTTAAATTCACATCCTTAAAAATCGAATAACAGATGTTTTGTTTTATTTCTTGAAATATTTAGAACAATTTGACATTAGTCCATGCTTACTATTCTTTTTTTTTAAGAAATGGATGCTTGTAACATATTTTATTTGCTCATTTTTAAAAGATGACTTTTTGTGAACGTCGCATGGCGACGTTTCCGCATATTTTACTTTTTCCAGTGAATGCTTCATCTGTTGACAGTGGCGGATCCAGAGGGGGGGTTCCGGGGGTTGGAACCCCCCCTTTTTTTCTTGACGATCAATGCATTTGAATGGGGACATATAGTTGGAACCCCCCTTTATTCTGGGTTGGGAACCCCCCCTTTTAAAAATGGCTGGATCCGCCCCTGGTTGATATATACTGTGAACGTTTTGTGTATATTTAAAAATATTTACCTATGTTGAAAGACGTGTATAATGTCAAATCATAAAAATACAAATCGTTTAGTCTCAAAGAAAACTTGTAAGATTTCAACAGCTATTTTTGTTGAATAGGTGCAATTTGGGTACTCGGTGCAATTTGGGTACTGTGACGTTACGCTAATCTTACCTTATACATTTCTAGAAATATCGATCATTGGTTAAAAGCGACCGCGTGGAGACCTGTATATTTAATATGGCCTGTGGGATTAGTAGGCGTGGTTTATTTAATACACGGTTAGTAGTGGTGTTACGTCCCTTTATAAAAACAACACGACGTTCAGGAAAAATCTGAAACGTTCCTCCCGGACAACAGACGAAGCAATTGATGATGAACGATTGAAAAAATGCAGAAAACACATAAAAAGCTTACAAGTTGTTATTGTATGAAATTAAGGAGATGTGGTATGATTGCCAATGAGACAACTATCCACCAAAGTTCAAATGAAGTGGATGTAAACAAATATAGGCAACCGTACGGCCTTCAACAATGAGAAAACCCATACCTTATAGTCGGCTATAAAAGGCACCTGGACAGTGATGTTACCGCACAACACAAGAACAAACTATAAAAAAATCAGTTGAAAAGGGCTTAACTCATCAGATCGGTACAAAGTGTTGGCATTTGTTTTTGTATAGACCAATGGAAGTAGGTTCTTGATATTGAAGACTTAATCACTTGGATAGGCCACTAGTCTATATGCCACATGTTAAGATAGTCGGTAAGATAAATTCGTTACACAGTGTGCTAGTGACTTAATACGATATATTCCATATGGGTTCGCTCTCATCCGATATGGAATTTACTGACCTCATATATGTCGTATTAGGTCACTAGCACATTGTGTTACTAATATTATAACAAAGATACAGCATTTAAAAAACGAACATTTAAAACAAAATAGACTGGTGTGCTATTTTTAAAATGTATGACACTGATTTTCAAAACGACGTGATTTTCTTGAATAACCTTTATCAACCTTTGATTTAATGCTTCATGAAAAAAGTAGAGGGTAGCAAATACTTATACACGAGAGTTATACACGTTTTTTTCTGGTATGTGTATTTTTCGTAGCCTTTTGATTGAAAAATAATTCTTTTTAAAATATATAACATCGAAATTTTACATTATACTTGATTAAGTATTTTACTTCATGCTTAGTCAATCTGATTTAAATTCAGATCTATATCGCAACTCGCGTGCTCGTCTATATAAGCCATGAGGAAAACGAAATAAGAGACCTATGTTTCAATTATATTGATGCTTCTATTTATAAAAGATGTAATATGTATTCCTGTAAATTATATGCATTTTGATTCAGAAATAATCTTGTGAGAGTTGCTTCAATTTCTCTTTCTTTTCTCTTTTTATAAAACAAACTGATCATTGACCTCTTCGCGATCTTATTTGTGCATTTTGTTTTGTTATAATTATTCGTAATCAGCTGGGACATTTGATTCATTTTCCCTGAGTTCATTCAAATAAAGGGTTGCTGCATACAAGGGTCCCAAATGGTAAAGTAGGCTTTATGCCTGTAAGTTAGACGGACGCAATCATAATTTTGTTGACCATTATGGTATCTCTGTGTCACAGTCACAGATGACCACGGATATAATCCACGTCACGTAGCTGATATCCCTACATCTTTAATTTCTTTATATGCAATTTATTCACCGAATTGTATTCGCAATACGACGACGGATTTGGACTGATTTCCCTTAAGAAGCACCTAGTTCTCGTGTTGTGTTAATTGTAGTTTTCATCGGTATTGTTTATTGTCCTATTTTAATATAATGTCTGTGTTGTTTCTAGTGTTGACAGTCTCGTCTATCCTTTTTCCTGAAAACCGTGTTCTTCAAACATTCACATCAGTAAAGTTAGGGTTAGAAAATTTAGTTGTTCATATGCTCTTTCCTTTGCTGTTGTCTTCAGTGTTAGATAAGGGGCCTCGGTGGCCGAGTGGTCTAAGTAGTTACTACTGTAATCACTAGCCAGTCAACACTGAGGTTGTGAGTTCGAACCCCGCTCGTGCGGGTGCACTCGACTCCAATCTTAATTGACTAGGATTGTCAGTTTTCCTATCGAAGGTCGGTGGTTTTCTCCGGGCACTCCGGCTTCCTCCACCAATAAAAACTGACCGCCACGAAATAGCCCAAAAGCGGTGCTTAAAAGTGGCGTTAAAACACCGAAAATCAAAAATCAAATCAGTGTTAGATAAGAGACATTCACCAATCTGTAATTATATGACGCATTATCAGTTGAAATGATCCATCAACAAATTGTTTTTCCTGTCGCAACGCTGTGTGTGATGGAGCAAAGAAATACTGGGCATCCGTCCCTGTGTCTCTATGTCAGTGTGCATGTCTATGCGTCCTGTTTTGTAAGTGCTCTCACACGTACAATTCTTGCCTGCCAGATTTTTTATGAAATGTATGTCAAAGCTTTATATCAGCAATGTCGCAGAAGAACTCGAAAACCAGTGCCGGCCTATAATTATTAAAAGAATTATGCCAATTGGAAAATGGCATGAAAAATTACAATGTAAACGCACTCAATGCTACATTTCTTGTTGTATATTTATGAAACAATATCAAAAGATTTTAGCAGCAATTTCTTGTGCGACTTTGAAAATTTTTTAAATAGTGCTTATCAATTATTTTTACAGGAGTTCTGTTCTTGGAAAGGTAAATTCTGTGGAAACTGCATTGTATTAACGCTCTAAAGCCTACATTTCTTGTCGCATTTTCCTAAAATTTATATCAAAGGTTTATATCATTAATGCCTTGGACGAGCGTGAAAATCGGTGCCAATCAATTATCTTATAGGAATAATGCCCCTTGTTAAAGTAAATTAATTTGAAAATTGTAAGCACTCTCTAGCCAACATTTTAATGCACTTGAAGTTAAAAAAACATCAAGAAAAATATATTGGAGTTATTGCCCTTGGACAGATAAAATATATGCATCGGGGTGGGACATTCTTTTATAACAGTCGCTTGTGAAACAGCCTTTCCAGATACCTGAATGTTATATAAATCATCTTTTCTTAATTTGTATAATTTTTAATAATGAAAAAACGTCATCTTCAATGAATTTTAATTTACAATTACTTCAACATCAGATGCTTGTTTTTTATTGATGAATATATTGTTTGTTTGTTTTTCAAAAACTTTCTTTAATTTTTTATCAACAGTCATTGATTCTTAAGACATTGATTTTAAGGTCCCGTATAAAAATTAGATTAATATGTATTTTACCCATACCTTTGTCCCCTTTTCATTTTTTATAGGGGTCTATATATGTACCATTAAATAAAATCTCTACTTAAAATGCTTTTATATAGTTATATTTGATTTCATTTATAATAATTAGACAAACGGAATGATTTTTTTTGGGCTCTTTTCCTTTGGAAATTGCCTTGGGGAATTGTACACTTCGTTAGCGCAGGTTTTAAGAGTTCACTTTCATAGTTATCATGTACTATGAGAAATAGAAGGGAAAATACTGATTTCCCATTGGACGAGAATGGGTGAGTATGTTCTAAATTGTAGGCGGACTTATATTTTGTTTTATCTTACTCTGGTTCCTCATCTTACGATTCATTAGGGGTATTGATTCATCTATGAGGTGGTCCTCTTAATACCTTTCCTCACCATTGTCATTCCAACTTAAATCCATAGAATGTACATGTTTTTTCATTTTGACAGCTGTCTTGTATGGGGTTTTGCTTATTTCCAAATATTTCTTATTCTTCGCAAGACATACTCCTCTCCCAAAATCTTACCATTATCTTTTCATTTCACGACAAATTATTCATATACCTTGCATGCATGTACACGGTCAATCTCCGGCACAAAGTTCACATCCTTTCCATACGTGCTTCGCAATTTTTTTTTTACATATTATATATATTTATGAATATTTGTCATTGGACAAGAAGCAAACAACAATCAATCAATTATTATATAATAGTACAACAAAATATAAAAAAAAATTGCTATAATATGTGATTAAGTACTCAAATCTTATTATCTACAGAAATTTGGAACACAATATGGGGTTATGTAGTTGTAAGCCTATCTTGTCTCATGGAAAAATAGCTTGTAAAACAATACAAACTGAGTGAAAAAAGGACATATGTGTTAAAGGCATTTTCAAACATGCCTTCATGTTTAGACAATTTATAAAAAAAACCTAACCTTGACATCCATTATATAAAAAGAATGAAAAAAAAAAAAAAAATACCTAGTCATTTTGTAAAATGACTGAAATTTAAAAAAAAAAGTTAAAAAAATTGCGTTCTGTTTCGGGTAATTTTCAACAAAATGATATCATTGGGATATATGACCAAAAACACAATATCTATAGCATAGTCAAAAACACTAGTATAGGTCAGTAAAATTAACGTCATTCTTCAAATACCAGCAAGGAAAGTTATATATAATTATAGTATTAATGTATGGACTTTTTCATATTGGCCCTGTAACATGCCCGAGGTATTAATAATGGCCAAGGATGGTTGTAATGGCCCTGAGGCAACGCCGAGGGCCATTGCAACTGTCCGAGGCCATTATTAATATCAAGGGCATGTTACAGGGCCAATATTAAAAAGTCCATATATTGATACTTTTATTAACCAACTTAAAAAAAAACTTCATTCAAGAACAGTCTTCCAGTCTCGGATTCAAATACAGCTAACCACGAATCGATAACAGGACCAATACAGAAAAAGCCAGTTCATAACACTTTTATTAAATGGTTTTAATTCTTCGATTAAATAAAGAGTAATAATCTTACCGTGAAGAAGATATGGGAATTCATAGCTGAACTTGTCTTTTCCCATTCACGGTGGATTTTTGGTCAACATTGTCAGATGTAATTTCTGATTTCTCATCCAAGTACTTAATTCTATGCTATTACAATTCATTTTATCTAGCAAATATAAAGTAGCTGGGAAGAATAAATCAGACAGTTTAACTTTTCTTACTCTTTGAGTAGTCTGCATAATTTCTGATGATTGATCAACGGAAATGAAACAGTGATAATAATCGGAAGTCGTACTCAAAAGGCTGTGAAATATTTCCGTTTCAAGTCGTTACAAAACACCGAACATCATTAAAACTTTTTTATGATATTAAGTTAAAAAAATTTTTAAAAAAGCTGTCCCTTATCTAAAAAAAATGAACGACATTTTAATTTAATCGATTTCCCGTTTCATCTGTTCATAATGCATGGCTGTGATATCGTAATGCATGGCTGTGATTTCGTAATGCATGACTGAGATTTCGTAATGACTGGCTGTAGCAATTTCTCCGTTCATAATGACCAGTTGCCGAATATTTCCTCTAATAAAGCATGGGCATTTCTATACATATTGTAGTAAGTTGGTTAATAATAGTACGTACTTCACAGTGAAACTACGTTAACCCTCTGAGTCCCAAGCGGACATATATGTCCTCCACCGGCAGAGTCCCAAGAGGACATATATGTCCATTTCACCTTGTTATGAAATATAATAGAGTAGAACTCTGTAAATAACCGACAGAACTTATAAGTATGTACTCATTTTAAAACCGTGTTCTCCGCAAACAGTTTATATATATTTTCATGCAGATCTATCCGGGCAATACATCAAAAGACCGTCAATGTTTTGAAAAATATTGTTACATTTCTCCATTTTAATACCTAAATTCATTTTCTTTATTGGATTTTACTTCTTATAATCTGTGAAGTAATTTATTCCCAGGCTGGATTTTGATTTTATTAATAACAGATTCGATATTTGCATTTGAATATTTTTCGGTATAAATGTTTAAAAAAATTAAGAATATTGACAAGTTTTGTACTAAATGTTTGGCGCTTCGTGACGTCAGCGAAATTCATCTTAGTGACGTCAAATATTACGTCGTCAATTACTGTCGGGCACTCATCGTCGTCTTCATTTAGTTGATGGCTGAAAAATGCTTATCAAGAATAAATTAATAAAGCTTTTTAGTAAATAACCAACACAATTTTAAGAGACATATTTAGTATTTATTCTTGGCACGAATAAGCTTGACAAAAACATGTTTTTTGAATTAATACTTCTATATGTCATTTGGTCTCTGGAGGAGGGTTGTCTCATTGGCAATCATACCACATCTTATCTTTTATATTTTGAATAATCTTAAATTCCAAATCTTAAACACCACATGCAGAGACTGACTTAACTTAATTTGTCAAACTGGTTCTAAAGAGGTTTTGTTATTAAAATATACCAAGATTTTCATTTCGAATTTTGAAATGTACACAAAAAAAATATTATCGACAAAAATTCAATGTCAGGACATCTTCAGAATTTCTAAAATTATATACGTGTAGGCCAAAATATAGATATTTAAGTCATAATTGACTTTTTTGTTCTTCTTTAGACAAAAATCAGCACATCAGAATAAAATCTAACCGTAGAATTCAGAAGTTTTTTTTATCAGAAAAGGCTGAATTATGACAAAGAAAAAAAAACCAGTTTGAATCAAAGATACAATTAAGTTCAAATATAGATAAAAATGAATTTGCAAAATATGATATACAAGTAGTTTGCATCTCTATGATTTGAGTAAATTAAAAATACTAGTAACTAATCAGTATAGGCTGCATATTTATGTATGATAGTGCATATTTATGTTTTAAATTTGATTTGCTTTTTGTTATTTTTTCTTTTTAATGCTCTTCAATTTCGTTACTATTTTGCTTTCCAATTTTCATTTGAGAGAGACGAAACGGGCGTCTTGCAGACTTAATTATGATAAAATTAGAAGAAGTGGTATGATTACCAACGAGACAACTCTCCACCAGAGACCGATTGGCGTAGAAGTTAGCAACATGTTTAACCCCGCCACATTATGTATGTATGTGCCTGTCCCAAGTCAGGAGCCTGTAATTCAGTGGTTGTCGTTTGTTTATGTGTTACATATTTGTTTTCGTTCATTTTGTACATAAATAAGGCCGTTAGTTTTCTCGTTTGAATTGTTTTACATTGTCATTTTGGGGCCTTTTATAGCTGACTATGCGGTATGGGCTTTGCTCATTGTTGAAGGCCGTACGGTGACCTATAGTTGTTAATTTCTGTGTCATTTTGGTCTCTTGCGGAGAGTTGTCTCATTGGCAATCATACCACATCTTCTTTTTTATATAGGTCATCGTACGGCCTTCAACCTGATATTATTTTGTACAGTAACAAAACATCATGACGATATATCAAACTCTAAATAGCCCTAGTAAAGACAAGTTGTAAGCAACTATCACAGGGGGAGGGGGAGGTTATACATATACTAATTCCTCGTCCTTTCTATATCTATTAGTAAAATATTAAAGCACATTCACACTGTAACCATTGTTGAAGAATATATGATTCTAAATGACCCATTTGAACGAAAGAAATTTGAAATAAAAATCTTTTATAAAATATTATGTTGCAAACTAGATGTTTAACAAGCCACAATCAATCAAAATACAAAGTGAAAATTGTCTGTATATAATATTCTCCCCTTTCTTGTAAGATCATAAAGAAGACAACATTTGCTAAATGAAAAACCAATTAACTTAAAATATAGATCTCTGGTTTCGTTATGTTCATAAACAAGAGTACGCGAATTACGACAGATCTTCATTTTAACCAGACTGAGGAAAAACTTATTTAGGGCATGACACATTGTGTTTTAATACCAAAAATGTCTTCTAGATGTCTATTTGGGGTTTTGTTGTTTGCTTGCTGTCTCATTGATGTATACCCCTTGCATCTCCTTTTATTCATAACCGTTCCGCATTGAAGATAGCTCTGTTTTAATAGGCACACCCCTAAACTTAACTTCCCAAAAAACATAGTAAAGTGAGTTTATGATTTAGTAACTTTTGACAAACACGTACAATAAAACAAATGCAACAGTGTTTCAAGGGGTTAATTAGGTGGTCTTAAATTTTATCTCTTTTGTCCAAATTAGGGGAAGGCCTTAAAAAATAAAAAATAAAAATGGAGATCTTAGAGTAGATGTATAATGCCAGTGTTTCCTTTATTTGCTGTAGATTTTTTTTTCTTTGCTATTCAATGATTATAATTTCTTTATTAATTCCATTCTTACATCCCAACTTTGTTTAAATTACAGTGTCCATTCCATAATAACTGAAAAGAACTCGTATTAAGTTGGCAAAATGGAATTCCACGTTGGGGCTATAACAAAAAAATCCTAGATTCTCATCCCCATCTGATATTTGGCTATTTTCATTCTTTTTGCTAAAAGTTTTCACCCAAATAAAATGATGAAAAATTAAATTGAAAGCCGAAAAAAAAAATCAATTTGTAGGGCATGGTTCTTTGAAATATTTAGATAGTTAAATAGTTTTTAAAGTATCTCCTATCACATAAATAATCGTATGTCATGCTCTTTTAAGACGGAATATAAAGGTGTATGCTTTAGGTAAATGCATGTATTTCAATAAATTCTGGGTGTGATTATTTTAGTAGAATGCTTTTATTTTTTCTCGCCTTGGTGCTCCAGCCTGATTTTTTTTTTCCGCTGATGACCTGCGGCCTGTAAATATTCTCCCCGTTGTCGACTGACAAGCCGGATGAAATCTCAAGTAATAGCAAAGTTAGAATAATTGAACTTTATTGAAAATAATAATACCCCAATGGGATTGATGGTATACGTGAAACACATTACATAATACATCACAAAAAAAAAAAAAAAAAAAGAAATGAATGAATAATTGTGCGGTCAATTAATTAATTCACGGCATGTTGTTTAGTTGATTATGTAATGATTTTGATACGATGTTCCATTTATGAAGATATATCGTAGACTTCGGCACTATTTATAAAGTCGTATTCAAGACTTCGACACTATACTTCCGAGTTTTTACAAAAAAAAAGAGTAAAATTTGTTTTTAGTATATTGTTTCCATAATAAAACCTTCTTTAAGTTAAATATATTTTAGCAAATATCAAATATATTTCACGAAATCAAACTTTGATAGTATGGAAAAAGATTTTTTGCAATCAATAACACTTTACACTAAAATAAGTATGCAAATCGATAAAATTATAACCGTTTTACAAGCCGTTGACTGTACAACACTTACGGTATTTTCAAGTACCTGCAAGCTAGTTTATTTCGACGTTTTACACATCAACGTCACGAATAACACTCTTTTTGTTGACGTCATATGCGTTAACGGTACATTTTGAAAATAAAACAACAATGTTTTTGTAATGTCAACTATGTAAACTTAATGTTTACAAAGTCAAATAAATCAATAAAGGCATACTCGGTGAGGAATTTGTATTCAAAATATGCGGAAAATATGCATTTTACCTCGAAAAATAGGGTTTTCAATGTATGAAAATGATAATTATTTGGGAATAAGAGGGTAAAAATTAAGGGCAAACTCCCCGGCAGTTCCAGCTCCGATCCGCTTACTACTCTACACTAATGATGGAGTAAAGGAAAATAGTTCAGGAACGGAAACGATCACTGTACGGAGTTTGGGTTAAGGGCATACGATACAGTTACAGGGAGGTTATGACGTTGCTAACGTAAATTGTTATTTTCGCGACGTCAAACGGTGACTTATAGGAAAAGATGCAGTTTTCGGCTGATTTTTATCATTCAAACTAATTTAACTCGAAAACGAGTTCATGGACCCCTCTTTTTAAAATGACATTTGGTTTGATTACGTAAGAAGATTATGTGTACCAATTTTCATAAAAACGTAAATAGTGCAATTTTTTTAAATTTGATTAATATACAGCAATAAATGACGGTTTTTTTCTACATTCATGAACATTTGATAAATTTGAGTTATTTGTAAAATAAAATCTACAAATTTATGCAATATTTATATAACACATAAATTACAAATAATTTAACAAAAACAGCTCGTGTTTATCTTTTAAAACAAAAAGTTATGTATTTCTATCGAAAGGAAAAATACGTCCACAAATCCGTATTTTGAGGAAATATCTGAAATTTGAACATCAATTTACTCAAAAGGTAGCACATGAAGGTATATTTTTATTACATATTTGATTTAATCAGGTAAAAATAGCCTACATGCAAATTTTCATCAAAATTTAAATACGGGATCAAAACTGTATCGTATGCCCTTAAGTATATGTACTGAATCTGTTTTTCAGAGGGTCATTGTATGAGCATCTTTTCATGATGGAACAAAAGGAAATCATTCTTACAATAGAACAAAGATGATCAAGCAAATTTCTAGAAAATTCAAGACAGCAATGTGTGGAAAAGGGGGTCGGACCTTTATCGGGACTCCAGGATTGTCCATTTTTAATTTCGGGATTTCGGGAACGAGCTATATTATCATCGGGATTTCGGGATTAAGTTAAATCGAGACACGGATTTACGTGTTTTTATGTCCGGGAATTCGGGATTTTAATTTATCGGGACTCTTGTTTGAAAAAAAATAGCATTAGCTTACTCTCCCAGAGCACCTTGGTTAACTCCTGGTTTTTGTAGGAGTTCTTGCATGTTTTTTAGTGTTCGGTGATCAGTTTGTGATTGTTCCTTTTGAATCCTCGTGTATTTGTACAACGGTTTATGTTTTATTTAATAGGCTACTTGGATATATTTGCACATTGTTTGTTTTATAGTTTTAAGTCTTTTGGTTTCTCCGAAGATAATTTTTTTTCATCTTACATGGTCAAAGTTATAAATGTAAGAGTATTAAAAATTAGTAAACCAAAGGACACGATTACACACAGAAACAAAACAGGATTTATGTTACACTATTGTTTAAGATTAGGGGAAGGTTTGGTACCATTAAAACGTTTAACCCGCTGCAATTGTTTGCACCTGTCCTAAGTCAGGAATCTGATGTTCAGTAGTTGTCGTTTGTTGATGTGGTTCATAAGTGTTTTATATAGATTAGACCGTTGGTTTTCCCGTTTGAATGGTTTTACACTAGTAACTTTTGGGGCCCTTTATAGCTTGCTGTTCGGTGTGAGCCAAGGCTCCGTGTTGAAGACCGTACTTTGACCTATAATGGTTTACATTTATAAAATTTTGACTTGGATGGAGAGTTGTCTCATTGGCACTCATACCACATCTTCTTATATCTATTTTAACAAGTTGCGTCAGCACAAGATAAGTACATATATTCAAAGAAAAAGGAACCCTTCCAAAGCGTCTACTTTTGACCCTCTGAAAAAATTTCTATGATTTCGTGTTACACAATCTTAAATTTCGAAGCACTATACAAAGTTATTATAGAATAATGTCAGAGCTAATATAAATAGGGACCATATTGAATTTAAAAAAAAAAAATATCGGCCAAAATGAAATGGCATGAAACAAATAAAGAATTAAAAAAAAAAAAACATTGAAAACGCTGCATACGCACAAATACTTGACACTGTATCCTGGCTTCAGATTAGCACAAAAAAACTGAGTTGCAGAGTAAAGAAGAGTGGTAACGTATACTATCATACTCTCAGAGGTCATACTCCAACTAACTGATGAAAATGTCTTACCTTCTTTTAAAACTCAAACTAGTTCACTTATTTATGTGTCTTTTAAGTTTTGGAATGTCGCAATCTCCATGTTAATATAATCTGAATTAAACTAAGCTCACTACATTATATTAATAAGATACAGGGAATCTGTACAACAGACTAACCGATTGCTTTGAACAGTATACAATCAGTAATTAATGACAGTATACAATCATTAATTAATGTATTTTGCCCAAAAAGCATATGTGATTTTATCGGGATTTCGGGATATTGTGAAATAAGGCCCGGGAAATCGGGATAAGGCAAAAATAAACCCGGGATTTCGTGTGTTAATGAGGGTGTGGATGGGGGTTTACAGAATAGAGAGTAATGTACAGAAAACATAAAGAATAGAGAAAAATGGACCAAAAAAATAAAGAATAGAGAATAATGAGGTGCTAAAATATAAAGAATAGAGAGACATGTGCAAAAAGTATAAAGAATAGAGAAAAATGGCCTTTAAAAATAAAGAATACAGAAATGAAGGACCCCCCCGTTCAGACCCTCGTTAATGCATCAGATAAAAATGTGAAAATATATTGATTGGCAGATATTGCAGTTTGTTCAGTAGAAAATATGTCGTGCATATTCAGGAAAAGAACAGACCAGAGGAATGTGATGAGAGCCATCATCACAGACGGCCCTGCTCCTTGTATGTAAACAAGTAAATTGTGATGTAATTTTAGAAGTAATCAGGGTTATTCTTTTTTTAAAATAGCTTATATTTCCCAATGCCCAAGGAAGGTAAACATATTTACTGCTGCACTACTAATATACATGTATAAGTGATATTCCACTTTTTTTATAAGATCAGTGAAATAGACGCCACACTAAACTCCGAAACATATAAATGAACCAAAATTTAAAAAAAACCAACACACAAGACTAGCAAAGGCTAGAGGTTCCTGACTTGGGACAGGCGCAAAAATTCGGCATGGTTAAACATGTTTTGTGAAATCTCCCCCCTCCCCCCTCAGATACCTCTAGCATATGTAGAATAAACAAATACACAGCAATACGCACAGTAAAACTCAATTTAAAAGAAGGCCGAGTCAGATGTTAGAATAGTTAACAGAAAAATGTCTAAGCAAAATGACAACAGTTCAAGTTCAAAAGCTTTATTTATAGACGAGATCATATTATACAGAAAACATAAGCTCTATTAAGCTTTTATATCGTCTTATTACAAACAAAACATCTAACGATAGTTACTAACATGCCAGCTCCAGACCTCAATCAAACTGATACAAAGATTATGTCTCCATCATATGAGTATCTAAATAAGAGTTACCAATTCGATGGTAAAAAGGTATTTCTTTTATTAAGTTTAAATATGTCGGATTAGAAATTTAATGTTTTTCTGTATACTGGTATAGTGATATTTACATAGATTGGATTTTAGTTTTATGAGACCCAGTCAATTAACAAGGTGTTGTTGTTTTACCCAAGGTATTATGACACCTCGATATTTATTCTAGGACTTAATACATCGAATATTTTTATCTTTATTTATTAGTTCCAGGTTTATTTAAATTTATTGTTTAACTTTGTGATTATATCTCTGTTATAACAAATAAGCTATTGTTTTACATGTATACTTTTGAAAGTTTGACTGTTTTACATATAATTTTGGTTGCCTTGTATATTTTCTATTCCTCTGTAGGTGTAAGGAGATAGCGAATTCTTTACAGCGATTAAACTATTAGTGAAAAAATGTTATTATGTATGATCGACTGATGACTCTGGGTTGGAGGCACGTGCCCCAAAGTGCACCCTCCCCTTGAAACGATGGATTACACAAAAATCCTGTAAAATGATGTGATATACCTGCGTGTATAACACGTGTTTTTATCTGGTACGCTTATACGAAAAATATAAACTAAGGTATTAATTAACTGGTATATGAAACAAAGGGAAACAAATTTCGATAATACCACAGTTTTAATTTTAACAAATGTGTATTCCAACATTTACGGTAAGAAGTTTCCTTTGATACTGGCCTCGTTATCAGTTAGCGTAATCACGTGATATGCTAAAATGGCGATACACATGGTTTGCATTGCAGACAAAAACAAAGTTGACTGAAGAAGAATTTAGTGTAAAATATATAGGATTTAACAACACACATTTTCTTATTGGAGTTTAAACGAAATGATACTGAGGTAGGTACTGTCATCACTTTTTCAAAGTATTTTTTACCTGTTCATTTACCTGTAGCCGTGTTACACCTGGAAATTATTACGGTAAATGGAATATTCACGTAATCTTAGACCTGTCTTTGATGAGAACGTTAAAATAATGTAATAACAGATATTTTATTAGAATTTCAAACAGATATCAATTCTGACAAGACAAGCTAATCATAGTCGAAATTTATTTCTTATTTAAAATGAAGTGAAAATACTTTTGAAATATAAAAAAAAATGAACAAAAGTCTAAAGATGTATTTTTTTTAAAACATAATAAAAAAGGAGTGGTAAACAAATTCCCCACTCTGTGATAAGCTATACTTTTAAGATAATCATTTATCATGAAGTTTTGTGGCACAGGAATTATCATCCGATTCAGAAGTGTTTCCCAAATGGATTATTTATTCACCTACAACATGTATAATGTACCACAGTGTTTTTCTTAATATTATGGCTAGCATGAACCATGTTTTTTTATAAGTAGGCACATGGAGTCAAATACTCTGAGGCGGATTTTAGGGGAGGTATCCACCCTTTTGGAGCCAGGGTGCCAGACCCCCGATGTAGCTTTATTTACAGTTAATCCAGACTTCTTACCGCTTTCACTACAAAATTTGTCTAGTTTGGCATGTGGGTCCACCTTTTCCAAATCTTGAACCCACCTCTGGGAGCTACTTATATGGTTTTACATGTCCCACTGCAAATATTGTCTAGATTGGGGCCCTGGGGCCGCTTTTTAAAATTCCTTGATCCAGATCTGATACTAGTTTACATTCATAATTCATTACATAAGAACTTTTTAGTGTCATATACATGTACCATATATACATTATAAGTGAGTACATGTAAGTGACTTAGTCTTTTGCAAAAATAATTAAGATTTGTACTTAAAAATTTATTCAGAGTTTTGAGAATTAGTACTTAATACAATGTACATTGTGTGTATCATTAATGGAGTTTTCATTTTGTTGCTGTTTCCTATTTTTAAGTCCCGTTCTTTGTGAGTCTCCTAAAGCCTTTGACACACATGATTATAAAATTTATCAAATAAAATTTATCAATACTGTTTTCTTTTCTATGAGCTGATGTGTGTAAATGTTTGATACAAATTTATTGAGCTAGTGTCTCTACATGATGTATTATATCTTTTATATAAGGGAGCTACCATTTGATTTTTATGGGGGGGGCTAGGATGAAAAATTTTGTCCTGCATTTTTTTTTAGTTGTAATCTCTGTCCTGCCTTTTTATTTTTCACTCTATTCGGTCCTGCCTTTTTTTAAAGTTTATCCTGACTTTTTTTTACCTAAATTGTCATCCTGACTTTTTTTTTTGCAAGTGTCTCATCCTGCCTTTTTTTTTACTCAAAATTCCTGTCCTGCCTATTTTTTTCAAATTTCATCCTAGCCCCCCCCCCATAAAAATCAACTGGTAGCTCCCTAAGTTGTAATGGTTTTTACCTGAATATTTTAATCCTGGCAGATATTAAATCGTAATATAAAATGCAGAACCATGCAAGGATATAAAAGTTTGTGACGAAATTTATGATTTTGTTATCAATGACATGAATGAGTCTTTTCAAAGGAAATTGATTTTCCTCAATTCTAACAATGTCATACATGTAATATAAAAATGCAGTAAAAAAGTTGTGTGTCTAAATAGGAAAATTAATTTCTAAAAAGGAAATAATTACTATTGAATTTTCCATTTACCACTATAACACCATGTAGTTTTCACAACATCATAAACATATCGTTAATAGTAAACAACCTAAAGAAAATTAATGAAGGCGTTAACAGAGTATAATTTAGAATTTTCAAATTGGAATTAGAAATTGATTTGGGTATTTAAATGTCCTTGACTAAAAATTGTGCATTGAATGTGATTATCATGACCATCTCTAGTCAGCAAAATGATGCACAAAAATATTTTTTCTATTAAACATGTTAAGATTTGCAAAATACAAATCTATGTCAGAAGTTTTCTCTGTCTGGTATGCATCTACATGCATGGAAATTTTGTAATTGATATTGAAGGCTAAATTATTTAACTCTGGATCCCTGCTCCTTAATCATGAACAATACTGCAATGGGTAGGAATCTTGAGTAAAGGAATCTTACAATATAATTGTATTTTCTGTCTTTTCTTAAAAGACCTTCATTTGTGTAATTAGTAGGTAGAACAACACGCCTAACACCCAATAAACAAATTAATGTACTTTTTGTTAAGCCTTTTTTTGTCCCTGTCGATATTAAAATTAAACACATTTACATTTTTGTGCATGTTGAAAATTATGTTAAACACCAAATATTGATTTTTTTTTTTAAAGACTTGGTAAACTAAATTGTGTAATATTATAGGAACGTCATATTACAATGTATTATGTTGTGTCATACTGAAAAAAACAGTTATCTTTTATAAAAAAATATAAGTCAAAGTTAGTCTATTTCCTTGTAATATGTAATATTTTTTTTATTTGAAAAAACAAATTAACCTACTATTCTAGTTCTTTTGTTGTTAACAAAATGAACAGTCTGAGTGTGTATCCTAAAATTGATTTCATTTGTAGGATCCAGAATGTTTTTTAAAACATGATATAAATCATTTTTGAAAGACCACATCAGATATTGAAAGATTTGTTATTTACACAAGTTTCTGTTGTGCTCTTTTGAACAGATCTTTATAACATGTTATAATGTAAGTTCTAAATAAATATTTGTTTTTTTTGTGTGTAATAAAAACAGTCTTGTACAATGCACTTTTGTCATGTTCTGAGCACTCTTTACTGATATAGTTCTTTGGCCCTGAATTTCGGCAGTCATTTTATAACTGCAGTATATTTTGCAGTATTCTTTTTAAATTAAATCATGAAGGGACATAATTTGTTAATCTTGCCCCCTGCAGATTGTGTTTAAGTAGTGAATGAATGGCATTCTTTTATCAACCCATTTTATCATGTTTATGTATTTTTGATGTGTACATTTTTTTTATTTTACTATTTAATGATCATTTAAATACTAAAAAGTAATTTTGGACTGGTGAAACTTACGCTGACACTTATGTCAGAATAGGCAACAGGGAGGTATTATTGTCATGACATATAATAGAGAGAGAGCATATTTGAGTTTTTGGTTTAGTCTACATGCTCTAGGACTAATATTTTTCTAATGTAATACAGGTCTGTGTGTTTAAAGTTTTTATTCACATTTGTGCATATTTTAATTTATTACATCATCATGAACATGTAGTTAAAAAAAATAAATGCATACAGTTGTTTATCTTAATTTACTGCTGAAGAGGTGTGGATCAATGGCTATGAGGCATCAACCCAATGACACAAATAATTGAAAGACATCTAGAGGTCAATATACAGTCTTGAATAATGATTTGAAGAGACAGTGTTCTTTCATGTAATTAATGCAGGTCAGTTTGTCTAGCAATGTCCAGTCAGTGACCAGCTGCATTTAAAATTACAAGCCATTTTAAATTTAAGTCAGAAATCATTTATCCACATTTGAGTCCTGTATTCAGTTTTTAAGAGCTACTTGACCTGCTGTTATTGTAAATATTTCTTCAATTGATCGAAGAAAAAGAAAAAGAGGTTTATCTCTTGGAAGTGTTTAAATGTTGACATTTTGACATGTTCAAGTATTGACAGCGCCCCATGTGGGGTCCATTAATACAACACAGTGGACATTGTTAAAACAACACGCTTGTACCAGGACCACTAAATACCCTAATGATTTGTCACCTGAAAAAGTGTGGTAGATATATGAAGAAGATAAAATTATAGAACCTTCATTTAAAAGGTACTAATTGTTGAATTTTGGTTAAATACATTTGTACGTATTTGAAACGGAAGGATATTATTTATAGCATTTACAATATATATCCATGTCTATTAAGAAATGTGGACAAGATGCATGTATTGGGCCATGAATGATTCGTACATAAAGAATAACAGATACCAACAGTATTGGACAGTAGAACAGACCACACCAATCGGACTACAAATATAGACTTCCAAACCAAGACCAACACTATTAACCAACACATGGTCAAGATAGCCCGACTTGGTACAGGCACAAAATGCTGTGGGATTGAACCAGTTGTGCATGTGCGCTGCACCCCTCATTCCATTTGCCTATCTTGATTTTTTAAAAGTAAAACATACAATGAAAAACCTGTATAGTGAAATTTAGATGAACACAGTCTCTCATTTAAACCAAAAGTTTTTACCTTCATTCAACAAGAAAAAAATTGGAATTTTAAATTATATGTAATGAATAAATTACAGAAGTGAAAAAAATTATACACTATCTTTGGACTTGGAAATATTATAAAAGTAGTCTACAAAAATTGTTATTCATGCAGTTCTTGTTCCAATATAGACTGAGGAGTCAAAATGTCAAAAAAGTTTTATCACCACAAAACATGGCCACAAATAATGAAAATATAGTAAAACATTTATGGGTGATAGATAATCTGAACCTTTATCAGAAAGATAAATGAAAATGCCAAAAAAAAGAAGCTTTTTTTACAATGTTATGGATACTCTTAATTCTTAATCTCCTTAAAGTTTTGAATGGTCCAATGTTGAAATTAATATCTTCACAATGAATTAGTACATGCTTTTAAATTCAACAATTGTAAACCATCAATCACTGGTTTGAAGCTTTGTTATTCAAAAATCAAAGCTCACTCATGGGTTTCAAATTTAGTTCAATTTAATGGGGTATACTATATATGTTTACTGTAGGTCGTACCTGTCAACTCAACCATTTTGTGTAAGTGGTCCGCCCCAATAAACCCATCCGTTATTTCTTATTGACGGTCTTTGTTGGTAATAGCTCAAATATTACGTTGATAAACATCAATAATGCTGGACGGACAAAAACTTGGAGATTAAAGTGACGATTAAATAATTTGTTTTGTAAAAAGCTTGCAGGAGATCAGGCTTGTTAGGTCGATAAATTTTGGATTTTTAACTGGGTTCGTGGACAGAGGATTAAGACATCAGCTAGCCTATGAATCTTTTAAGAGATAATACATGTTTTGTCGGATTTAAGAGCCCAGCGTGTAACAGGTTCTTATGAGATTTTGTGAATAAATCTATATACTTCAATTTAAAACTGTTGATATGACTTGACTTGTCCATACGTAGGTGAATTTCATATGTGAAAGTTTTTTAATAGATGTTTTCATAGACATTGTAACATGAATCTTTCATTTGGATTATGGATTTTAGTGCTTTATACATGAATGGATATTAAAATGGGCAGAAAAAGATCAGTTGCAGGTATAAAAAGTTATATAAGATCTAAGGTTACTTTTGTACATTAACATTGCATTACATAGTTGATAAGTGTGCAATTGTTGACAAAAAAAAATCTAGGTTACATTTGCATGAAGACTGAATAATGTTTTCAAAATTTAAAAGGTAAATATGTTATCTTTTTTTTTTTTTCTGAAACAGAAAAAAAAGCCAGTTAAAAATGTCTACATTGCATTTTTACATGAAACAGGCACTTATTAATCCAAAATTCTAAAAATTGCATTATAATTTGACAGTTTGAACATTTTCCTATGCTTTTCTTGGATGCCTTAAGTTCTAATCAGTTGATTTCAGGTGATTTTAATACATCATTCAAATTAAACTGCATCAGTTTTGAATGCATCAACATGATTTTTTTTTCATTTTTAAAGAGTCTACAGATATTTTTTTGTTATGATTGTGTATTTTACATGCATGTATCATAAATGCAATTTTTTCGCCTTTATTTAATCTGTCAATAAATCATGAAAGAACTACACATTTTGAAATGTTTCTTAAAGACAAACTGAAATTTAATAAATAATACCCGATTACAAGCCATCATTAGCCTATTTCAGGGTGCATGTAAACAATAAACTGTTTACCTAAGACTATACAGTTATGTTAGTACATGTATGAGTGTTATTAAAGCCTCTTATGCAAATTTCGGTGAAGTAAACAATTTTTATGTGTACATGTCTTCTGAGATACCGGAAAATTAAATCAGTTTCAAGTGTTGAATCGAGCCATGGTCAACTTGGTTGTACATTATGGATCTCTTTTCAGGCTTATACATGTATAGACAATGTATTCAATGAAGTGTTATTGAAGCTAAGTGTACCTTACTTCTAAGTACCAACATGATTAAATGGCACCAAACTGTCAAATAAAATTATTAGATCAGGAAAATAACATTAACCTTGATGAGTATTTCTTTTTTTTAAATTGTAAACATGTAATGTAATCTTAGTTATAAATGTTATGTAGACATTTAAGGTTAAATTTATAAGTTACAGTTTAAAATGTTATGGATTGAATAAAAAGAATCCTTGATCCAATTTTGGGACAGTTGATCATCCCTTTGGACAGAATTCAAATAGATTTTTTTTTATATGGAAGATTGTGTCTTTTTTGTAAATTTGATTAACATTTCATTTTATAATGTCAGAATATATGTGACAACATGACCAATCGAAATTTTTTGAAAAATCATTGACTATTAATATAATTTTATAAACATGACATTTAATAAAACATTTATGTAAATTTTGACTATCCCATAACAATGTTTGGTGGCATTGTTTTGCTACCCAACACGACCAGGGCGGACAAGGGATATTTTATCACGGCTTGTGGTCCTCAGATACCAAAGATAGTTGTGTTATGTCTTATCATATAGAGTGAGGAAAGCAAATATATTATGACAAATATCCATCATGTTTTAATATTCAACTTTTCAATTAATATGTCTGAAATGTGATAAATCTAGAATCCTTGTACATTCCTTATTGAATTAAGTCCAGGGTTTGCTATGTAAAACTTCATTATTAAATAAACTTACAATCGTTCTACAGATTAGTAGTATTGACCTGAAATCATGTTCGAGTTGTCTGCAGCATACTTAAAATTGCTTTTTCTGGTATTCAATAATGTCAGATGAATTTTATTAGTGACTTTTACTGTTGATAATGTTTTCTGCATCATTTATCGTTCAATGAAGGTTTAGGGATTAAATTGAAAGAGTTTACTCAAAGCCAGGATGGGGACTTATAAATGTATCTACATGTACATGTAGTCATGTATAAAAGAATTTCAAATTTTGGGAACTACATAAAATGCATAGGTCCAAATATTCATAAACCCTCTAGGAAATATACAGGTCTGTTTGACATATTTATCTCAATTTGATAAAAGTACAGCAATTCCTTAGATTGTTAAAGTAGCCTTGTACTTTTTCATTGCAAATTGATTTATGATGGAACATTACAAAAACATTTAAATTGGAGGAATTGAAAGGAAAATAATTATAGGCCTCAAATTGGGCATTATGAATGTGATTTTTGTATGGTGTCAGGTTACTGTCTGAAGTAATTTGGATGAGCAAGTTTGTGTGACTAAATTATGTTGTAATATACACATGTATATAGGGTATTTACACAATCTTATGTAATTTAGCTCTTTTATCATCCTTCAATTTTTTTGTTCTCTTGTCTTTGTGAGGTCTTGGCAACTGGAAATACACTGAATACATTAGAAGATTTAAGAGGAAAATCTCGGTGATTCATAAAATAAAATATGTTAAGTCAGATAAGTCTGACTTGGATCATTTGACAAATGAAATAATAGAAAATTCAAAACATTTAAAAACAAAAGGATGATAATGTTTATTGCCATCTGGATGTTTACTTAATCAAACTTGGTAAAAAGCATGTTATGTTTGCTTATCCCAATTATTCTTCAGTAAAAATATAAGTTCTGCATTTTTATGCATATTGGACTATCAATATTTATTGACAAACGTTAATCTTATAATGATAATTTTCAATTTTCCTTTTGGAAATAAAATTGTGAACAATTTTGTTGCTTAAAACACTTTTTTCTAATTTTTCTATTTTTCAAGTCAACTGAATTTTCAGTTACATTTAGTTTAATCTTGGAGGCTTTTTGGTTACTCTAGAATTATTAGCCACAATAAGGCTATTTATTATGTTGCTCAAATTGGGTTAAGAGTTTACAAAAACATAAAAATCTCTAAAACTAAGAATAAATAAGCGGTCATCAGTATATATTATATTTTTATCTACCCAAATCTAACCATTGTTTTTCGATGACCAAATTTGCATGATCCGCTCTATTTAAGTTAAAAGTCAGGGCAGAACATCTCTCTTAGCTTTTGCATATTGTTGCATTGATTTTCGGTTCTAAACATTTAAGTACAGACATTGCAGTTCCTTCATGCTGTGAATATCAATGTTTTAATGATGAAAATTGATGCAAGTGTTGTGATTCTTGAGTTATGTTAATCGATTTCAGATGTCAACTCAATGTGAAATCTAGACATTTATGTATATTTGACAAAGATTTGGCATTAAGCATTATAAAACTTGTAATATACTTAACCTGGGTTAAAAGTAACCAACTGGAATCTCATTTGATATTTTATATCTTAATGGGTTTTTTTTTTTTGTTATTTGGAGTCTGTTTTGTGTTGTTAATAGATCTTTTTTATATATATACAATGTATATACTTTTTAAAGTTAACAATGTTTGATAGACTTTTATTGTTGGACTTCTGAATCTCAGGCTCTGTATTTTTATTTGTCAAATAAGTTACCTTAAGTCTCAAACTGCACTGATCATTGACCTGTCATTAGCTCTTCACACTAAAAATCATTTGGTTAAACTCTATAATAATACATACAATACACACAATGTGATTCAGTAAAACAATTCATGCTGGTTATTGAATATGATAGCTACGATTTCAGTATGAACCCCAACAATTACCCCATACCTTGTCTGTTCAGTAACAAGTTATACTAGATTATAGTTAACTTAGGTGTGAATTTCCTTTAAGAGAATTTTTTATGAAAATTGCTAATGGTCACAGGTCCAAATTATTTCTGCTATAAAGTATAATAACATTAATAGTAATACTAAAATACCGATATATGTATCCAATATAACAATAATCAATGATAATATAGGACTTGTATTATTGGATGGCCCCGGATTTTATCTGTAAATTCTGAATGATTAGAACTTATATAGTATTGAAGGGTTTCAATAACCTTAGATTTTATCATCGTAATAAATTTGATGTTGGAATTAATTTGTCATTCCACACTGTGTTGGTATATATAAAATATTGGACATTTGCCTGCTTCTGTATGAATTAAATATGCTGATATCAGGAATATACCTGGTTATGAACAGTTTATAAGTCTTTGTAAAACTTTTGTAAGTGGACATTTAAGGTCAAGTATTTTCAAATGTAAATAAGGTGATATTATGAATAGGCTTTCAGAAATATCCAAATTGCCAATTTTAGAAGGCAAGGATTGAAAATTGTTTGTTTAACATCCAGTGGCAAATAAGAAGACAAGGGCATATTTATCATTTGTACCAAGTGAATTTTACACGTATGCTTCAAGGGTATAATTTAATTGTGTTGAAATATCAAAATTCTTCACTTGTCCATGGACAATTGTACTATACAACAAGAATGTGTCCCCAGTACACGGATGCCCCATCCGCACTATCATTTTCTATGTTCAGTGGACTATGAAAATGGGGGAAAATCTCTAATTTGGCATTAAAATTATAAAGATCATATCATAGGGAACATGTATTCTAAGTTTCAAGTTGATTGGACTTCAACTTCATCAAAAACTTTAACCTGAAGCGTGACAAACGGACGGACGGACGAACGAATGAACGGACGGACGGACGGACGGACGGACGGACGGACGGACGGACGGACAGACGCACAGACCAGAAAACATAATGCCCATAAATGGGGCATAAAAATCTAATTCTCAGAAACATTTTTTCGACGTCCATACTGGCTGTGCTATTACAGAAACTACTTGACGGAGGTTGTCTATGAGATTTTGGGACAAATCAGATGCGGTGTTTCCAGATCCCTTCATCTTCATGTCAAAGAGTGAGAATCTATTGGGTACTCTTCTGCAGATAACAATTAAATACAAGGTTGGCAAAAGCGGTCAATACTAGTATTGACCATGCCATGATAAATACCGGAAATACTGGCAAATACTGGTCAATACTGGCAAATACTGGTCAGTTGGAATTTTGATAGACTTTACTATAAAAACAAGTCCCTAACTCAG
Organism: Mytilus coruscus; assembly: GCA_017311375.1. NCBI lineage: Eukaryota > Metazoa > Mollusca > Bivalvia > Mytilida > Mytilidae > Mytilus > Mytilus coruscus. The sequence continues at coordinate 77,696,216 of CM029595.1, read as the reverse complement.
GTCAATTACTTGGTAAATGGAAAGATATAGTCACAAGGCAGAAAGTCACTTATACAATGTTATATACTACCTTGTACAATGTTGTACTAGGACAAAAGTCACAATTAATTAGTTCATGAACATGGTTTAATGAAGATTTTTCAAATATTGACTTAATCATACAACAGATATACATGATATAGTCATAAACACCATGAAGTCAGTCACTTAAAAGAGACTATATATATAACATCTGGTTTTCTTAACAGTTATTTTGAAAGATGCAATTAAAAAAGTTATATATATATATATATATATATATATATATATATATATATTTGACACCTGTTAGCCATATAATAGGTAATGCTCTGATAATCTATATTGCTAGTCACTTGTAATTCTATTTACCTGTAAAATTCAAACCTTTTCAAGAAAAAATATCTTGATTTATACATGTTGAAATAACTGATATAGCATTTTATATGTATACCAAAAGTATGCAATATCATTACCCTAAGAACTAAATTAGTCATTTTAATAGTTAATGACATACCAATATCATTCATTTTATAAACTGAATCATGCCAAAGGAATAAAGTTTTCCCTCATCAACCAATTTTTCCTAGAATTGATAGATAAGTCAGTCAAAAGAAGCTTGAAAATTTCAATTGACCAGTATTTTCCAGTATTGACCACTTGGGAGTATTGTCCAGGGCGGTAAATACCGGTAAATACCACTGGTAAATACCGGTGTAATTACCACCTAACCTTGATTAAATATTTAGAAAATTCTCATGCTGTTTCAAAAATTTGTCTTGGAGACCTAGTGCTACAGAAAACTGCTTGGATCCTTTTTCAAAATCTAGTATACAGAAGGAATTTTTTATGTGTAAGTTTTGGTTCAAGAGTAGATAGCGCTTTAGTTCTGAAAAATATAAATATAATCATTCTAATACAAAAATGTAAGTTTGCAGAACATATACACCAAAATATTAAAAGAACTCAATTTAAGTCTGTTCATACAGATCTTATATAGACCAGGTAATGAAGTCTTTTGGCTTTATATTTTAGTCTACTCATTTACATTAGTGCATACATATTAAGGTACTGGATCATGTATTTGAAAAACTTATAAACTTTACTTGAGTGCCGCCCAAGAGCTGATTTAAGAGACACTTAATTGTAATACCCATAATTCTGCTACGTCTTGAGAACAAGAGCATACTTTTGAGTATCATTATCATGCTATGTATTTAATTGATGATTATGACCTCAGATTAATGCCAGTAGAGAATGTTAGGGTATTCATATTCTCACACATGAATAAGTAGACTTAAAACATTCAATAGATGCCACCAATGTAATGTAACAAAGAACTCTATCATATGTTGACATTACAAGAAAGACTTTAACTGTCAATAAACTAATGATTCCATAATTAAATTTTTGTTCAAGTTCATTAAGTTCTAATATATGAAAATATGACGATAAGACTACTCAAGGATGGGGGACAGACGTAGAGCTTTGTTCAGCTATCATTTTCGATCAATTATTTGAGTTACATGAACAATAAATTCAGGTCAGCGAATTAACTCTTGATTTCAAGTTAAAGTTTTGTGTGTGACAATCTTTTACAACATATGTCTAATTCAAGTGAATTTAGATTTTCCATCCTTCATATATATGCTTTTATAAACACCTGTCGAAAAAGTATTTATGTATATAGGGATTTTAATGGGATTATAAACTAATCCAATATAAAGTAATTGGATTTCAGTCAAAAATTGATTTTAAAGAAGGGAGATTAAAAACTTTTTAATTTTGATGTCTTGTTCTGTATGAATTGAAAACTGTGCGTTCAATAATGATTTGATAGACTTAAAGTGCAAATGTACTGGTCGGTTGTCTTTCATGCTGTTCTTGAATAAGTGGTACTTGTCACAATCAGACACTTGAGTGTCTTGTGTTTTAAACAGACAGATACCTGTGTCTCTAGATTTGCATACCCACAGCCAGTTAAAGGTACATGTAAATATATACATTTACTTTTATAAATTGTTATTTGGATGGAGATTTGTCTCATTGGCACTCACACCACATCTTCCTATATCTATACATAGCTAAAAGGACAACAGTGAAGTGAAACATGTATTTTTCTCATTGATGCGGATTATGGGTGTGTCAGTCTGAAATATCTGTCTGTTTTTCCTAGGTTAAATACATGTACATGTATGAAAGGGTCATAAAACAAAGTTTTATAGTTTCCAGTTACCAACAATTAAACCCTGTGATATCACATGATCTCCTTGTTTTACAGTGATATCACATGATCACCATTTCACAATGATATCACATCATCTCGTGTATCAATGATTGTTTTTAAATCTGCTAGCACTGAAGCATTGCTAGTCTGGAACTGACTTTTCAATTTATGCTCAGTGGTATTGCCATAATAAGTGCTACCTAGTTATTTATATATGTTAATCTTAAAACATTTAGCAATTATAAAGTCAAAATATAATTCATAATTAATACAAAAAAAGTGGCCTTATGTTATTAAGACTATGTGAATATCTGGAATTATAGATGTCATAATTGTATATGAATATTTGGAATTATAGGTATCATAATTGTATGTGAATATCTGCGATTATAGATGCCACACATGTATGGGAATATTTGGAATTATAGATATCATAATCATGATAATTGTATGTGAATATCTGCGATTATAGATGTCACACATGTATGTGAATATCTATAATTATAGATGTCATAATTGTATGTGAATTTCTGCGATTATAAATGCCACAAATATATTTGAATATCTAGCATGTTAGATGCCAAAAACCTATGTGATTATCTGGGTTAATATTAATGCCACAAATGTATGTGAATGTATATCTGGGATTATAAATGCCGCAAATGTATGTTAAAATCTGGGATTATATATATGTCGCGAATGTATAATATAGAATGATATATGTTCAATACACTATATTTAGAAGTTTGTTATTTTGAGTAATGTGTCATAAATACTGAAATCACTTTTATATATAATTATATATTATCTTATGTGATTTAAAAAAAACAACTTCAGTATACTTTGCTTTATATACAATGTATTTCTCTGTTCAGTACAGTCATGACAGTTTCTATATGAAAAGGTACCTGTTCATATATGCATTGGCGTTATCAATGCTTAGTGATTGACCTGCGTGGTAGTATAAAACTGAACTTTTTATCAAGCATTCTGTATCTTCAATAGTGTCTTAAAGCTTCATGATTAAAAGTATTTATATATAAGTTCAACAAAAGGACTGATTTTGTTTCTACATTTCACGACATGTTTTAGGGTTTGGTTTTGGTTTTTCTCAAGGCTATTTAATCTGAATTTGTCCTAGCCTAATGGTGGATTAGTATCTGAATGTAGATTTTGGTTTGATATTTTAATCCTTAACATTAATTAAAAGTTTCAAAGATCTTTAACTTTAATTAACTTGGATTTAAACTCATGAATTTTTGTGGTCAATTTCATACTTGTTATAAGAATGATTGAATATCAGACCATGGGAGGATTAGAGATTATTTACGTGAGAACATAGATTTACACAGAGTAATGTTTCGGCTAGTTATTGGACTGTGTTGAACAGCGTCATGCATGTAACAAGGATATTAACTATTGAAGAAGAAAATGTCGTGTGATTTGATACATGTAATGCATATTGAATATGAAAATTATACCACACAATATTGTCATGGGCTATGAAATAAGAAAATTTTCCCATCCATTGATTATCTATAAGGTTAAAAAGATGAATATATATTGTGATTGAAAATGTAGTTTTTGTCTAACATAAAGATGCTAATTAATAACATTTTGAACTATATATATATGTTAAAAGTATGTATTGACGGAATTATGCCAAAATTAAAAATTAAAACTTGGAGGACAATGTGAGCATTTTGTTTATCTATATCAGTTTATATATATAAAGATTGAAATTTATTTTTTCAGGAAGGAAAATGGCAGGTTTCGTAAAAAAGTGTCCGTGCCTTCGGCCACAGATTGAGGAAGATATCCGAGAATTAGATTATCGTCACTTTAGTTTAACGGATGTCCCTGCTGAAGTTTTTAATGTTGAAAGAACCTTAGAAGATCTATATTTAGATTCCAATCAGATAAGAGATCTTCCAAGGGTAAGTTTTGTACTGGTCTGACTGCATTTGAATTGGTATATATTGGTAATCAATAAAAGATATTTGTATACATCATCGTCATGAATATTGTAAATATTAGTGGAAACAAACAGATAACATGTAAGGTTTTGTTCATTTCATTTACAAGAAAATCACTCTTGGTAGTGATTTTTCACAGTGGATGATAGTGAATGTTGGTGATTTCTCATGGGGTTCAAATTATTGGAGGTCAGGCAGTGCGGTCCCTGAACTTTTCCAAAGGTGTCTCCTTTAATATTTGGAATCCAAAAGTCCTGGACCTTCCACTCCAAAGAGTAAATTAAACACCTGTCAGATCTATCACTTTCCTGTATTAACAATGTAAAAGTGGAATTTTGATTTGTAAATCCAAAACATCCTTGACCTTTTTCCTCTGAAATCAATTTTGAACCCTACACTATATATATATATATATATTCTGTACATTGTAGGTATTATAAGACGACAAAGTTGTAAATCAGTTATCGCTTTTATCACCTGCAATATTTTTTTTTTTATTGTGATTCACTTAGCACTCATTTATTAACAATGATTTCAAACTGAACTATCTTGTGTGTCTCAAAGAAATATATGATATCCTGAAGTATTGATTTTCAAATTACATAAGTTGTTTTTTTATTTTTTTTTATAAACCTTGTTTGGAAATTTTCACAATTGAAACAAGAACTATCTACTTTGGGTCTGACGTCACTCTCATAAAAAAAGTTTGAAATGTTTTGAAAATGTAAATTAAGTTTTATTTAAAGTAAAGTTTTATTTATTTAAAATGAAAGAAGTTGTTTGAATTAAAGTTAAATATGATAATTACAGGAGCTATTTTATTGTCATGGGATTAGAAAGTTAAGCATCAGTGATAATGAAATTACAAAGATACCTCCTGCCATTGCCAGTCTCATCAACCTTGAAGACCTTGACCTTAGTAAAAATGGTAGGTAATAGAAAGTCATGTGGATAGGAAAATAAGGTCCATGCAGGATGAAAGAAGTGCTTTATTAGTCATATATGAGCTGTAAATGGTAGACTCTCTGGATGACTATATTCATGGAAAAAGTGATCTTAAAAGACAGCTGAATATATATAATAATTACTTATATAATACATAAAAAGATATCAAGAAATATGCCCATGCAAGAGACCATACTAACAGCCAACACCGGACAAACAAAAATCAAAGACAGCAACCCAATGACACAAAATATCAAAAGACATCTAGAGGTCAACATATAGCCTTCAGCAATAGACAAGTGTCAAAATACAATATATCAAATAGCAAATGTCTAACAAATGACCCACCTTCAACATCCAATTTTAAACATTTGTATTTGACATACTTTATTGGACTTTTACACCCACATTTTACTAATTTTGGATCAAGTTGATCTTAAATCTTTGGTAGAAGCTCTCATTGAAAGATTACATCAAACCAGAATATATATTGTAATATAAATACTGTAGGTCTGTTTACAAGTTAAAAGGGTCTACTTTAGTGGTTCACACTCTGTTCAAAGCAAAAAAATAAAATGATAAAGTAGTCTGTTATATTATTTATATGTAGATTTACTAAAAGTGTTTGCTTCAAAGATTATGAAAACACATTATGCACTTGTGAAAGATTAGGAAATTTTGACCTTTTAAATTTGTATTTTGTAAATAATGATTTTTGTCGAGCCTTCGACTTTTGTCAAAAAAGCGAGACATAGCGATCCTACATTCTGTCGGCTTCCACAAATATTCACTCTGTGGTTAAAGTTTTTGAAATTTAAATAACTTTCTTAAACTATCCTGGATTTCTACCAAACTTGGACAGAAGCTTGTTTATGATTATTAGATAGTATCCAGAAGTAAATTTTAAAAAAAAATTCCTGTTTTTCCGTATTTTACTTATAAATGGACTTAGTTTTTCTACCAGGAAACATTACATTCACTCTGTGGTTAAAGTTTTAAAATTTTAATAACTTTGTCAAACTATCCTGGATTTCTACCAAACTTGGACAGAAGCTTGTTTATGATCATAAGATAGTATCCAGAAGTAAATTTAAAAACAAAATTCCTGTGTTTCCGTATTTTACTTATAAACGGACTTACTTTTCTGCCAGGAAACATTACATTCACTCTGTGGTTAAAGTTTTAAATTTTAATAACTTTCTTAAACTATCCTGGATTTGTACCAAACATGGACAGAAGTTTGTTTATGATCAAAAGCTAGTATCTAGAAGGAAATTTTTATTAAAATTTTGTACTTGTTTATCCATATTTTACTTATAAATGGACTTAGTTTTCTTCCACATTACATACAGTCTGCAGTTAAATTTTTTAAAACATTTATTAGATTCATAAACTATCCTGGATTTTTACCAAACTTGGACAGAAGCCTCTTACAATAAAAAAAATTGTATCTAGAGGAATATTTTTATTAAATTATTTCCTCATCTCATTTTTGTTGAGCCTGCAATTAACAGCAAAAGTAGGCGAGACACTGGGTTCCGCGGAACCCTTACGAATTTTTGTCTAATTTTTCTGTAATTTATATATCTTTTCCATATTTCCCAGCCCATTGTATATTTTTGGGATGTTGGAATGTTTCAATGTTTTAATTCAAATATGGTCTTTTTGCTGTTTGAGGGCATGGAAAAGGACCTTGCCTGTTGACCACACTCAAATATTTTGTTATATGTACATTTTAGGCACACAAAAACATGAGCATTCAAGTCTTTTTTCTTATTAATCATATTTTGCTATTGTATTTTACAGGCATTATTGATATGCCAGAGAATATCAAATGTTGTAAATACCTCAGATGTGTAGATGCCAGTGTTAACCCCCTCGGAAAGTAAGTGTTATACTAACAGAATGTTTATCATTTCTTCAATGTAATATGAAGACCGGTAACTTTAGTTAACAGTGATACCTTGGGCTAAGGTGTTAGTCTTCTCGTTTTGTTTCCATTGTTTCATAGTGAGGCTGTCACCATCTTGTGTAGGCGATATCCTGATTGTGTAGTTAGTTGACAGCTAGGTCAGCAGATTTGTATAGTTAGTTGACAGCTGTGTCAGCAGATAAGTCCAATGAAAAGACAGTAGTTAAATTTCACTTTCTATTTACTTTGCAGACTTAGCAGTAATATTAAAAATTCTCTATAGTTGATTAATTACTTTGCAAAAAATGTCAAATAAGATACATTTATATAGTCTAAATATTTTTATATTTATATGGGCTTATAGTTTAAAATTTCAATCTGTTTCCTTGGGTTGAAATGAAAAAGAATGGAGTAATGTATACAAACTGTCAGGATTTTTAACATGGAATTTTCTACAAAGTAGGAAGAAAGTGCACAGGGGTCTCTTCCTATATAAAGGTATACACAGACATGCCGCTGGTATGGGTCATAAATTTTCATCTTCTGTTAAGATGTCTGTAAAAACTGTGTTCAGATCTATTTACCTAATAATATGAATAATCCCTTGTGGTTGACGTCTGAATATGATGTCATGATAGCTTGAAAATATATTTAAATAGGTTGTGATTTTCCTATGACATATATGAATAGGTATAGATTTTCTTATAAATCAATATATGAATAAGGGTTTTTTTAAAACCCCAGCTGGAGGTCTGTACCTAAATTTGTACATTTAGACCCCTCCCCCCCCTGTGAGAAAGTGGAACCTATATTTTTTATTTGTACATTTAGTACATGTATCAAACTTTGAAGGACAAGTTTTTGTGTTACAGTTACTGTACACAAAGAAATGTTGTTATTTGATCCTAAATGTAAACAGAAAATAAAATAGAATTCTGCCTTAATCTGAATCAAAATATTGAATTTAAAAGTGAAAACTAGGTAGGGTTAGGTAACAAAAGTCAAAATATTTAAACAGCCTACATCAGACTGATATATATTCATAAGATTATTCAGTTACGTACAAACATTTTATAAAACTTTCCATTGATAGTGTACTAAATCTTTTCAATTAATTCTCTGATGTACATAATTAAACTTGGAGTACTTGTATAAATAACATTATGTTCCATTAAAGTGTAAAAGTTTTCTGAATGGCGTTCTGTTCTACAATTAATTTGCACGCACGAAAATGTTTATCGGTCTATTCAATCACGAATAAATGTGCAGTAATTCGGTCTTTCATTATCTTGGCAATTAATTATCAGGCATAAACCCGGTTATAATACCAGCTGACTTGTAAACTTGTTCTTTTGTAAAGACCTTAAAGCGGAGAAACATGTCTGAATTATTTATTACCCCAGAATTATCAAAATACAAAATACCATACAAAAAGAAATCTTTCACATTTATTATTTATGATTTATAGGTAGAATACGATAGCAGAGTATAAAATATCCGCTCTTTAGATTTATACATTTGGTATCTTTTGTTAGCCATTTTATAACTTTAAAGCAGTTTAACATAATGCACATTTTCTTAGTCTGTGGTTATGCAAATTTTTTGTCATCCTGTCTTATGTAATAAGGTTTATAAGCTTATTAGAATGATTTGCAAATTGAGGATTTTAACATGACTTTGCAATTCATATGTCATCCTGTTAGAGATAAAAGATTAACGATTTTTTGTGAATGAATTTTCTTTTTATATGATATAACACGATAATTTGAAGCTATGTGCTAATGGATATTTTAACTTTTTAATTTTCTTGTAGTCAAATGGTATATATTAAAGTTTCCTTGAATGAAGTCTGACGATTTTGATTTAAATGTAGAAACCTATTTGCCAAGGCTTCTGAAACTTCACCAGAAAGACATATTTTCATTCTGGTTTGCAAAGTCTGGCAGCATTATTTCTGAGGTTTTAGGAAAAATCAAATCAACCCACTTGAAATGAACATTTTTTCCCCTTTGAATATTAATTATATGGAAAATTGCATTGTAAGCACTCTCACAAGTACAATTCTTGTCAGATTTTTATCAAACTTATATCAGAGGTTTATACATTTTTATAGCAGCAATGTCTTGGACAATTTCGAAAATCATTGCCGATCAACTTTTTTTAAAAGTGCACTGTAAGTGCTTTCAAACATACATTTCTTTTAAATACTACAAAAAAAATTTAAGAACAAAAAATTTTTTTTAATTATTACCTTTGGATAGATACAATATGTGCAACATAGGGACATTAACATCTGTTCTTTTAACTTTTTAGATACAAAGACCGTGAATAGTTGTTCATATCTCAAGTAGTTGACTATACCCCTATTTTCCTCACAGGATTAAATGACTCCTCCCACATGTACAATGTAGTTCTAGTAGTTCATAGGGCATTTTAGTATCAGGACTCCCTGATCCTGTAAGCTTTTATCCTGATTCTTTTAACAGTGTACAAAAATGCAAGATAAATTATTACAATTTTAGAAAATGCTGCACACAAATAATGTTATCAAAATTTGAAATGTTGGTTTTTATTTTTGCAAAACTATGTTGCGGTATTGCAATGATACAAACATGATTATTTCAAGGGCCTCGGTGGGTGAATGGTCTAAGTAGTTCATTAACATTGATCTCCAGCCTGTCAACACTGAGGTTGTCATTTCAAAACTCGTGAGAATGTGAGTTTAACTCCAAACTTAATTGACTAGGATTTTTGGTCACACTGCCATAGATCTTAGTTTGTCTCTTGGCACTACTGGTACCCCACCACTGAAAACTGGCAACCATGATATAGCCGATAGTGTTGAAAGTGGTAGTGTTTACCTCCAACAATCAAATCAATTACAAAATTTGTGAATATATATTCCTTATAAAGTAGTAAAAACAAATTATTTAAATGAAATAAGGAACTTAATTATTACATTTATGTTAAAGTTACTTATTTTCATTTGATGGAAGGAAAGTTAGAATGTCAATATATTGGTTTCTGCTTCAGACATGTACATTCAGTAACAAGATAATTATGAAATATTTATGAGATTAATTATATGACTATATCTATATGACAATCAATTATTTAAAAGTTCCACAACTATATTGATCATTAATTGTATAATAGTTATTTAAAGTGAAGGCATAAATCCAATGATTATAAATACAAATTGCACATAGTCCAAAAATGAAAGGAGACTGATTTACAACTAAGATGTAAGATAGAAACAGATTATTGTTGAGGGGTAGTCAGTTTGAATAAAAGGAGATATGGGCTTATACATTGATTTGACAGATATCCAACAAAACGAAATCAGAAGAAAAAACATCTAGACGTCTTACTAAGTCCTAAGTTAGGAACATGTCGTTTTGTGGTTGTCGTTTGTTGATGTGATTCTCGTTTCTCGTTTTTTATATAAATAAGACCATTGGTTTTCCTGTTTGAATTGTTTTACACTAGTCATTTTGGGGCCCTTTATAGCTTGCTGTTCGGTGTGAGCCAAGGCTCTGCGTTGAAGGCCGTACTTTGACCTATTATTGTTTACTTTTTTTACACATTGTGACTTGGATGGATAGTTGTCTCATTGGCACTCATACCACATCTTCTTATTTCTATTGAAGTGTCAAAACATGCCAAATATTGAATTAACCTGGCTATGTCTTACATGTTGTGAATAATTCTAACATATGAGCTGCATCGGATAAAAATCGACCTTATGCAAATGAATATTAATACATCTGTTAACTTATTTCGAGTTGAAAAAAATCTCTATGCAAAGTATTTAACTGTTTGAAAATCAGGTTGATATAAGAACCCCACGAAACAGACCAAAATTTATCTTTTATTTTATATTTGAATGTTCCAAAATCGAAAAAAGTCTTATAGAAAATTCATGTACATGTATATGTGCACTTGCAGAAGGTTGATTTCTATCCAACGCAGCTCATATGCTACCAAAGATCTGTCATCAAACTGAATTCTGGGTAAAAACACTTAACATAAAGGTCTGAATTTCAATTGATGTCAGAAAGGCCAGAAAAGCTTAGAAAAAGGACAGCTCTTTAATATGAAGTTTATTAGATTTGAGAAAATTCTCAAGACTGTGTGAAAAATTTAAAAGATATTTGAAAAAGAAGGAAAAAAGTTTCAAGTATAAAAGTACAAAGAGCGGTACTTATTTAGGTCGGTGTATCTAATTCGGGATTTCACTTGAAATCCTTCTTGCTTGTTGAGGTTGAGAACCTTTTGAACAATATTGACATTGTGTATAACTCATTAAAATCCCCACAAAAAATAAACAACATTCTTATACATTGGAATCTTGACACATAGAAATGACCAGTGTAATGAAATTGTTCTTTTTATGTAAATATTGACACGATATTCCACGTCTTTTTGTCCACGGTTAGAAGCTTACATCTCTTTAGTTTATAATATAGTAGGGCATTATATAGAGACTGACAGATTTGAACAATGGGAACTTTAAAAACTTATTTAACTTGCTAAATAGAAGAGAATTTAACTCTAACTGTTTATTTTAAAAGGATAAAGAGACTTTAATAGGTAATTTACGGGAACATTTTCACTTCATTTCATTAGTTGATGTTTCAATAATACAAGTATTATCTTTATTCCAGTAAAGTTTTGTTTACTACAAACCTTGTCAAACATAGAATTATCAAAAAACAAACTATTTAAAAATGAGAAGCACAAACTTGTCTGATTTTATTCTTCATAGCTTGCAAGTAAAGGGACTTAGTAGTTAGGCATACATTTTCTTATTTTGTGAATAGTATACTGTAACTGTTACTCAACTAAAAAGTAACCTTTAAGGATGTTTGCTCCTGTTGTTTTTGAATTTTTGTCAGACATTCGGAATCCTCTGGTTTTATCCATGTAGTGCCATTAAAAAAATTTCCCCGCTAACCCGTACTTTTCTTTTCATATTTTTATTACATATAGTTTAAAAAGCCATATTTGAAAATCCTATAAAATACTTGTTATTTTTTCATATTTTTTGAAAGAAAAAGGGTGCCAATGTTAAATGTATGAAAAGTCTAGAGAGAATTATTTCCCGCCAAATTTTTCATTGGCTTATATCTCGAAAACAAGCACGCGGACCCTTCATTTTTTTCTGCTTTTTTAGTTCCTTTATTTATATACTATCAATTTATAGCAGTCTTTTAAAAAGCTTGTTATTTTGAAACAGAGGAGCAAACATCCTTAAGAGAGTCTGGAAGGGCTTTATAGAAAACAGATCATGCAGAGACTAAAACCGACCAAAAACAATACAGTAGAAAGAAAAATTGGCTAAAAACATATATGAAAAAATAAAGATTAGAGAATAAATGACCTAAAAAATAAAGAATTCAGAAATGAAGACACCCAATCCATATCTCCTTTCTGTTCTAAAATTATGTTTTTGTTTTTATCCATAAGGCTCTAGATGTCTTTTCTGGTTTTATAAGACTGGGTTGCAGCTAGTCTGTCACATCAATGTATAAACCCAAATCTCACTTGTATCAATCTTTTGTATGAAGTTTTCAAAATGTACTTTTTGCCCCAGTTCTTGGATAAATAACATTTGAAGTATCCAAGAGCTTTTGGCTGTCATCTTGCAATTTAAAAAACTAATAATATAATTACATACAAATACAGAAAAATGAACTTAGGTTATCAAAACCAAACTCGAGAGGATTTTCTAGAAATTTAAGGTGAAATTAAATATTGAAGTAAAATAAATAAAAGCTACGATAAGTAGTATTGAGGTGCTTTTAAAGTTTTCTGTTACAACCAAATTGTTATATTAACAAGGATATAATTATCTGTTGCAAGTTTTTACCTGTGGAATATTTCATTGTGAAATACCTTAAGAAAAGGGACGACTTTTGTTTTGGAGGAAATTGAATTTTAACCTGAATAGAATGTGCTTGTATTACCAATTTTAAATGATAGATGTTCGATCAATCTATCCTTCAGTAAACTTCATAAATCTTCTTTCTTTATTATCTTAGACACCCTGCAAAGCCGCTCTCTCACCTGAATTTAGCTGTCAAATGTTTGGATTTGTGTCAAGTTAAAAATTATGATTTATTTCAGGTGAAATGAAAGTTCATATATTGAGACACAAAACGGTACCAGTTTAACTGTATCATGCTTTCCATGTGTTGTCTCATGTTTCATGTCGTCATGATAAATATCTTTGGACGTGAGCCATGTGGACTCACAGGTCTACCTTTTTGCCCTGTCCCTGATACATTTTTCTGGTCACTAATGAGCATATTGCACAAACACGAGACCTTTGAGTGTTACTGCTATTCAAGGTCGTACGGTGACCTATAGTTGCTAACTTCTACGTCATTTGGTCTTTGGTGGAGAGTTGTCTCGATCACAATCATTCTACATTCTTATGTTTATATTACAACTGAATGGGGATTTACTACTTTATTTAAGCATATGGTATAATCTCTAAGCTTATGTTGATAAATGTTCTTATTTGGGTAAAAATAAATGGAGTCACCATGGTTGATTTTTCTCTTTTGATTCTGTAACATGTACCAGTAGTCATAGCCTGTGGATTTTTTTTTCATTTGACATTCAACTGTTGTAAGGCATATCTACACTGGACAATTTGTCATATGCTAGTATTCAGAATTAGAAAATGAATAATTAATGAACACTAGATGAAATACCCCAGTATACATCCAAATCTATTGGAATAAACTAGGAACAAAAATCATAAGTAGGAAAATGTTAGATATTACTATAAAGGCTAGGTGTGAGACTTATATAGCCATATGAATTTTTAATTTGTATGTATGGTAATTTTTTCATACCTACTAGTATATATGTAGAATCATGAGAGTATGTAATTATAGCATACTGTGGCTTCGTTATCATTTGTTGGTACTAATTTTGGTTGAGTGAGCCACAAATTCTGCTGAGCAACTAAATACATGTACAAATTTAATATAGGTTAATTGGTATTGAGATAGTTATAAATCCATGAAATCTAGTATCCTTGAAATTTTTAATATTTTTCTTTTATCAACAAAAATTGGTACACAGGAAATTAAATAAAACCTTAGTTCTTTACTGTGATCCTTTGACAGAATCATATAAATGTTTTTATGAAAAGTGATTACAATTATATAAAGATAAAATAAAAATAAATTGTCATAAAGAAAAATGCATTAAGTTTAAATCAAATATTTATAGGCATCACATATAACTAAGACCTGTGAAAAATTTACAAGTTCAGACAAACCTAACTTTTGCAGGTACTGATTTTGATTGAGTTAATACATTAATATAAGGTAATAATGTGTTTTTTATTCATATGCATTAGTTAGTATGGTGTAGAAAGGTCAGGTATTTGGATAATTGAGTTGTAAACAAAAAATCAAAATAATTTTCTTTACTTGAAAAAATTTAAGTAAATAAAAAGTGACACTCCATTAATCTTTACTCTACAGGAGATATCTTAATGTAAAAGTAATGAAAAAAATATGGACAAATTATGATGTGGAAATGATTTATTCGTGAAAATATGAGTTAGTCAATGGTTTCCTATAGTCATGTTCCATAAATTTAAGTAATTAGTAACGGCATTACATGAAAAATTTGTAAAACAAACCTTGAAAAAGCTTGAACTTATTATAATTAATATGTTATATCAAATTAATATTTTTCTGCTTCGATGGATATCAATTGGATTATTGAAGCAGCTCTATCTCTGACAAGTCATCTACACTTGATTTTGACTCTCTGTTTTTCTTTACTTATACAAAAACTAGCTAGCCGACACCTCTGTTAAAGATTTGACGTGTTCTTATTTAAATTGTCAACAGGGGGTTAATGAAATTAGCGAAACCTGAAAGATTCTTTAATGATTAGGGTATTAGGTTTTCTTTTGGTTTATAGGTCTGACAATACCAGTGATCATGAAGCGTTAAAACGAGATATCCTTTGAACTTGGAAAGTTATACAAGAAAGTGTTAATGTAATTGAAAATCACAGTTTAAAACAAGAATAAGTTTTAAATGATTTGAAATCTTTCAAGGACAAATTCCAGTTTGTATGCCAAGTTTTTATTTTCTGTATTTGAAATGTAGTGCAGATTCAATGTAAAAGATTAAATCTTTCGGATGGATTTCAGACTGCACAGTTTTATATTTCAATCAAAAATATGTATTTAGGAACATGTCATTTGCATTGAATTTGTTTTAAAAAAATTGCTAAAGGCAAGAACATTTTTTAACTATTTCTATTAGTGTATAGAAATGAGCACTATTTAAGGTTTTATATTTTAATGGTCCCGTTGAAATTTGTATAAAATGGTTTGACAGCCCATCAAAATGGATTTGTTATTATTTGTAAATCCTGTTTTACTTGAAAACAGATTTAAAAGTTGAACTTGGTGTCACAAAGATCTTAAAATGAAAAGTAAACAGTATAAAATCATTTAATTTTTTTGTACAGAAAACATAAAAGAGTCCATTACCAGTGTTCGAGTGTATACATGATTGAAGTTGAACAAATTTAGTTCAATCTACTTATTCAGAAACGAAGAGAGATCTTTTATCATGTAACTCTTGACAGTTTTTTTTGTCATTCCTGACATGCACATTTTTATGTTTCCAGTATTTTCATAAATCAAAATTTACAATTTTCATTCATTATGCAATTGGTAAAATTGTGTAGAACTCTGGTCTTGTTGTAAAGTGACAATTTGCTCTATTTGTTCATGACTGAGAAATATTTTTCGACAATGTTATCAAATGAACTCTGCAGATCAAAATCAGCGATAGTAGAATTTAGAGCCAAAAGTAGGGAAAAGTTCCTAATTTTTAATATCTTGCATGATAGATCAAATATATTTTGAAACTCAAAGTGTATATGCAGTTCTCATAAAATATAATTTTTGGTAAAAATGGAAAAAGGCATACAATGATTTTTTTGAAGACTAATATATATATTAGTCATCAAATCTGAATTTAGATTGCATATTACTGTTTTTTTCCATTTAATTCTTAAAGGTTTATATACAAGCTATGACTTATTTCAGTCCTGATTGTGCATAATGTAAACTTAAGTTCCATGACAGAACTATATTATGATTAGAAAATACTGTTGTTTATTATCAATTTATCTGTTTGAATTGGTTGGTTTCAGATGCTAATATGGGATTTTGAAAAGGAGGTGGCAACAAAGCAACATTAGGAGTAGAAATTTTAAAAAGTCTATGCATTAACCATATATGTAGCTCCATAAGGGTCCGGCCCCCTTTTCGTTCTCTTCCTTATTTACCTCTGGGTTTTAATAAAAAAGATAGAATATTTTGTATTAAATCATTGCACAAAAATCTTTCTTTCACTTCTCAAAATTCAAAGTATTTTTATTGGTGTTTATCTTTTCAAAAAGTTATTGTGACGACTATGTATTGATAACTCACATCTCACTCCCAAGTTCAAGAAAGTACCAACCTTAGACAAATTACCTTAATATGAAGCGGTTATTGACTGTTTTGTGTCTGACTAACTGTTGTATTCATTGAACTTTTCTTTTTGTAGACTGCCAGAGGGATTTACTCAGCTGCTGAACTTGACCCAACTTTTCCTGAATGACACTTTCCTGGATTATCTCCTGGAAACTTTGGGAGGTAAGCTTGTTTATAATGGCTTCCACTTGGAAGGAAATAACAGCCTTGGTGAAAGTGTTGATACAGATTTTAAGTACACGTATTTACAAAAGTTTTATGCACAATTTACCTTAAGATAGTTTGATCAGTTTCCAGGGGTAATTCTTTATAGATGAAATCTTTTGAAACAAGAAAGAACACATAAATTGAATATACATGTAACATGTCATTCATAAATTTTGGGTTTTAAACTTTAAAGCAGTAAAACTATGTTCAAGTAGACAGACATCTTTTCATATCCAGACAACATCTTGTGCCAATGACACTTTTTTGAGATATCAGACAACTTGAAGAATTTGTTAATTCAACATATGTTACCCTCCAATATAATATGTCATCTTAACCCTGACATATTCGTAATATTATTTATTTTCTTTATTTAAACTTTCTCTTTTTATAATGTTATTTTATCTTATTTGACAGATTATCCAAATTGAAGATTTTAGAACTTCGAGAGAATCATTTGAAGACATTACCAAAATCCTTCTCCAGACTTACAGAGTTAGAAAGACTGGATGTTGGTCACAACGAATTTACAGAATTGGTATGATCTTAAGGATATAGTTGTGTCAGGTTTAGGAATTTTTGTCAGATGTTCGTACTCCTTGGGTTTTTTCCTACGATACAGGGTAAAATATTTTACCTCATATTACCCACTTTTCTTTTCATAGAAGACTTCGATAGCTCATAAAAAGTCAACAAAATTAATGCACATTCTAGATTTC
The DNA here is from genome assembly GCA_017311375.1 of Mytilus coruscus. Lineage (NCBI taxonomy): Eukaryota > Metazoa > Mollusca > Bivalvia > Mytilida > Mytilidae > Mytilus > Mytilus coruscus. The sequence goes on along the minus strand of CM029595.1, from coordinate 77,678,683 downwards.
TTTTCTTACAATTTGAGATCCAAATAATGCCACTGCTAAATATAAGGTAAAAGTCTGAGTCAACCTGTTTCCGCCATAATTTTTTTACCCCCGCCGTAGCGGAGGGGCATTAAGTTTTACCCTTGTCCATCTGTATGTCCCAAAATTGGTTTCTGTTCTCTAACTTACGTTTGCTACAACCAAATGTTATGAATCTTATGCACAATGCTTATTTCCACAAAACACAGATCAAGTTTGAATTTTGGTGGCATCACTTTTACAGTTCTAGAGTTTATGCCCTTTTCAAATGGAAAATTGCTGAATTTTTCCTTTCCATTCTCTAACTTCAGTTTGCCTCAACCAAATGTTATGAAGCTAAGAACAATGCTTATTACCACAAAACTCAGATCAAGTGCAAATTTGAGTAGCGTCACTTTACTGTTCTTGAGTTATGTCCCGTTATAATGTTATATGCAAGCGAGGACATCATCTGTGTCCTATGGACACATTCCCCATTTATTTAAAAATCAAATATCTTTAAAAGGACTTCCATAACCTATCAATATTTTAGCCTATTTTGTTTCTTAACTAATGCTCTTCTTATTTATATATCAATTTTAAAATCCAGATTTTTTTAATTTCACCTGACTACATCCTTAACAACTTTGTGTAGCAATATTTGTTCTGATTACGCTTATGATAGAGATCAACAAATGTTAGGCAGTTAACAGTCAATCAGCAGATGATTTCCTATTTGAAAATTACAGTTAATGCAGTATTATTATTATGCTCCCTACAGGGCTTTCAATAAGTTTTGAAGTAGGAGGCTAAAACAAAAAGTAGGAGTCCACTTAATGTGGGCGGTGTAGCAGGAAAACTATATGATCCTTGGCATGGGCATTGAGTGTGGGTACATTATTGTATTGTGCATTGAAGTCAGAAGACCTTAGAGTGGCCTTTTGGTTGTTTTGACTCAATGACTCCAATTTGACAGTGTTGCCTTACAAAGCTTTACAGAAAAAGAAAAGTAGATCATGACACCAATTTATTTAATTTCTAATAAAAAGTCCACATTGTTATAAACGAAAATGTCCATCTAGTTGATTCTATGTAATAGGATTGAAATCTGAAACAAACGTGGGATCAATGTCCTTGCGAACACGTGTGTACATTGTTATCGGCGTGTTTTTTTTTTATTTTAACATTGTGAAAATAAACAGTGTTCTTCTTTGAATAAGTTGTATTTCCATTCAATATTTATAAAGCACCTTGTTTTTGTATTTTCCTTATCCAATGACTGATGTCACTTTGTTTACGTTTCATTTTCATTCACGCCTTTTAATTACACCAATCATAGGTCGTATAAAAAAAACGGTTGTAAATCCACCAATCAGGAATCTCTTTAAGAACGGTGTTCGAGTGCCTTCTGCAGGTTTCTACTTTCAGTAGTTTTCGCCTTGCTCTTGTTGACAGCGATCCCAACCGAGGCGGACGTGACTACTCAAGTCATTTCACGTAGATAGGGAAAGGTTATAAATATAAACCACACTTTATCGGAAGTCCCCCTTTGTTGTGTCAACAGCATAAATTTCCCCTTCAGTCATTTTTATTGATTTTTTAATTTTATACTTTTGAGCAAAGTAGGCGGCGGATTTCCTTCAAGTAGATGGCGAAAATCGCTGCCTACCGCCTTCTATTAAAAGCCCTGTCCCTAGCATTGAGTGGTTGGTGATTACTACATTAATCTTGTCTGTCCATCATTAACCTATAGTGTTTGTTAAATATATCGGTAGGAACTTAATCTTGTCTGTCCGTTCATCAACCCATAGTGTTTGTTAAATATTTTGGTATGGACAAATGATTAAAGGGTATACGATACAGTGACAGGGGAGGTAATGACGTTGCTAAAGAAAAATATTATTTTTCGCGACGTCAAACTTCAACATATCTGGAAAAGATGCATTTTTCAAGTCATTTTAGTCATTAGCTTGAAAAGGAGTACATGGACCCCTCTTTTTTAAAATGACATTTGACTTGATACTGAATGAAGATTATTTGTTCCAATTGTTATGAAAATATCACCGATGAAATTTTTTTGAATGAGATGGATATACTGCAAAAAATGTTGTTTTTTTCTTAAATCATGAAAATTGAATAAAAATGAATTATTAACAAAGAATTGTTACACAAACTAAGAACATTCTTTTGTAAAGAAGATATTTCTAATCTTTTCACAAAAATCTGCATGTGTCTATCTTTTGAAACAAAAAAGTTGAGTCTGTCTGTCTAAACGAAAGAAATGTCCAAGAAACTGAGGTTTTAAGTAAATGTCTAAAATTTCGACCCCATTTATCTCTAAATTTAGCACATGAATGTATATTTTTTTATTACATATTTGAATTGACTAATTTAGAGTTCTGGAAATGTTTTTTTCCCTGGTGGTCCTTAAAGAAAATCTGCTGGTCTTCACTATTATTTCTATTGCAAAATACCAAAATAATATGTCGGTCCTTTGCAAAATTTTTGTCAAAACCTTCGGACCACCACTTTTCCAGAATTCTGACTAATTGAAGAATAGCTTGTATGCAAATTTTCGTAAAAAAATCACCTTGGGATCAAAATTGTATCGTATGCCCTTAATATTTGCTTTGGAACATAAAATTAAGATAAGTTGTACAGCAATATTCAGATCTGATATAACATGTACATTAAAAGTAAAAATTTCTGAGATTACTGTGGGTTTTTGGTGGGGTTTGTGTTGCTCAGTCTTTAGATTTCTATGTTGTGTTTTATAGACTATTGTCTTTTGGTCTTTTTCATTTTTTAGTTGTTAGTTCGTTTTTCAACTTATGAGTTTGACTATCTCTTTGGTATCTTCCACCTCTTGATTGCCTCTTTTCGATGGTTTTATGTTTTTCTGATGAAATGTTATGTCAGTTGTTAATTAACCTCAATTGACCCCAAATTTCATAAACTTTTGTCTAAGAAGTATATGAAATTCTTTGAACTAAACATGTTTTAGAGAATGTTTTTAATATATTCAATAACTTTCTTTGACATTAAATTCAGTTTCCCTCCCCTGATTTTGCTTTTGAGATGTAATTATAATTACTTGCCCTGTTTTTTGTTAATAGGTTTAATGCTCTTTCAAGCAGAATTTTTTTGCTTGTACTTCTTTCATAATCCTCTTTGCATATGTGTGATATGACCAGCCACAATGAATGTTGCTAAATAAAACCAAAAAGGTGTAAAAAAAAAAACCAAACAGAACAGAACAGAAAAAACAAGCAAATTCAACAAACAAAACACACCTAACTGCAATAATTCTGAAAACTCAATTTTAAATGTTTTAAAGTTGAATTACATATTTAAACTGATGACAATTTTCTGTAACTATTGATCAAAATGCAAAATTATGTTTGCTTTAGTAAACATCGAAATTCACTAATGAAAAGAAATCACAACCATTTATGGATTTTTTAGATTCAGATCATAATGAATTTATATAAGTGAATTATATAATCTCCAATCTTTTTTTTATTTTGTAGCCTGATGTGCTGGGAAATTTAACAAATCTTTTAGAGCTATGGTGTGACCATAATCAGATAACACAGATTACACCAGTATGTATTAGCATAATTAAATCGGTCTAAATAACAGTACATATACAAGTTGATTTTAGTTTAAAATGATTTTAATGGTGGTGTGTTAGCTTGAAGCTTGGGGAAAAAAGTTTTACACATTGATAAATTCATTATCCTGATGTCATGAGTATGAATTCTTATGCAGATGAAATAGTTCTGTAGAAATTGTTCTATTTTTGTTTGAAAATAAGTTTTTTAGAACATGTTATTGGAATTATAAGTTATACAAATTTCTTGTTTTGTGTATAAACTCAGCCTTCACTTACAAAACTTAACATGAATCCTTTTCGAACTTTATACAGTTTGTTATTTAGTCGGCAGTAAATTCATTTGAAATGCTTTTGAGTACAATAATATCTGTTCATGGTGATTTTTCACTGCTAATACAGGTGATAGTTTGTCATTTTTCTGAAATATCTCACTATATATATATATACTCAATAGAAATTGAATGACAGCGTTGTGAATCAGATTATTGTCTCGCCCTCAGACAAGCAATCTTGGTATTTTACCATTTCACTCGATCAGTTCCAGCAAGAGTGATTTTGAACTTAATCACCTTGATTGTATAACATTGTAATAATCTTTTAGCAGCAGATATGAAAATCATATAGGGATTAAATGTATTGATAGAAATACCCTGGATATCAAATAGGTATTATGTCAAACAAAAACAGAGGAAGTACATTTTATTGTTATACCCCCGCTTTGAAAAAGTGGGGGTATACTGTTTTACCTCTGTCTGTCCATCCGTCAGTCCATCCATCCATCCGTCAGTCCATCCATCAGTCTGTACGTCCCATGAATATTTTCGTCACATCTTTCTCAGGAACTAGATTACAAAGATTTCTGAAATTTTGTCTCAGGGTTTATATAAGTCAGCTATACTGTGTGATGCATTTTCAGATTCACCACTCAACAACTTCCTGTTTACAGAACACTTGTATCATTTTACACATGATAGCCAAGTTGAAAATTTTCGTCACATTTTTCTCAGGAACTACAATACAAGAATTTCTGAAATTTGGTTTCAGGGTTTATATAAGTCATCTATACTGTGTGATGCATTTTCAGATTCATCACTCAACAACTTCCTGTTTACCGAAATATTTGGGCAGGGGTATCATCAGTGAGCAGTAGCTCGCAGTTTCACTTGTTGGTTTCTATTTTAATGGTTTTTGAAAAAGATATTGGTTTGAAGAGTTAAATTTTGGATTTTAAGATAAACATATTTGGTCTCTATGCAAAATTTGTATTGCCTTGGATGCTAAATTTTATTTTTTGGGTAAATGAATAGGTACCCCAGGAACAATGATTACTTTTGAATTTAGAAGAGTTCTAACAGACTTTCATCACCAATAGACGTATTTACACTTTTGGGTACTTAGCTGAATTTGCCTCGAATGACCCTAGATCTTGCACCCAATAGCCTTCTGACATCATGCAACAATCACTTTTTAAATATGAAGTCAAATTTTATCAATTGTGGTGCAAAATTTTGCGAGGAACTTGTGTGATTTTAAGTAATAGCAGACAAAGTTGCATACTAGTGTAAATAGGTCTATATGAACATAAATCTTACTCCCTATATATATTCATACATGATACAGATCAATGAAATATACTACATTATTTTTGTATACTGGGAATCCTCAAAGGTAACTTTTAAAACAATTGGTCAAGTACTGCATTTGTACTGTAAATATAGAAATTTATTGTGAACATTAATTATTGCAGTTTTGACATTGCCAACTAAAATTCAAGATTTATTATTGCAATTTTGAGGAAAAGCTGCAAACAAATATATGTATCAGATATCAGAATGAGAGTTCTTATTCTTGCAATACTCACCCAGTCATATTATTTGCATTAATAAAAACCTCGAAATATTTTTCTGAATTTACAATATTTCAAGAATTAAAAGTTGAAAAGGTTAAACACATTTTGTGAGGACTTTTATTGGAGTGCAAATTTAGGAAAAATAGTTTAATCTGAAAATAAATCTACAGTTATCGAGTGGTAGTACTTTGAATAACAGTACATGATTTAAAAGGTAATAGGTTAGACCACGTAAAAATCCACGAAAAATTTCCTCATTTCATTAAATAATTGGGTGTTTTTATGATAAATAGCTAAGATTATTTTGCTGTGATCAAGACTCAAGAAAACATTAAGATTTGATAACTAGTAAGGTCAAAGACAGTGGTATTTTAACGATTGTAGTAGCTGTTACATTTTATGAATTTATACCCTATTTAGGATTTTTTATAACCAAATATAATTTATATTATTGTAACAAATTGACAGTTTTGTGGTGTGGCTTTTATTTTTGGAGTTAATAAATCCTTTATATGTCTGTCTATGCTCAGATAAGTGTATAGATTTATAGATTTGAATAAGTCGATTTTGTGAAAGTGAAATGAGTACAAAATGATACTAAAAATCAAACATTACTATCAAAGCATGGAGGAGGGACAGTTTGATAGAATATTATTTTTTGTTCTTCTATAAGATTTACTTCTAAAGGAAGTTACTGGTAAAAGTATTTCTACATTTTATATCCAAGAAAGTTTTCGAAGGTGGGACAATTGATTGAGTAACCACATATCAATAACGATTATATCATTTTCCTTGAATCATCCTTTTAAAAGTTTTTAAGACATTCACTTAAAAGAAATTTAAAGTACAACGAAGGTACACTAATGTATTCTACCTACATAAATTGAATGCATGGAGGTGGTTTGAATTTTGTGATTTTTCAAAGGCACTCTTATCTTACTATCCTATCATACTACTATCCTGAATATCAGTCTTCGTGCTCAACCACAGGCCCACCAGCCCAGGCTTGTAAAAATGCTCTCAGGCCTGTAAAAATCATCTCTTCAAGCCAATAGAATCTTAACTAAATTTTTTAGAAAAATTCAGCTTTGGGCTGGTAGATTTAAAAGTTTATATATGCATGAAATATTTACCACTGTACTTTAAGCAAAGAACTAGCAATCAATCATATGAACAACCTTACTAACAGTCCAGTAAATATTGATGGGTGTTTGCTTAATATCACCTCATCACAAAAGAATAGACTCCTTTCTTAACTGTCTAGGATTGCCAGTTTTTCCTATTCAAGGTGTTGGTTCTCTTCAAGTACTCTGTCTTCCTCCACCAATAAAAACTGGCCACCACAATATAGCCAAGAGAGCTGAAATTGGCATTTAAAACAAACAATCAATCAAAAGATTATATTGAGAAAGTTAAAGGGAAGGGAAATGTCCAGTCATCATTCTGTCCTTAAGTTGAACCTTCACAATATTTACGCATTGCAACAAACATTTCATGTCTGGGTTTTCGGGATATATAAGAATTTATTGAAATATCAAGATATTGACACTTTGTATCACAGTGGGAAAAATCTTGTATATTTTTGTTAGATTTTAAATGCAATATGTAAAACATTTATGTAGGGCAAAAAGGTTTCATTATTGGAGATGTTAAAATTTTTATTGAATTATTTAGATATTGATACTGTTTAATACACTTTATATCACAGTGGAAAGCATCTCATATATTATTGTTAGATTTTAAATGGAAAATGTCGACACCAGGGCCCACTGATACGTATGGACCCATATAAAATAAAAATATATTATTTAATTTTACCAGTGTTTATTAGAAATTGCAAAAACTGAGGGGATAAAGATTTGTTGAATTAAGCAATAAAAGCAATACAAAGATGCATGGTTTTATAGTTGACAGTTTATGAAAGACATCAAAGAAGGTTGTTATCTAGTTAATAAATTTTTTATTCCCTTTATTTTTTTTAATGTCAAACATTAAATTTTCGAATGAAATAAAGAATGACCTTAAAATTGATTTTTAAACGTGTGTAAAAATAACATTAAACTGATAGAATATGGTATTAGGTTTCTTGTTATAGGTATCACACTTGTTCTCTGATGACATTTAAGGTTTTTAAAGCAAAATGGATACTCACTTGGATTCTTGGAAGGTTTATAGAATGTCAATGCATAAAAGTATTAACCAATAGTGTAAAAACAGTAATTAAAGTATCATTTTCTGTTTACATTAAAGATCATTAAAACATGCATTAAAATTTCAGATACATGATGTAATAAGGATATCCCACAATGCAAATTAAAAATGGCATTATATGCTTTTAATCTTTTTTGATCACATGTTATTGATATGAAATATTGTTCATCTAGCAACATTCTATTGCACATTTATCAATATATGAATGTGGAAACATCTGCAAGATCAAATTAATTAAATTAAATTAATCTAACCCAAACGATAGTTTATTCATGTGGTGGCGTAATCTAGAATTTTTTTCGCATTTGAATTGTATTTCAAAAAGTAAATGTACATATGACCATCTGCACAATGTTCAGGGACCGCTCTGTGCGTCGCCAATGTCGCAATTTGCGATTTTTTATTTTATCTGGCGACAAAATACAGCTGCTGGCGATATTTCTGGCGCCAACATTTTCCTATGTAAAAATTTTCATTTCTTGACAATATCGATCTTCATGTTAATTGGTAAAAGTTAAAAAAAATAAATTGTACAAAATTTTACCTGGCGACAAGTTTATGACTTTGTTTACAACCCCAAGCTAATCAACGGTTACAACAGGTGTCATAATCTGTTGTTACAGGTAATCCATTTATCAGATGGGTCATTAATGATCATCAACATTAATTAATTCAAATAGAATTGGTCAGTCTGCATTTGTCTATTTCATTTGAAGAAATGTTCATACGACAACACAATTTTCAATGTTTACCGTAGTTAAATGAAGAAAACATAATTGACAGGAAGTTGAAAACCATAATCAAATTGTTAAAAAACATTGTTTTACTTGTTTTCCGTAAAAAAAATAGCAAATTCAAACGAAATTTGTCTTTGACTGCCCTCAGTTATAATCTGAAAATAACAAAACGACCGCCATTATTGGTCATGTTTACTTCTTCTACGTACTGTGTATAATCCTCCAAAGAGGGAGCACACCCGAATAAAGAAAGATAACTCACTTTTACTTTTTCCTAGCATTGAGATACCTACTTAAGACATGTCTTAGATATGGCTACATACTTCTGGCTTTAGAATTTATATGTTTGGGTCTTTTGAGTTATGGGAAGAGTTAAAGAGGGGTTTAGTAGCAGGATGGGTAGGGTTGGTAGGGTGCCTTGGTCATCTTTTTCTGTATTCTTTATTTCTAATACAATTTTTCACTATTCTCTAAATCTAAACACCTCTTATTCTGTTTTCTTCATACAAATACCCATTTTTTTCTATTTTTTTATTTTTTAATTTAAAAAAAAATTCTCTATTCTGTAGCATTTACAGACCATAAGCTAATGTATATTCTTCTACATATGAAATACTGACAAAGAAAATAAAGTACACATGTCAGTTTTGTTGTATGTGTAGAAACCCTATGCAATAACTTACTTAGTGTAACATGTTAAATGATGTAAAGTGCAGGCTGAGTGCATAAGAAATTTAAATTGAACATAGTTTAAATTTTGATAGAAGAATTAAAGACTCTAGCTGGCTCTAAAGTTTGCTCCAAGTTTTCAAAACTGGCGACAAAATATAGGAGCTGGCTATTTTTCTGGCTCCAACTTTTTGGGAGCCAGAGCAGCCCCTGAATGTTCACAATGTTGTGTGAAGTGTTATTGATCCTGATTTTCTGATGGAACAATAAGAAAATGCACAAAAAGTGAAGTGTAGCTTAATTATACAGCGAAAATATTGGAATTACATATTTCCATCAAAATAACGTAACTGGACAAAAGTTGTATTGCAAGAATACAGTTAAAATCAAAATTAATACTTGTATTATTATTATTTCCTAACACATGGTCTTGCAGAATTGCTTTTTGTACTTGTCTGAGATTTCACTTGGAAAGTTCAAGCCCACATTTCACAAAAGATTTTACAATTTTCAACCACTGTAGTCAATTCTTTGCTGAGGATTAGTGACTAATCATATAAGTTGTACAATCTTCTTTGAAACCGAGAATGAGCACCTTTTTCAGAAAAGGATAGTTTGGCTTTATGAAATCTTATATGTTTATTTTGTTTTACTTTAGACTCTTGGGAATTTGAAGCAGTTGATGTTTCTTGATGCATCTAAGAATAAACTTCAATCCTTGCCTACAGAGATAGAAGGCTGCACATCATTGGCTGACTTACATCTGACAACCAATCAGCTACAGTCTCTCCCAGACTCCATAGGTAGGGCAACTTAGCACTCAATAGGATATTTTACTTTGTCTGAAATTTACAAAAAAGTATACATGTTAATGTCAATGTCAGTGTTAATAAAACATGTAATAACTAAGGTGTTGTACAGGTGTGCAAATATTTGTTTTGGGTGCAAATTTGTTAACTAAATATAATAAAAAGTGAAAAAAAAGCATACATAAATATTATAGTAAAAGGTCATTTAAGGTTACTTTTTGTGTAATCTAGACATTTTGTGTAAGTGGGAGAATAATCTCTTAGTCTCACATAATGGAAAGGAAAACAAAACTTGGTATTTTGTTTATATTTGGTTTACTGCTATCAGAGGGGAATTCTGAAAGCATAAACCACCAACTAAAACATTATGAAAACATTTGTTGAATCACATTTCAAAGGCAATTCACTTATCTTTAATTTGGATTTAAATTCCCCGTTAATGTGTGATTTCATAGCCTGAAGCTGAAACTTTTTGAGCTAAAGTACAAAATCATAAATAAGACCTAGGCAGGTGAGAAAGCTTTTAACACTTCTTTTGTAAATGAAGTGGTATGTCAAAACAATCAAGAAACTTGAAAGCTTAATTTTATGTCTGACCACCGAAAATGAAGGCGGACAAGATAAATGTCTGATGTTCAAAGGACCAATGTAGAAAATTGCACATTAAATGTTCTTTGACGAAATTGATTGACTCAAATTAAATCAACATCATTGTTGGGAATTTTTATATTTGAGAATGGGTTTAGAATTATATTGATTTCTGAGTTCCGTGACACTTTACAGATTGTAGAAAAATATTTAATTTACAACTATAACTTCTGAATTGGGTTTAGATTGCCCTATTAGAATTGAAAAATTGCTGAAGTTTTTTAAACAAATTGAATAAATCAGCGATAGGATTGCTGTAATTAGACATGGCGAATTATTGGAGAATGACCGATTCATTCTAACATTATTTACTCGATAACAAAATTTCTGATTAATTTCAGTTTACAAATTGAACCTTTAACAATGAAGTGTTCTTTAACTGGATATTTTTATAACTAATTTAGGTTATCAATTTGAAGTATTTTTGAAGACTGATATGAACACCCTGATTGGAAGACAATGAATTGATTTTGGCAAGCGTTCAATAAAACAATAGGATGTTAATCAAATAACTAGAGATAAATCGGCAATGTTTTGTAGTTTATATTGTCAATTTCGACCAAAGTCACGTTAAATACATATCAAGTTCAACCTCAAAATATTTTAAATTTATGATTAAGTTAAATTTATTTACACTTTAAGTCTTAAAGGTTTATCAACCTTATTTTGACATATGTGTGAAAAAATGGCAATTTTTTTTAGTTAGTTAGTAATCTTGGAAAAATTTGTTAAGGAAGCTCCAATATTTATTTAAATAAATGTATAGTGAATTGTCAATTAATTTTACTGTAAAATTTGTCTGTATCTTAGAGTTGAGCTATGTCATGTATGTACTGCAAATAAAGTAAAAGACCAGTAATGTATTACACTCAAATATAACCACATATATTTAATGACAACTAATGAGAATAACATTTTACATAAAGAATGTAAACACTTAGTACTATAAATCTGTTTAAAAAAGTTATTAATTAAAAAAAAAATTCCAAAAATAGACCAATCAACTTAAGATGATGTTATTTTGGGTTATTAAATATGCCATCTCATTAGGCAGTATGAGGGTATAGATGAGGTTACAGAATAGAGAATAAATGGGCAAAAAGTGCAGAATAAAGAGCAAAAAATATAAAGAAAAGAGTAAAATAGGCCCCCAAAAAATAAGGTATAATGGGGTGCTGAAATATAAAGAATAGAGAATAAGGATAAAAATAAATAAAGAATAGAGAAAATGGCCTATAAAGTTAAAGAATAAAGAAATGAAGGACCCACATCTAGGCTCTCTAGTATGGGAAGAGAATTGAGACATACACTATAAGCTTGTCTTGACAAAAAGGTAGTGAATGTCTTTAATGAGTTAAAAAAAAAATAACACCCTACTTTATTATAGAGAAAAATCTCTAACCCTTCTTTAAAAATAATGGTGAGAAAAAACATATAACCTGCCAAGTCACGTTAATATTATACTTGGCTGCAGGTCTTCGAACTTACCGATATTTATATTTGAAATGTTGAATTTTCTATTAAAAAGTAAACAAGAAATGAATTCTTATAATTACGCTATTAATTTTTATAGTGATTCTGTCCTTGAAACCGATATTCAAATACTAATTTACGATTTTGTGGAATGAGATTTTAAATGTGTTTAAATATGTTAATGATTCTAAATCATGTGTGTTTTGATAATTATAAAATGCATCTACCGATTCAGGTGATATCACACGAAAAGATTTTTGTCCCACGTTTAAATAATGGCAACAGGGAGTGATCATGACTCATTATCAAATAGTTATAAACATATTTGGACAAAAAGATTGACGAAGTTTAAACTAATGATTTTGAAAAACTTTTAACTAATGATTTTGACAAACTTTTAACTAATGAATATGACAAACTTTTAACTAAAGATTTCGCCAAACTTTTATGATTTTATGATTTTTCTCAATATAAGGGTAGATGAGGGATTGTGAAGAGATTATTTTTTAAGAATGCACGGGGGGAGTCGGAAGGGGCAGATGATGAGTATTGCTGAAAATTGTTGACTGAACAGAATGTGTTTTAAATTTTGTAAATGTTACAGAAATATCTGTTTTGTCCATATATATCCTGCCTCCGTGGACTCTTGGTAGCGTGTTAGCCTTGAGTGCTGGAGGTCGGGATTCAAACCTCGGCCGGGTCAAACCAAAGACATTAAAATTGGTATTTGCTGCTTCTCCGCCAAGCACATGGCATTAAGAAGTAAGAGCAAAGACTGGTTGGCTCTGAGTCAGAATAATGTGTCCGGCCGGGTAAGGTGACATGTCTTCCTGTGAACTGTAACCTTGTGAGCTAGCATATTAATTATCCGGCTCAGCGTGTCGGTTTAGTACAAAGCAGGGTAAATATTCAGATTACATTAACATGTTCTCGTCCTGAATATGCATATTAATTTGCCGCTGGACATTAAGCAGCCATACATCATCATATATAAATAACACATAGTTGAGAGGGTGATAGAGCAGATTGTTACCGAGAAAACATTGTCAACTGAGGCGAAGCCAAGGTTGACAATTGTCTTTAAACATATTTGGACAAAAGATTGACGAAGTTTAAACTAATGATTTTGACAAACTTTTAACTAATGATTTTGACAAACTTTTAACTAATGAATATGACAAACTTTAACTAAAGATTTCGCCAAACTTTTATGATTTTATGATTTTCTCAATATAAGGGTAGATGAGGATTGTGAAGAGATTATTTTTAAGAATGCACGGGGAGTCGGAAGGGCAGATGATGAGTATTGCTGAAAATTGTTGACTGAACAGAATGTGTTTTAAATTTTGTAAATGTTACAGAAATATCTGTTTTGTCCATATATATCCTGCCTCCGTGGACTCGTGGTAGCGTGTTAGCCTTGAGTGCTGGAGGTCGGGATTCAAACCTCGCCAGGTCAAACCAAAGACTTTAAAATTGGTATTTGCTGCTTCTCCGCCAAGCACATGGCATTAAGAAGTAAGAGCAAAGACTGGTTGGCTCTGAGTCAGAATAATGTGTCCGGCCGGGTAAGGTGACATGTCTTCCTGTGAACTGTAACCTTGTGAGCTAGCATATTAATTATCCGGCTCAGCGTGTCGGTTTAGTACAAAGCAGGGTAAATATTCAGATTACATTAACATGTTTCGTCCTGAATATGCATATTAATTTGCCGCTGGACATTAAGCAGCCATACATCATCATCATCATATATAAATAACACATAGTTGAGAGGGTGATAGAGCAGATTGTTACCGAGAAAACATTGTCAACTGAGGCGAAGCCAAGGTTGACAATTGTCTTTAAACATATTTGGACAAAAGATTGACGAAGTTTAAACTAATGATTTTGACAAACTTTTAACTAATGATTTTGACAAACTTTTAACTAATGAATATGACAAACTTTTAACTAAAGATTTCGCCAAACTTTTATGATTTTATGATTTTTCTCAATATAAGGGTAGATGAGGGATTGTGAAGAGATTATTTTTTAAGAATGCACGGGGGGAGTCGGAAGGGGCAGATGATGAGTATTGCTGAAAATTGTTGACTGAACAGAATGTGTTTTAAATTTTGTAAATGTTACAGAAATATCTGTTTTGTCCATATATATCCTGCCTCCGTGGACTCGTGGTAGCGTGTTAGCCTTGAGTGCTGGAGGTCGTGGGATTCAAACCTCGGCCGGGTCAAACCAAAGACATTAAAATTGGTATTTGCTGCTTCTCCGCCAAGCACATGGCATTAAGAAGTAAGAGCAAAGACTGGTTGGCTCTGAGTCAGAATAATGTGTCCGGCCGGGTAAGGTGACATGTCTTCCTGTGAACTGTAACCTTGTGAGCTAGCATATTAATTATCCGGCTCAGCGTGTCGGTTTAGTACAAAGCAGGGTAAATATTCAGATTACATTAACATGTTCTCGTCCTGAATATGCATATTAATTTGCCGCTGGACATTAAGCAGCCATACATCATCATCATCATATATAAATAACACATAGTTGAGAGGGTGATAGAGCAGATTGTTACCCCGAGAAAACATTGTCAACTGAGGCGAAGCCAAGGTTGACAATTGTCTTTTCGAGGGGTAACAATCTGCTCTATCACCCTCTCAGATATGGGTTTTTTAATTTATTATACTGAATGTTCTGTTATTACTGTCTTTTTTAATATTCAAATTCAAAGTAATAAACTATGTCGCCTTGTACATAACAATCATCCGTATTTATAAAAGCGCACACTTGAGCAAGCGTCTCCGTGAAGGGTAATAGAGTATTTGCCATGGGATAGAGTAAATTGTCTCCCTCGTATTAACCAATCAAAATCTGGCATTTTTTCATGAAGTATAATAATCATATATATCTCATTTTGTTGTTTTCTCCAAACTTCCCAATGGACCAATAACTATATATGGTGAATTTTTGTTTTAAAAGGTTTTCTATTTCTGCATATGTATTTCAGAATATTAAGTTATCAAATCCAGGCCAGACTGTAAAGGAATATTTTTTGTATCACTTAAAATTAAGAAATCAGTCAAGGTAGTCGAATTACAAAAAGATTTAATTGAAAATTTACCGATGAATTTTGACAGTCATTTACATATGCAAAAGTCCTGCAGATTAACCTGTCAAAATTTGATGGATTGTCAGATTAAAATATCTACAGATTTGAATTAATATAAAGCCATAACTAAGTAAAAATGCAGAGCAGAAAAAATTGTATAAAGGGTATTTATCTTGAATGCAGAGGTTTTTACTTGTAATTGAAAGCTGTATTTACAGTATGAATAAAAGAAGTTGTGGAATCATGCAACTTTATTACAAATTTGAAAAGTCTTAATGGGTGAATATAGGATTTCAACTAGAAAATTGTGTTTGATGATGGTAATTAGAACAAGTGGAATGAATTTTCAAGGTTGATTTGTTGTCTGCATCGATCTGTCTGTCCATTTGTCTGTTTTTGGTTGTCCCTTTCATATCAGGCTACTATTTTGGTTTAAGGTAGCTTACTATGAACTTGTGGTCACATCAACTTGAACCTTATATTTAGCACTCATATTCATTATGAAGTGATTTTTTTAAAAGATATGCAACTCAGGGGTTTGACACAGATTTTGAGGTTCAATGAACATGTAACTTTATGAGATAGTGCATCCTATGGACACATATTTCTTTTGGTTTGTCGTCCCATGACATGAATGGCTTGTAATACTTGTTGCTGCTCTATCAATAGGCAGTAAGTAAAGATCATATTGATTCTTGCTCTTAGACTAGCAAACAAGTAAACTTAATTCACTGTTCATTATACCCGCTCTAGTATATATATGCTGTAACAAAATTAATGAGGATACAGTCCAATTTTGTGAAAAATAAGTTCAAATAATATTCATATGAATGTGAAAAGTAAATTATATAACAAAAATACCGAACTCCAAGGAAAAATCAAAACGGAAAGTCCTTAATCAAATGGCAAAATCAAAAGCTCAAACAAATCAAACGAATGGAAAACAATTGTCATATTCCTAACTTGGTACAGGCATTTCCTTGTGTAGAAAATGGTGGTTTTGTAGCTAGCTAAACCTCTCTGTCTGATTGACTGATAATCTGGGTACGTAGATCGTTACTGAAGAGGTGGTCACATGGGAGATGAGAACACTTAATCATGTCTCCAATAACTGATTGAAATACAGGTTCTATGTCAATATAAACATGTGGATCTGACAATGCTCTGCTCTACTTTCTGTTTTTAAACACCTTGATGGATCCTCTGGTTTAAAGTCCTAATGAAAATTTGTAGGCAGGAATTCCATTGTCTGATGTAATAATTACCAGAACAGAAAGTCGAACAGAGTGATGTCAGATCCTAGAAAAGCAATGTCAGTCACAGGATCTGTTTTTTTATGCCCCATTTATGGGCATTATGTTTTCTGGTCTGTTCGTCCGTCCGTCCGTTCGTCAGTTTGTCCCGCTTCAGGTTAAAAGTTTTTGGTCGAGGTAGTTTTTGATGAAGTTGAAGTCCAATCAACTTGAAACGTAGAATACATGTTCCCTATGATATGATCTTTCTAATTTTAATGCCAAATTAGAGATTTTCCCCCATTTTCACGGTCCACTGAACATAGAAAATGATAGTGCAGATGGGGCATCCGTGTACTGGGGACACATTCTTGTTTTTTTTATCATATTTTTAATTTTCTAATAAAAAATCGTATTTCTAGTAATTATGATTGTAAACATAATAGTGAATAATTGTCCTATCAAACATCATAATAAATGGCTAATGGTGAGTTTATGATTTCACCACTGTTTAGTCTGAAATTGGAAGATATATCAGATCTCATGATTTCATTTGTATGAAAAATTGAGGGTGACGTGTTTCCCACACTTGTATGAAATTTGTTTAATCTTTTACCTGTTATTTCTCAACTTACAGAAAACCAAGATTTTTATCACTCAAAGAAAGTTAACGAAAAATGTTTGACCCTCTTCAAATATTTATTATGGACTTCCATTAAATCTTGTTTTTCTTTACTTTTTGTTTTGTAATTCACTTCAAGAATAAGAGGGCTATGCTGTTTTTGGATGATGTTATCTTATTGTCAATACTTGCCTTGCTAACAAACATTTGTGTCAAGTAGGGAAAATGATTTTCAATTCTTTCCAATAATCTCAGGGATTATCTTTCCAAAAATTGAAATTATTAAAATAAATAAATTTTTTTAAAAAGTTAGTGTTATTAAGTTTTCAGTAAGGGTTATCGACAAACTTCAAACAAAAGGAGGATTCATATTTATTTATTTATATGATCTTTATCATACAATTTTCTTCCGTTGCAAAAGGCTAATTTGAAAAGATATTGCTATCGTTTGTGGTAACTACGATTTAAAATTCAGTGCATAGCATGTACAAATAAAATCAGGGTAATAGAAACACCTCCATGTGTGTAAAAATTTACCTGTGATTATTGACACATACCTAATATGTTTTATTGTCAATATTGATAAAAAGTCAGTACCGTAGTTCTTCTAGTAAATTTCGAAAATTTAAATACTCATATCATTTGACTACGGAAAAACAGAGAAGATACTATAAGGGGGGAAGGGGGCAGGAAGGTGACATAAGGTTACAGAATCAAAGAAAGACATAAAACAATGACCAAAAGAAGAAAAAGATGGACTAACAAATAAATAATAAACAGAAAGATAAAGATAACTTTTTTGATGGGTTTTTATTGCTTTAAATATAAAATTGGTTAAAAATTAAAAAAGTGTCAAAAAAGTATTGGCAGTTGTGTAACTTAATTAAAGATTGAATTCTTTAGAGAAAGAAAAAAAAACACCTTTTTAGTTAGAGCAGTTGTAATTTGAGGATAGATCAACTGGTTATATCATGTGGAATGTACGTAGTAACAGAATCATTATGTAAATTGATGACTGTTTAAAGGAATTTTGTTTTAAGAAACTATCAGGGTGCAATTACTACATCATTGATAATCTTAAGCTAATTGTTCAATAGTCATATCATTTAGCAGGAAAGGATCAATCTGACCCCCCTTGGCTGGGGAGAATACATTGAAACGTCATTTAGAATGTTAGAGTATCATAGATTACCTCGGCAGATTGTCAAACGTAATCCGATATTAAATACAGACATTTCTCTTTAATTTCTGTGATGATGACAGTGTATAGTAAGAATAGAATTGTTAGTTGTTAAGATTAAAGAATTTGCATATTATGTCAGTATTCACAATAATTTGACTTTAATGACATTATAATGCGTCATTTTATACGATTTAATGTTAGGTTATACGTTACTATACACAAGTTCCTTGCAGTGTCTGCACTCATGTCTGTTATTAGCTATCTACACATTGAAAGCCGATGCGCGACTGGTGCGAAAGACTTGTTGAATAGCACGAACACATTTGTAATACTTATATTCAATTTTTCATCAAATTCCTTTTGTGGTTTTCATTAGATAACACATCGAGCATATCATGCATATTGCTGAAGAAAATATTTCTGTATGAATCACTTTGCATTATTTAACAACAAAAGTGGTAATTTAATCAAAATCATTAATATTTTACAGGTAATTTAGAGAATCTGACGACATTGAAAGTGGATGACAATCGCTTAGTATCACTCCCCACAACTGTAGGAGGGTAAATTATCCTTTTATTTATATCATGGTTGCAAAGGTTATCAGTATTTTAAAAAAAGATGTGTGGATAGTTTTGTTGGGTGTAGATTTATTTGCAACTTGAGCACTTCAACATTTAAGTATTTGTACTTTTGAAGGAAGGTGTTGATTTATACACATTTATGTATGAGTCTATCTAGTAACGCAGCTAGGTCATGATCATATGGTAAAATACCTCCAGATAATTTGTATAACCAACACCCGATATTAAAAATCAACATTGGTAGACAATTCTTCAGTTGTTTCTTACATATCCAGCATTCCAGGAAATCTTTCTAAAAAAAAAAGAAAATTTTTAGAAATAACTTTTGAATGTTAAAGAAAAATTAAGACTGATTTACAAATTGACCCAGTTTTCTCTATCCATTAAATGGTCAGTACAATTGCAACTAATTTAGATATTAGCCATTGCAATTTCTTTTAAAAAAAAATTTATTTAAAAGTTCATTGTCTTTTATGTTCCTTTGGAAAAACTCATCTATGGCATTTGAACCAAAAAATTTGGAAGGCAAGATCAATTGCAAAGTTGAAGAGTTTATAAAACAAAACAAAATTCCAAATATGTTATGCCAAACTGGTTAAGACCATATATCGAGGTTGAAAAACATAAGCGTAAATTTTAATAATATTTTATTTTATATAATAATTTCCGACCTCCATTTTCATGTACATAAGCGCCACAGTTCCAGGATATTCCACACTCCGGCATCGGAGTCTTTCCCGTAATCGGAAGCAGAAGATGATTTTAACATTTTTATGAAGAATTTTACCCTTAATATATAGGCCTTGTATACTGCATATTTAGATTGGTTCTTCATTTGAGCCTGCCAAGACTGGTAATAGATATTAAATTAATGAAAACGATGTAGTGTTAAAGGATAGCCAACACAAGATTATATCTAGAAAAAAGTCATTGTCTTTTCTGGTTTTCTGTTCTTTTCTGTTTCCTGTCTTATCATCTTATACTCCATGTCACTATTTATTCAATTTGGTTTTTACAGGTTGTCATCATTATCAGAACTTAATGTTAGTGCCAATGAGTTAGAAGATCTACCAGCCAGTTTAGGTTTACTACGTAATATTAGAACACTGTATGCTGATGAGAACTATCTCACATTTGTCCCATCAGAGGTAAGACAATTGAGATTAAACGTATCACTTATATAAATAATCTAAAGTGTGAAATAAAAATTTAAATCTTATTCAAGCAAGAAAATAAGTCTACATGAAAGCATGCTGCATTTCTCTTCAGTTGCATTAGTATATTTAAAAATGAAAACAAGAAATTAAAAACAAGAAAGACCTTGTGCAAGAGCAGCTTGATGTTTCATTGCCTGTCCCCAAAGTTCAAAGGAAATGTTATTTTTGCTGATTCAGTAAAAAAATGAATGTCTGATAGATGGCTATGGTACAATTATACTTACAACATCAACTGAAAATGCAGAAGTTAACTTTGAATGTTGTTTTATTTAATGACTGAACTAGAACTTGGTTTGGTCACTATATGCACAGACAAATATCTTTGGCTATAATCGTTACATGTCTTAAGATGCCCTAGCCAAATCTCTTTTGATATTCTAAAGTTTTATCTTGATAACAGGAAGACCAAAATGGGGTTTTCATATCTTCTAATAAATATTATCCAGGTGATTTTGAATTTGACATGTGATATAAATAATTTTCTATTGTTAAAAAGCTTAATGTTAATCTTGAACAGTCTATCAATTTTTTTGTGTTTTTGGATTGAGGTTTATCTTACTAATCTCTTTTCACTCCAATAAAATGTCTTCAAGAAATTGGTCAATTTAAAATTTTCAAGTTAACTGGGTACTGATTTGAAAAAAAACCCAGACTAGACATAGTCTTCTCTCTAACAGTTCAAAGTTTGTTTGATATTCATGACATGTATGTCAAAACACAGCTAAAGACTTGTCGTGTAAACCTCATTGAAAACATGAGCAATTATTGTTTACTTGGAAGATATCTTGAGAAATTAGTCGAGATAAAAGTTACAAATATCCGTCATCTGGGTACAAGTTGTAAAAACGATTAGTGAATGCAGTGTTGCAAGTTAACATGTTTAATATATGTGCATTTAAATTATTGTTATTGGGGAAGTTTGATAAACATGTAGTTTTACAAATGAGTGAGTGATCAGAATCAAAATTAAAGATTTTTGGGTCCAAAACAGTTATATAATCAGTGCGGTAGACATTGAATAAAAAGTTTATAAAGTTAAAAGAAGACCCTCTTTTAGGTTTAATATGAATTTTATGGATTAATCACAAACACATCTAACGTGCATGGAGTAATTTGTTGAAATTTAATACCTTATTAATAACTTAATTTAGTTGCAACTTCCTTGAAGAAGTAAAAAATATTCCTGTTTGTGGAACCCCAGTAAGAAAAAAAATGAAAATTAATGATATAAAGTTATTTGTTAAAAAATGCATTAACTGTGATATTTGAAGTAAAGGTGTTTGGTAATTATGTATTGGTATTTAAATGATGATTTGCTTAATGCATGATTTTTCTTATATGCATTTAATAATCCGGGTGGTTCATTGATCTTATCCATGTGTTGGACACACAACAAAGATGTAAGAGGAAATGAAATATAAATCAGTACAGCAAAGCTCAAAATGACTGATTTACTAATGCCAAAGTACTCAATATCAATGGCATATTTGGAAAGAACTGTAAAATAAGTGATACGCACCTGCACAAAACTCAAGTTTTACACTTAATTATACAACAATCTTGAATTTATACTAAGTTATGCAACAATCTTGAATTTTACACTAAATTATACAACAATCTTGAATTTTATTCTTAGTTATACAATAATCTTGAATTTTACACTAAATTATACAACAATCTTGAATTTTATACTAAGTTATGCAACAATCTTGAATTTTACACTAAATTATACAACAATCTTGAATTTTATTCTTAGTTATACAATAATCTTGAATTTTACACTAAATTATACAACAATCTTGAATTTTATACTAAGTTATACAACAATCTTGAATTTTACACTAAATTATACAACAATCTTGAATTTTATACTAAGTTATACAACAATCTTGAATTTTACACTAAATTATACAACAATCTTGAATTTTACACTGAGTTATACAACAATCTTGAATTTTATACTTTCAGTTAAGACAAAATAAGATTTAAGTTGATTACAGTGTCATTAAAAATTTAGTGGTATCCTGTTTCACAAGACAACTTCTAATACTGCTGAATGTTTTTATTAAGTGTTACAAGGGTACATAACAATAAAGTAACTCTAAAGTCAGTCATCAAAATGTTTTAACAGCATTGTAAAATCAAAACATCTGAATTTTCAAAGCAGATATCATCTACTGTTTTAGCTAATTGATATTAAATCTGAAATCTAATGGCTCAAATTGAAAAATATGTTAAAAAAATTCATTCATTCGTAAATATTTATCACGTTTATGTTATATTTCAGCTGGGCAGTTGTAATGGTATCACAGTCCTGTCTCTGAGGGGTAACAAATTAGAATACATTCCAGATGAAATAGGTCGTATCCCACGGTTACGAGTTCTGAACCTGAGTGACAACAGATTAAAGTGTTTACCTTTTACTTTCGTCAAATTGAAGGAATTACAAGCACTATGGCTGTCAGAAAACCAGGTAAACATCATGAAAAAACATTGGTTTAATAGATACCATTTGTCATCTTGGTGTTTGTGTTTTATTTACTTTGGAAGTCTGCAATTCTAAATTTATTCCTTAAGTTTTATCTGAAAAGCACTGCTTTGGTATACCATTGATTTCATAAAACTCTGTATCAGATTATAAATTAAAAAATACTGGTTTCATTGTAAATGAGGAATCGCTATTTTTCGGTGAGAACATAAATGTATGGATTATGGATTCTCAAAAAATACTGATAATCAAAATAATTAATTTCATGTATTATTGCACTAGGATAACCCCTGTTAAGGCTAGTTAGGCCTTACAACTTTTTTGGATACTGTGATTGAAATTTTGAGTTTGAATCCCACACAGGGCAGGTGCAGACGACTCCAATCTAAATTGACTAGGATTGTCAGTTTTCCTACCGAAGTCGGTGGTTCTCTCCAGGCACTCGGCTTCCTCCACCAATAAAAACTGACCTCCACAAAATAGCACAATGGTGTTGAGAGTGGCGTTAAACACCAATCAATCAATTTGATTGAAATTGTACAAAATTAAGCATTCATGGTCCCAAGTTACATGAGTTACTTGAGAAACTGTACCACTGTTTCACAAATGCTCTGCCTGTGGAATGTTTTAATCACATTGAAAACAGTGCACAGTGAGTTACCTGCCCATTTTTGTTATGTCATCTTTATTTAATGGTTTAATTTATTTTCATTTATCTTATATAAATTACATGATGCATTATTTAAAAACTTAAAAAAATATTTGTCATGTAATAAAATTGCTCTCATTTCTGTTCGTGTCTAAAACCAGTTTAAGAAAGTTATAGACTGAGTTTTATTCATATTTGAATATAAAGTAAAATATATTATATAACACTTTATAAAGAATGATACCTAAAGAACATAAAATATGCATTTTATTGCCATTAATATCCAATTAAAGCATTTAATATTTATATTATGTAAACCAATGTTTATTTTAGGTAAATGAAATCATATCTGTTGAATCTGAATTTTTTATAATTGAGGTTTTTCATAACATGGTTACGCTAAAATTGAATTATAATATAAATGTGAGCTAAGAACATAAAATGTTATCATAAAGTATGTGATAAAAACCACTAAAATGACTGAAATTTCTTGAAATCTGTTTGGGAGATATTATTTTTGAAATCTTGATGAACAAAAGAAATATGAACTATAAATCTCATTTGGATACACTGTAAATGTGCAATATACAGAACAATTTCTATTCATTATGTGGTTAACCTGTAATGTGAACAAGCCTGTGTACTAGTATACTAATTATTTTATGCCCCACCTATGCAGGGCAGCTGGCCCCTAAACAAATATATATTAGTTCAGTGATAATGGATTATGTTTTTCCTTCTGTGCATCCGTCTGTCCCGCTTTAGGTTTAAGTTTTTGGTCAAGGTAGTTTTTGAAGAGTTGTTGTCCAATCAACTTGAAACTTTCTACACATGTTCCTTATGATATGATCTTTCTTATTTTAATGCCAAATTAGAGTACATGGACACATTCTTGACACATTCTTTAAGGGATGATTCAGAATAAATGTTAGGGGTAGGGGAGGAAGGGATGGTACTTTTATTTTACCCTGCCAAGCATAAAATTTGAATTTATTATTTCCTAAAAATGTTCAGGCAACCTTTCAAAATAATCACCACCCATCAAAATTGGATAGTATTGTCTTCTGAACACCCATACAATCAATTCTGGAACAGCCTTAAATAAAACATTTTATTATTTTTCAGACACGTCCACTGGTTCCCTTACAGTCAGACCATGATCCAGACACGGGCAGGAAGATACTAACCTGTTACCTCCTTCCTCAGGAGCCGAACACTGATAATGGTAATGTTTTATTAAATATTTCACCTCACCTGACTACATGCTTTAATTCACTGTTACAATTTATGTGCAGTGAAATTTGCAATTAAAATCTTATAACATGAAAAAAGGGTTGAATATGAACTGGGTCTATCGAGGCTGTAAATAGAAGAGAACAGAAAAACCATTGCCAAACAAAAAACAACGAAAAAAGACACAACCATCCACAAAAATACTACACAGAAAACTTAATATGGAGCAACACATATCCAACTACTGGGGATGAAATCAGGTGCCCTGAAGGATTAGCTGTTCCAACTTGTTTCTATATTTACCATAGTGAAAAGGGTCTGTTGATTTATATAGTTACATATTTCCTGTGCAGGCACTCCAGGGAAGTTAAAATTTGAATAGATACCTTACATTTGGTAATCGATGGCCTACTTTTGTGCTTACCGGTACATAAATTTTATTGTTAAATCAATGGAGACATTATGAAAAGTAATGCACTTTTACGTTATCTGGTTTCTTAATCAACATATATTAATCTATATTGCTTGAACAAAAATAACCAGATATAGGTGATCTTTGATTTATATTTTGACTTGTTTTTAGTTACAGGAGTTATTTGGTAATTAAATTGATTTGGTTTTTGTGGCTTAGTAGTGTATAGAATTATTTTATTTATTTTAAATCACTAAATCATAAAAGAAATTCTGGGTTTTTGGAGAATTTAAATCATTAGATATACCAATAAGACATATTAGTACTAAATGTAGAGGGAACAAATTTAGTAAACAGATTGGGACTGATTTTATTCTTTATTCATTGAATTAAAGATGATAGACAGGTAATCTCTAAATTTGGTAATAGTTCACAAATCTTTCAATGGCATTGGTTGTATAAGAGTATTGCTTGATATTTAAAAGATTGTTGAAATTTAGAAGCATGTCACTTTATTGTTGTCAAATGAGATGAAAATTACTAAAAGAAAGACATAGGTGTTGCTTTTATGTGCTCTGCATGTTAAAAATCAAACTTAGGGTGTCGTCTAGTAAAATCAGGATTCCTATGCATTTAATGTGTCATTTGACATTAAACCGCCTTCCATCATCATTATCTATTTCGTTTGGCTTATACTTTTACCAAAACATTTTTTATGATTTATTTTATCAGGTGGTGACCATGGTGGAGACACTGATAGCTTTCATCCGTCTATGTGGGATGAGGAACGTGAAAGACGTCAACAGATACATTTTGAATTCAATGATGACGTGGGCGATCAGGTATTTTTTGTTCCATCATATGGATAGGAAAAGGGTAGATTACATGACAGCAGAAAAATACAAGGACGCTGTCTAATTTGTCTTGAAAGACCATCCTCATTTGGCAAATGAATTGGAATTCTTATAAAAAAGACCTGTTTTGCAAGACAATTTTCATTTGTAGCAATGATGGTCTCTCAGGTTCCTCTTTATAAGACCGAAATTAATAAAAGATATCAAGACAAAAAAAATAGGTTAACATATGTATATAAATGCACCTTCTCTACTAATGATTCCTGTTAAATACACTTCTTAGATATATAGGAGCTATATACGCATATCAAAGCTTAAGTATTGTTTATCATTAATAGCAGTAGTTTATTTGTACAGATATATTTTTCATACTTATAAATTCCTACAAATGCACCATTCATAAAATAATAAATTTGTCATGCTTTTTTGCAAAGCATTTTGGGCTTGAAGCATGTATTATTGCCTTGACTAAAGGTTGCTGCATGTGTATTAAAGACATTTTATAACTTGACATATGAATGAATGGGGTTTGTCCAGTACTGTGATTCATTATTATACGTTGGATGCTATTTTTGGTGGTTTTTGTGGGTAAAAGTATAAAACCATGAATTTAAATTTCAAAGAAGTACAAAAATGTACATGTTTTGTGTAGGCTTAAAAGCATACTTTGGCGAAACCACAAATCAAATATCCACATAAATACAATTTTTCCTCAATCCTTCAAAATTGCTATCCAAGAAAACAGATGAATTGACAGTATTTGTTTTGTTCTTCAACTAACATAATGTTTGCTGTTTCTTTAGTTTGATATCAGTTTGAATAAAAACAATGAAAAATGCAAAAAAAAATGCAATTCAGCATTCTTTAAAATTTATTCTGCTTTATGTTTGTTGTTTATTTCCAAATCAGCAGAACTCCTTTGGAAATAACGGTTATTTTCAAAAAAAATATTAATTTCAGTCCATATATTATGAAGTTTTTAAAGGTATCGGTGTTTAAAGAAACAGCAAGCATATTTTTTTGTCCTAAGTCATGTTTTGTTTGTTAACACACTGGGTTATTGTAGGGTAAACTAATAAGACATCCAACCCCATACCCTAAAGAATTGAGGGAAAAAAATAGACATGCTCAAAATTTTGCCATGAGGAAAAGGATGGTGGGAGGCTCAGTAACATGGAGTGATGGAGCGGAAAACAAAGCATTTTCTGATGGAGAGGTAAAACATGAGTGATGCTAACAGAGAATTTTTTTAAGTTTTCATGAGAAATAAGATGACATTGATTTGGAATTAAATAAAGGATGTTTTTCTTTTAAATTCAAGTGATGCACCAGATTTATTTTCTTTTGTTATAAAACCATAAATAAATTTATAGTAAATCCTGTATTTTGATGGACTTTTTATCGAAGTTTAAAAACAGTATCACAAAATTTTATTTGATGTACATTTTAATAAACTAGATGATGACAAAAAATTTTATATTCATTATTTTTACCCAAATATGTAAAACCAAGGCTAGGTAGACATTGAAAATATAAGATTTATTTATCTTATGTGTATCAATTTTTGCAATTTCATTTAAAATCGATCTTTTCTATTGTGATTTCAACTGCAAAATTTACAATTTAACCAAAAAAATTATTTTCAAATACTTGCATTGATTCTTTGAATGCACCATTGAAATAAAAAAAAATGAGTATACCTTTGAAAGTATTAGTAAATCTTCAGGTAGAGTATTGTTTCAAAGGAGAAATAGTTTCAACAACTTTCTTTTGTTGTTGTAACAAACTTTAATAAAAATAAAAACATATGATAATCTACCATGCTTCCACTTTAATAAATAAAGTATGTATAAAACCTCTGAAGTCCATTAAGTAAT
The DNA here is from genome assembly GCA_017311375.1 of Mytilus coruscus. NCBI lineage: Eukaryota > Metazoa > Mollusca > Bivalvia > Mytilida > Mytilidae > Mytilus > Mytilus coruscus. The sequence continues at coordinate 77,651,223 of CM029595.1, read as the reverse complement.
ACTGTTAGGTTCATTATTTAGCTTGGTGGAAGTGCACTAACTGCATGTCATATTTTTCTTATTGCACCATTTATATTTGAATAATCTGGCTGTAGATCATATTGCATTGAAAGACTAAGTTTTATTATTGCACTTTGTGTTAGATACTTACAGTAGCTTGCTAGTTATAAGATACCATAAAAAATCATTTCATTTATGCTTGTAAAAACTTTTAGAGATTAAGAATGATTTTCCTGTGTGAAGTGTTTTCAACAGAACTGACCATCTGAAAAATACAAAAGAAAGCTATCAAAAACACATTCGCCACTTTCCAATGAAAAAAAAAAGCAACAACAACCATACAAAAGTTTAAACTGTACATGCAGAATCAAATACAGAGAGAGAGAGGAAAAGAAAACTGTTGATGGTCAAATGTAGACTCGCATGCAAATTCAATTGTTATACATGTAGTTTTGTCTGTTGTGAGTGAGTTCTAGATGATGAAATTTTAGATTTTCAACTTGTAACTTTACTTTAGTGAACATTTTGAAGCCAAGGATATAACTATTAAAAGTGGAGAAATATTGTTACTGATGAGCCCAAAATCAGGGAGTATTTGTACGAAGCTACAAATGAAATTAGATAATGAATTAGTTACCTATCACAAATAACAGTTTATTCACATGTGTTTAAATTATTTTACTCACCTGGCTTAGCTAATAGTAGAAAACCACTCGCTAATGGGAGAAAGTTAATAAATGGCAGCTACAGGGTATCTAAAAATGATGAAGTATGGCCACAACATTTATGATTAATGCTACACATTTTTATAAATGACTAAATCAGCAAAAATTAGAACTGCAAAGTTTCATGATTTGCGTTTACAATATTAAATAGTGAATTGAATTTGTGAACTCTATTTTAGATATCTCCAACAGGAGGAGCTGATCTCAACGATGTACATGTCAGAGAAGCTAGAATCTCCAAACCGTCATCTCCGTCTTTACATGAGACGCATAGACTCTATCGTTATGACAAAGTAAGGGACAATAGTAATAGGTTCTACTGATGTATAGTAGAATGTAAATTCATTCAGATCTTGTTTAGACTCAGGATAATTTATTTCAATTTGTCAAAAATATCTGGTTAAATATCAATAATATTTCACCTCATTTGGTCTCCTTGTATAGAAGTTAGAACAGCACTGTAAATCATTTTTAAGGTCATTGTAACTTACATCTTACACTTCAATGACTTTGAATTGGTTTTGTTTTGTCTTAAGGTCCATTTCAGGAATTTTTGTAAATATGATGATAATTGAAATTGATTTTTCTATTTATTTGTTTGATATGTATTTTTATTCACACATCTAAAGATAGTTTCTTTTAATGAAGAGCATACATATAGATATTTAAATTTTGTATTGGCACTCTGCTTGTAAGTACTAGAATTTGATATGCTAAAAAAAAAAATCATCATGCAATTTTAATCATAAAGACCACAGCACAATTTTTAGATGTTATGAATTCAACCGTTTGAAAATAACATATATGAAATACAAAGTAATGATAACATAATCCTGTATATCTTTTTTTTTAAGGAAAAGCTTGCCAAAGATAAAGCTAGAATGCACCACAGAGGGAATTCAACAGAACAGGAATTGACACTCGACTTGTCACAAGTTAGATTATCTAAAGAGAGAGCAAAGCGGCATAGTGGGGAGATAACTCCTGATTGTAAGCCTCCTCAAATTCCCATTAAAGGTATGTTTTCTTTTGTAGATATGTCAAAGAAATCCTAGGGGCCATCATTAATTTGTAGTAAGATGTGGGCATTTTCACTGTGTAAAATGGTTCAATGTGAATTGAAGAGGAATAGCATTAACAGCTCTATTGCTTTGCTTTGGATATTTCTTCAAGTACATGGGGGGGGAAGGGTTTCTAGTGTTATGAATTTAGACTCCATATTTCCTCTTTTCAATTTGATTTTCAAGCATTTTAAAAAATTTTAAATGCTTGGAATTAATCATCTGCAGTTTTTTTCAAAAATATTCAGACAGTACAAAATTAATCACCAAAATTGTTAAATAGCCAATGGAGAAAAAAAGTGTTGTGGAAACCTTGTCTTCAGAAATGGTTCATGAAAAAATATTTGATGTGTATGTAACATAATAAAAACTAAAAGCCATTATCATCTAAGTGAGAAAAAATTTTAACACTTGAAATTATTTCAAGGTGAACAGTGGTAATACCTGCAGAGTTCTTTAGCATAATTTATAAACACATCTCTATTATTCTAGTTCCAGGTAAAGGCAAAAAGATAAATGGATCAGAAGAGGATGATGGGGGATTTTCTGGCCGAGAAAATTCTCGTCCTAATTCAGCTTACGGATCAAATCCAAATGTTTCGTCACAAAATCAGGATTATTCAAGGGGAGGTAAACCGCAGCAGTCTCCAGGATTTGCATATGCATCTCCTAATGAACTCGCCAAGTCATTTTCTCAGTATGGATATGCTCCAGTGAGTCAATCACAAAATAGAAAACATCGAAGTCATCGAGATTACGATTCTGATACGGGTTATAGGAGTGAGTCTGGTGTGACTAGATACAGCAGGCAGCAAATGTTAGCACAGTATGGCGGTAATAGTGATATTACAGTGACTCCTTGTAAACCAAGACGTAAAGATGGATATTCTAGTGATGTTGAAGGATATTCTCAACGGACACAAAATACTGCTTACAGGTTGCAACAGCAACCTCTACGTAGTCAGTCTAAATCAAATAGTCTTCCTTATAATTTAAATAGTAATCCTCAAGATATGAATAGAACTAATCAAGCTGATATTGGGCATATGAAAACACAGCTAGAAAGTGCTAGTCGGACACCACTTGGTGATAATAGTGTAAATCGGACTCCTCATGGTGAAAATGTGAATCAATCTTTACATGGAGAAATTCTAAATCGGTCTTCACGTCCAGAAAATGTGAATCAGTCTCCGTATGGAGAAAATTTCAATCGGACACCTCAAGGTGAAAATGTGAATAGGACTCCACAAATGTCTCATAATCGACGTGTAGTTGTACGGAATGACGATCTATATTCACAACAGTTGCAACACAATAGTCAAAAAGCTGTTGAAAACAAAAATTTATCAACTCTATCATATCAGCCGCCCTCGCCAAGTCAATTTCATCACAGTAAAATTATAGACCAAAGTACTCCTGTCTCATCTGAACCTCCATCAGGATTCACATTTAATACCTCAAGGTCAAGGTCAAATAGTGCTAGTGGTAGTAATAATGATGATAATGAAGTAAGGAATTCTGATTGGAGGAAAGATATGTATAATGATAATTTGCCATCTCAGAATTATCAAAGAAGGGTAAGTGCTAACATGTGTCAATGCATTTAGTTTTATTCAGGGAAATGAGATCATGTTTTATATTATTTTGGTCTATGTTTAAATAATAATTGGTGTATAAGTATCATTGTTTATATTGTTTTAAATCATAGAGATGCAGTTCAAAAATATTGAGGGGGCCTCGGTGGCCCAGTGGTCTACTTAGTTACTACTGTAATCACTAGCCAGTCAACACTGAGGTTGTGAGTTCGAACCCCGCTGGTGCGGGTGCACTCGACTTCAATCTTAATTGACTAGGATTGTCAGTTTTCCTATCAAAGGTCAGTGGTTTTCTCCGGGCACTCAGGCTTCCTCCACCAATAAAAACTGGCCGCCAGGAAATAGCCCAAAAGCGGTGCTTAAAAGTGGCATTAAAACACCAAAAATCAAAAATCAAATAAAAAATATTGAAAGAATTGATACACATGAAAAATACATTGCATTAGAACTTCTGATTATTGGTATTCTTTATTGGATCAGATTCTATGAATTTTGAGAAAAAAATGTTTGACTCGCATACTTCCGAAAAATTCAGTTGTAACTATAGGTTGGCATAACCTGCATGACCTGTGTATCTGTAAAAATATTGATATTTTATGTAAACTTTTAATAACAGTATACTAACTATACCAAAACAGGAAACGTGTTGTAGCCCGTTTGACATATCCAAATTTACCTGCTAGATTAACATGATTAATAATCTTTGTAATATGATGTCTTCCTTTAAAATATTACATGTATTAATAATATAACTGATATTGTTAAAAGGTGGTGCAAGCAAGTCAGGATACTTCATTTCACAAATTATTTCAATAACTCTCTATTGAATAAATAAACCTCATTTAATCTTGGGTAGAAAATGGTTTATGTATTTGTCTCCGTATAAATATATTTGTTTATAATTCAATGTTAATTCACTGAACAGGAAGAAATGCTTCTTAGAAACATTTCAGATATTGCATATTACATTGTGGTTACAAATAGCTCACACTCATTGACAATGGGTTAAGATTGGGCTGTGGTAGATATATACTGAAGTAGATTTAAAAAAGCAAAGGGGGATAAATATGAAATAACTATTAACATTAAAAAAGATCAGTGTTGAGAAAGTGGAATTGAATGTATTGTACATGTATAATCTGCCATTGCACTGTTTGTCAACACAGTGGCAGCCTATATTCATGATATTAATTGCATTTTTCACTACTTTTTAGACACAACAGAATAGTTCACCAACAGATAGACCACCACCCTACAAACCTGCCCCACCCTATTTGCAGGGGGCTGGGGCAGGGGCAGTGAGGAAGTTACCTCCTACACCAAGTAGGACTTCTCCCTATGGTGTATATAATTATGACAAAAGGACTAGTAACTCACCGATCATGTATCAACGAATCAATGAAGTCCCAAATACTGAAAACTGTGATAAACATAATGAACACCGGACACAAGGTTACCACGGTAATCAACATCAATCAAATTATCGTCAAAATGACATTTCTTATGGAGATAATGTGTATAGTGCTAGTTATATCACAAGTGAAAATTTACGGACTCCAGAAATGTCAAAACGAAGTATGACTCCGTTATCTCAGACCAACCCTGAGAGGTCAAGGACACCAGGGTCTGTTGTAGGTGATGAGAGACGAAATTCTAGGGACTCGCCAAGAGAATCAGGTTATGGTAGCCGTGAACAAAGTAGTCATCGAAATTCACCAAACGATAGCAATCATTCTCATAAACATTATTATGACCCCTATAATTCAGGGTCATCTTTTGAACCTGGTGATAGTCGTAATCCTGTGATGTCAACATATGATGATGTTGAGATGTATAAATCCGATGATCCTCTGTCTCAGGTGTCACAAGTCTCTAGTTCTACCGATAGTGGCTATCATCAGTTTCACACAGATCAAACTGATTCTCCGTCTAAATACTCAGGTAAAACAGGTAAAAAACTCATTCTTTCAATTCTTGAAAAAACTAGGCTTTCTTCATGTTCTTAATAATGGTATGTAATTCTAACAGGAATTATGCTCATTGCATTACTATTTCTTTACACCATGAACATTATGATACATTATTGTAAGCATTGTTTACGATCTTCACGAACAAATTATATAAAAACTGCTGAATTTAAAAATTTGAAGTCGTCTGAAATTACAACAGGTAAATAGAAGTTTTTTCTGAGTATGAATTTGAACTCGCAAGACAAGTTTATATTTTCAAACAACAATGGTTGGAATTCAGTTATACTTCAGACAATCCCATAATCACATGATAATTTATATTAATGAAATTTTCTTGCATTTATATTTGCCTTTCTCATGTTTCCAGGTGTTTTTATGCCAGTCCATTCAGAAACATCAAATGCATCTTGTATGTCAATTGAACACCCTTTGCCTATTAAACCTGTATACTTCTGAAAATTTGGAATGTTTCCTTTTTGTATGTTTGTTATATGTATATAGAATATGACATGCATTAGGTCTCATATTATAACATTTCACAAAACTTTTACAATATTTTTGTAGATAATTTAGGCCATACATAAAAAAAAATACAAGGTTCTCAGATTATTTCTCTTAGGGAAAAAATGTGCAGCAAGTCTGTATTAATATAAAATATAAATATAAATGGTGTGTTTGATTTTCCAACACTGGAACAAGGGAGATAATTAGAATAAAACCCCAACGAGTTCAGAATGTTTATGATCATTACATTTTCTTCGCTTTTGGATGTATTAAAGTTTACAGGTCTACTTCATAGCAAAGCATGGGTGTTTATTCACATAGATACAACCAAATATGTCAAAAAAATAATCTATCAGAAATAAAAATAGAAGATATGTAAAGTCTCAATTTAAAAATTGTTGTTAAATATATACATCTGAGAACCAAAAAGTACACTATGGCCTTTGCACTAGAGATTGTAATAATGCATGTTGACCATACATATATATTTTTTTTTAAAATGCAAAAACCTATGTATATATACAAATGTACAATGTATTCCCCTTTCACATATATATTTTATAAATCCATTATGCATATTTATAAATAAATAAATGGAGAATGTGTCCATCGGACACAAATGATGCCCCCGCTTGCATATGACGTTATAAAGGGACATGATTTAAGAACGATAAAAGTGATGCAACCCAAATTTGAACTTGATCTGTGTTTTGTGGTAATAATCATTGTGCATAACATTTTGCTGAGGCAAACTAAAGTTTGAGAAAGGAAACGAATTTTGGTACCTGTGGACAGACATACAGACTGACAAGGGAAACACTTAATGCCTCCTCCGCTCCATGGGGACATAAAAAATGAATGAGTCTTCTTCAAAGAAAGGATCATTAGGTTATTAATAAGTTTTCTTCATTTTAATACATTTTAATTAATTTGATGCAAGTCAAATTGAACATAATCTTTCCTCTGTAATTCAGTCATGGCAATATAGACAAAGAATTTAGTTTTGTGAAAGAGACCAATACTTATGACTAGACAACATGCAAATGTTGAAAGTTCCAATAAAGTTGTATGAATATGACTCCATGAAAACATGATATTATACAGAGGCTTGACCCTGAAAAAATTCTGACTTACCAAACCTATAATTTTTAGAAAGGAAACCTATAACAAACACGTTTTGGGGGCCTGAGTAGTATCCCTCAAAATCTGTAAATTGAATGCAATTTAGTTGCATTAAAAGTGGTTCAGAAGTAATTTGTCCTTGAATGCAGACCAAATTTCCAATAAAAATCATAATGTAAGACAGATATTGTATTTGTGCATGTGCTTTCATTTATTCAGATGTTTTGTATGTGAAATGTTGAGATATATTTATACTCAGTGCTAGACACAAATACATACTTGCTTGAACATTTGTTATGTTTCTACATTCATCTAATAACTTTTCATTCTTTTATTGAAAGAAACGATCATATTCATGTGATAGAAATTATGCATGTTTTGTTCTGTTACACAGGGTTTGGCATGCCACCCCCATCTAGAGCACCTCCAGATCCATCCTCATACACTTATTCAACTCCCAACGCAAAAGATTTCCCATCAAGGGAGGCAACACCTGATCATTCATCAACTTCATCCTCATCTGTACCAGTGTATACACAGAATTCAAAGAAATATGATAAGGTTAGTGTTACATACAAGTATGATTTAGTTTTAAGTTTTTATTTTACAATTAAGCTTCATTAGGCAGGTAAATTTGTAGGCAATTTTTTAAAGCTTCACATCTTATTTATCTAGTCTCAGCAGCAACACTTTGCCACAATTTGGCGAGTTGTCATTGCACACCCTCAAACATGGCCATAGCTTTTTAATTTTATTCGTAAAATAAATTTGTAGTTAATAGTTGTAGCACAAACTTCCAAGTTTTGGAAACTCAATTTTTTGTTTTGTTTAATTCTTTCTACCTTCTCTAATAAGTTTACTGATGTAGCAATTAAGACATAGGTATGTTAATTGAGACTCATTCGAAACTTCCCCAAAAATTGTTCATTAAAGTTAATTTTCATAATACAAATGATGCAAATCACTTGAAAGAGATACAATATTGTTTCTCAAATTGAATGGTATTAAGGGTGTTAGCTACTCTGTTTCAAAATAACAAGCTTTTTAAAAGTCTGTTATAAATTGATAGTATATAAATAAAGAAACTAAAAAGCAGAAAAAAATGAAGGGTCCGTGTGCTTGTTTTCGAGATATAAGCCATTGAAAATTTGGCAGGAAATAATTCTCTCTAGATTTTTCATACATTTAACATTGGCACCTTTTTTCTTTCAAAAACAATGAAAAAATAACAAGGATTTTCAAAGATGACATTTTAAACTATATGTAATCAAATTATGGAAAGAAAAGTAGGGGTTAGTGGGCAAAATTTTTAATGGCACTACATGGATAAAACCAGAGGATTCCGAATATCTGGCAAAAATTCAAAAACAAGAGGAGCGAACATCCTTAAGTTTTATCTTATTCATAATCAAATGTTGGTGATTCATCAACCCCAAAAAATTGCCACAAATGATATAACTTGTGTGATGTAACCATTGTTGTGTGAAGTATAGTCTTTATTTGTAATCATCTCATTTGTATCATTTTCACAACTGCTTTTAAAAGTCACTAACTAGTGTGTTTTCTTTTTAATAGTCTGAAAAAAAAAAAAATCCAATAACCATGATAACCATGATAACAGCTTATTGCAGAACCCTTCAGCTAATGCCACAATTGGAAGATTAATTGTATTGAGCAAATGACAATTGAATGAATCAATTTTATAGTTAAAGGAGAAACAAAAAAATCTTTTTCAATTTTCCATCTTGAAAATATTCTCATTTTAACAAAGAGGATTCATTTGGATTCAGATATTAAAAAAAAAATTCAAAAAGCCCCACAAGATATTTGGGGAGGAGGGTAGAATTTCCTGGTCCAATCAAATGTCCATTTTTGATTGGTTAGCTTTTCAATTTTGTTCAGTTCAATAAGATAAACAATAATCTATAATTACAGTTCCATGTAGCAATAACAAAGAATCCAGGGTTAGGTTTTAGTATCGCAGGTGGCATCGGTTCCCAAGGGAACCCTTACAGACCAGACGACAATGTGAGTGTCTCCTAACCTTTAACCTTTTCACTTTGTGGACTAATATCTGCTAATATATCACGGTGGTGGGTATCATCTTTCATCTTGTCATATTTTAAATTGTTTTTTAGTATCAGTGTTTTGTTTTGTTTTTAAATTAAATTCCCAAGAAGGGATGGGTCACTTTAAATGGTTTGATAAATCAGGGTGTGCATTTTCGTATCCATCTTCAGTTCAATTATTTTTTATTATTTTTATCATTATTTATTGGGCTGGCAATTAATAAACAAAATTTGATTTAGTTGATTCTGAGTTAATAGACCAGCCCAAGCTTAGTACCATACATGTATATGTCTTTGGTTGTACTCAAACCATGGCTTAAATTGGTTCTGACTTTTGTACATGCACACCCTGAAAAAATCACTTTAATTAACTCCCATACATATGTGTATGTTTAAATTTTCCAGTTTCATCAACTGTAGTTCAATGTAGTTATAATATCACCTTAGACATCTAGATTTATATAACAGTCTTTCAGCACAGAGTTATTTCCCTTTTTTGGCAGGCAAATCAGTTTTGACAATTTATTTTTGAAAAAAGTATATCTCACACATCAACTCCATTGACTCTTGGAAATGGTAATTGTTTATGTTATTCTTTTAAAATCATTTCCTGGTAACAAAAATTAAAAAAATAGATAAAAATCATGCAAATTGGAGATAACCTCTGAATTATGAAATTTGAAAATAAATTTGAACTAAAGTTAATATAGAAACAGATCCATTTAGAAGTGATTTGGAAAATATAACTAATTTGTAGGTTGATGATAGATGGCAGGTTAATATGAGTATATTGTTTTAAGGGTGTACCATATGTCATTTGTTCATTTTATTTTGTTTTTTTTTTTAATTTTATTTTCAATTTTTTTTTCATATGTCTATTTTAACTCCAATAAGGTTCATGCTTCAGCTACATTAGTTACATGGCCGTCATACTTAATTGATTCTTTTTAGGTATTTTTTATCTGTTTGTAATATTTGTATCATTTCTGAACAAGAGTGCTATAATCTCAGACAGTAAAATTCTGTTTCTGATGTAGATAGGAAATCTGACCTGCAATTTGTGCAGTCTTGTTTGTGTGTGATCAGAGCTAGAAAATAAGAATATAACACTAGCAAAAGTGCAAGACAGGGAAATCTCAGACATTTGAGGTAGAGATTTTCTGTCTCTGACCAGGCTTGTCTAAATCGTAGAAAACTGAAAATATCACCCAGACTAGTTTGTCCTAAAAGGGAATTATTTATACTGAGATTATTATGGCATAGCTTTACTGTTTTCCTTTAGTTGGCAGTAGTATTTCTCTTTCAAAAGTATTTTTATGCCCCATCTATGATCTAGGGGCATTATGTTTTTCGGTCTGTGCGTCCGTTGGTTCGTCTGTCAGTTCGTCCGTCCGTCTGTCCCGCTTCAGGTTAAAGTTTTTGATGAAGTTGAAGTCCAATCTACTTGAAACTAAGTACACATGTTCCCTATGGTATGATCTTTCTAATTTTAATGCCAAATTACAGTTTTGATCCCAATTTCACAGTCCATTGAACATAGAAAATGATAGTGCGAGTGGGGCATCGGGCATCCGTGTACTATGGACACATTCTTGTTATTTTATTATATCTCCTTAGACTTACATTCCTAAATAGAGTTGTATATTTTTCGCTCATATGTCTTGTCAATGTTCATGCAACTATAGCTAGTCCAGAGAACTCCTGACTGCTTATTATGTTTACAGCAATTTTCTGTCACAGACACAAAAGTTAGTGAGCAATCAATATCAAAATTAAAATGATGGAAATGTATCTCTAAAGTTTAACTATTCTAAGTATTATAATGAAATAAATCCCAAGCTTACAATCCATCTCCAGTTAAAAGACCTTGAGCATATGGGTAAACAAGTGAAGTACTAAATGGGTGTATCTCCATATCTTATCAAATTAGATTAATTTTGAATTTCATTAAAAAAATTTTTAAATAAATAAACTGTGATATTAAAAGTAATATGTTTAAAAATTCTTTGCAAACTCAATTTCAGTCAATATATATTTTAAATTGTTATTTAAATTATTGTTATTTAAATTTTGTTTAATATTTATGATTCCGAGTTAATTGTAGAAAATCATGACAAAATAATATTGATAAGTTATCTACATTTTCAAACATACAGTTGTCACTTTGAATTGATATCAACAATTTTTGTCTCGCCTTCTATTGTTGCGGAAGTGAGACTTAGTAGTGAAGAGTGCAGCATTGCTGTCAACAATTGTAAAAGTTTGTGATTAGATAATAGTCTTGACATATTTTTGAGAAAACTTTTTAAGAAGTTTTTATTATATATATATATTTGTAAGACGAGATGTTCCATATACTTCAATTAGACAGAAACCTAATAACATAATGGTAAATAAAAGTTGAAACAGTGCATGTGTTGGTCTCGTTTACCCAAAAAATGTAGAAAAAGTAATATCAGTTTAACAGTGTAATGCAACTTATTGTTATTTTTCTGCTAGTGCTGATTACATAAAATTTTGAAGTCATAGCAGAAACTGGATGATGCAGTAGAGCAAAAGTGGTTGTCGTTTGACATCAATCTCCAAATGTGTGTGGAAATCTTGGCTAATTATGTTGCACAATTATAAATCAAATCAGGTCTATTCTGAAGTAAAAGTCACATATTTCAAAAACTCCAGATAAATAGACAAGCTCCTGGAATATTTTACTTCACTGACTCACTGCATGTTTTATAATGAACTTATTTAAATACTAATAATTGTTTAGACTAAGTCACAATTACATTAGAAATGTATATTCTGGACTAAAAATTTAGATAATTGTATAATTAGATATACTAATTTAATGTGAAGAAAGTTACAAAGTAACAATCTTGTTACATGTATAGAAATCTATTGATAACACTCTCTGTTATTATGCAGATCCTCAGTTATATTGAAATATTGTCGAATTTTGATTGATGATTCTGTTACCATAAAAAGTTTTAGTGAAATTGGGAAAAAAAAGGAAAAAGTTCGAGTAAATATGAGATTTAAAATCAGATACACACCACTTTGCAACGACAGAACCATTAATTAGGTTCAAGGGTTAAATGTAACAAAATATGCCTAATTTTCAAATGTCAGATTAGGAAATATGATAGATATTCCTCATTAATTATTACAACTAATTTACTGATATAATATTAAAATTTTAGTAGCACAGGGTCTTTTCAAAAGTTATTTAAATGCATCAAATTTGCTATTTACCCTGTCAAAAGTGTATAATTCTTTATGCATATCTCCCAACAGTTGATAGGTTCATTTTCTTTTAATCAAAAAATTAAATTTGTGATTAAATGAAATCACTGAATTTTGATTTAGCCACATTTTAAATTGATACAGAGCTATTGCATTTGTAATTTCCTATTGTTACAAATATATTCTTAAATACAATATTTTATATTACAGGGTATATTTATAACCAAAGTCTCGTCAGATGGTCCTGCCACCTTGTCACTGAGACCAGGAGATAAAGTATTAGAGGTATGATTTTGATCAGTCTGGTTTTTGAAAGTATATCTTAATAATAATTTTAACCATTCACATTACCAACAATGATGTAGTTAGAATTATTGACTATTACTTTCCAAAGTGTGCAATGTGTTCGTTTAATAGATGAGGGGTAGAAGGACCTTTATCAGTAAGTCTGGATTAGACCTTAATTTTTGCAAGAATTTGGAATTCGGCGTTTAGTTTTGCAGGAATTTAGGATTTACCGTTATCTGGAATCTGGAATTCATGATTTATTTTCGGTATATAGGAAAGAATGCTTTATTTTTTGGGGAATTTGGGATGACACCTCCTCCTATAGCTCCTCATAGATGTACAAAACTTGGTAGAAAATCTTTTTCAGAGCATTACACTTGCAGCTATTCACTGTATTCACACGATGGTTGATGTCAATGTTTTGTAGAGGGATATATTTGATAACTTTTTGCACACTTCGGAAAAATAGTGGAAAATAATAGATAGTTAGAAGAATTAATAATATATATTGTGTGTTTTAGTATAGATTTATTTGTTATAAGAAAGAGGGAGGCAGTTCTTCAAACATTCACTAATCTTTTAGTGTTAAAACTGGTAAAATACTATTATTCATGGGATAGAATTACTGTTCAGATTTGGTGATTAATTGAAATCACTAAATTAAAAATTAAAACAATATGAACATTAGAAATAAGAAAACATGGCTGAGTGTGTGTTTTGTTAGTATATTCTGCATAGCTGAATGATAAATTTGTTGCAAAATTATAAATTAAGAAAAATTCTGATACTTTTGATAATATCATTGAGATTCGTCTATGATTTGATTTGCAGCATGGGGAACAGTATCCTCATTTTGATACTCATTTCTTTTACCCTATCACTGAGGACGAGAGTAAGAAATGCTCACATAGTAACACCTTTTAGTTTCATCGTAATTTCACTAATGTACCATCATCAAGATTCTAACAGTGGACAGCTGATTTAAATGAATGGTCATTTTTGTAGTTTTCATTGTTTAAAAATAGTTTTGCTGGTCAAGTATTTGTCTTTGTTACTAATGTTCCTTTCCCTTCCTTTGTTCAGATTGTGAAATATTATGGTCGATGTATATAAAATTTTGAAAAAATAAAAGGGAGATAATTTATTACATTATAATATTCCTTGTCTGGTAATAAATTACAAATTTAGAACAGAAATGTTGCTAAGATGGCAGACCTTTTATTGTAGATTTTACTTTATTGAAAAAAGTTTATTATTTTGATGGTTTACTTAAAACAAAGACCTATAAACTGAATTTTAGAAAATGTAAAAAGATCCAACCAGTCAAGGAATTGGTTGAAATTAAACAATAATTTTCTTCAGGTACTTTGTATATTGCATGCACTTTGGTCTTCCATACCTGTACATGATTGCTTGTTTGTGTGAATTTGGTTTTGATGAAATGGCTGATTTTTGTTGAACTTATAATCACTTATATTTTATATTATAAAATGTACTAATATTATAAAAAATCGCAATTATGTGTATAATGCTCAAATATTTCATTGCTGTGCATAGCATTGTGTTTACACTTTATTATATTTGAAAGTTAATTTTGAATAGAATTAAGAAATTCAAACTGAATTCAATGGATAAAAAAGTTTTCATCAGACATACAAACTTGGTTATTTAACATGATATAAATTTCACTGTGTACAGGGCATGTTTCTGGAATAACATTAATAAGGGGTTATGTCAAAATGGCAATCAAAATACTCGCAAAAATTTCTGAATTTACAGTAGGTCTGTTTCAAGACAAATAATGAAAAAGAACATAATGACCGGAACTTTGTTTACATTGAAAGTAAAATAATGATTTTTTTTTCTTTTCCAGGTGAATGGGCAAGATTTTAACAATGTAAATCATGAAGATGCTGTGAACGTGATGAAGAACAGTAAAACTGTCTCACTTTACGTGGAAAGAGAGTTTCTATGACAACCGTTTCTAAGAAAGCATTTGTGACTACCGTCTCCAAGACAGTTTCTGTGACCACCATTCCAAAAGAGTTTTTGAGATTATAGACTCAGTCATTGAAGACAGAGAGTTTCCTAAAGGACAGTGTTTGAACAATACGAGAAGAGAGTTATTGTGAAGAAAACACCATTCTCAGTTTTTTTTTTAAAAGAGAAAGCAGTTGTTTTGTTGTTTAATCAGTAGTATAAAGACTGAAGTAAAAATGGTGTTGAGTTTGACAAAAGATGCTATTAGATCCCCTGTGGTGACAGGGCAAGAAACTATATGGCCAGTCTAGGGACTAGAGTTGTTTAGGGTGTAGTAATATGTCAAATAGATTTTGTTTTAACACTTAAAGTTGGCAGCATAATTATATTTTCTTTGTCTACCAATCTTATTATTTGATTGTTACAGTGGTGTTGTTGATCACACTTATAACAAAAATATATTTTATGGTATCAGATGGTATAATGTAGGTTTATATAGGTGGAATTTTTTCGTATGTCAAGTTTTAAGGAATTTATTCCATAGAATAAAATTTAAGAATGAAAATTTTCTTTATTATTTGAAAATTGGTTTATTTTATCAAATGAAAATGAAGAAAACTCTCACTTTAATGAACAAAGGGAAAATTCATTTACTTCAATAAATAAAAGATACTAGTGGCTAATTAATAATTAGTTCAGAAGGATTACAATCTTATTTTTACTATTTTAACAGGTTCAGAAGAACAAGCAACACACTAAGTTCACCGCTGCAATTTGCTTTTTTCATTTTCCATTTTTCCATTTCAATTTTTTTATACTTTACCTAAAAGTAAATTCAACAACAAAAATATAATGATCGGACATTTTTGATACTAGTTGAACTTAGGAATGATGTTTTTTTTTTCTCTATGCATTAAACTGTTGAATCTCTGCTAATATGAGGCCGTCCAAAATACAAATAGGTTGTTTTAGATGTTATGATTGTGGTTTTCTATGCATAATATATTTTTGTAAAATTTTATTGTTGTGGTTTCTTTTTTAATAATATCAGAGTAAGAGTAGAATTGTTTGGCAAATTTTGTAAAATTTGAATTTTACGATATTATACATTTTTCTTTTGAACTAGAGCAACTAATTTTTCATTTTTTTGGTCTCTTCAACAAGCCATTTATTAGTCAATATAATTCATTGTTTTCATAATCTAGTGTATATGGGTAATATTTTCAAAAGAGTATACCAAAACATTGTGATTTGTCAAAAATGTCTGAAACTATGAATTTAAAAAAATGACAAAAGTCTTCTTTTTGTGTTCTGGCATAAGTAAGGTAATTGTACCTTTAATCTTTTAGCATCTGAATTAAATGAATTCTTTTAATAACTAAATATTTAATATCACAAAAAAATTATGAAATTTCTTCTCAGAAAAACATTCATATGATGAAAAAATATTTGAAAATACTGCTGAATTGTAGAAACATTTGTGGTATACAATCACTGACTGTATAAAGCCATGTTTGTAATTTTAAACATGTTTCCATACAACTTTATTTATCATTATGACATTATGGTAATTATTTATTTATTAAGGATGTTTGCTACTCTGTTTCAAGATAACAAGCTTTTTAAAAGACTGTTCTAAAATGAAGTATATAAATAAAGGAACTAAAAAAGCAGAAAAAAATGAAGGGTCCGTGTGTTTGTTTTCAAGATATAAGCCATTGAAAATTTGGCAGGAAATGATTCTCTCTAGATTTTCATTCTTTTATCATTGGCTTCTATTTTGTTTCAAACATTATAAAAAATAACAAGGATTTTATAAGATTTTAAAATATGGCTTTTAAACTATATGTAATAAAATTATGAAAATAAAAGTAGGGGTTAGCGGGCAAAATTTTAAAATGGCAATACATGGATAAAACCAGAGGATTCGAAAATCTGGCAAAATTCAAAAACAAGAGAGCGAACATCCTTACATCATATTCAGGATGTTTGCTCCTTAGTTTTCAACTTTTCCTTGTTATTTTGTACTTTCTTTCTGGCTTGTTCATAGGATATGCATTAAAACTATGGGATACACAGGTTTAATGCATATCCTATAAACTTACTGGGTAAATAACCTAAATATTTCTCAGTTAAATTAAGAAAATTACATCTCAAATACATAAATATTATTTCATATTATATATATTTGTTCATGCACTTTAACCTTCATTTGTTTCCATATACTTTATAGGAAAAATCCTGAGAATTTTTTTCTGACAAACAATTAAAGGTATCAAAGTGTTCATATTTTATAAACAAGCACACACTCCTGTCTTTATTTCTTACATAATTTTAATGTATTTTTCATGTTCTTTTGAAAAAACATTATTTATAAATAACTAATGATCTGCAGCAAGAAACTTTAAAGTCAATTTCAATTTTCAAAAGATATATTTTAAAATTAGTTTTGTGAAAATGTTTTATATATTTACATATTTTTAATCCAGCATTCATAAACTATTGTACAGGTATACATTCCAGTTGATTTGATAGTGCAGACTGCTGTATTTTTATGCATTTAATTCATTTTCTACTTGCCAATCTACCTGATTAATAAAATATGTGCATTTTAATGTCATAAATAATTTGCATTTATACATTTTCAATTTTATGGGGATTTGAAATCTTTAACATTATCTTTTCTTTTGATCTTTGATATTTTTATCTATTTTCCATTGCAAGTTTGTGAAATTGCTTGCAATAATTTTAAGACCAAACTATTTATCTTCCTACAATTTTATGTGAATTTAAAATCTACCAAAAAGTTACAATGAAATCCTAACTTTATAGTAGTTATTTAAATTATTTAATTTTTAATTACAGTGTGTATTGTATTTTATATGCTAATTGATATATCATTTCCAAAAATTGTTAGAAAATGGATTGAATTTTAACTTCCAAGTTTCTATTAAATTAATAGAAATGAAGAAGCTGCCATTTTAAATCAGTGATTTTATCGACTTTGCATGATAGACAGTTCAGTTTATTTCCATTTATGAAATATATATTTAGTTAATGTATATGTTAATGGGATTTTTTGAAAATTCATTTTAATACCTTCAAAATTTTTAAAATAGATTTTGTTCAGTTTTCTAATGTATTATAAATTTGCAAAACAGAAAAGTTATCCTCTGCATGCAATGTGTTTAGAAAAGTTTTTTAAATTTCTAACATCCAGTTAAGAATGTTCTTCAAAAAAAGGTTGTCTTCATTTTAATCCATGTTTTGTTTTGCTAATTTAATTATTTTGTTTTGTAACTAATTTATTGTTGTAAAAATATTGTTAAAAATTTTGCATTTGTCATTCATTTGTAAATCCATTATTTCATTGATCAAAATCGGCAAATGAAATTGTTATGTAAATTGAAAATAAAAACTTGAAGACATAGTCTTGCTTTCTTTTAAAGTTGCTTAAAACATGAATTAGAAATTTAGAAATAGCTCATTTATGAAAAAAGGTAACAAAATCTTCAGATATTTAAGTGAAAATGATGAAAATGAACCTTTTGGCAATAAGTTCAAGCAAGGTAACCAAGATGTCTTACAAAATAATTAACATAATTTGTTGAAAGCCATGCATGTTGTTGCCTTTTACAGTTTAATTTTTCCAGTCTACTCATAGTTGAGAAAATATTAAATGGAAGGATAGACCAGACCCGATGCCCCTTAAGAAGACTAGAATCAAACGACAATAAACTAGAATATTTTGTGAACTACACTATTTATAGCTCACATGAACAGCTGACCAGAAGGTGATATAAAAGTCTGGAAGCGAAATTTCAGCAGAAAATTGGTTACCACTAGTAATTAAGAAACTCCTGTAATCACCAGAAGATATGTCACACTGAAATTACTTGTCTGCTTTTATTCATTACATGTATGCATCAGTTAAATGTTGGATGTATTTGAGATCATGGTCTTGCTACATTAATATTGAATTAAAATCAAGAATTGTCTCTAGAGGTAATGTTTTGGTCCAAATGGAATGATTTTACAAGGGTGACCTTATGTTTATCCAGTTAGTGAATGCTGTGGCATAGAATTTATGGACTACTTTTGGGTTTTCTAAAACACATTTTGAAAAACCTTACGCTTGAACAAACTTATCCCTGGGCTTCCAAGTGTTTTATTTGCTATAAAGTCAGGATTACCACCAAATGATTGTACATGGTATGAATTGTGAAAATAGCCATAAGTATATTAAATAAATGAATTCATCATGCGTGCAGAGATGAATTAATATACAAAAATTTTCATGTGGGATCATCGATCGATCAAATATCACTTAATATAAGCATGGAAGTAAAATGAAATATAATACTTCCATGATATCAGGGACTTGGGGAAGTTAATTACACACTAGTAACGTTAAACTTTTATATTGATACCTAATATTATACATAACATTAATTTTTGTCTCGCCTTGACGGATTCAAAAAACGAGACAAAGGTATGCTGTTGGCAGCGTCAACAATGTATTAGTTTGTGATTAGGTTAGTTTATTGGGAACCACTAGCGGTAGGTCAATGATATTTGATATGCAGTTGTATTAACATTTGCACATCTCATTTCAATGGAGACTATTTGACCCCGCCCCCTCAGTCATGGTCTATTGACTTTGAAACTTTTGCTTTCTTAACACCTATTTGTGGCTCTGGCAAAATAGCGATTTATGTAGAGTTCTGCTATTTTGCTGGTCTTCATTCAGATTTTCAGTATATATATTAGGAATAGAAAGGAATATAGAAACATACATTTTAATAAGAAATCTCTAAAAAAAATATGTTTTTAAAGATTGTAATGCAAAGCATGCATATTAAAATTTATATTCTTATTTTTGAGCCTGCGACTTCTGTCACAGAAAATGAGACATAGATATAGCGATCAGGCGTTTGCGGCATAAACTAACTAGTTATAAGCTTAATATTTCAGAAAGTTGAAGACCTGGATGCTTCATACTTTGTATATAGATGCCTTATGTTATGAAGTTTCTGTCTGTCATTTGTCCATTGTCCTTAACCTAATTTTCATGGTTCAGTGACTACTTGAAAAGAAAGTTAAGATTTTTGTAATGTTTGGTATGTGCGTACCTTGCAAGGTCCTCACGCCTGTCAGACAGTTTTCACTTGACCTTGACCTCATTTCACGGTTCAGTGAACAAAGTTAAGTTTAAAATAACAAGCTTTTTAAAAGACTGTTCTAAAATGATAGTTTATAAATAAAGGAACTAAAAAGCAGAAAAAAATGAAGGGTCCTTGTGTTTGTTTTCAAGATATAAGCCATTGAAAATTTGGCAGGAAATGATTCTCTCTAGATTTTTCATACTTTTATCATTGGCTGCTATTTTGTTTCAAAAATTATAAAAAAATAACAAGGATTTTATAAGATTTTAAAATATGGCTTTTTAAACTATATGTAATAAAATTATGAAAATAAAAGTAGGGGTTAGCGGGCAAAATTTTTTAATGACAATACATGGATAAAACCAGAGGATTCCGAAAATCTGGCAAAAATTCAAAAACAAGAGGAGCGAACATCCTTACATCATATTCAGGATGTTTGCTCCTTAGTTTTTCAACTTTTCCTTGTTATTTTGTACTTTCTCTCAGGCTTGTTCATAGGATATGCATTAAAACTATGGGATACACAGGTTTAATGCATATCCTATAAACTTACTGGGTAAATAACCTAAATATTTCTCAGTTAAATTAAGAAAATTACATCTCAAATACATAAATATTATTTCATATTATATATATTTGTTCATGCACTTTAACCTTCATTTGTTTCCATATACTTTATAGGAAAAATCCTGAGAATTCTTTTTCTGACAAACAATTAAAGGTATCAAAGTGTTCGTATTTTATAAACAAGCACACACTCCTGTCTTTATTTCTTACATAATTTTAATGTATTTTTCATGTTCTTTTGAAAAAACATTATTTATAAATAACTAATGATCTGCAGCAAGAAACTTTAAAGTCAATTTCAATTTTCAAAAGATATATTTTAAAAATTAGTTTTGTGAAAATGTTTTTATATATTTACATATTTTTAATCCAGCATTCATAAACTATTGTACAGGTATACATTCCAGTTGATTTGATAGTGCAGACTGCTGTATTTTTATGCATTTAATTCATTTTCTACTTGCCAATCTACCTGATTAATAAAATATGTGCATTTTAATGTCATAAATAATTTGCATTTATACATTTTCAATTTTATGGGATTTGAAATCTTTAACATTATCTTTTCTTTTGATCTTTGATATTTTATCTATTTTCCATTGCAAGTTTGTGAAATTGCTTGCAATAATTTTAAGACCAAACTATTTATCTTCCTACAATTTTTATGTGAATTTAAAATCTACCAAAAAGTTACAATGAAATCCTAACTTTATAGTAGTTATTTAAATTATTTAATTTTTAATTACAGTGTGTATTGTATTTTATATGCTAATTGATATATCATTTCCAAAAATTGTTAGAAAATGGATTGAATTTTAACTTCCAAGTTTCTATTAAATTAATAGAAATGAAGAAGCTGCCATTTTAAATCAGTGATTTTATCGACTTTGCATGATAGACAGTTCAGTTTATTTCCATTTATGAAATATATATTTAGTTAATGTATATGTTAATGGGATTTTTTTGAAAATTCATTTTAATACCTTCAAAGTTTTTGAAAATAGATTTTGTTCAGTTTTCTAATGTATTATAAATTTGCAAAACAGAAAAGTTATCCTCTGCATGCAATGTGTTTAGAAAAGTTTTTTAAAATTTCTACCATCCAGTTAAGAATGTTCTTCAAAAAAAGGTTGTCTTCATTTTAATCCATGTTTTTGTTTTGCTAATTTAATTATTTTGTTTTGTAACTAATTTATTGTTGTAAAAATATTGTTAAAATTTTGCATTTGTCATTCATTTGTAAATCCATTATCTCATTGATCAAAATACGGCAAATGAAATTGTTATGTAAATTGAAAATAAAAAACTTGAAGACATAGTCTTGCTTTCTTTTAAAAGTTGCTTAAAACATGAATTAGAAATTTAGAAATAGCTCATTTATGAAAAAAGGTAACAAAATCTTCAGATATTTAAGTGAAAATGATGAAAATGAACCTTTGGCAATAAGTTCAAGCAAGGTAACCAAGATGTCTTACAAAATAATTAACATAATTTGTTGAAAGCCATGCATGTTGTTGCCTTTTACAGTTTAATTTTTCCAGTCTACTCATAGTTGAGAAAATATTAAATGGAAGGATAGACCAGACCCGATGCCCTTAAGAAGACTAGAATCAAACGACAATAAACTAGAATATTTTGTGAACTACACTATTTATAGCTCACATGAACAGCTGACCAGAAGGTGATATAAAAGTCTGGAAGCGAAATTTCAGCAGAAAATTGGTTACCACTAGTAATTAAGAAACTCCTGTAATCACCAGAAGATATGTCACACTGAAATTACTTGTCTGCTTTTATTCAGTACATGTATGCATCAGTTAAATGTTGGATGTATTTGAGATCATGGTCTTGCTACATTAATATTGAATTAAAATCAAGAATTGTCTCAAGAGGTAATGTTTTGGTCCAAATGAAATGATTTTTACAAGGGTGACCTTGTGTTTATCCGAAGTTAGTGAATGCTGTGGCATAGAATTTATGGACAACTTTTTGGGTTTTCTAAAACACATTTTGAAAAACCTTACGCTTGAACAAACTTATCCCTGGGCTTCCAAGTGTTTTATTTGCTATAAAGTCAGGATTACCACCAAATGATTGTACATCTGGTAGAGGTTAAATTACATAGTATGAATTGTGAAAATAGCCATAAGTATATTAAATAACGGAATTCATCATGCGTGCAGTGATGAATAAATATACTGAAAATTTTCGTGTGGAATCATCGATCGATCAAATGTCAATTATCAGCATGGAAGTAAAATGAAATATAATACTTCCATGATATCAGGGACTTGGGGTAGTTAATTACACACTAGTAACGTTAAACTTTTATATTGATACCTAATATTATACATAACATTAATTTTTGTCTCGCCTTGACGGATTCAAAAAACGAGACAAAGGTATGCTGTTGGCAGCGTCAACAATGTATTAGTTTGTGATTAGGTTAGTTTATTGGGAACCACTAGCGGTAGGTCAATGATATTTGATATGCAGTTGTATTAACATTTGCACATCTCATTTCAATGGAGACTATTTGACCCCGGCCCCTCAGTCATGGTCTATTGACTTTGAAACTTTTGCTTTCTTAACACCTATTTGTGGCTCTGGCAAAATAGCGATTTATGTAGAGTTCTGCTATTTTGCTGGTCTTCATTCAGATTTTCAGTATATATATTAGGAATAGAAAGGAATATAGAAACATACATTTTAATAAGAAATCTCTAAAAAAAATATGTTTTTAAAGATTGTAATGCAAAGCATGCATATTAAAATTTATATTCTTATTTTTGAGCCTGCAACTTCTGTCACAGAAAATGAGACATAGATATAGCGATCCGGCGTTTACGGCATAAACTAACTAGTTATAAGCTTAATATTTCAGAAAGTAGAAGACCTGGATGCTTCATACTTTGTATATAGATGCCTTATGTTATGAAGTTTCTGTCTGTCATTTGTCCATTGTCCTTAACCTAATTTTCATGGTTCAGTGACTACTTGAAAAGAAAGTTAAGATTTTTGTAATGTTTGGTATGTGCGTACCTTGCAAGGTCCTCACGCCTGTCAGACAGTTTTCACTTGACCTTGACCTCATTTCACGGTTCAGTGAACAAAGTTAAGTTTTCATGGTCAAGTTCATATCTCAAATACTATAAGCAAAGGGTCTACTATATTTGGTGTACGGAATGATTGTAAGGTGTACATGTCAAACTGGCAGGTGTCATCTGACCTTGACCTAATTTTCATGGTTCAGTGGTTAAGTTTTTGTGTTTTGTTCTGTTTTTCTAATACTGTATGCAATAGGTCAAATATATTTGGTGTATGGAAATATTTTACGATAAAAAGTTAAATCACAAAAATACTGAACTCCAAGGAAAATTCAAAACAGAAAGTCCCTAATCAAATGGCAAAATCAAAAGCACAAACACATCAAACGAATGGAGAACAACTGTCATGTTCCTGACTTGGTACTGGCATTTTCTTATGTAGAAAATGGTGGATTGAACCTGGTTTTATAGCGCTAAACCTCTCACTTGTATGACAGTCGCATCAAATTCCATTATATTGACAACGATGTACATGTCAGTCTGACATGTTTTATTTGACATTGACCTTTTTTCACGGTTCATTGCTCAATATTATGGTTTTGTGTTTTGGTCTGTTTTTCTTAAGCTATAAGCAATAGATCAACAATATTTGGTGTATGGAATTATTGTGAGGTTTATATGTCTGTCTGGTAGGTATCATCTGACCTTGGCCTCATTTTCATGGTTCTGGTTCATTTGTCAATGTTAAGTTTTTCTGGTTAAATTTGTTTCTTAGATACTATGTGCAATTATAGGTCAACTATCTTTGATCCATGGAATGATTGTAAGGTGTTCATTTTGTCTGGCAGGGTTTGTCTTACCTTGATCTCATTTTCATGGTTCATTGGTCAGTATGAAATTTTGATGGTTTGGTCTGTTTCTTGTATACTATAAGCAATAGGTCAACTCTATTCGGTGTATGGAATGATTGTAAGGTGTACATATTTTTCTGCCTTGGTTTATCTGACCTTGATCTCATTTTTTTGGATCATGTTAAGTTTATATAATATTTGTTGTAAAATTTTATATTTAGGACTATCAACATAAAATCAATGGTCAGTAAAGCAGGCGAGACATTTTAGCGTGTGCACTCTTGTTAAAAATTATAATAAAAATATCCCATAAGTTTTGATATTAAAAATAAAATTCAACAAACTCAAAATGCTTTACAAGTGTTGCAAAACCAGTGCCTTGCTTTTTGTGCATTTTTTAGTTTGCACAAGAAAGATGTTGCCATTGCAGACATGAACTGCACATAACACTTTTGCGTCTGCATTTCGTTTGCAGATATATACATTACTTTAACTTTATAATAAATGCTGTCAATATATTGCCATGCATCGTCCTGTACAATAATAGCTTTTTTATATTCATTAGTTTGTCTGTACATGAACTTGAAACCATGTCAGGGCGGGGTATTTATGTGTTCCTCTGCTATCACCAGACCGTCACCAACCGCTGACTGCAATTTCTTTTCTAAGGTAATCAAGTCGGTCTCTTTAGACGGTTATTTATCAAACGGAATGCACTTTGTTTTCGGTGCCCGCTTTTTTAATCCTTTGACAGTTTGTGTACTTCCTTTGATTTGGTCTCTCGCGTTTTTTTTTTTTTCATTGTAGGTGATAAAACTAAACTCGAGATCAATTCTGTAGAGTTCAAAATAACATTTTCATGTTGATTGTCATCTCTCTTCGATTCGATTTTTACAAGCTCTTCATATGGGTTGAACTTAGCGTTAAGTTCAAGTTCAACTTTTTCTGACAACGAATATCGCCTTCCATTTTCGAACGGCAATGCTCAACATAAACTTAACATGTTTAATGCTAAGTACATGTACATGTTATTTCGTGAGTGAAGTTCACCAATAGTCAATAAACCACATAATGAAGGCAAAGCCAGGATTAAAATTAGGTTACGGACATCTAGCCATACATATCATTTGTGCATAAATAATTTTAATAAAACGTTTATTTCATATAGTCTAAAAAATCTGCAATAAGACCGGCAAAATATCACAACTCTATTAAAATCGATATTTTGCCGGAGCCGGCAAAATAGCGCAAATGAGGCTATTTTGCCGGAGCATTGTCAAGAATCAGTCCGGTCAAGTTTGCGCATGCGTGAATTCAGATACCCTACATGGATAAAATCGTTATATAGAAGTTATATGGAAAATAATCTTTACAAGACGATATTCAGTTTTCTTCTCAGTGGTTTTCTTAGCTGCTGCGATCCCCAGAATCCTTAATGTGTCTTCTTTTTAATGATATAAATTATTTTAAAATAAAGTTTGAACTTCTTGCAACAAATTTGGATTTTTTACAGTGATGTCAAATGGCTTACTTTTGCCGTTATTCTTACAGGAAAATGTCATTATTCGGAAGAGTGGTCAGCTTTGAAAAAATAAATAAAATACTTTTACTTATGATATACCTTAGCTGCTGCGACCAAGAAAAAGATGAAAAGTTAAAGCTTAACGTGGTGTAGTTTATTTTCAAATTGGTTATTTTCTTCTTGCTCCAAATTTGATTTAAAAGTAGGCGATTTTTGTTTTTTTCTATCAATTTCTATTTGACAACAGGATACATCGTGTGTAAACAGATAAAAAAATTGTTATACAATCGTGTTTATACAGTCATGCTGAGACATAATATATTCCCAGAGTCATGTAATATAGTGTAAACGACATTTTGTATAAACTTGATTTAGGGTTGAAGGAATAGCAAAACACTATATAATTATAATTAACGTTTTTTTTATAATTAAAGACAAGGATTTGTATATCTCACTATACACATCCTTGTTGAAGATGATTAGATTTTAAGTTATTTTTTGTTTCTGTTTTCACGTGGTTATAACCGAAAATTAATAAATATATCATTAGAATGCAATCAAAATCTAAAACGCATTATTTTAAATAAATGCTTGTTCATCTGGAAGTTTTGTCAATACACAATCATATTTTTTTTCAATGGCATTAAATGGTTTCTATTCACATTTAATTTTTTAAAAAAAGAAGAAGATGTTGTATGATTGTCAATCAGACAACTGGCTCGTTTTCTTGACAATCCCTAGATAATCTTTTTTGAGGCAAATTTAACACGATTTGAATACACAATCATATTGGAGAACAATTCCATTTCGTCGCACTTTAAAGAGTGCATAAAAACAACATTTAGAATACTCCACGAATTCGACCACTTGATACGGCAAGATGAAATCTAATAATATATCTTACATCAAACCGAGTTTCTGTCATTTAATTTCTTGAAACTAAATACACGAATAATAATATGTGCGCACAATAAATTGGAAAGTTTGCACCTTTCAAGACCCGTTAAATAGTTTTGAAATACATTCATTACTTAAATTATACATTCGCCGTCAAAAAGAAACTTGTTGATGACAAAAATAATCAAAACGAAAAGTGTATAAAATGAACAAAAAAACAAAAAACTACTTTTTATTAAATTCCCTTTGTCAATTTTTTATCACTAGCTTTTCATCTCAATTAAAATTTATTGAATCGAAACAATATTAAATAAAAAAATCAATAATTTCTTCACAAAACGATAAAGATTGTTAGCTTTGAACAGGTACTTGTATGACAATTAACATGTCAGCTTCAGGGTATATACCTGTGGATATATGGTGGAAACGATGCTGGAAGCTTGTATGTTTTCTGTTTCTTGTTTAACTTCTCTATTGTTTGCGTCGTAGATGTTGATATAATGTGAGATATTAGGTAAATATCCACGAGATGACCTACCCTCCACCCACAAAATTCACAAGATAATAGAGGGTTCTGTACGCTTTAAAAGCTTTAAACCCCCGTTCCTTATATATATGTCTCTGGTTTAACTTAGAAGTAAATACAATAATTTACAAAATAAGACGATGTGGTAAAATTGGCAATGAGACAACTTGTCACCATAGACCAAAGGACGTGGTTGAAAGCAACTATAAGTTACTGTACGGCCTTTATCAATGAGCTAAACCCATATCGTATAGTAAGCTTTATAGGATAGAATTGAGAATGGAAACGGTAAATGTGTTAAAAGAGACAACAACCCGACCAAAGAGCAGAAAACAGCCCAAAGCCACCAATGGGTCTTCAACGCAGCGCGAGAATATCCCGCACCCGCAGGCGGTCTTCAGCTGGCCCCTACACAATAATGTATACTAGTTCAGCGAAAAGAACGCCACACCAAACTCCGAAACATATAAATGAACCAAAATTTAAAAAAAAAGCACACAAGACTAACAAAGGCTAGAGGTCCCTGACTTGGGACAGGCGCAAAAATGCGGCGGGGTTAAACATGTTTAGACAGATCTCATGTTAATTGTCGAAACAATTAAAACGGAAAAAAACACGAACTGGTTTATGCTAAAACAATAACAACAAGAAAATAAATATTTCAGACAGCAAGAAACGACAACCACATAATTACAAGTAATTTGTTCCTGACTTAAAACAGAACTATAAACCGTGGCATGCGGCGGGGTTAAACATGTTTGTGAGTGCTCAAATCTATCTTAATCCCACTGAACCTGGGGCTGTGGTATAAAAGCACAACACAAGACCAAACTGTTGAAATTAGTAGGAAAAGGTTTCCTTGTCAGATGGGCACGAAACTTAAAAAAAAAACTATCTACAGAAGACAAAAGATCTAAAGTACCGATCTGAAGATAAATTATCTACCAGTACACATCCAACATACATATAAAAATAAAGAGATGTGGTATGATTGCCAATAAGACAAATATCCACCAAAGTTCAAATGAAGTGGACGTAATCAATATTATAGGCAATCGTACGGCCTTCAACAATGAGAAATACATACCATATAGTCGGCTATAAAAGGCCCCAACATGAAAAATATGAAACTATTCAATTGAGAAAACTAACGACCTAATTTATAACAAAACAATTTACGAAAAACAAATATGACAGACATTAACCAACAACAGTTCATTTAACTCGAGGAATTGTGCTCACGGTTATCCTCACTCAATGTATACTGTTAAATTCAATAATTATGACATGACTGTCAATGGATGTTTAAAATTAAATAAAATGACAGACATTCCGAATTCTCGAGGTACCCGTTTTATATATATATAAAAAAAGAACCGTAAGACAACGGCTTTTCGGCCAATTATATGTGAAATAGTTGAACTAAGATTTCAATTGCATTTCAGTCAGTTTGATGCTCAATTCATTTTGAATAAGGATATCTATTTTTATCTATATGAATTTTCATTTACCAATTTGGGTAAAACACCTCGCGCCGTTTCAATGTTTCAACTGGGACTAATACACTAATTCAGTAGTCCCAGGTTTCAACAAAGATCGAATAGGAACTCATGCCTTCAATTAATTTTACAAACTGCACCAAAATACAGAAATATTTTATCGATAACATCTGGTATTGGTTTTCACTGAAATTATCTTTACAGACCAGCGGGTGTTAAACCCTTAATTGTGCGTCTTATCGCATATGTCAAATTAGCAAGTGACCCCATATGGAGCGAGGACGGGTTATCGTCCTTGTCGATACAAATAATTGTTTTCAAATTGGGTTATGTCCCTTAAACCGGACAGATTCTTGGCAATGTCGGCAAAATAGCCACTGCCTTAAAATAATTCTAACTGCTCTTTTTGAAATTTTAGTAAACTGTCAATTACATGTAAAAACTTGTTACAGTTTCCCCATACTGAACAACAGTAATCCAAATGTGGAAGAATATAAGCATTGTAAAATAAAATTCGTGCATTATGATTCAAGTATTTCTTGATTCTTTTCAGTAATGATAATGAAGAATTAACTTTTTTGATAACATAATTAATATGATCATATACCAAGACAGAATTGCGTCAACAACAATACCAAGGACCTTTTCACAGTGACGTAAGTACTCGAATACTATCCAGTCAGGTTATGTTCAAGTTGTTAATCATTATCCAATCAGATCAAAGAAACGAGATGATCGACAGAAGTGGGAAGTAATTGACAAACGCGAAATCGAGAAGTTGAAAACGAGAAAAGTGAAAATGCAAAAACGAGAAGTGAAACCATTTCGCGCTTTTTGCGTTTTCGCATTTTCGACTTTGCGTTTTCGCATATTTTGACTTCGCGTTTTCGTCACAAAATATATTGATATATAAATCTATAGTAACATTGAATTTACGGTCATAGCACACTTCTTAAACAATTGAGGCGAAGGGGGTCTAGGGATGTGCACCAGCGGGATTTTAGTTACGCCCTATATATAGATACATTATTCAATAATTTTCCTCATTCATATATATGAATTAGAAATTTGGGGAAACGAAAACCCCAGATACCAAAAAAAAAAAATAAATTACCATTACATTTTTGGAAAAACAGTAGCAAATGCATAGTATTATACAATATGCAATAAACATGCGGCTTTTTACCGGGAGCTTGGGATTTAGCTTTATGCATTTATAGCGTAATATCATTTGTTCTATAGTAAGCCCCGATGTAGTGTCCCTTTGAAGTAAAAGTTCAATTGAATCGGTATCAGAGGCGGATTTTGGTGGGGTGTAGGCTGGGGGATTGGGCGCCCCTTATAGAGCTACACATATGTTTATGCATAGACTTTTTACACGTCCAACTCCTAACGTTGTCTTGCCGGTGGGTCTTTCTTTAAAAAAAACCTGGACCCGCTAGAAACGATCATGATGCTTAATGAATTTTATACCAGTTCATTATTAACCTTTAAAGATGCGTATAATTTCATGTAAACAAGTAAAAAATTAATTTTGATTTGGATTCAATAAATGCCGAAGTCCTTAAATGTTTGCATTTCTCTGTATTTTTATGATTTCGTCATTCTTCAACAATATCAAAAACAGACCCTGCTTGCAAAAAACCCACCATGAGCCAATTTTTCTAATAAAAAAAATATATCTTAAGAACTAGTCGGTGAAACTTACCTCACAAAACCTATTCATCATACATAAAAAAAAAACAACAAAACTTATGACCATTTCAAAATACGATTTTGAAAGCTGAGTGAAAATAATCTGTGATATAAATTTTCTTCCGGGGTTTAAAAGAAAAATTCTTATTTTTTAGACATTAACGCGGCTGTCAAAGAGAGCAGCCTTTTTTCTTTGTAATTGTAAGTTTACGTTACGTTTACGATCATCTTTGTGAAACGCTCGTAGCTAAAATCTTAATTACGTTTAACGTAATTAGCTTAATCGTAAACGCAAATCGTACGTTTGTTTGTGAAACGATAGCCTGGTGTGTTGTCGTAAATTCATGGGCGGTGTCCGTTGTTATTCTGCGGTTTTCATGTTGTAATGTACTATTATATTATTTATTTATGTATTTCTCTGTGCTGAGTGTTCTTGCGTTTGTTTGCACTGTATTCCTGTCACGTAGTGCTGTCATTTTAGCGTTTTTTTTAACATTGCCATATAAGTTGGAGGTTTGGCTAGCCATAAAACCATGCAGGTTCAACCCACCATTTAAAGGCATTTTTTCTTAAAATGTCCTGTACCAGGTCAGAAATATGGCAGTTATTATCTACAGTCCGTTTCTATGTATGTTGGCGTTTGCTTTTGTTGTAGTTCAGTGTTTCTGTTGTTCCGTTGTTTTCCTCTTATAGTTGATGTGTTTCCCTCGGTTTTAGTTTGTTACCCGGATTTGTTTTCGTTAATCGAATTATGACTATTGAACAGCGGCATAGTATTACTACGGTTGCCTTTATTTCGCCCTATAGAATATGAAACTTTGAAAGGCAAAAAACGCGATCAGGCGAAATGGCCTTAACCAGCCCCAACGTAACCTGAAAAATAGGGAAGTGATCACTATCTTTACTGCCTCCATCAATAAAAACTGACCGCCACGAAATAGCACAATAGTGCTGAAAGTGGCGTTCAACATCAATCAATCAATCTATCTGCTGTGAATTTAAAAAAATACTCTGGTTAAGTCCCCATTGGTGTCTCGGGAATATAAATATGGTATTTTATATCTTCTTCCGATTGGCAGTAAAACTCTTGCAAAAGTGGGGCGCTCGTTTGACTGTGCAGGATGAACAAGTACACAGCCACGTCCGGTATGAATGGTGACGTCAAATCCGATGCCTCGTGTAGAGAGAGTGACACGCTTTCTGTACATTTAGTTCATTGCAACAAGTCTTTGAGGGATCTGTAGGTGGCCTTTGTGCAAAGCAATATTTCTGTACCTATTTAATATACCCTTATTTTCCAGTGGCAGTCCAAATTTCCACGACCTTCGTCCCAGATTGCCTCTATTACAGGACCTACCTATTGTATTTATTGTTAATTTGTTCTTGTCCCGAATATGCATGGACTAATTGCCACTGGAAGTTAAGCAACAAACATCAACCAATCAACTCTGGTAAAGTTAAGCAAAAAAAAAAATACAACAGAACTCTCATTTTAAATTCTGATAGTATTATTTCGATTCTAATAGGACAAATACAGTAATTTAAAAAAGTGAAGCGAGGGTGGGTATGCCGTGTGTGTGGCTGTTCTAAGTTACCCCTGTAAAATATAGCTAAAAATTTCCAATAAATCTATAGCTTGAATGAATTATTTCTTGAATAACCGCTAGAAAAAATGTGTTTAATTCTTTTAATTGTCAACCCCATCATTTGTCATGTTTAATTTACATCTTTTTCTCGTAAGCTACCGTCAAATCTACAGCTGACATTTCGTAACTAAGAAGCCGCCAAGTTGACTTGCTGAAATCAGTAAATGTGCGAATAATGCAGTAGTATAGAAAATAAAACAACACCTACCTCAAAACTCCATTTTAATGGAATATTAACCGAATTTGGAGGGTTCACGTAACGGACAAAATCTTCAGTTTTAGCGTTTTCATTATGACGTCATGTTTTGAAATGACTTTAATGCGCCAAAAGCATTAATGGAATTTCGCGGAATTGTATTTTATTTTGATTTGTACATTTTCCCAAGCTCTAATGCATTCATTATTTTCGTTAAGCATCAGAATAAGAATAAAGGTTCTTTTTTTTCAATTACAATTTTTTACACAGCGAAATCGGCATAGCGTTTGCACATAGGTTACGATACACATGTATTTCGTGGGAGGTATATTTTAACAGCCATTATTATGTACAAAAAAGTCATCATTCTATGAGTCTGCGCTAAGCATAGATATATCGAGAATTTTATAACGGTGTTGTTTACAAAGCGAAAGAAGCACGTCGTATTAGAATGGTATACATCAACTCCTAAAAATGACAATAACACTTTATCACTGAATTTTGTACGTCTGAAGCATTTTTGGGGATTTACCTTCATCAAGAATGCTCAAACACAAACGCATGAGAGCAAAGGATGTATCACGAAGCCCTATATATATGAGGGTCTAGATGGGGTCCTTCAATTCTGTATTCTTTAATTTTTAGGCCATTTTCTCTATTCTTCATACTTTTGCCCGTTATTCTGTATTCTTTATATTATAGCACATCATTATTCTCTATTCTTTATTTTTGGTCCATTTTCTCAATTCTTTATATTTTTACCCATTTTTGATTATTCTGTAAACCCCATCCACACCCACATATATAAACATGCGAAGACCTATATGGCAAAATTGGACCTAAAATAGCCAAATTCATCTAATGTCAACTTTCCCTGAGGGAGTTTGAACCGTAGTTATTTTATGTTATAAACAAAAATACCCACTATTCTATAAATAAATAGAAGCAATAGATTATATGTCAATGAAACAGCAACCCTAAAAATCAAAACAAAGGCAACTAGAGGTCAACATATGGGTTCAACAACAGACAAGTGAATGTACTGACTTGCTCCAAGTCTAGAAAGACTGTGATTAAACAGTCTTTCAAATATCTGGTTTATTTTTAGTTGTTTAATCAATACATTGAAAAATAACACTATGATTAATGCATTTAAAAGAATTGTAAATACATAACTAGAAGGGTGATCTGAAATCAGACTAGGGAAGTAACCAAAATCAAAATCCAGAAACTTGAACAGTATATATTTTGGCCTCATCAGGTTGACCTTGGTATGTATTACAGCCTATGTACAATGTACCTCTATTGTCAATATCTACAGAGTTTGGAAAATGGATACCTAACTGATCCTTAGTGTTCAGGTAATGAATGCACTGTCCTGAAGTGTTGAGGATATGAATCATGTGTTTATGCCTATTTGTAATTATAATATTGTCTGATTTTGTAGCCACTAAATCTTTAGGTTTCAAAGTTTGTCTCTTGTTTAAATCTGGATTGCCGATGTATATCCATCTCACTTCATTTGTTTTATCTAGTGCCACTATCCTACCACTCCCTTCATCATTGAGGATATCAATCACATATATCTTACTGTCATTGTCTGTAGTTATTCTATAAGGAAGGGTAAAGATAGGTTTTCCTTTGGTGTCGGTGTGGTACACTTTTTCCTTTTTTCCATCCATATCCATCATGATGACTTGTCCTGGACCACTGACGTGGTATGATTTGTCTCTTGCGCCCACCAATATTTTATTATTACTTGTTACATGGACACCACGAGTTATTAAAGGATTTACACTGTACTGTGTTGATTCCACTTTCATGGTTCTATAGAAAAGTATTTTAAGGTTAGATTCCCTTGTAGAAAGGAGTATGTCACCTGATGGCAGTAATGCCATGTTATATATATCTATTTTAAAAGTGTGCATCTCATGTAATGATTTATTTGTCAGTTTCACTTGTTGTAGCTTTTGGTTTATAGAATGACTTATCCATGTTGATGCATCACCACAGCAGACTAAATTTTCAACAAGTGGAAACACTGTTTTATAGTGGTTTATCACTTTTAATTCAAATTGTTTTTGGTCATCATCATTTTCAACTAATGACCCGAGATAGAAATCCTCAACTAATTGTTTTCCTGGTACAAATTTTGGTAACTTTTTAAATGTAGTTTGAACATATTCAGTGCTTTGATTTCTTGAAGTTTTCTCCACTGAATATATGCTGAACACTTGGTTAGCATTATTGGAATTTAAAGCATGGCTTAAATTCTTCTTTCTAAAGTCTAAATCTTTGTCAATCTTCTCTGATCTATTTTCTGCATCATTCACAGTTTTCATCAAAACTTCCTTTCTCTGATTGAGTTCTTTCAAAAGTTTATTGGTATGCATTTCAACTTCATCCTTTAAATCTTTTCCTCGGCTGAGAATATTCTGCTCTTCTAAATCATATTTAATATCTTCGGAAGATTTAAAATTTCCCAGTTCAGCTAATACTTTCATATTTTGTACTATTTTCTGGTCAATCTCAGAACTGAAAGTTTCTACAGTTTTTATGGTAAGTTCATATCCTTTAGCTAATTCAATCATCTTGTGTTTATCATGTTTATCAGGTATGTCTGTAATACACAAAGGGCAGACAACTACTTCACAAGATTGACAAAATAAGCAACAGTTTTGTCCTGCATGAATCAGAATTCCACATGGAATGTTACTTAAATCCAGTTTATCCTTTGTTTGTTGCTGATGAGAAGCAATGTCCGCAATGTCTATGATTGTATGCTGGTCAGTAGATTTCACTTTTTTATGAAGTTTCTGACATTTTGTACACAAGAGAAAGTTACACAGTAAACATTTCCATTTGATCTCATTAGATTCCTCACACATCTGGCAGGACATCGGAACTTGTCCCTTCTGAAGAGATTTTGATAACGCCATCATGTAGATCTAAGTTTTTTAACGTCCATTTTGGCTTTAATTTTGTTCACATTACAAACAAGGAAATTTTATATCACATGATTATTTAAATATGTTTTTTCCTCTCAAGGTACAATGATATTATTTGATCTGTTATATCTCATTATGAATAATGGCTATCAATAGAATAACTGCCCATATTACATATTATACTTACAGGGAACAATGTTTAAATTTGATGAATTTTAGTGTTAATAGGATATTACTACTCAGAGATGTACTTGTGTTTATCCAATACTTAAACTGTCTTCCTGATGTTAAATTTTCTCGTATCTAAACACTTTTAGAAAAAAGATGTTTGTAAAGTTCATATTAGGAAGAAAAAACTGTTTTCAATTGATCAGACTGATTCAGCTTACCGTACATAGGAATATTTTCGTGTGTGTCTAATTTTTTCAATGTTTGCGCAATTTTACAGCAAAATGAATCCTAAAGAAACATCTCACTGTCCTTTCAAATGCAAATGTACAGGACTGCGAAACATGAACAATGTGCAAGGAGAAGATTAACCTGCCACTTCTAAGACTCAAATTGTGACCAAAACACGATGCGAAAACAACCTGATGTACGTATTTGATTGACAATACTAGGGAGATAGGATAAAATATGATCTAACAGACAACATTTTAGTAAGGAACATACCTCCTTAACTTGATGCAAAAATTAGAATTAAAGTACATATACTCTCACTTGTTATAGAACTCAACTTAACCAGCAACCCGAATAATTCAGTCTATACTCTGCTTCTATGCTAAATTAACGACTAAAAGCTTTGTTAATGAAAAATCGTAAATCATTTGGAATCAGCTCCGGATTACGTCAAGTCACAAGCTAATTGGCCTTCTCATCCAGAGAGTGCCAATCAAAATCCTTGATTCGTGACAGGTTATTATCATATAAAGTGTAAAGGTGTGAAGGTTAATCACACAGAAGGACTGAATTATTAGGGTTACTTGACTAGTTGAAATAATGGTGATAAACAATTGTGTTAACATTGCATTGACAAAACTTAATTGAAAAATGGTTACTTGCTTTTAGAAACATATACAGGATATACATGCTTGACTTCCGGGATCGAAATTGAAATAAAGGTCATTAGTTTCTTAAAGCACCAATTACTTTAAAATGAGGGATGATTTTATTTTGTTAAACGGATTAGATGGGGTTGATCTTCTACATGAGTACTGGCTTTACTTAAAACAGTGAAATGATAAAAATTAAGTTAATAGCATCTTTAAATCATGAGGGAACGGGAGTAAGTTATGA
The DNA here is from genome assembly GCA_017311375.1 of Mytilus coruscus. NCBI lineage: Eukaryota > Metazoa > Mollusca > Bivalvia > Mytilida > Mytilidae > Mytilus > Mytilus coruscus. Next base: position 77,614,814 of record CM029595.1, on the reverse strand, counting down.
TTTAATTTTCTAAATAAAATGAACGAATCGGTTAATCAATAACCCCATCAAAAAATAATAAACGTTGTTAAACTAATGGAAATTTTTTTAACAGACTTTTGTCTTAAAGAAAAATATTGTTCTCTATTTCCCTCTCGTAGATATATAATGTACAGGATATACTTGAAAAACAAATGCTCAAGCTAGCAATCTCGGATATAAATGTTTAAAGTAAAGATAACTGTCTTTAAAATACTATTAGGTTTTCTGATTGGTCAATTACTTATGTGCATTTAGAAAGTACTTTCTGCATAGTAGGTGCGACAGTCTCAGGAACAAAGTTTGAAAAATCGGCAAAATTATCATATTCCTGTGTTAATGAAAAATCGTCAATCTGTTGTGAAGACTCCATAGGTGTCAAGTAATAGTCTTGGCGCCATGAATATATTCTTCCTCATATATCCCAAACCATATCATCCAAGGGAATGGATAGGTATTAGCAAATACTTATCAAACGTGATACTGAATAGACCCTTATATACCTTATATATCAAAAGGACGACACTTCTTTGTTGTTCGTATTAACAATCCCCTTACATCAAGATCCCTACTGATCCTTGCATCGGTTTAAGCGTTATTCTTTAAACAATTCAGCTGTGAATACATAGTGTTGATTAAATGATACCAGAGACATATATATGTCTCTGATGATACCATAATCTGTTGTGTCTTTCCGCAGATACTCAATTCACTGCCAAACAACACAATGTTACATTTATTTTTTACTTTTCTTTTTTAAGATGTAGTTTTCTCTATTTTCTAGACAGTTTCCAATTTTGCCAACCATAGTCACGTGTGAGATTTTTTAAATTTACATTAGTTTACACATATTCTATTTGCTTAAATATGCAAAAGGGATGAGACACAAGTAAATCAAACTTATAAAGTCTCCTCCTTTACTATTTACAGTTTTATTGTCCGGAAATTTTCAATAAAAAAGCGTTTTAATGCCGCATACTATGATTTAAAAAGAGTTAGTTGCCTTGAAGTATAGATTCTGGGTACTGACGTTGTTTATCATCTTAATACCTGTTATAGTATTCTTTTATTATCTTTATTGTTCTATGATAATTTTTGTATTCTTGTCTTTCATTTTTGCTGATGTACTTTGTCTATATGCCTTTTTGTGTTTCTTTGATACTTATGACGTGGCTCTGTACTCATACATCCCGTCATTGTGTTATTGTGCTACTGTACATTTTTGTATTCACGTCTTTCATTCTTGCTAATGTGCTTTTTCTATATGCCTTTTTGTGCTCCTTTGTTACATATTTGTTTGATTTTATAGTGATTAAGATTATAACACAATGTTGACTGCTGTACCCCTATTTTTGACATTTTTACCTATTATGTCTGTTTGTTTTGTTCACACATCGTTGTCAATATAATGGAATTTGATGCGACTGTCATACAAGTGAGAGGTTTAGCTAGCTATAAAACCAAGTTCAATCCACCATTTTCTACATAAGAAAATGCCTGTACCAAGTCAGGAATATGACAGTTGTTATCCATTCGTTTGATGTGTTTGAGCTTTTGATTTTGCCATTTGATTAGGGACTTTCCGTTTTGAATTTTCCTCGGAGTTCAGTATTTTTGTGATTTTACTTTTTGCCAACAAGTTCTCTTTGGTTGAACTAGTCTTAGACAATATATAAAACATATGATGTTAAACACACAAACCAGTTTTAACTTTGAAAATAACCCTGCTGTCTTCCTCGCTACGTTAAACTGGTGCAGCACGCACACCGCCATTTAATGGAAGGAAGCAATCATCTGAAATGTAAAATTCCAGAATCAAAGTTTTTTTTATAATACAAAAGTTCTATTAAAGATTCAGGAATGCTTGTTACGTTTACGAGAATACGTCTAGGTCTTTTTTTTTCTGCAATTTGATGAAACCTAATTAAAGAGACTTAATAAACTTATAAATATTTTCCAACAATAGCTTTAAATGGTAGATTTAGCAAATATTCCAAAAAAACATGACTCTTAAGTGGAAGCAAGTGTACGAAAACTTGACCCTGCCTCATGCTTACTTTCTTAATCCGGTTGCACCTTGGTGGATCATAGACCACTAACTATATTCCTCCACCTTGTTCTGTTTTTAGCTAGCCTCTCCAGATCATGACATTTGAACCCTTCTTTCTCCATCTCGGCTGCAACGTTTCGTCTCCAGGTATATCTTGGTCTGCCCCTGCCACGCTTTCCTTGTGGGTTCCACTGTAAGACTTGCCTTGTAATGCTGTTATTTGGCTTCCTCAGTGTGTGTCCTATCCATCTCCACTTTCGTTTTTTTAACTCTTCATCAACTGGGGATTGATTGATCTTTTCCCACAAATCTTGGTTTGATATCTTCTCAGGCCATCTGCTGTTAAGGATTCGCCTGAGATAGTTGTTGATGAAAACTTGAAGTTTTTCAAGCATATTTTTTGTTGTTTTCTAAGTCTTTGCTCCATATAAGAGTATGGTTTTTACATTGGAATTGAACAAGCGTATGTTGGTCTTTAGAGTGATGTTTCTTGCTTTCCAAATTGTTCCCATCATATTAAATGCAGTTCTTGCTTTGCCAATTCTAGTTTTTACACTTTATCTGAGCCACCAAGTTTGTCATCTATGCTTCCAAGGTATGTAAAGGAATCCACTTCTTTTAAAGCTTGGGTGTTAACCATCAGATTTACTAGGGTCCTTGTGTCTGACTTTAAAACTTTGGTCTTTTTGCAGTTGATAGATAGGCCTGTTTCTGCAGCTCTCATTTCAACCTGTGCTACTTTGTCCTGCATTTGTTGGTGGTTGTGGGACAGCAAGGCAATGTCATCGGCAAAGTCTAGGTCATCCAGCTGGGTGAACATGGTCCATTGGATACAGTTTCTTCTGCCGTCTGTGGCTTGCTTCATGATCCAGTCAACCGCCAGGAGGAAAAGCATAGGTGAAAGGAGACAGCCTTGTTTTACCCCAGTTGTTACATCAAAGGCCTCTGTTAATTGACCTTCATGGATGATCTTGCTCTGCATTCCTGTGTAGGTGTTTCTGATGATGGTAATACATTTTCCAGGAATGCCATATTGTCTCATCAACTGCCACAACACATCTCTATCTAAGCTGTCGAAGGCTTTGGCAAAGTCGACAAAAACAGAATAGAGCGATGAATTGAACTCTTGTGATTGTTCGAGGATGATGCGTAAAGTTGCTATTTGGTCTGCACATGATATGTTTTGTCTAAACTAGCTTGGTTGTCACGAAGCTGTTCGTCTATTGCATTTTTGAGTCGATTTAACATAACTCTATTTAAAAACTTTCCGTAGTAGCTGATAGTAGCATTATTCCTCCATAGTTGTCACAAATGCTTAAATTGTCCTTCTTTGGAAGCTTTACCATGTGTCCTCCTTTCCATTTTAGAGGGACCTCTCCTTCTTCCCAGATCTTTCCAAACAGTTCGTATAGCATCTGAGTTGATGTTTCAATGTCTGCTTTCAGTGCTTCTGCAGGTATGTTGTCAGGACCTGGAGCTTTTTTGTTCTTCAGCATTTTTATGGCTTTCTTGATTTCTCCTTTAGATGCTTTTTTACAGTCAACTGCCAAAAGCTCTTCAGCGTGGGGAATGTCAGCTTTATTTACTGGGGTCTTGGTTTAGCACATTCTTGAAATGCTCAACCCATCGTTTTGTTTGCTCTTCATGTGTGTTAAGTGTTTTCCCTTCTTTGCTTTTTACCGGTCTACATCCTTTCTGATATTTCTCGGTTAGCATTTTTATGTTGTCATACAGAGCTTTGATGTTGTTTGCTCTTGCTGCTTCTTCTGCTTTTGCTGTCAGTTGGTCTACACAGGCCCTCTTATATTTCCTTGCACTGTTCCTGACATCCTTGTTACCTATAGTGTACTCTCTTCAGGCTGTTTGTTTTGCTGATTTTGTTTTGCTGTTGTTCAGGATATTTTCTATATTTTCCCTTTCCTCCACTTTTACAAGTGTTTCTGGTGATATCCATTCCTGATGTTTTCTATTTTTCAAACCAACTTATGTTTCGCAAGCTGTCGTGAAAGCTTCTTTGATCTCTTGCCAGTGATCTTCTATTGTAACTATTTCCTCTGTTGCATTCTGAAATGTTAAGAAACGATTTTTAATTCTATTTGGAATTCTGATTTCTTTGTTTTGTTGGCCAACATTGATATGTTAAATCGTTTACCTGTTGGTGCCCAAGGTGTGTTGTTTTGGTGTTTCTTTAACTTCAATTTTACTATTGCAACAATAAGGTGATGGTCAGAGGCAGCGTCTGCTCCACTTTTAACTCGGACATCTTGTAAATTTCTCCTAAACTTCTTGGAGATGCAGACATGGTCTATTTGATTTTCAGTGTTCATGTCTGGAGATACCCATGTTGCTAGATGACATTTTTTGTGCGGGAATACTGTTCCACCAATGACAAGATTGTGATTTGCACAGTGATTGGCAAAGATCTCTCCGTTTTCATTTATTTCTCCTAGTCCATGTCTTCCCATCACTTGTTCATAACCGGTGTTGTCACTTCCTACCTTAGCATCTAGGTCACCCATTAAGATGGTGATGTCTTTTGAGCTACATTTTCTGGTGGTTTCTTCTAGCATGCAATAGAATTCCTCCTTGATGTCGTCCTTTGTGCCATTTGTAGGAGCACAGCATTGGATGATGTTTAATGATATTCTTTTATGTGTGGTCTTGAATTTTGCCGTGATGATTCTGGCACTTATTGGTTCCAATCCAATTAATGTTTTCTGAGATTCTTTTGATAGCATGATGGCAACTCCTTAAGAATGTTGGGCGTTCTCCTCCATGTGTCCAGAGTATATAATCACTTCTCAGGATGATAGTTTTGATTGTCCTGCATCATTCCATCTTTCTTCTGCTATTCCTAGTATACATATTTCATATGCTTTCATTTCATTTGCGATGGTTGCGCTTTTCCTGGAATATACATAGATCGCACATTCCATGTTCCTATTTTTGTTGCGGATTTAGAGTTGAGAAGTCTCAGTTGTGTAGCTTCCTTTCGGTTTTGGCCATCCAACGTCATTCTCCTTCTATTTAAAAGTTTCCTTCTCTATCATCCATGGTTTGTAAATTATCATTTAGTGTTTCTGTAATCCGCTTTAACCCCTAAGCGGGGGATTAGCCTATCTAAAGTTTCCAAAGAGTTTTGTAATGGCATCTGAATGCAGCCTTCCCCATACGGGTCACTAGCCGATGGGCATTGTTTGCCCTCTTACGCCCTTTGCCGTTGTAGCTTGACAGCTATCTTCCGCCGTGCAGTGGTCTCCCCACTATTTGTCCAGTAGCTGGAGTGGTTGTCTTGAAAGGATTAACTTACCACCAACTGGGATTGGAAATCAGAGTTTTCCTTCTCCTAGACAGGCTGCCTTCCTAGGCTTACGAGACCCATCTTCCCGTCGCTCTTGTAGTTTGGCCTGAGGCCTCTCGGTGCCCAGTTTCCATCTGTTGCCACGGGGAGGTACTACATAAGACTTTATGTGGAGAGGCTATGTACTGGCAGGGAGGGACTGAATTACTGCTCCCCTTTTCACATTTTTGCTAGCCAGCATGTCTCATATTTACAGTTATTGCGGGAGGACAAAAAGATCCCTACCTCATAAAAACACTCTTACCGCAGTACATTAAGATTTCAGTGGTAATTTACATAACAACATTACTCATATCGTCACAACATGCAAAGGGCATTGCTATTGCATATCTTATATCTGCTTACCTTGTCTTTCACAGTAATCTTCCCCGAAGTCAAACAGGTGTGATTTTTCTTTTTCATATCTTTTGAAGAATGTACCGTTGTTCATTCCCAAGATCTTATAGTCACACTGTGTGTATTGAATCTTTGGAAGCTTTTCTATGTGTCCAGTTGCTTCGAGGAAGTCCTAATTATAAAAAGAAAGAAAATTTACTTTTTGTTGTAAGTTTGAACAATTTGATCTGGTGGGTTCTTTTATCTCCTTTGTCGGGAAACGGATAATGTAAAAAGTACAAATATCTATACTTACAACCACTGTACAGACTGAGAAGGTTAACTATAACGGAGATATAATTGTAAAGGGAATTATATAGAATAAACTACTCCAAGAAATCAAATACCGTTTAATATTCAACGAGTGACCATAACTTTCACGAATGAGCATAGCGCACGAGTGAAATAATACTGTTGTTGGGTCACGAGTTGGAATACCTTTCGATAGTTTAATTCTTTGATTAGTTATTCTCTTTACTACGTTGTCTTTTAATTTAAATAAAGTAGAAAATCCAAGGAACTATATCTTCTTCTACGCGTTCTCATTTCATTTTAATGCAACGTCATTGACAACGTCTTGACAACACATATTGTTGCATGACGTCAGATGTGTCTTTCACATGCGAAATTATCGGGGTTTTTGTTAATGGCTTGCAGCCAATGTAATAAATGACACTTATATGTCGTTAAAACCACGGCAAAATTGAAAATGTCAATTCAGAAGTTGCGTTACATTATGAGATTTTTTATTATTCAACCTGAGATCTCAGATTCTACTGATTGTTGGATGCTTTGTTTACAAAGACAGCTTGGACTGATCAACGTAATTTACAAAAAAAATTAGACTGAGTGACAAAGTTTACGTTGGTCCCCGGTTGAATTTATGAAATGTTTCAATTTAAATGATCAGCATAGAATATAGGGCCTACATGTTTTAAAATGAAATACATTGAAATGAAGAAAGAAAAGAGGACGTTTTATTTTAACTTGATATATAAATTTATGATTGATTGACTGATGGTTGGTTGCTTAACGTCCAGTGGCAACTATTCCATGCATGTTCAGGACTACATATAAAAATTCATGAATAAGTGACATACCTCAGGAATTGAAGTTATATATGATGTTGTTGTTACTCTGTACAGTCTATCTACTGTCTCACGTATGTTCAGTGATTGCAGCTGTTTACGAACAAAGTTAAACCTGTAAAAAGTGTAAATCTTATAAACACTTTATTTATATTTTGAAATAGCTTCAATTACATACATATATACTTTTACGTTCGATCAGAAGAGCGGCTTGAGCTTAAAAGACTCTTATAACGGAGTCAAGAATCTTACCCTAGGAATAGATGGCCTAAATATACTCATCATAGATACCAGGATTGAAATTTGGTATTTGCGCCAGACGCGCGTTTCGTTTTAAGACTCATCAGTGACGCTCGAATAAAAAAAAGTTAAAAAGGCCAAGACAGATTAAGCACAACAATTTTAAAATTCTGGTTTTCAGTGCTCTTGAACTTCATAATTGGTTGGGCCTTCCAATTGTTTTGCTTCGGGTGCTACTGATAAGTCTAAAGTAGACGAAACACGTGCCTGGCGATTTGAATTATAGGTCAGTATCTTTGAAGAGTTTATTCTTTTATAAGAGGGTGTGAATCGGGTTTACAGAATAGAGTATAATAGGCAAAATGTGCAGAATAAAGGACCAAAAAAATAAAGAATAGAAAAAATAGGTAAATAGGTAAAAAAATAAAGAATAGAGAATAATGGGTTGCTAAAATATAAAGAATAGAGAATAACAGGCAAAATTTATAAAGTTTAGAGAAAATTAAAGAATACAGAAATGAAGAACCCCCCATCCAGACCCTCTTATATGAATAATGTAACCATACCCATGGTAGTCGTTTATTCAAAACATGGCTTGGTCAAGTTCTTCACGGGCCTTGGATATTCCCTCTTTCATCTTTGAGATCAAAACATATTGATGTCTTAATGGCAGCACCCAACTGTAACAATTTAAAATAGAAATTTTTTTTTTTAATGTCATGATTTTATTCATATATGTCAAGGAAAGTTTCCGTAATATGTTGGTTAGAAAAGCTGGAATGTTATAGATGATACATCTTATATTTCTTTACATGTTAAAATCTGAGAAAGTAGTCATTTTAGTGTATTTATTGATTTATCTTTTAAAATTCGAAAAACTGAATTATACTCTCATCCCTGTGTCGATATTTCAGCTAATTAGATTATGTTACTTTTTTCAAAGCCCTTAGCTCTTAAGTGACTCCTGTTTTGTATGCAAATTTAATTTATTATATATGACAATCAATTTTTTAGAATTTTATATTATATGCACTGGTTTCATACACTTAGCAGGGGTTCAGTCGAAAATCGCTAAAAAAAAACTTTTTAAATCAACTCATTACTACAAGCTCTTCTCGAAGTGTTTTCTTATCTTTCAGTTTGTCTTTGAAACGAGCGAAAACTGCTGCATAATCTTCAACAGCCTTGGTTTGTTTCCTTACAAGATCGTTGTATCTGATCTGAAGTTTTCGTGGGACATTGCCTTCGTTGCATTTATGAATTCTGATGAAAGTTTCCAGTTTAGAGTTCCTTTGTTTCATATGACTATTCAAAGACTAGCATTCCTGTGAAACAGAAATCCATAATATGAATATAAATATAATGTTAGTTCTTTTCAGGTCTTTTTTTGGTTTTACACTATAGTCAAACTTTTACAAATACAAAGGCACTCAGAAAGTCGTACCGAATTGATATGAATATGATCTACAGTAATCAAAGGATATAAAGAAATAGAACACTAATGACTACTATACATTAAACAAAAAGAAGATACTTGTTTCTGAATACCTCTGAGCACAATACTTAATATCTTAGCATGTTTTGAGGAAAACACTCACTTTCTAAAATGCCGGGAACAGTGTCGCTTATTTTATGAAATTGTGTCAACATATTTTTTTAATGCTCTGAACAAATCGCTTATTGCATGAAGTAACAAAAACAATTGCAAACTGAAGTGCTCTAAACAAAACAGATCATCATTAACTTCAATTCAATCAACAAAAAATACTTTCTTTTTGAAGTGCTTTAAGTTTGTCTATACAGTTGTAATGAGCGCCAACTGTACTATTCCTTGTAATCTCCATTTTAGCAGTCTGATTAAAACCAGCCCCCACTAAACGCAAGGGGATAGTGGGGGCTGGTTTTAATCAAACTGGCGTTTTTGTACAGTCTTCAGGCTTTCAAAACTTTAATTGGGTATCCTATTATCTGTTTATAATTAGACGTATTATTGTTAAAATCTATTAGAATACTCATGAAGCTCTGATACTGTAAATTTAAGTAAAGATTGAAAGTTTAATTTTAAATTGCCGCTTTTGTAAGATAAATTCAGGAGTAAATTGGCTCTACCCCTTTGATTTTAAAGTCAAATATACCTGTTACCAAGGCTCCGTGTTGAAGGTCGTACTTTGACCTATAATTGTTAACTTTTTATACATTGTGACTTGGATGGAGAGTTGTCTCATTGGCACTCATACCACATCTTCTTATTTATATTTACTGTTATATAAATACACATATAGGTGTTGGAATAGGAATATGAAGACACATTCGCAGGAGGGCGTTTGTTTGGCATTTTATACAAAGTAACTGCTGCTCGGATTGCGAATGTTAATTGAATTCATTATCCGGCGTTCAGACAGTGCCTTTGCGGCACCTTTCTCTTTCAGTTGTCCTATTCGATGTAAACCCTCTGTGCCAACAAAAATTACCAAATTGATAAACTGTTAAATATCTTATCATCCTAAAATTTATTGAAATATTTGATACTGAACGTAAGAAAACAACTGCAAGATGCTTCTAGCAGTTTTCAGGGAGATTGAATTATCTATTATTTATTTGCCAACCATCAGATCTTGGGGTCATCCTTGTTAACAGAACGTGAGTGCTTTGATTTATCATGAAATTGATTTGGTTAAATTTTCCTATAAGACCATTATGTATACGCTTTTGATGCATTAAATATCGAATTGGCCTCAAATGATTGATAAAAAATAAAAACGTTGAATTATATCTCTGAATATTGACATCTTTTCTTGTTTTTACATCACCTGACAAATAAAATTCAATCAGTCTGCGTCCGTTGTCCCTTAATCACTCTTCATCTTTTCTATATTTGCTATGCTTATTCTATTGGTGGTAGCAAGTATTCCTTAAAGGGACATTAGCTGTCAAATTCATTTTATTTATAACATACTAGAACGTATATCCAAATTGCAAAAAGTCTTTTATAAACAATTAACAATGCATGGACTCGATAATATGTATCAGCATTTCGTTTGTATTTTAGTCTAGACGCCATCTAATTAAACATCGAGATGACCTCCGAAGACTGCCGACGGTAATATAACCCGATATAAACTTAAATATAAATATGAATAGATAGAGAGCACGTGCAATTGAATTTTTCTAGGTCTGTTTGATTTCATAGTCTAGTTTTAAAAAATATGTTACTCATCGTTTTTACCTGTAAAAGAAAGATTTTTTGTGGAACAAATCAGTGAACGAAATGGTTCACCCTTGTTTCACTTTCTTTGTTGACATTCTTTTCCTTTTGATAGCTGAACGCGCCTAGTACATGCGTAACTCATCTTCAGCTAAGGGGTTAACTTGAAAGTCACATGAATACGGATTGAATGAGGTTAAATTATTGACTTGCAAGTGAATAATACATCAGCAATGTTTTTGAGCTTATTTTGACAAATTTGGGCCAAACTGACTGTTAATAACGAAATACTATTTCAAAATTACGCTTTTATTAATACTTGAAACAAAAAGAATTGTAATTTAATTTTTAGTCAAAATCGTAGCTAATGCCTTTTACAGTGATATTGATTTTAAATTTTCAAATGGAAAAGAAGGATACATGATATATGTAAACATCTGTACATGTCAATGAGAAACAAAAGCGCTTTTATTGTAGTTCTTTATCTGAAAGTCACATGTCCCATTGAGGCCTTCAACACGGAATAAAAGTGCACACATCACTGCAAGTTTAAAACCCGGCCCCTGGTGCCCGTTAAAACTTTGTCTGTTGATTGAAAAAAGCTGTGGGTGTTCGGTGATCGGTAATAGTGCATGCAACCTTTATTTTTAAGCAGATTAATTTTGTAAATCATTTTGAAGATTACCTGTTTTACTTGTAATGAGACTGCATTCCATTTTTTTTTTTTTTTTATTTCATCAAAAAGATGATAAGGATCATTTTGATTTTAATTTGATAATTCAAAACTTTTCTGACAGATTGTCAACTTTAGTTTGTACTTTCCCCCATAGTTCCAAGCCAATTAATCAACCTGATGTGACAGATTGTTTAATGAAAGTAATTTGTCGATAAAGGTTTTGAGACTCAAATGTTGGATGATTAATGACTTTTAAAAGAAAGTCATAAATCATCAAACACTTTTAATTTTTTTAAAGTTTGCAAAGTGAACGACAGTGCCGCATATTCAGATTGAATAACTCCAGTTGATATCAAGCGATATCCACCACTCACTCGTAATGTTGCAACGTTATTAATTCATGCCGTGGCATACCAGTCGAAGTTATGGCGTACAGCAGGACAACTGTGTTTGTAGTCTTAATTTTTGAATTCAGGTATTACACATAATGGATATACACAATGATATGAGCTTTAAAAAAGAGGCGAAAGATACCAAGGGGGCATTAAAAACTCCCAAGTCAAAGAAAAACTGACAACGTCATTGCAATAAAAACGAAAAATGACTAAAAGTCGAACAAATCCACAAAACACTACATAGAAAACTTAAAATTGAGCAATAAGAACCCCGCCAAAAATCGGGGGTAAGCAGTTCCCGCTCCACATGTTGCACCACTCGTGTCGTAAAAATGCTATTGATTGCCATTCAGTTTGTGTGATACAGAAAGCTTTATCAGTAATCAGTCGTAAAATATTTCAAAACTAAATGCATATGGTAGCAAATACTGAGAGGGAAAATCCTTTTGATTATTCGGTCACTAGTCGTAGGTCAAGACAGCTCAATGTTTATGATCTTAAAATAAAAAATCAACCAACCGTCCTATTAGTATAAATAATTCAAATCAGGTAGCCCTAGGGTAAATTTTTACACATCTCAGCATTTTGATTGATCGAGATTTGATGGTTTACAAATCATAGTAAGAATGTTTTCTTCATCGCGAAATACATGTTATATAAACAATAAATAGATGTGGTGTGCTTGCAAATGAGATAGCTATCCACTTTAGACCATGAAATGGGTGTAAGCAGCTATAGATCACCATATGGCCTTCAACAATAAGTAAAACCCATGCCGAATTTTAAACTATAAAAGGCACCAGTATGAAAAATGTGAAATAATGCAAAAGAGGAAACCAACGGCATGTTCTTTGCTGAAACACAAACGAAAAACAAATATGACAGACAACCACTGATTACAGGCTCATGACTTGTCAAAAAGAGAACAATAACACTTTTATATTTTAATCATACTCAAATCGTCGATCTATCTATTAACCGCCGCATTTTTGACTAGGACATTTACTTTTCAAGCATTTTGCCCAAGGATAATACATTGGCTGGCCTCGACATAATTGATAGCAATCGCTACAATTCCGTCGAGGTGGTGCTGGTCGTGGTGGTTGGTATCGGCAGCAACTTTTGTAACAGCTCCAAAACGCATTAAACATAGGTCGACCCCGGCACCTCTGGCTGCATCCGGTACAACTTGAAGACCTGCTTATGTTAATTACTGCAAGAATCAATAAAAGAACCAAGCTTGCATGCAGTTTCATCTGAAAAGTAGTACGAACTTCTATTAAAACATTTTAAATTTAAAATACAGAATAAATGTTACAAGAAAATGATCTGAGAAGTTTCTAATTCACAGTCCCGTCAAAGCTAAAACAATTGTTAACATCTTTTTCTTGTCTAGTGTAAGTGTTGACGATGTTACATGGAGGATATTTTAATAAAAACAGGCAAATGTTATATGAAAAATGATTGGAGTTTTTTAAATCAAAATTCTAGCACGAGTTCTTGCCCTGCATTAGTTATGTTGAATTTACAGCTGCCTTGGACATATTTTTAATTTGTTAAATGTAACGAAATGATAAAAAAAATCACTTACCTTTACAATTCAAACTTCCAACAGTGATAACTGTTGTTAGATGGAATGGATATATTGTTTCGTGACATGTCACATATTTTATTAAAATTCAAATTGTATCAAATAGCAGATGAAAAATTTATAAATATGTATTGGTATACTAAAACGATTACTATAATGATTATAATATTAAAAAAAGATAGAAAATGACTGACATCAACATTATGTATACTTTTGTTAAGTGTGGACACTTATCAGTGTGAATAAGGACTGTTGGTTTATTGCATATGAACTGTTGGTGGGTTTGAGTCATGGTACATTTGGATTTTCACACTGTATTTGGCATTATATGAATAGTAATAGTAGAGTCATGATATAGTTGAAATCCCCGATATGCGTATCGCTTTAGAGCAGGACCAGCAGGGTTTTTTTAAGTGTTCTACTTGGACCAACTTGACTACAACATTTATTTAGTAAGGTTCATCACCTTAGTATCATTTGTGCATGATTTGGTTTTAATGTGAAATATTGTTCATGAGAAGAAGCTTCGTGGATGTATTTCTCATTGGATAGGTAACCATAAAAGAGCTCACCTTGAGTTACAGTTTTGGAACAAAACCTCATTATTTGTATATGATCGGCCTGGTATCATGTGTTCAAGATTATGTTTCAACGTTTGCGGGGGTTATTAAGAAGAAGCTATTTCATTTGCAAGTTTCCAAGACAGTTCTATTCTAAATTTTGTTCCGAAGTAGTGGCTAGCTTTGTTTCAGATAGACGCTAAATCAAAATAAGTAGAGGGACATACTAGGTTCATTAATTCGAGCATGCATGTTTTTTTTTAATAAACCATGAAATTGATGTCAATGTCAGATGAACCTTGTCACACGCAAATACGCATCTTATATTCTTTCTTAGCATCGAATAAACCTGACCTATAATTTATAGTTCCTTGGGAAACTCACATCATCTCGAAAACTTAAAACTTTTAGTTTAAAATAAGGTCAACGTCAGATGAAGTTTGCAAAGACATAAAAACCTTACAACCAATCTATAGACCGAATTTAGTTATAGTCCCTTAGAAACTGACATACTAGAAATCATGAAAACTTAACGTTGACCACTATACCTTGACAAGAAGTCAAAGTCAGGTGAATTTTGTGTTGGAAGTCTTGAAATCAAGGTCTTCCCACAGGTGTCCCAAAAACGTAATATAATCAATGATGCATGAAAGTGAGGTCAAGGTATAAAGAACCCTGTACAAAAATCGGACACCAAAGAAATATTCAAACTCATAAATCGAAAACGAACCGACAATGCCAAGGCAAAAAACAAACAAACAAACAAAAAAAAAACGACCACAGACAAACAATTCAACAAAACACAACGTAGAAAACTAAACTGAGCAACACGAACCCCCGTGACAAAAAAACGGGGATGACCTTACATGCCCCGAAAGGGTGAGCAGATCCTGCTCCACATTTGGTACCCGTCGTGTTGCTCTTGTAAGTACAACTCCGACGACAAGTCTAATTCTTTCGGTCACATTCGAGAGAGAGGACGGGATTGTTATTACAACAAATGGAACATGTACGTCGTCATCTGTGTAACCGATATTCCAAAACGGTCAACCATTAAACTCAACGTTGATCAATGGATCGTGAAATTATGTCGTCAGATCTGAGACTACTATAACATTGTGTTATAGTAGCCTCAAGTCAGATGAATAATACGAGACATGTGGACATTCTATACACCAAATCTAGTTGACATTTTACATATGAGTATCCGAGAAATTAACCTGATGAACACCAATGAACCACGCAAAGTAAGGTCAAGGTCAGATGAACGCTATCAGAAGAATATATACAACTTAAAATCATTCTATACAAAAAACATAGTTGACTAATAGTGTATAAAACCAACTGACACAATTGCAAAACTTTAATAGGGACCAATTAATCATAAAAATGAGTTTCAAAGTCAGATGAAACCTGTCAGACTTACATGTATCCCTTTCAATCATTCTATGATACACAAAATATAGTACAGCTGAATTACTTACAGTATCTGAAAAAAATTGACCTAATCACGAAAACTCGAGGAAAAGAACCATGAAAATGATGTTAAGGACAATGGTTGTATGCCAGAGGAAAAATTCAGACCATAATACACTTTTAAATACGATATGGATTACCAAGCCCTAGCCTTCTACATTCTTCACATGAAAATCATGTAACCAAAAAAGCCAACTGCTAATTAGCACTCCTGTCTTGCATTTAGTAAGTTTCGTGGCAGGCAAGACAACAAAATTTCTAGTTGTTTTAAGCAGGCATTGAACCATACAAATTATTTCAAGATCAACAGACGTATTCCTGACAGAAACTTCAAATCATAAGGCATCTGTTTGTCAGCTATGGTTATCTAGCTCTTCTCCAATATGAAGATTTAAAACTAAAAGACAAAGACCACCTCCTGTCCTATATTAACAGCCCAATTGCTGGCATTCTGCAGCAGGATAAAAACAAAATCCACTGACTAAATGGTTTTGTAGCTGTCTCATAGATTTGTCAATTTAGACAATTTGGAGTGGATGACATATCTTTGATAAGGAGCTACCATTTGATTTTTATGGGGGCTAGGATGAAATTTAATAAAAATAGGCAGGACAGGAGTTTTGAGTAAAAAAAGGCAGGATGACAATTTGTGTTAAAAAATCAGGATAAACTAGTAAAAAAGGCAGGACCGAATAGAGTTAAAATAAAAAGGCAGGACAGAGATTACAACTAAAAAACAAGCAGGACAAAATTTTTCATCCTAGCCCCCATAAAAATCAAATGGTAGCTCCTAATCTCAATTAAATTTATTCACTACTTTTCTTGAGTATGGGCTATTTAGAGCTTGACAAATTTGTATAGACATATGTCTATTGTTAAAGACCTAGTTTATGTTGACCTCTAGAGGTCTTCTCTTTTGTGTTGTAGTTGTTAGGTTGCTATTACACAGAAATATAACAAACCTCATTTTAGCGTTCTCACTAATTAGAGACATGAAGAATTTTAGCGACAAGAAGCGACAAGAAACATCAAGAAGCAACAAGAAGTAAAATTTAGCGACAAGAAGACAAAAGCGACAAGAAAGTTTATATTCTTAGACTATTTAAACAAATAATTTATAGACAAAAGTCAATTAACTATAGTTGATTATTTGTTGTTCTTAAATTATAAAGTTTCAAATTTTGTAGCTATTTAAACTTTGCACCGATTTTCCGTCCAAAAATATAGTAATAAAGCATCACACATTTTGAAAGATGGATCTAACTGCTACATATATTTGTGATATGTATTACAGAAAATATCATGTTTTCCTGTTTTATTTGTTATTTGACATTGTGTGTACTGTAACAACATTATCATTAAAATATTCTTGAAAAAAACTAGAGGCTCCAATGACACTGTGTCGCTCACCTGATATTTTTATTTACAATTGATGCATGATAAATGCAACTGTTGTACTGTCGTTTAGTTTCAGAGATATAAGACTAAAAGTGCATTTAAAACCTATGTTTTATCTACATTTTACCCTATGTTCTATTTTTAGCCATGGCAGCCATCTTGGTTGGTTGGCTGGGTCACCGCACATTTTTAAACTAAATACCCTAATAATGATTGTGGCTAAGTTTGGTTGAATTTGGTCCAGTAGTTTCAGAGGAGAAGATTTTGTAAAGATTACAAAATTTACAAAAATTGGTAAAAATTACTTTAAAGGGCAATAACTCCTTAAGGGTCAACTGACCATTTTGATCATGTTGACTTATTTGAAGATCTTACTTTGCTGAACATTATTGCTGTTTACAGTTTATCTCTATCTGTAATAATTTTCAAGATAATAACCAAAACGGCAAAATTTCCTTAAAATTACCAATTCAGGGCAGCAACCCAACAACCAATTGTTCAATTCATCTGAAAATTTGAGGGCAGATAGATATTTACTTGATAAACAAGTTAATCCCTGTAAGATTTGCTTTAAATGCTTTGGTTTTAGAATTACAAGCCAAAATCTACATTTTACCCTATGTTCTATTTTTAGCCATGGCAGCCATCTTGGTTGGTTGGCTGGGTCACCGCACACATTTTTGAACTAAATACCCTAATAATGATTGTGGCTAAGTTTGGTTGAATTTGGTCCAGTAGTTTCAGAGGAGAAGATTTTGTAAAGATTACAAAATTTACAAAAATTGGTAAAAATTACTTTAAAGGGCAATAACTCCTTAAGGGGTCAACTGACCATTTTGATCATGTTGACTTATTTGTAGATCTTACTTTGCTGAACATTATTGCTGTTTACAGTTTATCTCTATCTGTAATAATTTTCAAGATAATAACCGAAAACGGAAAAAATCCTTAAAATTACCAATTCAGGGCAGCAACCCAACAACCCATTGTCCGATTCATCTGAAAATTTCAGGGCAGATAGATCTTGACTTGATCAACAATTTTACCTAAGTCAGATTTGCTCTAAATGCTTTGTTTTAGAGTTATAAGCCAAAATATACATTTTACCCCTATGTTCTATTTTTAGCCATGGCGGCCATCTTGGTTGGTTTGGCAGGTCACGGACACAATTTTAAACTAGATACCCCAATGATGATTGTGGCCAAGTTTGGTTAAATTTGGCCCAGTAGTTTCAGAGAAGATTTTTGTAAAGTTAACGACGACGGACGACGACGGACGACAGACGCTAAGTGATGAGAAAAGCTCTCTTGGCCCCTTGGGCCAGGTGAGCTAAAAATAAATAAACAATTTTTTTTTTTTAACAAATGTTTAATTTCTTCAACTTTCAGAATAATGAAATAATGAAAATCTCTTTAATACCTGTATATTTAAAAAAAAAAACATTTCAATGCATTATTTATATTTATTTATTTGAAATAGTTAATTATTAGATTTCTTGGTGCTAAATTTGTTTTTTTGTCACAAAATTAGCCATCTTGTCGCTAATTAGTGAGACCCCATTTAAGTCATATTAGAAACTAAGATATTTTTTTTAAGGTTTACAAAAACAAATGGTTATTCTGTTTATAATCACTCTTTGTGTTGATTTTTTAAAGAGAATGCTGGTGATTGAGTGTGATTCACAAACATATCTCGCTATGTTTGACACTATTAATATTTTACAAGGTTGTAAATCAGAGGATCACTCTAAACCACCAGCAATCATCCCATTTCTCTGTGACTTAATTAACATTAGCATCTGCATGGGTGACTTTCAACAAACTCACCAAATGTGTACTGTACTTCAAAAAACAAGAGTATACACACTGAAATGTCTCACCTGCTGTACTGACCATGATTGATTTAATGTTGAAATTCTTAAAAAATAAAGGTTTTACTGCAAGTATCACATAAGCTTAACACTATTAATGGTCGATGACAATAAGGTCAAGGTCCGGTTTACCCTGACAGACATACATGTACATCTTTAAATCTTTCCATACACCAAATATAGTTGACCTTTTGCTGATAGTATCAAAGAAACAAACCAAGCTGTGAAAACTTAACATTAACCAATGAAAATGAGGTCAAGGTCAGATAATACATGACAGACAGACATGTAAACCTTACAATCATGCCATGCACCAAATATAGTTCACCTATTGCTTATAATATCTAAATAAACTGCTAACACAGGGACATGTTTTGCCTATTTGTTATCTTGATAGTAAAATGCAAATGTTGAAATTAAAATAGCAATTATTATACTTTAACATGTAAGTTATGCAAAATGTTCAAAGTCAATGAACCATGAATGAAGGAACAAAGGCCAAGCAATCTCCATGGAAATGAGATGTGCCAATGCTATTACATCTGCATACCAAATATCATTACTAGTGGTTCCCTTTAAACTGACCTAATCACAAACTAAAACAAATAAACTGAGCAAAAGTTTCAAAGTCAATAGACCATGACTGAGGGCCAAATAATCTCCAGGGAAATGAGATGTGTCAATGCTAATACAACTGCAAACCAAATGTTATTGACCTACAACTAGTGGTTACCCATAAACTGACCTCATCACACACTAATACATTGTTGATGCCACCGCCACCATTGCCGGAAAACAGCATAACTATGTCTCGCTTTTTGACTCTGTCAAGGTGAGACAAATAACCAGGCTTAACAAGGAGAACTAAATATTGACCAATGAACCATGAAAATTAGGTCAAGGACAAATGATACCTGCCAAACAGACAGGAACACCTTACAATCATTCCATACACCAAATATAGTTAACCTGTTGCTTATAGTATTTAAAAAACAGACCAAAACACAAAAACTTAACATTGACCAATGAACCATGAAAATGAGCTCAATGTCAGATGAAACCTGCCAGACTGACAAGTACCCATTACAATCATTCTATACACCACATACAATGTATAGTTGACCTACTGCTTATAGTATCTGAGATACAACACCTACAGACCTAATCATGTAACTTTAACCTTGATCGCTGATACATGAATTGAGGTTGTGGTCAGGTGAACCGTGTATGGCGGACATGTAGACATGGCAAGGAACCCATATACCAAACATAGTTATCATATTACTCATAGTAAGTCAGAAATTCACATTACAAAATAAAAGAATGTGTCCATGGGATACAGATGACTGCGCATGTAAATTTACGACAAATTCAGCAATTTTTCAATTTATAAAGGGACATAACTTGTGAATGGTGAAAGTGACGCCAACAAAATTCGAACATGATCTGTGTCTGGTGGAAATAAGCATTGTGAATAACATATAAATGAGGCAAACTAAATTTAGAGTGCAGAAACAGCAAATTTCGCAATTTTTTCATTTATAAAGGAACATAACTTGAGAATGGTGAAAGTGACTCCCCCAAATTTCGAACTTGATATGTATTTGGTGGTAATAAGCATTGTTTATAAGATTCATAACATTTGGTTGAGGCAATGTAAAGTTAGAATGTGGAAACAGCAAATTTAGCAATATTTATAAAGGGACATAACACATTCTGTGAATCAAAATCTTGATACATGTATCAACTTGAATGAAACATTTTTTTTTTTGCTAATAGTAAAATTTGAATGACAAAATATATTAAAATTAAAGTTCTTTAAAAAAAAAATATTACAAGTAAAAGTACTGGTCATACTGGTAGGTCCTGAACATTTCAGTATAAAGTTAGATTCATTTTGACTAGGATGAAAATTTTTTGGTGGGCCTTTTTATTTTTACTCTATTCGGTCCTGCCTTTTTTTAAAGAATTTTTTACACAAAGTGCCACAAGGTGCAGCCTATTTTTTCAAAAAGCCCCCATAAAAATCAAATGGTAGCTCACTTATCCTGGAGTATACTTTTTTTTTTTGTACAAGGCTCTAGTAAACCAAAATCCTGGATCTGCCTGTGACTGCATGCATCTATATCAAATTACTACACATACAAATGTCATTAATTATTTATAATTTTAATAGGAAGGAAAACACATCAAGATTTTGCAACTTCCTGTTGTACTTGAGGACTTGAACGTTTATTTCTGGATGCTTGCTTTGCTGCTTTTTTAGCCACTTTTTCTTCATTTCTTTTCATTTCCATGAATTTAATAAACTCTGGACTTCTAGGCTTAACAGCATAGCCGTAATATTCTTCAGCCAGTTCCATCATTTCTTTTCTCTTGCTCTCTGCTTCCTCCTCTTTTTCTAATTCTTTCTGCTGTCTGGCATTAAAATCTTTGATTAAAGTGTCCATTTTAGCCATACCCTTTTCTACTTTCGTTAATCTGTAATGATAAAATACAGAATTAAATAGTAGTCTTGTAATCGTTAATACTTATTTTTTAATTTTTCATATAAATTTATCAATAATTGCAGTATGTCTAGAAGAGATAATGGCAATGCTAAATTAGAACAAGAGTGCACATGCTCAAATGCCTTGCCTGCTTTACCATATAAATAAGAAGATGTGGTATGAGTGCCAATGAGACAATTATCCATCCAAGTCAAAATGTGTAAAAAGTAAACAATTATAGGTCAAAGTACTGCCTTCAACATGGAGCCTTGGCCCACACCGAACAGCAAGCTATAAAGGGCCCCAAAAAGACTAGTGTAAAACAATTCAAACAGGAAAACAAACGGTCTAATCAATGTAAAAAAGGAGAAACACTTATGAACCACACCAACAACGACAACCACTGAACAACAGGCTCCTGACTTAGGACAGGTGCATAAAAATGCAGCAGGTTTAAACGTTTTAACAGGCGCCAACCTTCACCTAACCTGAAACAGTGGTCTAACATTACAACATAAAAAGACACACAATAAAATATCAATTGAAATGGCATAACTCGATCAAAAAGACAATACACCAAAACAACATGAACAAGTAAATATACACTGAATGAATAAGTTTGATCTATGACACAATATAAATAAAAAAGATTTTTTACTGATTATGATTTACAGATTATATTCATGGTTAAAATCTAAGAAAAGGTTATGCAACCTGAAACCAATAGATAAAAGGACATGCAATTAATTTAATTTTCAATTTCATTGTTATCATTAATTCACTGTATTATATGCTTATACTACATACATGTACCTGAGAAACAAGCCTTATGATGAAACTTAACATTGACCAATGAACCATGAAAATGGTCAAGGTTAGATGAACTTTGCCTGACAGACATGTACACCTTGCAATTATTCATTACACAAGATATACTTAACCTATTGTTTATAAATGTGGTATCTGAGAAACAAACTTACATTGTAACTATTCAAAAATAACATAAGTCAATGAACCATGAAACAGAGGTCAGATGAAACCTGCCAGACAGACTTGTACACTTACTCATGTTACATGACTTACAAGCACTAATCCATACACCAAGCATAGTTGACCTATTACTTATAGTATTCGAGAAACAAACTTTAAACACAAAAACTTAACATTGACCAATGAACATGAAAATGAGGTCAAGAAAACATGAACCCTGCCACATAGTCATTCCATACACCAAATAAAGTTGACCTACATGTACACTGATGTATATGTACTGCTTACAAAAACTTAACCTTGATCATTGATCCATGAAATGAGGTTTATGTCAGTTGAACCGTGTTCTAAAGACATGTAGACCTTTCAAGGATCCCATGCCATATACATGTACCACAAAACAGCACAATATATACATGATAATAAGTGAGAAATTCACATGACAACTAAACTAAACATTTTTAAAGGCAGTCGTCTCTGAAACATGAAAATGAGGTCAAGGAAAATGCACATATGACAGATGGAACTTTCATAACATACATATATAATATTGCATCTGTATACAACAGGTACATGATCAAGGTACATGTATGAAGCATCCAGGTCTTTTACCCCCTGAAATACAATGTATATAATTTTAAACAAGTAAGCAGTAGCTATTGCCAGATTGAGATCCCTATGTTCATGATGTTTGGCATTTTGAGACTTTTGTTGCAGGCAGACGAAAACTGTGAGTGAATCCTTTAAAGACCCTATTGGCAAAAAAGGCACAATAGGAGGTGCACAATATATATATATAAAGTGTCCATTCAAGACGGTCCTATTCCCCCAAACCTGTCTATTTCGCCTAAACGTGTCCTTCAAATCATAAATCATCCAAACGTGTCCGATTTCACACCCCCAAACGTGTCCCATAATTGTTATTCGCCAAAATTTTTCCAAATAAAAACGCCAAAACTTCTCAAAACTCTTAGCGCCAATATTCCTCCGTGAAGTCAAAAATATTTACAGCAATTCAATGGCGTGGAATACGATAAAACAGACTTCGGGTTCGGATGGATTCTTAAAAATTGAAGTAGCTACTAAAAGAAATCTGGAGGGAAGGTGTAGTAATCCGTATAGACAAATGTCCAAGACATGCTACATTGTGCACAATGACTTCTGCTTTCAAATAAACAGACACCAGGCTAAAGAGAATCGCACAATAAAAACTTATTTGTACTTGCAGCGGTTTTATTAATCTTTATCAATAAAATTATCATTGTTTTTAAGTTCAGATAGAGGTATTTCACAATTAAAAATTTAATACTTTTTATTTTGTAAGTTTTCCCGGTGCTTCACTGTTAATAAAGTGGTCATTTATTAGCAATAATTTGTTTAACGCCGGTTATTTGTATTAAGCAGAACTGCAAGCTAAATGTGCAACACATAATTAACTATTGGCTGTTGATTGTTTAATGTCCAGTGGCAAATATGTCATGTGTATTTAGAAAAACATAAACATTGCAATTTATTAGTTTTGTACAGTTTAAATCATCGTTTACTTAGTGGATTCTATTGAACTAATAATCTCGATGATGACTAAATGTCTTTATTATGTATGAGGGTATTGCACCACCAGCTTCATGAGAAAGTGGTTTCTGTTTAAAAGGAAATACGGTTTCATATAAGCGACATGTCTGGCCTTTTATTTTAAATGGATACAACTTATATAAACAGAACATTGCAACAAGACATGTTTTGCAATTCATTAACGTCATATGGACACGTTTGGGGGAACTGGACACGTTGGGGGAATGGACACGTTTCTGAGTGTTACATATATACCATTAATACATTATTGTACATTGAAATAATTCTCTAGGTTTCATTGAAATCCTGATATTCCATGTACATATACTAGTTTAATATGTTTAAGACGTGTTACGGAAATAAAGTGTCAAGTACATGTAAGAATGAGCATGTAAAATGTGTAAACAAAACAACATTAACAAGAGATGCAGCAAATAAGCCTACTTGGCAGTATAATCATATCAATTCATTTACAGTGCATGGCCATATGTATTTGTCACTTGTGATTTTTCACTACATATTTCATGTTCATACATGTACATGTATGTACATGTATCAAGAGAAAACAAAAATAACTGATGAAAAAAGTAAGACAAAATAAACAAATATACTTTATAAATACAATTCTGTAACATGTTTAACACCTGGCTTGTAAACAGTATTAATCACTCATTTAAGAAGCAAATATAAAATTCTGTGATTTTGTAGTTTTACCAAAATTTTAAACATACAGGTTTCGATTATATCTAATTCATTGTAATTATTAGTAAAATTGAAAAAAATGAACCTTTTGCTTCTTTAAAGTAGCAAGATTTATGCCTTTGATGCAATCATTCATCTGTAAATTCTATTTTTGTTGAAAAAAAAGGCTATAATAAAGCTTTAAATAATGATCTAATACTTTCTTAACAGATTTTTCCCAGCAGCCATGGCAGCGGGAGTATTTTTCCTGTAAAATTCAAGGTTTCACCTTTCAGATTATTAATAAAATTTTACTGTTCGCGACCAAAATTTCACTGTTCGGGGGTGTTGAAATTAGTGGGGGTAATTAAAATAATAATACTTAAAGAAGTGATTTTTTTGAAGAAACTAAAGGTATGATACTTAAACAAGTGATGTTCATGTCTTTATCCCAGATTCAGCACAAGGTCATCAACTGACATGACTGGTCATCCTATTAACACAGATGTTGGTTCTGATAACTTTAGCAACATAATTAGTCCCTGGATCATTTGTTTTATATATTTAAAGCTAAAACAAAATTAAATCTCTTAGTCTAGTGATTTATTTGTACTACAGTACTTAAATAGGTGATTATTAAAGAAAGACAACTCTTACTTCCAACATTTCTGGAAAAATGTTACTTGAATCAGTGATTTCTGAACCACTCATTTAAGTACAGTAAGTCCCCTGACTGGTAAAACATTGTAAAAGTTCAACAATAAATGCCTTTATAATAAAATTTGAAAGCATTTGTTTTATATAAAAAAAATATACAATGTACATGATGTACAGCAACAAAGGTAGGTGACTATTCATGCAAATAGACGACTTTGGAATTTGTGCACTTTCCTGTAAATGTCCTATGTCACAATGCTTATGTTATTACGTCACAGTAAGAACTAATTGTTGATGTCATGATGACCTTGTTTATGCCAATTGACCTTTGGTGAACCAGTGTTATTCATTAAAAAACCTCAAGGTTCATGTATGCTTTTGGTCATGCACTGTACTTGTACAAAAATGTACACTGACAGTTCTATACAAGTCTCATTACATGATGATGATGGATGGCTGCTTAACCTCCAGCGGCAAATTAATATGCATATTCAGGACCAGAACATGTTAATGTAATATGAATATTAACCCTGCTTTGTACTAGACCGACACACTGAGTCGGATTTTTAACGTGCTAGTTCACAAGGTAACAGTCCACAGGAAGACATGTCTCTTTACCGGACACATTATTCTGACTCCGAGCCAACCAGTCTTTGCTCTTACTCCTTAAAACCGTGTGCTTAGTGGAGAAGCAGCAAATACCAATTTCAAAGTCTTTGGTTTGACCTGGCTCGGGGTAAGAACCCACGACCTCCCACACTCAAGGCAAACACGCTACCATGAGACCACAGAGACAGTCTTATGACATGAAAATCAATGCTTACACATTCATATTGAATTCTGCTTCCTTCCTCTTTTCTTCTTTAAGATCTGCTAACATCTGTTGAAACGATGGTTCAAAAAACTTATCATCTTCTTTGATCTCTTCAAGCTCCTCTTTTGAAGGCCAACAAACCCCGGCATCAATGTCAATAGCACTACCATACTTAGCATAAAGTTTTCTCAGAAATATTTTTCTTGTAGTGTTATCTTTAAAAGTCATTTGTTCAAGTCGTTCCCGATCTGGTAATTTCCCATGTTCCTTGTCTTGAAGGTATTGTGGCAAATTTGAGAAATTTCTCAACCTTTCTATCACGGCCTCTTTTTCTTCGAATATTTCTAATTCTTCTGGGAGTGTTTGTGGTTCTTGTACCTCTGTGGAACTGCTATGTCGACAGTACTGTTTGTTCCTATATATTTTTTGCAGTAACCGAGTGCTATTACGTTTTGTCAAGAAATTAGTTAGCGAACTGATTTTCACCATGGAAGCTGCCATTTTTAATATGGGAGACAATCCAATTTCATATGAAAAGATAAGTTAAAAGCGCGCGGAATTTAAATCACACGAACAAAGAAATTTGTGTTTTATTATTTAAATGACAGTTGGATTTTATGTGTAAATAGAAGAATTTTACTGTGTATATTACCCTTGGACATTAACTTTTAAAATATATACATTATAATTTACCGTGACTATTTAAATCACACGAACAAAGTAATAAAAGTCGTTGCATGCTTTTTTTGTGATAAATCTAATCGATTTTGGACTTTAAAGATGCTATTGTTCTCTGTCGATTTCGAACGACTAATATCAAATTGCCGATTGAAACAGGAAGCTGGAAAAACGTATCAAGAGAAAACCGTTTTTTGCCGCTCCAATGTAACAATCGACAAATTGGAGACGAATATTATTATATATTCGAATGTATTTTTTGCGATCAAAAACGTGAAGAGTATTTAACCTCATATTTTGTAAAACGTCATAATACAGTTAAATTCTCTGAACTTACGTCGATTACACGAAAACCAGTCCTGAACATGCCGAAGAAGCTTTGTTATTAATACTTGTGTTTGTCCTCCTGGCTAGTGACTTTTGTAACCTCTCTCCCTTGTTTTATATATATTGTAAATAGTTATTGTTGTTGTTATCTCTGTCCTGATGTGATGCATTGGCTTTACGGGAATAAAGATATATATAATTACATCAATATAGCGTACGAAAAGCAGTGTACAAAAAAAAGGACAACTGTACGACAGGTATTACAAACAAAAAACAAGTAACAACTGGGAACTCTATAGACAACAAAGAAATCTAGTTAATAAAATAAAGAAAAAATCCATTAAAACATACTTTTATGAACGCTGCATAGGCGGACCAAAAACATCTGATTTCTGTCCAACTATAAAACCTTTCATTACAAACAAAGGCAGCAACTTCACAAAAATATCATTTTATGTGATGAAGAAACCATAATAAGTGACCAAAAGAAAGTAGCAGAACACTTCAATGATTTTTTTTATAAATGTGGCTAAAGATCCTGGCAACAACACACCTGCTAATAATAAACATCCAAGTGCTACAAAAATACACGAAAACAAAACTGCCACACAAAAACTAGAATTTAGTGCCATCTCAAATGAATTTGTAGACAAACAACTTAAAAAATTAAACATAAAAAAGGCAACAGGAATAGATGGCATCTCAGTTAAAGTCCTCAACCAAACCAAAAGCACTAAATCCGCCTCTGGGCACTCAGTTAAAGTTATTCACAAAACCAATAACTGAATTAATAAACAAGACTATAAAAATCAGCCACATTTCCAGATCAACTAAAACAGGCGCAAGTTGTACCATTACACAAAAGGAACAACGTACTTGATGTGGGCAACTATAGACCAGTAAGTATACTTCCAGTTATTTCAAAAAATTTTCGAACGAGCAATTTACAATCAGCTAGTCGAATACTTCAATACACACTTTCATCCATACTTATCTGCTTTTCGACCAAAATACGGATGTCAAACTACTCTACTCCGAATCATTGAGGACTGGAAAATGGCACTTGATCAAAATAAGTTTATTGGATCAATACTAATGGATCTATCTAAGGCGTTCGACTGTCTTCCTCACGATCTTCTGCTGCTTAATCTTGAAGCTTATGGTCTTTCATCTTCCTCTCTAGAACTGGTAAAAATTACTTATCTATAACAGGAAACAATGTGTTCGAGTTGGCTCTAGTCTGAGCAATTGGCAAAATATATAGAAAGGAGTACCACAAGGTTCTATTCTTGGTCCTATACTTTTCAACATTTTCTTAAATGACATCTTTCACTTCACCACACATAGTTCACTTTATAATTATGCTGACGATAATACACTTTCTCATGCAAATAGAGATATAAACGCAGTTATTTCCACACTTGAAAAAGACAGTTTGGCTTTGATAGACTGGTTCTCTTCCAATCAAATGAAGGCAAACCCTGAAAAATTTCAAGCTTTGGCAATTGGCAAAGAAATGAAAAAGAGGTCAGACTATTAGGCATCACCATTGACTTTGAACTAAATTTTAACACACATATATCAAACATCTGCAAAAAAGCATCCAGACAACTATATGTCTTAAAAAGATTTGGCAAATACTTGAACAAACTTGGAAAATTAATATATCACTCCTTCATTATGTCAAACTTTAATTTCTGCTCATTGTCCTGGCATTTCTGCAGCGAATTGAAAAAATACTAGAAAGAGCACTCCGCTTCATTTACCAGGATTACAATAGCACATATGAAGGCTTACTTTAAAAATAAAAAATGCCATCACTTAAAGTAAGACGCCTAAGAACCATGGCAATAGAGGTATTTAGAACAGTCAATAATGAAAATCCAGTATACCTCCATGATCTAATAAACATTTAAGAAACAAAATATTCTTTCAGATATCAAAACTTAGCTGTAATACCTGATGTAAGAACATTTGAAATCCTTCAGATATTCTGCTACCAAACTATGGAATGAGTTCCCAAACCACTTTAGAACTGAAACATCTTTTACCCATTCAAGAGTCTAATAAACTCATAGAATGGCAACTCATGCCATTGCAATGCATGTGCTTAACATTTATTTATATGTTTTATGTTACAGCTTTGGAATATAATAGTGCTGCTTTTTGTGTCTATTTCAGGGCGGATCCAGGATTTTGGAAAGGGGTGTGAAGTATTAAAGTTCGCCGAGCGGAGCGAGGCGAAAATTGTTTGGACCCTTTTTTGCTAAAAACATAAAATAAGTGTAAAATGCATTTTATAGTTAAAGTGTAGGGATTGGACATTTTGGTGCCGTATTCTCTCCATTAATTGTCTATAATAAAATGATTGGATAGATCCAAATTTATGTACTAATTAATATATTTGATGTGGGATTTGTCAGTAAAAATGGACATGGAAAATTCTCGTTTGTTGTATGGTTAGTTAGAATAACCTCACAGATTTCTTGTTGTAAACAAGATATACGGCTATTCAATGAAATTTACAATACGACCGACACGAAGAAAGACAAACAAGCAATTTTATCCAAATGTTGTTTCCAGCCACACCCAGCAGGCAGGTTGCAGTCGGGCCTTGAAAAAGTATTCAGTATATCAGTTTGGCGAAACAGACATTCCGGTCAGATATGGGATTCACATGCAACCCCTAAAAAATTACGCCCGTTTTTATTCATCATGTTCATTTAATGCTAAATAATTTTGTTGACAAAATTTTTCTAATAGCAAAAAGTGGACAAGATTATTGTTTTCAATCCAGATACGGCCAGAATTTTGTTTAAGGCAAAAATCAGGGTCAGAATTTTTCTTTAAAATATCTCAGACTGCCCCTCAAATCAAATGGTCCGTACCTTATGTTATTAATGGGCTGGGGCGTGTGGGGTTAAACATGTTTTCGTAGGTAAATAATATTGTTGTGGAACTTTTTTTCATGAGAGTGTAATAGAGTATTACTTTCTGTTGGGTGGAATTGTGAAATAGAAGTCAATACGTTCTTGCTCAATACCTTGTCGCTTTGAAGGCGTCATGCTTGTCATCCTCAGCCTAAGCAATGTGTTACTGTAATTTGAATTTCAAAATGACTGAGTGACGTTTTTTCGACGTACTGGTCAACTCCACCGTAGCGAATCACATGACTTTGACATAATCAATAATATATTACAGTAAATACGAGCGAAAAATATCTTTATAAGTAAAGAATTGTCGCATAAAATTAAATACACGGGAAATGGCAAAATTCGCGAAGTCTAGTCTGATTAATCATTTTACAAAAAAAAAAAAAGTGCAAGCAAAGGGGGCGCCTCTACGCCCCTCTGGATCCGCTACTGTATTTGCTTATCTTTTATAATTTGTGACTGCTGTGCTTTAGTTTTATGTTGCTTTCAGCTAGTGCTTATTCATGTATATAATATATAGTATTTAAAGTAGTTCAGTCTAAATGTGCATGAAATGTATGTTCTATGTCTTTGATGTTTTAATATAAGTATTGTGTATGATTATTGTGTAAATGTATGTATTTGTCGGTTATAAAAGCTCAAAGAGCTTATGTTTATTTGTTATGTGACATGCCGACTAAAAATAAAGCTTTGAACTTGAACTTGTAGGTATAAAGCCAGGGGACAGCACTTTGACGAACAGAAAATGAAATATGTGAAATATATTTTTATAATTTTGTTGTTTGTTATCCTTACAAAATAAAGAAAAGTGCCTCTACTGAGCTTTTACAACGACTTTTACAAAAAATAAGACATAGAAATAAAGGCATGTAACATATATACCATCCGATCACAGAGCAGCAAAACACCGTCAGTTGCAGGCAAGCACTGTTAAAGTATAAAATTGTAACAAAGCAGAAACGCGTATTTTAAACTAGAGACACCGAAGATCATGTGTTGTTCACCTGCATGAGTCTATGTGTATCTTTAAAAATGGCCACACTCCAACATCATAGACTAAAATATAATTCATGTCTAAAAATCTAATTTTTATAGTAACTTTTGTTGTTTGGTTTCTCCTATTATGGTTTTTGCCAAACAATGGAAATATGGCCAAACAATCATCATATTATTGGGAGAAAAACTCTTAAAAGGAGTAAACTGATAATTTCAGCTATGTGAAATATTTGTAGATTATATCTTGCTGATCATTTTTATTATATAAAGTTACTCTCTGTCTATTATAATTCTCTAGATAATTTGCAAAAACGCAACAAAAATGAGGAAAGAAATCGTCATTAAAGGGCAATAATTCCTATAAGGAGTCGAAGGAAAATTCCGGCGATGTTGGTTTATTTGCAGAACTTATCTTGTTGATCATTTTTGCCATTTAAAGGTTTTCTCTATTTATTTTAGCTTTCAAGATAATATGCAAAAACACAAAAAAATGGTTTTAAAAAATCGTCATTCGAGGGCAATAACTCGTCTACGCAGTCGACTGAAAATTTCGGCCAGTTTAATTTGTAGATTTTGTCTTTCTGGCAAGTTCTGTTATTAAAAGTTTCTTTTTATCCATAATGTTTTCATGGAAATAAAATGAATCCTGATAACTTCAGCGGAGCAATAACGTAAATTAGCTGTCTAGGAAAAAAATTACATCAAGTATTAATTCTATGTTAACTTTTTTTGCAAACGAAATTTCCTTAATTTCATATAATCAAGCAGGATTTCGCTAATTTGTTCGTATTACATGCCTTTATATCACTTTATCAGTCTTTTGGAAAAAAAATATTTTGCACATTTGTCGACTTCCGTAAGGCCTGTATGAAGGAGAGGCTTGTGGAAAAGATCAGAACAGTGATATAAAGGGCAAAATTTTTATTGTTATTTTCAATATGTATAATAATAGAAAGTCATGTGTTCAATGTAACAACGACCAATCAGAATGTTTTCCTTGTCTTACTGGTGTTAGACAGGGTGAAAATGTGTCCCCTTCCTCTTTCAATTTTTCTAAATGACATAAAACAGTTCTTTGATGAATTTGGTGGATGTCCCCTGGAAATAGTCAAAGAAAAATGTCAAATTGAGTTAAATACAATAATAAAACTGACTGTCGTACTGTACGCTGATTATACAGTAATTTTGGCTGATTCAGCAGTAAATGTGCAAAATGCCTTAATATTTTTCAAAATTACTGTGAGTTCGGCTTGCTCGATGTTGATTTGAATGTTACAGACTATGGTGGTGATTTGAAAAGCGAGTTGACCGAACTCCGAGGACGTTTCGGTAATTGTTTTTTTTTTTTTTTTTCATATTCTTTATAATTTTTCTTTAAAACTTTACATCAATCAGAATGGATATCAGCGCGACTGTATTTATGGCCTCGTCCTTTTGATAACACGTAGTGAATCTCCCTTGTGGGAATTAAACGATGATAAACAGAAGTCATACTGGATACAGCCTAGTTGGCCATGTAGTCAAGGCGCTAGACAAAGAGCAGGTCGAGTTGCGATTGAAGTCTCAGCAGCTTGAGTTCGAAAACCCATTTATGGAACGATACTTATATGTAAAAACAAGGAAATGCGGTATGACTGCAAATGAGACAACTATCCACCAGAGAACAAATGACGAGAATGTAAGCAATTATAGGTCACTACGGTAATTAACAACGAGCTAGACCAATACCGTGTAGTAAACTATAATTTAAGGCATTGGCATTACAAAATGTGAAATATATCAAGTATATGTAAATTTACAATGAGAAAAAGACGTAGAGAGTACATATTTGTCGTCTTAAGAATATTGTAAGTCTGGGGCTAGTTTTGCAAAAAAAAATCCGATATTAATGTAGTAGGCATATATTTTAGCTCAATAAACTTCTGAGTATCTATGTGTACAACTTCCAAATGAATGTGTTATGTTTATTTTAAAAAAACTGAGAAAAGACTCCAAAGACTGAACAAAGTTAAATATAATTAAAAACCAATTGTTCAGAGAACAATTGAAGGTCTTTCCACCAATAAAGATCAATTTTGATATAGAACTATGAAAATTCAGTTTGAAATATCATATCCACCGTCAAATGATAGCTTATTGTACACTGATTCCAAAAATATATGGTTTCTATACATTTTTTTCTAAACAAGGGAGATTAATTGTTACTTCCGGTTTGAAATATGTCACTTCCGGTTTTATTTGATAGTTTACTTGATACTGATTCCAAAAATATATGGTTCAATATACTTTTACATTAAACAAGTACAAAAAATAGCTACTTCCGGTTTACACCAGGTCACTTCCGGTTGGCTTTTCCATAGTCAAGTGGCTTGCCACGTTATGCAAAAAGTCCCATGGCTTTATCATGTATACATATGAGGTAAAAGCAAAGGTCAAAATCTAGAACGTCAATTTTACCTATGACCTTGAGCTCAATTTCAAGGTCATAAACCAAGGGCCTCAAATCAAAAGACTATAGGTCTTAATTATATATGGTTAATGAGTTATATCACTATATGCTTAACTTTTAATAAAAGAGGGGAGAAAACTCCAATTTAATGTTAGCGTACCCTTTTAACCAAAATTTATGTGTTACGACATGTCGCAACTTACAATTTAGTAAAAATATGTTGTCTATATCTTATACGGTTTTTGAAAAGAATTGAAAATAAGCCAAAATCAAAATTTAAAATATGACCTTGACCTCTGACCTTGACCTAATTTTCTTATTTTTGGATCAAGGAGCTCAAATCAAAAGATCCTAGGTCTCTATCACTTATGGTTTACAAGATAGAAATGCATATCACTTATATCAAATGCATAAGGGGAAATAACTCTCATATGGAATATTCATATCGCTTCGGTCAAAATAGGACAAATCATGCAAAGGATATAACGAGCAATTTTATAAAATAAATTTGTCGCGTTCTTTTACTGTTACGGAGGAGATGCAGTCACAAGGAAAACAGTGTTCGGGGAGATAACTCCTACAAAGAAAATTGTTCGGCTTAGAATGGGTAAAAATAAAAAGAGCATAAACTGTATGATACTATATATGAAATATCTAAGCGACATCTTGAGAAACAAAAATTTTACTCGAGAACAAAATTTGGCGGAAGAAAATAATAATAATCAGAACAAATACAATAGGTCTTTCCACAGAAAAGTGGAAAGACCTAATTATCACTATTCATAAAATGTTTTCATAGACGCAACACTAGGAGAAATCGATGAATACTTGAAGGAAGATTCAGAGTCCCTGAATGTCATTATTGGAGATGTTCAAATTTTGGAGAGATATTTCGTTAAGATTCTTTGATTGTTTGAAATAACTGGTACATCTCAAATATTTATTGATTGTTGGTGTCTAACTTCTAGTTGGATAAATCATTGCATTGGCGGCCAATTATTATGGGCGGAGGGAACGTCGACATTTTTCAGCAAAATTTATAAAAGAGGGTACACGTTTTGTGTAATCAAAACCTTCTACAGTTTTAAACCCAGATCCCTAACACTTCACAAAGAGATTAAACATTATTATAGTGAAGTTGTGAACCTGCTATTATGGAATTTTTGAAGATTTTTTTTACTTTTTCCGGACTTAAGTTATTTTTCAGCAAACTGTATTTGCAACTACATTGTAAACATTCTATAATGTTTCTCGTTTCTCGTTTTATATAGATTAGACCGTTGGTTTTCCCGTTTGAATGGTTTTACACTAGTAATTTTTGGGGCCCTTTATAGCTTACTGTTCGGTGTGAGCCTAGGCTCCGTGTTGAAGACCGTACTTTGACCTATAATGGTTTACATTTATAAATTTTGACTTGGATGGAGAGTTGTCTCATTGGCACTCATACCACATCTTCTTATATCTATATAATGATTAGTCACAAACATATTTTTCGTATTTTTCAAAGTTTTATTATTTTGAGTAAGAATAGTCACTGTAGCCAAAAGTTATGCCGATTAGGTCTTTTATTTAAGGGATAATTAATGCATCATCTATGCAAAGGTCTTCACAACCACCTATCGTAATTCTGAAACAAAATATGAAACCAGAGAAAGCAAGTTCAATCTGGCTTCGTAGATTAAAAAATTCCTGTTTCGTTCAAATGAACCACCGATTATCTGTGCAGTATAGTGGAGGTGCTATATTTGGTAGCTGGTGTTTTTAATCATCGTATTTTTATGAATCGGGATTTTTCATATAACAGTCCTACCTCTGCAAGATTTTCATATTTTTCATAAAAGTTGTTTTATTTCAAGTAACAACATTTAAACTGGTCAACATGATATATGTAATCGTATTAGGATAGAATAGAATATAATATTTTTATCTCCCAAATTGCAGGGCCCATAAAGGGCACAAAAATCAGTTAAAATTTATTGACATAATTGATCCAAATAAAGGCAACAATAGTATACCGCTGTTCAATAGTCATAAATCGATTTAACTGAAACAAATCCGGGTCACAAACCAAAACCGAGGGAAACACATCAACTATCAGAGGAAAACAACGGAACAACCCAAAAGGCAGGTGTCTTGCTCTTTAACTTCGTACTTTATTTGGAATTTTTACCTTTTTTTCATTCGAGCGTCAGTGATAAGTATTTTGAAGACAAAACGCGCGTCTGGTGTACACAATTTTAATCCTGGTATTTATGGTGTTTATTTTCCTATATATAAAGGTATATTCAGATGTGCCGCTGGAATGGGTCCTTTTTTGATATGTCAAATATATCAATGGGTTGCAATTCCACCAAAATAAAATTTCAAATGGGTCATTTATTTTCATCTTTCGATAAGATATTTGACGTATAAATGTTGTTTTATCCTTGTAAATCAAATAAGATGTCAAAAATTCGCGCAAAAATTATGAGAAATATATGAATGGGTTATGATTTTGTCTTTTTTGTTTTTATTTATGGGTAGTGATTTTCAATACTTCAAATATGGATAGGGGTGTTTTCGAAACAACAGCTGCACGCATTTACCCAAAATCAAATGTTGAGACCCCATCCCCGTGTCATATTCACGATCCGTTTATGTATTCCGGACCTTCGGAGGATTATACATTATAACACTGTTTAATATGTTATTCAGGTTCCAGCACCTATAGTCTTCTTTGTTTGAGCCCAATTGCCAGTTTATACTTACTGGGTCAGGTCAGGTCTGTACAGCGGGAAAGCTCACAACCTGCCTTTTGTGCCCTGCAGGAATACATTATCCCTCAATATACAGTAAATTGACGAAAATCTGCAGTCTGCTGTCCTGTCACCATGGATACAACGAAGCATCGTTCGCAACTGTTTACTTGACACAGCTGATGTGTCCCAGTCAGTACGATTAAAACGTTAAGCAAACTAATGGTTAAAATATCATAATAAAAACATCCATGTTGGAATAGACAAAAAAGTTTAATTTAAGCCCAGCGCTCAGAAAAAGGGAGCGGGAATCGATAGAATAGTGGATAATAATTTTTAAGAATTCAGAATTGTTTCACAACATCCTTTCAAAAAGCAGTTTCATTGTAAATCGGAAGCCCAGTTTAATTGCTTAAAATTTATATAGAAAAGACGTCATTAACTTAGACAGATATTTCAAGGAACAAATGGCTAATCTAGCGACATACATTGTTTTATGGACTTTTATGTAAATTTTAATATTCGTTTGAAACAGAAAATCCATATCTTCATCTTAACGATATCTGTTTGTAATAAAACAAGATATTTTTTTAACTAGGTTGGCTTCTCTTTTCAATAATGATAATGCTAGCCAATGAGAAAACTATCCACAAGGAATGAAAACGTGCTCGTTTAGATCCTCAGTCTGTTCTTTTTTGTTATCATCTGTATATAAAAAATAGTAATATAGCCATCTTCAAAAGCTATAAATTTGACTCTATTTTTGTTATATGAAGCTGGGACTTTTAGAATTCCCTGAGCATTAAGATTAAGAGGACGACCAGTAGATATTCGTGGGTCAGGGAAGAGGATTTTTTAAATGACTATTCTGCCATTCTGGTCTGGTGAGAACTGGAAATATATTACCTAGACCAAAACAGGATGAAATTATTTTCCCCAACAAAATGGTGGATATAATGTGTACAAAAGTGAAAATAAGTCTTCGCAAAGCTGCGCAAAAAGCAAGACTCGCGAAAAGTGAAAATGAAAATTTCGTCAGAAGAAAATCTTCCAGTCTCCCCCATCTCCCACCCCCTGCATATCAAATGATCGCCCCTTAACGATAAGACTGCCCTTTATATAATTGTCACTGCTTTTTAACAAGAACCCAGAGTGTGAACCAGTGAGGTCGTTGATACAAATTAGAATTTAAAATCTTAACGGGTTTATGAATACTCATGCTACCTATATATGCAAGTGTTTAACGGCACATGCCAATTGTAAAGTGTTTGGGCGGAGATCGAACTCACAATCTTATGCTCTCACAGCAAGCCCGCTTTCAGTAGACCACCAGAATGAAAGAAATATTAGAGATACAATTAAAAGATGAGAAACCGTAGATACTGAAAATCGAAAAAAAAAAATTTACACTTAAATGAACTATTGTATCAAATAATTTTAATGTATATATACTTAGAACTAATACATAAGTTGAATGAGTAAACACACTGCAAACCGGATTTGTTTCAACATATCACTTTCTGAACTATTGTATAAAATAATTGTTATATATATAAATATATATCTATGACTAATTTATAATAAGTATGATGCAAAGTAAATAAATTGTCAACCGGATTCTTTTGTCTGATACAGAACACCTATATTATGCCAATGATAAACAACCTAGCAGTGATTTTTGACACTAACACTGCTCAAAATCTCTCATATGTCACATATGTCAGATATATTTAATGTGTCTGATTTAAAATTTTGTGTTTTCTTCACTTAAACTTGTATCCGAGTCATTATCATTTTGTTCACTTTTCGGAGATTGTTCTTCTGTTTCTCCTATACTAATAGTTTCCTCTATCGATGAGTCTTTTTCAATGTCATCATCATTGACGTGGTCGTCATTTTTGTGTTCATTGTTATCACTTTTTGAATTTATTGACGAACTATCCGAAACTTGTTTATTTTCTGAACTTGCCCCTGATCCATTATCCGTAACTTTTTCAAGGTCAGTATAATGTTTTTCTACACTGTTTTTAACTTCAACACTTTCAGCTCGATTACGACCATGATGTTCATCATCACTAATACATAACTCGTCTTTTTCGCATATACTTTCTAAGTTTTGATTACTGATATTATTATCTGCTGTAGTATCTGGCACCACAATATTTATACCACCATTTTCCTCTTTTAGGTTGTCAGAAAGATCTATCGTCACGAAGCCATCTTGTTTGTCGGGTAATTCAGCAAATACATTCTTATTACATTCCTCTGAATCTGAGTATCTCGGGGATTTTATCACATCTCCTGTAACTACCTAGAAATAAAAGAACATATTTTCACCCAATAATTATTATAAGTTTACATAATAATATTTCCATAAGACGGCTCTATGACGCCAAATAGTTGAATAAGACTCATTCATCTTTGTGTGAGTGTGTGAGTGTGTTTTTTGTTTGTTTTTTGTTTTTTTTTGGGGGTTACAGGTATTTTTTAAAATAAATTGTTTAAATCTTAGTTTATTGAAAACATTATTATTGTTTCTGACGAGAAATTAAATTTTGAATGTTTTTTTTTATTGAAAAAAACAACATTGATCTTTAAACAAGTTCTGGTTAAAAACCATACCCCTCCCTCCCCTCCACACACAAAACTTGCGTGGTCGATGCCCAAGATGTCGTATATTACTAAGCTGGTCTTGGACAATCAGTATTGCACAAGTTTGCATACCAAATCTAAATGCATGATGAATTATAATCATAAAACATAAAAGTTGTTTTTCTTTTTCAACGAAATTTAAAAAAAAAAAACCCAAAAATTGGAATGCGACTTTCTTGGAGATAACTGACCCAAAAAGTTTTGACTATTTTGTTTAAATCTTATTAGTCAAGTCTCAGTGTTGATTGGAATTTAAATTTCGTGAGATATTCAGTTTCATCGTTAACGCTCTTTTCAACCATCCACCTGTATATAATTATGAATAACAATTAGGAAATGTGATAGGATTGCCAATGATACCAATCTCCTCCAGAGACCACATGACATGGCTATAGGTCACTGTACGAACTTCAACAATGAGCAAAGCCCATCCGTGCAGTAAGCTACATAAGGCCCCGACATGACAAAAAAGTAAAACAATCCAAACAAGAAAACCAACGGTTTGTTCTTTTCTTTTCCGAACTTTTGTCAAACTAAAACACGATAAACTCGGACAGCAATGCTTGAAAGTAAATACCTTGCCATTGATAAATGTTTATCATGCTTGAAAAATAGTGTATAAAGTTCAATGTTCTAACCTTCACGACGTGATACAGAAAAAAAAATCATAATTTGTTCTGTTGCATGCCGGTATGATAAATGTGTCTACTTTCACAACAGGTGTAATTTGTATGTAATGTCTAGTATGTATACCCTTTAGCAACTGGTTGGATATACCGGTATACTTGTCCTATAGGTGTATCTATTCGTCATGTTATACGATTTTATAATTAAATCGAACAACGCAAAAAAGGCAAAGTGCAATTCCTTGATTTACCGAAGGCCGTACGGTAACCGATAGTTGCCCACATCTGCGTCATTTAGTCTCTGGTAGGTATTAGTCTCATTACATTCACATGATACCACATATTCTTATCTTTATATTGACTGGATTATTGGATTTAACTCGTGACCTGGACAAATTTAATTTGTATAAAATAAACAGTGCACCCAAGGGCCAAGAGAAATAAACAGCGCACCCAAGGGCCAAGAGAAATAAACAGCGCACCCAAGGACCAAGAGAAATAAACAGCGCACCCAAAGGTCAAGAGAAATAAACAGCGCACCCGAGGGCC
Organism: Mytilus coruscus; assembly: GCA_017311375.1. Taxonomy (NCBI): domain Eukaryota; kingdom Metazoa; phylum Mollusca; class Bivalvia; order Mytilida; family Mytilidae; genus Mytilus; species Mytilus coruscus. The sequence goes on along the minus strand of CM029595.1, from coordinate 77,575,363 downwards.
AAGAGAAATAAACAGCGCACCCAAGGGCCAAGAGAAATAAACAGCGCACCTAAGGGCCAAGAGAATGAAGACGAAGAAACATTTAACAGTCCACTAAACACTTAACAGAAAACTAAAGAAATGACTTCAATTTGATATTAAGAACCCTTGGTGCAACAATTTCGTTATAAACAGCAGCCCCTCTCACATGACCCTGATAGAAATCGAAAGCCTTGGAATATCGTAATAACTCGCAGATACATAATAAGATATTTTTGATATGCTGCTTAACAATGCGTAAGAAGAATAGAAATATCACAATCGCAAAATTTAAGTCATTCTTTTAAGTTCTCATTCAATCCTAACTGTCAATGTCTCGGTTATAGTCGAGAAATACCTAACTCTGCTTGTGGTATATTTTATTGCAGGCCTAAAAGATAAATGCAATTATCATAGTCACCAGATGTGTATTAATTTTAGTTTTAGTTGTAATTAATTTTGAAACTCGAGTAACAATGTTGAAATTTAAGTTTTTAGAAATGTGCGAAAAGACAAAAATAAAAAATATATAAACAAAGAAGGTTTAAATTGGTCATTTGCGTCTTTGATTTCAGTAGAAGTTAAAATATCAAAAACCCAAATCTATTTTGAAATTTTTACTAATTGTTATGTTACACGAAAAGCTAGACAAAGCGATATAATTATTCCACATCTCAGTTTCAGTCATAACTGACTACTGTTACAGATAATTTTTTTGTAAGATTTTGTCTATAAACCATTAAAAACTAATTATGTATTTCATACAACCTTCATATGAAATAGTTTCAACCTATTTTGACATACTATTGTCGTTAATTACAAAGGAAGAATTTAATAAAATTGTTTTATAACTATGATTTATTGAAATATGATATTTCACTGAGTTATATTATATTTTCATTTAAGAACAACCTAGAAAAGGCTACATGCAGCTCGATTATTTTAGTTATGCGGAATCATGATTAAGACTAGTTTTTCAATAATTTGTTAAAACATTAAATTTTTACAAATGTAATTGTATTAAGGAATCTGTATTGTTTTTATTTATTTATTTATTTATTTTGATAATTTTTCATTGCTTTGTTTTGATATTTTTGTAAGCAAGAGGTCTGATTTGTATTGTTTTATTTAGAATAACACCAAACGTGAAAAATTTATTGCACCCATAATGCATCTCATTTAGCATGTTTAGTACTGAAGTTCGGATATTACTTACAGGATTATCATTAAAACTGACTTTTCCTCTTTCTTTCCTCCTCTTTTTATAGCTTCTCCTACAAATATAAATACAAATATGATATAATGTACACGAGTACAAATTTATCAATGCAGAATAAAAAGGGGAATCTAAAAAACTTGATTATAACCTTGCAACATGTGCCTGTGCCTGTCCAAAATCAGAAACCACGTCAGCAGTAGTTGTTCTTTGGTATGTCTTAAAAATGTTTTTTCATTTGTAGAATTTGTAGTTGATAGTCTCTAATAAATTGATACTCACCTTTCTTTGTTCTAGCGATTTAGAGCTTGACTAGCATCTAAACTTGTTTATTGATTAAACTGTATGTGGACCTGAAGATGTCTAGTGGTTTCTTCTTGTATTATTCGATAGGTGTCTCATGCCTCGTTTTCAAGTGGAGAAGAGTAGAGAACCTTTTTTCCTATCACTTTCACGGTGGACATATATTTCGCTCTCTCAAATTATCATGAAAAATAGGTTATATTGTTAGAAAAAAAACATGATAAAAAAAAAAAGAAAAGTAAAGATGACCAGTCTGTGTCTTTGTTAGATGCTTTTTTGCTTTGTATCTATTTGATGAGTTAAGCCCTTTTCAACTGATTTTTATAGTTTGTTCTTATGTTGTGCTGTAACACCACTGTCCGAGGTGACGGGGAGGGTTGAGCACTCATAAACATGTTTAACTCCGCCACATTCTTTACGGGGCCTTTTATAGCCGACTATACGGTATGGGTTTATCTCATTGTTGAAGGCTGTACGGTTGCCTATAATTGCTTACATCCAATTCATTTGTACTTTGGTGGATAGTTGTCTCATTGGCAATCATACCACATTTCCTTATTTTTATAATGAGAAGAAGAAAAAGGAAAAGAAGAAAAGCAAGTCAACTGTTGAAAATACATTCTTTAGAAAATTGTTTTCTAGTCAAAATTTTCGTTTTGAAAAAAAAAAAACTGTTGTAGAAAGCTTCAGATTTTGAAATAGCTAATTAAATGCATTTGAATATTTGTAAATATCCTTTTTCGGCTTTTGCTCCAAATGGTTTATATATAGGCTTTCCAAAACATTTTGCCATGGGCATATAAAAGATAAAATAACCAAGAGATACTAAAAATAAAGATATAAAGATGAAAACTGTCCTATATTTTAAACCTCGGATGTGTCCATGAAGGAATAATATACGTAGAGACAAAATAAAATAAAAATAAAAACGTCGAGACTAAATGAGGTCAGGGTAACCATTATCTTTATTTTTGAACACTGTCTGAGTAAGACAATGAGTTTCTCAATAAGGCGAGGGTCGAGATCGTATTAACCATTTTAATATAAAAATTATCTTTTTCAAAAACTTAAGTACTAAAAAAGCCCATACCTAATTCACCGTTTCAGAATAAATAAATTAAGTAATCTCAATTGTAATTAACAACCGACCGTGCAAGACCCTCATGGGAAGTCAAGGTCGTTTAAACCCCCTCGCCGTCGAATATTAACACAATAATTGTAGCTTGTGACAAATATAAATCATGAACGAGCATAAACCGGATTTGAATTTACCCCCTCCCCTAACTAAGACTACCCTATCCTCAGCCCCAAATACTGTTTAATAAAGGATCTGATCATTTCATTTCATGCAGATTTTAGTGATTTACCAGGCCTAGGACACATAGTTTTTCATTATCAGAAAAAAATTCAATAAATAGGATTCTCTTTAGTAATTTCATTTAGATATTTACATGATTTACACGTAATAACATTAACGGTACCAACTTTATTGCACCAGATGGGCATTTCGACAATAAATATCTCTTCAGTGATGCTCGAGGACAAAATATTTGAAAGTCCAAAACCTAATACAAACACTGAAGAGCTGATAAAAAAAAATGACCAAAAGTAATTATAGCTTAACCCGGACAAAATGTTTGTTATTTTGACAGTATAGCTGATATGGTAAAATTTCTTTTCATATTGTAAGTTTTCACAGGTAGGCAAGACACCTTCTTTGGTTTCGAACTAAATTGATATAATCACTAATTCTTAATTTGTTAAAACTGCGTCTACTTTTAAACTTCGGATATATAAGATAAAACTCTTGAACATTATTGATAATTATCAATATCTTACGATGAGGCTGAGATGTATAGTTGATGTTTATGTGTTTTATATTATGTTGTTTATATCTGGCATAGTACGGTTGGCTGTTAGTAGCTCTTTGTGTGGATGCATGGATGAATTGGTTGTTTAATATCCAGTGGCAAAACTGAATGCATAATCAGGACGAGATCATGATAATGTGATATAAATATAAACCCTGATTTGTACTAGACCGACACACTTGAGCAGGATTTTTAACGTGCTAGTTCACAAGGTAACAGTCCACAGAAAAATATGTCCCCCTACCCGGACATAACCCGGACACATTATTCTGACTCTGAGCCGACCAGTCTTTGCTCTTACTCCTTAATGCCTCGTATTTAGCGAAAAAGCAGCAAATGCCAATTTTCAAGTCCTTGGTTTGCAGTGGCGGATTCAGAACTTTTCATAAGGGGGCGCTGACTGACCTAAAAGGGGGGGGGCTCCAGTCATGCTTCAGTGATTCCCTATATAATCAAGCAAATTTTTCCAACAAAAGGCCCCCCTGGATCCGCCTATGTTTTGACCAGGCCTAGGTTTGAACCCACGACCTCCCGTACTCGATGCAAACACACTACTACGAGACCACTGAGGCGGTATGCTAGTAGTAGCTCTTTGTAATCTACATTTTACAGTTTATGACTAACTCTTTTTGAGTTTTCTTTGTTGCATTGTCTACTAGAATTTCTCGGTTTACCTTCTTCGAGCAGAGAAGCCAAATCTAAGTTATGTAATGTCTGCTGATTTGTCACTGGTAATATTTATTGTATAAATATATCGAATTACCTAATTAACCCATAAAAGGAGGAGGCATGATAAGGGCCATTATTTGACCATTAAAATCGCAAAATTAGTAAACTTATTCAAGGCTGTCAAAATTATGTTAATTTTAATTATAATTGAACAGGTTTATATAAGCTGGAGAGCTTAGTACAGAAAAGTCCAATTTGGTGTCAATATGACGTCATAAACAGGTCGAAATTTACATATTTTTAACATAAAACTGGCCATTTCACGCATAGGTTTTGGTCAAAATATATATTAGCAACATTTTTACCCAAACAGATGTTTTACCTACATTAACTTCTTAGTAAAATACATATTCTGTAGCAAAATATCTCTTTGGGTAAAGTTGTTGCCCATAATGAAATATGAATGACATTATCTCATTATGAGGCTATTTTGACAGTTTTTGTTGTTTTGCACTATACATAAGAAGTTTGAAGCACTAATGCCAATCTGTAAGACAAAATTCAAAAATATAAATACTGATGTCCGAAAACCTAATGTCTTATGAACATCTGAAAGATTAATAAAACTTTTTGATTTTCGAAATCAAGGGGCCAAAAAGGTATTTCTATCATTTCTCCTCCTTTCGTTTTATTTTATAACTAGAATTCTACGAGAAAAGTTAAACTTATATAGTTTTGGCTTCTCTTTATAGGGACATCTTTTAGTTTTCCTTGGACCATCCTTGACCTCTCTTGTGTGTTGAGTAAGTTTTATGAGTTAACTCTTACCATTGAGACAAAAATGTGGCTAACTATTGTTGTGTTGTAAAAAAAAATAACAGTATTTACTAGACCTAACCAGTTGATTTTTTTTAAAACTTGAAAATTAAGATTTTAAAACAAATAATCTCTAAACATGGTTTTAATGAATAATACATAGAAAGGTCAACAGGAAAATAAAAATGTTGGACAGTCAATAAACACTCCTGGTACAAATAAAGAACAACACATGGTTAATGAATACAGGCAACATAGTTAAAATAGTTGTAGTTTTAGATTCTTCATAATTCTCATTTTGCTCTGAATAATTATATTCAAATACGTCAACATAAGATAACTTCGGATGGAGATGAACATATCATGGTCACCTTATAGCCTCCGTTTTATAAAGTTTGGCTAATATTTTGATAAATGTTTATCAGATTCAAGGACAACTTTCACAAAACTTTTAGAAGGAGCAACATGACTGTTAATAGATTTTCATTTTATTCAGGGAGGGAGAGATGTAGAGAGGAACTCATAAGATGCCATAACATTGCTCCTCATTTTAGTTCATTTTAGTATATATTATTCAAGAGGGTTTGGATGGGGGTCTTTCATTTCAGTATTCTTTCATTATTTTATGTCATTTTCTCTATTCTTTCTATTTTCTTGCCATTATTTTCTATTCTTTATATTTTGTGGCCATTATTCTCTATATTCTTTATATTTTGTGGCCATTATTCTCTATATTCTTTATATTTTGTGGCCATTATTCTCTATATTCTTTATATTTTGTGGCCATTATTCTCTATATTCTTTATTTTTAGCCTATTATTCTCTATTCTTTATTTTCTTGCCTATTATTTTCTATTCTTTATATTTTCTTGCCATTATTTTCTATTCTTTATATTTTCTGGCCATTATTCTCTATATTCTTTATATTTTGTGGCCATTATTCTCTATCTTCTTTATATTTAATCACCCAATTCTTCCCCATTCTTTATTTTTTCAAACTATTTTTCTCTATTCTTTATAATGTTTGCCCTCTATTCTGCACCAGTTGCCCATTATTCTCTATTCTATAAACCCCTCCCAGAACCTCATACAAAATACTTACTTCCTCCAGTACTTTTGATAACAAACACATATTCCGACCATAATGACCACAAGCACTATAGGCACAAGAATTCCGATAACAATCGTCAAATCATCCGAACGTTCCGTATAAGTAAACGGCGTAGATGTCTGTAATTTTGATATACTATCCCGAATATCCGTGTCATTAGTTCTTGCTTTAAATTTCACTGTACTTAAAGAAAGATTTCCAGTTGTATTAGTTAGTTCTGTTACTGATAATCCTTCGGTAACATTTGAATGGTATGGCGATGTTGTTTCAGTAAAATCGGTAACATTTAAATTGTATGACGATGTTGTTTCAGTAAAATCGGTAACATTTGAAAGGTATGACGCTGTTGTTTCAGTTACATTCGTCAGATTTGTTGTTGTCGATGTTGAAAATGTGTTGTTGGTGGCAGTTGCAGCATCGGTAATATTCTTTTCAGTGGACGTTACTGATATTGTTGATGTTGAAGTTGTTGTCGTTGAAGCCATTTTAAGAGGATTTTATTAAAGTTGGTACCATTTTCACCTGAAAGAATTTAAAATGAAAATTACAGTTTTACAGTAAAATTGAGATAAGAAGGAACATGAAGTGTATGTATATGACAAATAAATCAAGTGTTCGTTAATAATATAAGAAGGAACACGAAACAATTGAATTGTTTCATATTTTTCCAGTCGGGGTCTATTATAGCTGACTATACGGTATGGGTTTTCTCACTGTTGAAGGCCGTACGGTTGCCTATAATTACTTACATCCACTTCATTTGAACACAGGTTGATAGTTGTCTCATTTGCAATCATATCACATCTCCTTATTTTTATATGGAGTTCTATTTATATGAGACACCATGGAATATGAAGTGTATGTACATAAGATTACATTGGACATCGATTGTATATACATGAGATAATAAGGAACATGGAGTGAATGTACATGAGATAATAAAGGACATACGTGTGTGCATAGAAGATAACAAATGACAATGAGCGTATGTGCGTGAGTAACAAGGGACATGGAGTGTATGTACATGAGATAACAAAAGACATGAAGTTTTTATGCATGAGATAATAAGGGACATGAAGTGTTTGCATATGCGATAACAAATGACATGAACGTATGTGCATTAGTAACAAAGGACATGGAGTGTATGTGATTGAGATTACCAAGGACATGAAGTGTATGTACATGAATAAACAAGGGACAAGAAGTATAAGCATATGAGAAAACACTTGATATGAGCATATGTGCATGAGATAACCCCTGGTATCTTCTGACCATTTTATATATATAGAGTTCAGGTAGGTCCCAAGCATCGACTAATGTTTAGGAATGTTCACAGGGAATATAAGAAACTGTACAAAAAATAACTCATCATAGATACTAGGCTTATAATATTGTACGCCAGACGCGTGTTTCGTCTACAAAAGACTCGTAAGTGACGCTCGAATCAACAAAGTTAAAGAACGAAATTGAGCATTGAGGGCCAAAAATTAATTTACTAAATACACACTGCTTCGCTTTCATCAAATATTAAAGGCAACTTGTAAAACCATTGTAAAATTATCCATCAGTGTTGGTGGAATGCACGTTTGTGTTAGTAAGGGGCAAGATTCATTTCAACAAAACAATTAAAGGTCGCATGTACATGTATGTGCCGATTATAGAATGTCATTATTTTACAGGCCAATATACGCTTGTCTTAAGATTAATTTAAGTTTTCAATTGATGTGGTAGAAGATAGTCAAAACTAGATAAAAGATAATATTGTTCAAAACCATCTACATTAGTCCCTTTGGACATTGTATTTTCTATTTATTGCGACGTAAAAAGTAAAAGTTATGTTGACCTCATCTTTCAATAAGATGTTGGTCGATTTCCCCTTTACTAGTTTCATTAACAGGGTCAAATGAAGGAAGTTGTAAACACACTGGAAGGTTAACATTAAACAATAAACTAAAAAAAAAAATGATTCATTTTACATATTTTATACCTTAACACCAAAATTATATTTAGCGCTACATTTACAGTTGTTGCAGACAATTTGTTTTCTAAATAAAATTTGACTTTGAAAGACTTCTTTGACCAAAATGAATCAATTTGCATCTGAAATATAATATATAACTCTACCTCCAACATAGTTTTGGTTTTTGCTGAAAATAAATATTTATTTGTTGGAGAGAAATTCCAAATTTGCCCAAATCTATCAAACTTGCATTTCTTACTCGGTCATATATTCAAAAATAATCCTAACTGCTGTTAGAATCTATATAGTATACACATTAAACTGCGATCTGTAAAATTGAGTAAAGATCTAATAACTCTTTCGAAAATTCCCTTTGAAAGAAATAAATTAAGTAAAATTAGCCCTACCGTTTTCAATTACTAGTATTATGAGAATATAATAAGAAGAAACTGTTATAATTTAGAATCCCATTCACTTTTCGAATTAGCCTTGTACATGTATACTTGTTGAATACACATTTTCTCTTGAAAATTGACACGCACGAGAAAACATGCTATTAATATTGCAAATATATACTGTCGTAGTAACATTGTTATTACATGTATGTGTAGATATATAGGTACAATAAAGTTATTACATAAAATTTGACGTCAACACACTGACATACATTATCAACCTGTCAAAAGACTATCCAGACAAAACAATAAAATATACATTGTATGTTTATAAATTCCGGTCACTCATATATTTGTAGGGATGATTGTTAAGCTTGTAAACCGCGAAAAAACGCCGACTCATTTACTTCGTAATTGTCTTTACAATCAGCTGATGTTTTTCTGTATTTTTTTTTAAATCCTGCAAACATCCATTTTACAATTATACAAATACATGGTATTTACAAATAACATGAATAATCAGATGGTATATTTGTATACTATTCCAAGGATTATGCAAATCCTTGACTATACGAATATCGTCTCCTCTTTTTTGTGCGAACAAATAATATTTACATCACAATTACACTTTCGTGTTCTCCTCGCGGTCCGCGTTCAAGCAATGCCGATTTCATAGAAAAAACATTGAGAATGTAAAAACTGAATATAAATGACTGCCGAAAACACAATATATACGTTCATTGTCGAAACTTACATAATGATTAATAAAATGTGTACTCGCTACGATATAAGAGAAAATCTTTTCCGAGTCTCGCTTTTCTTCCTGTTTCACAATGAAACACACATATATTTTCCGACAGTGCAAGTTTATTGTGTGTATGCCATATTGCTATCGCTCCTGACATATTTATTGTCCTATATAATTGGTTAACTCCGCTATGAAGCCATCATCAGTTCCCTAATATGGTTAGCACTCTGTATAAAACTAATCGGCGTAATGCAGTTGTGTATGTTTTACTCGATTTTGGGGTATTGTCTCCATTTCTTTTCGGTTTAAAACAGCCTCGCTCGAACATTGCAGGGATGGTATGTATTGTGGGAATTGTTACCAATGCCTGTTTATGACTAGTTACCTAGTTTTAGAAATATGCATCGAATGAGGGTTAGAAATATCATCCAGCTTCATTGAGATTTTTAGCATTATACTCATCACACTTAAAACAGAACAACATTCAGTTTAATATTCAAATGGTCATAAAGTTTAGCAAGCGCAGATGGATATATCTCGTGTGTTGTCTCCCATATAATTATCTGTCTTTTTATTAGACTATTGACTAATGTGTGTTTTATCATCATTATTTAGAGGATGTAGACAAGTCATAAAATCTCTCAATAAGAGGAAGAATAACAGTAACAGTACACTTTATCCATGTTATCAATAAAATGATTTCCCCTGTATATAGGATATCTTCAGCTCGAAAATTGATAAATAAAAATTCGAAATATAAAAGCTGCCGAACTTTCCATTTGATAGGAACTCGTGTCCCTTATGAGTCTTTCGCAGACGAAACATGATTATTGCATTTTAAATTTTAAGCGTTGATGAATTTTAAAAAATGAACTATGTTCTTTTTTATTCTTTATGGACTTTTTCATTAATCATGTATATATACATGTACATGTGTATTACGTTAGTCAACAGACTAAATTATATGCTTATTGTCAACATGCATGTATATTATAATCAATAAGCATATAATATAATAGATATGTTTTATGTCAAGTAATAACATTTTGTTGTGTAGGAACAAGCATGGCTGACCACAAAACCAAAAGAAGATAAAAGCATGTTAGTTTTATCCTATAAAAAACAATGATCTCATTACACAGTGATTTGTCTATCACATGTATCATACGCCCCATATCACAAATACTGCCGGATAAATTCTATAATGACTTGTTTCCTACATAATATTTCTCCTGACTCACATACGACGTGTGATTTCTATTTTTCTTATTATTCATGTTATTTATGATGGAGGAAATAGAAATTAACCCATAAAAAATAATTTCTATATAATTAGATAAAATTTATGTTAAATTAAATAAGCATGGAAATGTGCAGAAATTACAAATATAAATTCTATTTCTGCGAATATATAATAATCATCAAACGTTCAAATACATTGGAACTATACCAAGTGTTTACGTATTCTGATGCATTCATCTCGGTCTGCTTTGAGTACCAAATAACTTTTTTATCAATTGAAACAGTGTCAGGACAAATAACAGTGCATGTGGACAAGGTATATTTTGAATTATTTCAGATGTATAGATGCCGTATATAAAAATAACACTTCATAAATTTCGTGCGTCCGAAGCACTTTTCTAGATTTTACCTTCATCAGCAAAACATAAACCTTTGAAAGTCGGTGATGTATAAATACATAGAAACTTTCTGAGAGATCGACCAAAGGGACCCAAAAAGTACAGTATTGAATACGAACCTATAGCATAGTGTGCGTTAAATCCTTGTTACATTATACTAGATTACAAATCCTAAACCTCGATAAAACAATATATTGTGTAGTATCTCCCTACATATCTCAATAAAAAGGTATACTTACGACATGACTATACACTTGTTTTGTCAACTATTTATTACTAATGACCTAAGGTGACAGTTAATTACAATAACAAATTATAACGCTCGAAGGTACACTCCTACGTGTAATTATACAGTCTATTTCGTTTGATTTGCAATATTTTTAAAAATTAAAGTATACTAAATATTTTTGTAAACCTGATAGAAAGAAATTTACAGTAAAAAAAATAAAAATGAAAACAACATTGTAAATTTCATGCGTCTGTAGCGTTTTTCTGGATTTATCTTTGGAAGGAACGCCCAAACCCGAATATTTTGAAAGCAAAGCAAAGAGTTGCAGAGCTATATTAACAAAAAGAACCTAAAATAATAGTCAAATATTATTTGTCACGGTTAAGGAGCTACCATTTGATTTTTATGGGATGCGGGGGCTTCGATGGAAAATTTTGTTGTGCATTGTTTTTTAATTGTAATCTCTGTCCTGCCTTTTTTCCCCACTCTTTTCGGTCCTGCCTTTTTTGTTAAATACTTTATCCTGACCTTTTTTTACATAATTTGTCATCTGTCTTTTTTTTGCCAAGTTGCTCATCCAGCCTTTTTTTTACTCAAAACTCCTGTCCTGCCTTTTTTTTCAAATTTCAATCTAGCCCCCATCCCAATAAAAATCAAATGGTAGCTCCCTCACGTGATTCTTTTTAACTTGTATTCTACAAATTTCGTTACGTTAAGCTGCTTGCGCAGAACTATGATTAATTAATTTAAAAATGATTTACAATCGTTATGTAATTCTATTATAACAAAGTAAACTTACCAATTCAAAGAAAACAGTAATATTATCGTATGCCTAACTGGAAAATATAAATGTTATCATTAAGACATCAATGAAAATTAAAGTAGCTTTTGTGAAATGAAACCGGAAATTTTAGCCAATCTAGATCTAGCACACTCACTACCGTTTTCCTGTTAAATTGTTACTATCAAAGAAATATCTACAGGATTTCAAGCATTAGCAACTATAAGTAACTTCGATAATTTTTTTTTTACTAATGATGTAAAATGTCAAGACTCACGTTTCTATGTACATGACTGTTTGATCGTATTTGTAGAAATTAAAAATATTGGAGCGCACAATGATAGTTTCCTTTTATACTTTTACAATTAAAGAAATGATCATCAGTTAGTGTAAAAATTGAGGGATTTCACTGTCTCACTAGAGGGGTCTTCAACATCATAAAATATGTCAAGCTCTCAATAGCCACAAGCTATAAAAGGTCAGAATAAAATTAACAGAGACTACCACAGATCCGCCATCAAAACCGAATGACAAACAAGATTAGATGTGACGATTTTCTTGACTTTTGACAAACACATTAACATGATGCGGGGATAAAATAATTTTTATTTTACAGTAAACATAACGTCAATGGGACCAACATTACTCTCAAAAAAAAAGGAAAGGGGGGGGAGGGGCGCTCGATAGTGGTGAGCAGCACCCCAACCTTTTCAAATATATTGAATAGCAAAAATACATACCCTTTCATATATATATAGTAAGTGGCAGGACAATTATTTTAGCCCTCCCCCTTTTTCAAAAGTCCGTTATTTTTTGTTTTCTGATAATTTCAATTATTTTCGCGTTTTTTTTTGTATACTGTGAACATACATATACTATAAATAAAGTGTATTTGCTATTTACTATCAATTCCTTTACTATCCACGGCGGTCACTGATATAATATATAGAGACTCGCTATATAATACATCAGTGACCGCCGTGATAGTAAACTTGGAATTGATAGTAAATAGCAAATACACTTTATTTATAGTATATGTATGATCATAGTTTACAGAAAAACGCGAACAAAATTGTCCTGTCTCTAAGTACTTATGAAAATTATGTGTAATTTTAAAACAGTCCTAAAGGGAAAATAGTACTATTACATTTTCCCAGCATTAGGTTGGCCTTTTGTGTACCCAAAGGCAGGTGAAGGAAGTCAACTAAGGAGCGCTGTGATTGGATGTAAGGGTACAATATATTTTTTTATTCATCTATGAATAACTGCAGTGTGTATATTTACAATATAAATTTTGAAACCCATTGAAATGAGAATTATTCGAAAAGACTTCCAAAATTTCATAAATTTGGTGTAAAATGACGGTGGGCATAGATAACATAAACAAGCTCTGTTAGAAGTTGGTCATGATACTATTTGGCTTCAATTTTTAAAACAGAGTAATAAAGTACTAACACCACACATAACTGTTTTGTCCAGGTTTTTATCATAAAAAGTGGTAAATTTAGAAAATGTTAGTATTGTCGCCTATGGCAGAATATATAGTGTACTATGGTAAATAGTACCGTTTTCCTTATACGGAAGTCTTGTCTATGACTTAAAAGTCCGTCCGATGACGAAAATAATATCCGGACGCCTTTATTTTCGTTTTCCTCCCAAAATAATCCAAACTGAATAATCATAAGCGAGGATGACAAATGCGACTATGCATGGTACCTGTAGGACACAGAGGCATGATGATTAATTTATTGTGGAAGGAAGAGAAGCGACACACACAATGAGGTCTTTTCATTTAATAGTATAGAAGTCAATTCGTAACACAATCATTTCGTACCATTGTCATTTTTAACCCGAAGTAACAATTTCGCACTTTAAATTTGACATTTCGTACCATGAACGAAGACCGTTGTTTACCATTCACAGCCATTTCGTACCATATTGACAAACTGCATGTATATCATGCTACGCCTGTAATTTCGAAAAAAAAAAGCCACCTTAAATTATTCTATGACATTGATATGGTCATGTCGTTTTCCCAAACTTGTTTTTTATACAATTAGAGTGTTTCTTCAGAGAACTGACATCGTCCTGAACATGCATGAAATATTTGCCACTGGACATTAAGCAACCAACAATCAATCAATCAATCAGAGAAGTGACACAACCTTTCATCAAGTATAGCTGTAGATAATTTACAAGGCACCAACTCATGATATTTATAGGATGGAAGTATGTTTTTAAATAAAGTTGGTTGCCTTTACCTTTAGATGTACGTGCTATTATAATATATGTTTCCAATCAGCCAAATATCAGGCAGAACGCCAAAGTCAAATATGAGGTGAAACAACGTCTATAAGAAACAAATCTGTAGTCGTCTCTATGTATTCGTTTACTACATAATCTTTACCAGATGCTTTGTTGTTCCTCTGAATTTCATGTAGTGAGATATTTCTTCTGGTAATGTAGGCATTTATTACATCTTTAAACTGACCAATGTAAAAACATTTTAAACAGTAACGCTCTTGGGAATGTCTTCACTAATAGGGAGTTTTCAGTCGTTTTTTAAATTAAAAACACAAAAAATGAACAATTCCTCAAATGGAATATTTGGTTGCTTTTTCTGTTTACCACTATCCAAAAGATTTTAATACTCTTTTTAGTCAGAAGTTTCATATGCCGTCAAGCTTTTTACGCATTTGCTTCCTATACTTTTGAGTTATTCGCATGTAGCGTCTTTTTAGAATCGTTTCGCTGCTTCTGAAACTATTTGTTGCTGTGTGTTTTTATAACCAAGCTTTAGTTTTCTTTTAAGTTTACGATAGTTTTGTTCTTGCGTTTATCGTTAAACATAGGTTTATCTCCATTTGGCTTCTTAATAGTAGATTTTCGCTTTTTAGCGTATCTTACGTTATCTGAATTGACACTCACAGTTTCTTTGAAATCAGGATATTTTATACTTGTGGTTTTCCTATATCTATTTAGTTAACAAGTATGAGATATACTTATAATCTTTTCATATCAGTATCGTTATTTAAAACTAAGATACAAACTTTAGAAAATTACAAAGTTATTAACAATTCTGGTATTCTTACATGTTATATTCCAGATTCAGATTTACAATAAAACAATACGACTATTCGCAATAAACAAGTCATTTCTTTTACATAATTAACTTGAACGGTTTAACACTATCCATATCATTTAATAATAAGAATCCCGAGGCTAGTTAGATTATCCCGTATAGATTTAGAAAAATCTTGTCCCTGCTCATATGTTTCGATCTCGATATAATTTGGTTCATCTGCAGTTCTGTCATTAAAATCGCCCAATAAACAAATCTTTGCAAAATTTTACTAAAAATACGCCATTCATTTTAAACTTATTTTTAAGAACTTTTTTCCTTGTCTTTTTTCTTTTGCTTCCCTTTGGAAAGGACGTAATAATACCACATGGAGAGTTTCTTAGTGTATATGCATGTATTGCACAACATCATACTGTAAATCACTGAAGTAAAGAAATCTAGCTTCTATTGGGTGCTTTCCTGTTGGGTTATGGCTAAACCTATGAACACCAAACTCAGTTACATAATCAATTTCGAGTTCTTTGTGAAAGAACGTTCTTGGAAGTTCCTCTGTGTTCTCGTCAATACTTCACACATACCTGTAAAGAACAGTCACCACTCAATGTTTTTATGAATTAACTATACTTTTAGATTCATTGAATTGTCATGTTTGATTTTGTCAGTTTGTATGGACTTCCTCCCCTTTTTTGAATTTACCTTGGAGTTCGGAATTTTATTAATAAATTTTTTGCACATCATTCGTTTGTATTCGAACACAGATCTTTCTCAAAATGTTTATCCTGAGCAATATTTTCAGTTTTGTACAAATAAATTGCTATGTAACTGAATTCATAATTATCATAACCATTTTTATGCCTAACAGATAATCATTATAGAATCCACGTTCTGAATATCTAGGTAGATGTACACAAGGCCGTCATTGACTATCGACTGACCTGATTTACACTGTTTTTGAAAATGACGCTATCAGCGGCATGTTTTCGATACCATTGACCCTTACGGAAGTCGATTATATTTCCGCCTACCGCACTCGGTTTCATATTTACTATTTTACACAAACTCCGTACAGTGATCGTTTCCGTTCCGGAACTATTTACATACTAACTGGAATCTGCTTGTATTACGCTACACTCGAACAAAGTGTTGTAGTCGGACGGGAACCAGTTTACATACTTTATTTTATTAACAAAAAAAAATCTTGACCTGTCCATAGAAAGGCTTGTATAGTCCGCGGTTTTATTCTCCAAAATTGGACCTTCCAGAGGGGGTGCGGATTATAGAGTACAATAAGCAAGAAATAAGAGAACAAGTTCAATTTCGCGGCGAGGTGGTTGTTTACGTTCCGCCATCTTTGTTATTGATATTGTAGAGGGCGCTCTCATCATTGTTCAAACTAATAATTTTAACTCATCCATATTAATAAGTTATTTCTATTCAATATCAAATAAATGCTGATTAATATAAAAACTAAACCGTTCTATACAAATTTCTCAAAAAATGCATTGGTTGAAATAAACTGGTATCTGCTCGATTGAACCGATACAAACATAGTAAATAAGACAACCGTAAACCAGCTTAGAATTTGTAAACTACAAAACGTAATCGGTTATTGTTCATTCCGTTTTGGTGTTTCATACAGACTAATATGGTTTGTATTAGCTTAAGACCCTTCAAACATTAATGTGATAGGTATATTAAAGACTGTTTTACAAAAGGATGGAACTGTTTTACTTTCAAAGTCGTATTATAGTGATATCTGTCATGTACGGTTTCGACTCTCACCGGTTAATTTCTTCTTTTACACGTGCCGTTTACACTTCCTGTTTAAACACACACAAGTTTCTAAATTGTTTTAAAGTGAATTAAACTTATTTTAACAATCATGAAGCGTTCTAGAATCATTTACAAGCAGTTTCAGCTTCCGTTTGATGATGGAAAACAGGTTTTCCCAAGAAAATACCGCTTACGATCGCACAGGATTTGAAATTACCGAAGTTTCATACACCTTATCGCTAATCCCGGCTGACCCGGCAGCTTGAACTTTGATGCATACAACAATCACTTTTCCATTGTGGCGTCAGATATTTTGTTTTATGACGTTAAAATTTTACGGGAACCTGTGTGATATCCAGTAATGGCAGACAAATAGCGATAAGGTGTATTAAACCTTTCTAACAGTAACAAAAGTTTTTACCTAAAATTTCGTGGAGAGAAGGGGGTTTGGACTATGTACCAGTGCGAACTATACAAGCCTTTCTACGGTATTTATTTGTCCAAAAAAAACCAGCCAGTAGTCAATGGATACTGTAGATCATTCAGGTAGTCTTGACCTATTCATTTGTACTAAAAAAAACAGCCAGTTGTCATCTTCACTTCACACACACACATATACGAATATCAATTATATGCTTACGATACATGTAGCAATGTTAAACTAATTACGGTATGTGAAAATCAAGACTTGCATAAAAAATATCCCAATATTACAGACAGTGGCGTCATTTTTCCTCAGAGCTTTCAGCTCTTTGATTTATCAATGGGAACGTAGACGAATAGGACGCCAACACCACACCTAGTGTAGCTATATGTGAAACACCCTAATCAATCGAGTGTCGGAATAAACAGATTATTAACGATGAACGCGTTATGATAGCAGTATTCAAACAAGATAAAAATTCTTTTTTCTTTTTTTTGCAGTTCATTTATTTGATGAAATGATATTGAATGTTGAAGATTTAAGGTAGGAGCGTCATATAAATATAGTGTAAACGATTTCTTTACCAACCGTAATTTTTTGTATATTACATATTTAAGTACGTTGAAAGTATTTTACCATGTTTGATAGGAATTATAATATATGTTTCATGGTAAAGTTAATATGAAAGCAATCAATATGTATACCATTACGGGCTCTTTAAAGATGATAAAAGATGCATATAGTGAATCCAAGTAGCTAGTTAAAACATATGTTACTGTCTGAATAAACCATAATAGGATTAATTTAGATACAAGTGTATATTTCTGAAAAGGATCATTGTGCTTCGTTCATTACCTATTTCGTCTGTTCAAAATAAAGTATGTATAAACTAAGTTAATACAAACAGTTACGAAAACAACAACAACCTTCTTTTTAAATATTTTATTATAAAAAATAACAAATACCACTTAAAAATTTTAAATGACTGGCTTGAATGTCCAGAAAATGTCCACACATATAAGTCCTTAGACATATTTGTGCAGATATAACGGGCAGTCCAATGTTTCATCGTATTTTCCGGAAGCTTCCACTCTAGATAATAATTCAAATTTGAAAATTTCTTGAAATTGATAAATCCAATATTGAAGTTGATGTAAACTATCCTCTATAATCGTAAACTTGAATGATTAAAATCCTGACACAAATTATTTGGTCCTCTGATAAACTACAGTTGATTTTAACCAAAATGCTCTATTTTGGATTACCGATATCTTGTTTACAATAATGAATTTTGTTCCAGAATGTTCCCTATCGAATTTGTACAAATGCACTATTCAAAATTATGTAAACAATTCCAAAATGATAAACTAACAGTTAAGTACAAAAGGTCACTGCGTACATGACTTTCGACATATTTAATATAAACCTGGGAGTATTATACTAACAGCATTAACTAGTCTAATATATTCGAAGTTCATGTCCGAACTAATTTTTCTGTAGATTGGATCTGAAAAAGTCGTGGTAAAAATTTTGGTTTCTAGATAAATGACTTTTTTTACTCACAGGAGCAGAAAGTCCTTGATTTGTCATGTTATGCTTTATGATTACTCGATTATTATCTTATAGATGGATGGTAAAATATCTTTGTCAGATCCAGAAGCAGATCATGTCAGCCCTAATGTCATTTGTAATTTATCGGACTATTTAAATTAAACGCTTCAAGTAGATAAACAATATGAATTAGATATGTATTTTTATACTTTTCGTTTGAAGTTTGACTTTGAGTACACTCTATATAAGCTTTATAACTGAAATTTCGTTTTCCGGTTTATATCTTGTCCTTTCATCTGTTTTCAAATTTATTGTTTCAAACTATTCATTTGGTATCTTGAAAATTATCTATGATCAGAATAATTGTTAAACAATATACCGACATAAATTTATGAAGAGCACTTTAGATTCCATAGGCGTTGGTTATTCTTACTTAACCTGTTACAAATTACGCCACACTCGATACATTTAAACGCTTCGGATGCATGAAATTCATAAACTGGGTCGATACCAATGCTGGTGGACTATCAGTTCTAGAGGGTCACCAACTTAGCAGTCAGTACTTCGGTACTGACATGATTTATAAAAACTTTTCTTAAATTGTCCGTTTATAAATTTATAAATTATTAAGAAACTAAGGGTGTCAACTTCCTCAGGCGATGTTGATCTAAGATGAATTTGGCTATTATGTTTATGCCCTTGTTACACATATAGCTCTCAAAATGTTTTGATTCATATATATCTTTGGGTTTCAAATATTCGGCTTTGCGTGTTTCTGATGAAGGTATATCGAGAAAGGAGTTTCGGACGCATGTAGTTGTTAAAGTTGAATTCGTTGATTCGTCGTTTTTACGTCATGCCGGCTAACCTCGATACTTTAGTAGTATTTATAAAGTACTGTCTATCTGTGAAGGCTGTCATAAAGGGGTCTCATTGGGGGTCTAATCCCGGATCCCGCTTATTGTTTTGTCAGATTCCTGTATCCCGCTTATCATTTTGTTTCCCATTTCCGCTTATATTTTTTCTATAAGAAGTCGCCTTGCAAGAGCCCTCCTATCGGTATATCACACTTGTCTTACCATTGTCAAGATATCAGGAACCGATAAATGGCTTACTGGTGTCACAAATTTAGGAATGATACAAAAGTTTTGTCAGTGACTCGCCAAAGGTGGGTGGTACTCTGGGCGCAAAGACTGTGAGAAGCGTAACTACATGTCCAATAAACTGTGGGTAGAAATTGCGGCAGGGATCTGGGGCCGCTGAATGCACCCAGCAGGTCTAGGGTAGATTTGAGAGTACTCGAAGTTGCTGAAAGCTAGTTGATTGATTGATTGATTGATTGATTGATTGCTAAAAATGGCAAATAGTTCATGATTGTTCAGGACAAAAACAAATTTACAATAAATACAACAGGTAGCTAGGTTCTGGTCGTCGAGGATGAAGGTCTGGAATTTTAGAAATGCAATGCATAGAAAATGTTGTTTTCTTGGATAGGAACATAGATTTTTGCCTTTCAGTAGACCACCCACGAACCCTCAAAGAGTTGTTGCAAGTTGCTTAACGTGTAGAGAGCGTGGCATTCTCTCTACACTAGCGGCATCGGATTTAACGTCCCCATTCTGACCAGACGTGACTGCGTAATTATACATTACGCACAACCAAACGAACGCCTAACTTCGGCAAGGATTTTATTGTAGGTCGGATAAGGACCAAGTGGAAAGCTAGTTGAAAGTCAATAAAATTATTAAAAAATAAATCATGTATATAAAAAAGGCAGGGTTTTGAGCATGATGAGGCTAATTCAAGTATTTGTTGATAGAAATGAAATGATCTGAACCAAAGATCTAGTTTTTAGTTTATATAAGGTGGAATATAATGACATTCTATCCAATACTCAATTCACTAAGGATGATAGACTAGTGTACAAATGACATTTGATAATTAAAGAGTTTTACCGAGTTCACATGTATCTACAGATAATGTTGTTTTTATTTTTTGTATATAAAAAAAATATTTGTGAAAAAAATATGTGTATAGGTACGTGCCTAAAGTGCCTAACGGCAGCTACGCCCCTGACTGTCATAAGATTATATTGAGAAAAAACGGAATACATTTGATATGATAAACAAACAAAAATTACTTATATCCCCATCACACTAGGACCACGATCCCACTACGATCTCAGAAATTATAAAATTTTGAAAGTCATAGTAAGATCGTGGTAAGGTCGTAATAAGGACATGCCAAGTCTTCATGATCGTGGAGCTTTGAATATGCTCAAAACATTCGTAGTGTAGTCATGGCCAAAACTAGTTGAAGTAGAACCGTATGAACTCAGTCGTAGTAAGGACGTAGTTAGATCGGGATGGGCGTAGAAGCATCGTATTGGAAACGTGGTGCAATCGGGGTAGCCAATGGAAAATATTTCGCTGCAACCTTAGGTAGGCCTATAAGATTTCACTGCAACTATCCCGATTTCACTATACGTCTTAATTACGCTTCTACAATATTGATTCGATTATTCTACGATGAGGAAGACAATAATGCGCAGCTACTTTGCCCTTGTCGTCCTCGTCCACATCACTACGATTCTACTACGTCCTAGCCACGAGAATTGTGTTATATTTCCTAATTTGCAAATTGGAAATTTCAAAATTGCATACCTTTTTTGAGACCTCTGCTTTTTATTTAGCACCCCGATCTCTAAGTGTTTTTAATACCTTTAGTGGAAAGTTATCTCCAGGAAACTGATGTGTACAATGGGAAAGTCAAGATATTTATAGGGACGAAGAGCGTAGTGACAACGAAGTGGAGTCGTTTTCGTAGCAGACACGTATTGAAATCGTAATGCGATCGGGAAGGTTTTGGAAGAAGCGTTCAGAGATCGTGTAAGTCGTGGTAAGGTCTTATTAGACGCAGCAAGAGCGTGACAAGATAGTAACTATAGAACGTGTTACTGTCGTAGCGAAATCGTAGCAGGATCTTATCAGGATCATAGCAAGATCGCAGTATCAACGTGAAAACTATGAAATAAATTAATGAATATTCAAGCCAACCATACCACGATCTCAATGCAATCTTATCTATTTTAGTTAATAAATCACTCAAGTAAGAGGTCAACTCGTTATTCATGGTCTTGGTCTAGTGTGATGGGGCTTTACATCCACTTCATTTGAACTTTGGTGTACATCTGTCTCATTGGCAGTCAATCAACATCCCTTTTTCATTTTTGACAACAAATTATGATTCACGCTTAATAAAATGATGATTTTCCCGGATTCCAGCTCAGTTTTTGTAATTTCACGTGTCCCGCCAGACTTTATTTCCCGTTTTCACGGCCAATAATTTGACATTCACGTGTCACACTTACAAAAATCGGCCAATCCCGCGTCACGCTTAGACCCCAATGAGACCCACCATAAAGTATACATGTATTTTTCACCCACAGTGCTTCCTGATATATGATAAAATATATATTTGTAAAGATCATGCAAGAGCTGATCTGGGAGAATTCCTCTGGAACTAAATATTAAATTTCAATCTATATTGTATCTTATAAGATTATATTCTGATGACATTAATCCTCTTTCAAAAGAATCCTTTATTTTGTCTCAAAACTTAGACTCTGTGGGAATTTATTCATGGTTCTCATATGTAAAACATGTATTAGAAGAAACTGGTATGGATTTGGACACTTTAAAGAAATATTCCCCACAAAAGATAACTAAAACTATAAGAGAACAAATAAAATTAAAATTGAAGCATTTTTATGAAAACCTAGTAAATGATAAAATATGAGATATAAAGAAAACAGCAAACTCACTATTTATAAACATGTAAAACTAAATAATACAGAAGAAAAATATTTAACTTGCTCAGAATTTGAATTTAGAAAACTGATAACAAAATTTAGAATAAGTGACCGCAATTTATAAATAGAAAAGGAAGATATCCTTAAAGTACCATGAGAAGAAAGATTATGCAAAAACTTAGGAACGCTAAAACTGTCTTGTTATGCACATTTTCATAATATGATGTGCATTTACCTTTATATGATGTGCACTTGTCATTATATGATGTGCTTACACCTTTATATGATGTGCAAATATCCTTATGTAATGTGCAAACATCATAATATGATGTGCAAACATACTTATATGATGTGCATATATACCTATATGATGTGCAAATATACTTATATGATGTGCAAATGTACTTATATGATGTGCAAACATTCTTATATGATGTGCAAACATTCTTATATGATGTGTAAACATTCTTATATGAAGTGCAAATATCTTTACATGATGTGCAGATATCCTTATATGATGTGCAAATGTACTTATATGATGGGCACAGATCCTTATATGATGTGCAAATATACTTATATGATGTGCAAATATCCGTATATGATGTGCATTTTCACTTATATTATGTGCAAACATCTTAATATGATTTGGTTGTGTCTTTATATTATGTGCTTGTAATCTAATATCATGTGGTTCGGTTTACTTCAGTATATGATGTCGAAACGTCATTATATGATGTGCTTTCATCGTCGTTATGGTCAATGAACATGATTACGTTTAGAATGATTAGAAATCTGTAGCTATCGCTAGCGAAAGTGCATTTTAAAGAAAAAGTGAGACAGTGCAATTTAAAAAAAAAATTAACGTTTCAAACGTTTCGGAGGAAGATTAAGATCAATTACTACAGGAGCTACTAGTAGTTGAAGAATTTCCCGGTTGCGGCGAAAATATGATAAAACAAATTTTGGGGCCCTTTATAGCTTGCTGTTCGGTTTTACCTACTCTTGCATAATTATACCGGTATGGATGACTGACTGATTGATTGATTGATTGATTGATTGACTGGTGTGAAATGCCACTTTCAACACTATCATGCTATTTCGTGGCGGTGCGTTTATATTGGTGGAGGAAGCCGGAGTGCCTGGAGAGAACCACCGACTCTTGGTAGGAAAACTAATAATTCTATTCAATTAAGATTGGAGTTGAGCTTACCTGCCAAGTGCGGGATTCGAACTCACAACATAAGTTAAGTTTTGACGGGCTAGTGATACAGTAGTTCGACTTCTTAGACCACTCGGCTACATAGCCCCCACCCCAAAAAAATGGATAACAGGAGATATGGGATAAACTTCAACTCTGTGCATTACATTTGCGTGCAGCTTTTATTATGCTTTCATGCATTTATTTCACAGCTTCAAATAGATGATTATGGATAGAAGCTTGACATCCCGCGGCAAATTGATATGCATATTCGTACGAGAACATGTTAATGTGATATGAATATTAACCCTACTTTGTACTAGACCGACACCCTGAGCCGGATTTTCAACATGCTAGTTCACAGGAAGACATGTCACCTTACCCGGACACATTATTCTGATTCCGAGCCGAGAAGTCTTTGCTTTTACTCCTTAATTTCGCGTGCTTAGCAGGGAAGCAGCAAATAACAATTTTAAAGTCTTTGGTTTTTGAACCGGCCGGGGTTCAAACCCACGACCTCCCGCACTCGAGGCGAAAATGCTATCATGAAAGCACCGCCACTAGACAGTAACCCGTAATAATAAAAGGTTTCGTGGAAAGCCGCTCATATATACACCTCCACACTCAAGTTATTAGGGTTATCGTACCGACCATTGATTTTTTTGGTGAGTGGGGCAAATTTTTTTGTAAATGTTTGATTCCAAATTTCTTGAAAGAGATTTTATCTATTTCAGAAGGGAAGCAAAATAATTTGTTTCCATTGAAAATGAGGAAAAAAATAAAACAATAATGAAATTAGAAAAACCCAAAATAAACCATGTTATTGAAAAAAAGTTTATTTTTTATTAAAGTCGAAAAATATGTTTGTTCTGAGCACAAGGAAATACACGTGCTCCTGCCCACACTATATGAAGAGTCGGTGCATAACCAATCTGATTAAGATACAATGTACAGATCATATGTCTAAGCTTTGGTTACAATGATCTGACAACACTTCATTTTACTATCTGTTCTGGTAAATATTACATCAGCCAATGAAATTTCAGCCTTCACATTTTTGACGGTGTATATCAATCCGACAAAACCGGAGAATCCCAATGGTCTAAACAGAAAGTAGAATGGAGCGTTTTAAGATCCGCGTAAGCATAGCTTGGACACACAATATCTGTAATTAAATTAGATTGGTGTCTAAATGAACATAAAAAACTGCATTTATTTATTGTTTACTGAGGCCTGTTGGTCATTACAGATAGAGAGTTGTGTTTTAATTTTTTTTAAGTGAAGATTTATGGCGGTGGCATTTAATATTTTGCGTTTATCTGGAAAACTATAATAGATTTAAAATAAACAAATAGTGCAATGTGTCTGAATATATTCTATAGTAAAAGTCCCATTTGGGCCATTTGGTCTGAGTTTTGTTGTTTTATTGCCTATTATCTTGATAACTTATCTACAGAGAAACCTTTCCTTTGCAAAATGGTATAGACAAGAAGAGATTTAAAAATAAATAAATTATATTTACGGTCATTTTCTTTCATTGGGCGTGGGGACGTGGGAGGAAACATGGTAATTTCTCTTATTTTTTCAAGTCTACACCTTGAATTGGAAAAAAAATCAAGACCCCCTCCTTTCCAAAGACATAAACATTTCACCCTCCCCAAAAAAAAAAAACAAAAAACAACTATATATATATATATATATATATATATATATATATATATATTTCACCCTCTTTCCCAAAAATAAAACGGTTTTAAAAACAAGGTATATATATACATTTAGACCTGTTTAATTTTTCGTTTGGGATTAAATAAAAAACAACGGGTTTATATATATATATATATAGTTGTTTTTCGACTTTTATTTTCTATCCTATATATATATATATATAGTTGTTTTACCGTTTCGATTTAACATTTTGGGTCGAAATGATATGTTTTTTTTTTTGTTTTATTTTTTGGGGAGGGTATATTTCACCTTTCCCAAAAATTGTTTTCAAAAAACAACTATATATATATATATAGTTGTTTTTGATTTTATTATACGGCAGTATATATATATATAGTTGTTTTTGTTTATTGTTTTGGGGAGGGTGAAATGTTTATGTCTTTGGAAAGGTTTGTGCTGTATTTAGACCCTCTTTCAAGAAATTTGTTTTGCATGTATAAAATTTTTTTCCAAATCAAGGTTTGAACGTTGTAGACTTGAATATATATTGTTTTCAGAGAATAATATATATATAAACAAGTCTAAATTGAAAACAACGTTAGAGGGTCTAAATACAGCACAAACAACATTTTCCAAAAGACCAAAAAGTGAAAAGTATATTTTAACAAAACGCATTTGACTAACAGGTCGAACAAATGTTCTTAAACCCTGCTGACTGCCATTGGCGATTGCCAAATAAACGGATCACCGATGTAATAAATGGATCTTAATTATAAATTTAATACTAAATAGAAAACAATAAACTAGCGGAAAAGATGGTATACCGCAAACAAAAGGTGCAAAGGTTTTTGTACACCATATCCGGATTTCGACAATTAATGTCTCTTCAGTGATGTTAGGAATCGAAACGGTATTTGGAAAGCCGTACAATTTACCTCAATTTAGGATAGCCTCTTTAATTTTGAGGAGTCAAAATAGGATGAACGGATCATATAAACCCGAAGGCAAATATAATACAAGCCCAAATGTTAAAAAAAAAAACAAGTCTAAATTGAAAACAACGTTCAAACCTATGATTGCGTTGGATAAAACCGCAATTTTATACGTGTGCATACAAAACAAATTTATTTATATATGAAAACATATTACACACAAATACACACACAAATTTCTCAATACTTTTGTTCGTAATAACAAAAACAATAAATCGCATTAAATTTCTATTGCATTGTATAAGTTTGAAATATTGCGTCAATAGTTGATCTAGAACTTCAAGTGTGGAAGTTGTTTGCGACTTCAGGGAACTTAATTTGGATATGCCGGTTATGGTCTCATTGATATTTACCACACCTTCAATACTCTGCTAGAAGAAATTGTTGAAAATAAGGATTTAGGTTTTAAAAGTTGAGGCGAGCGGAGCGATGCGTAAAAATTGATTGTTTTTGATAAAACACTTTCGTTTTCCGTTTTGTTTGTCGAGAAATCAAAAACGACAAAACGAAAACACTTTTGTTTTTCATTTTGGTTTTTGAGAAATAAAAAATGAAAACACTTTCGTTTTTTGTTTTTTGTTTTTGATATTTCAAAACGAAAAACGAATGGACGCAAATATACACGAACCTATCTGACACATCATTTGTTTGTGACACATAATGAACGTGGTCTAAGATTTTAAAAAGTTGAAATTGGACATTTACCTATTATATTGTCCAATATCCAAAATCTAAATATATTGTTGGATTCAGCATATCAAAGAACCCTAAGAAGTGTTTGTTTTAGTCCCGTTTGGTCTCTAATTCCTAAACAGTTATTGTCTAGCAACAAAATATTTAACGGACGACGAACACATCGCTATAACATTATACGGCGGCAAATCTATAACTATAAACAATTGAATACCACCTTTCTACTCCAAAAAAAAAAAAATTAAAATTAATGGCTCCCTTAATTTCTTCCTATCCCCTCTTTTTGGTATTGCAAATGAGCGGTCTATTATATGAGTCATTACATTTTCAATGACCGATTTTTTTCCATGTTTGTGTCTATCTTGAGAAAAGTAATATATAAAGAGAAACTTGAACAGCTTAAATGATCAGCAAGGCAAAATTAACAAAAAATGAACATACTGGAAATTCATATATTAACTTCTTATAGAAAAAACGCTAACGCTAGGTATAAAGATATTGACAAATATAATGCCTACCCTTGTTAAAATGAGCATAGAGCATCTTTAATTTTATAACTTTAACCGTATGTTCATTATTGTAGACCCCTATGTTCATTATTGTAGACCTATGGATTAAAACTAAACTTTGCAAGTTATATTTTGACAATTTTCCAACAATAGCTGATGTGATTTTTTTCATCTTAAAAAAGGTACCAACATGCCAAGGTTTATCTCTTTTCAAATCTCAACCATTTTCCAAACGATAGCTACAGATTTGAGCCAAGTTTATAGTAATTCCGCAGAAGCAGATCGGAATCAGTTATGACGTAGACATCATGTTCATTGACCATAACGACGATGAAAGCACATCATACAAAGACGTTTCGACATCATATAATGAAGTAAACCGAACCACATCACATAAGGTTATATGCTCATAATAAAATGACACAACCACATCATATAAAGATGTTTGTACATAATATAAGGGAAAATGCACATCGTATAAGGATATTTGCACATCATATAAGTATATTTGCACATCATATAAGTATATTTGCACATCATATAAGGATATTTGCACATCATATAAGTACATTTGCACATCATATAAGGATATTTGCACATCACATAAGAATGTTTGCACATCATATAAGAATGTTTGCACAGCATATAAGTACATGTGCACATCATATATTAAGTATATTTGCACATCATATAAGTATATATGCACATCATATAAGTATATTTGCACATCATATAAAGATGTTTGGACATCATATAAGGATACTTGCACATAATATAAGGATATTTGCACATCATATAAAGGTGTTTGCACATCATATAATGACAAGTGCACATCATATAAAGGTAAATGCACATCATGTAATGAAAATGGTTATAACAAGACAGTTTTGGCGTTCCATAAAAAACTGCAAACAAATTGAAGATGAAACTCATTTCATTTTATATTGTAATAGTCACAGCTATAATAGAAAAGTTTATTTTGATTTTTTAATAATGAGAATATGCACTTTACAAATTTAAATGACATAGATAAAATTACATATATACTCAACCCAAGATCACACATTCAGGTAAATAAGCTAGGATCCTTTTTAAAACAGTCTATAGAACTGAGGACAGGGGACTCTTGAAATATTTACTTTTATCATGTATATTAATGATCTTGTTGTTATTGTTTATTTTTATTTTGTTATGTTGTGTCACATACTATAAAAATGTAGTGTTATGGCAATAAAGATTTGAATTGAATTGAATTGATTAATCTCTTTTGTATGTTGAGGTTGAGACATAGATACTTTTCTACTTTGACACTGCTTCTTAATTATAATAACATTTTTGAAGAATATTTTGAAAACAACTATTTTTCAACCACATGCATTCAAATTTCGTTGTATTTTTACAGAGTTTTTATAGCAAAGCACAAACAATTTGAACTCAAAAGACACTTCGACAGTATTTATTGCGTGGACGGACGCAAACAAAATAAAAATATCCAGTAATTCTTTGAAAAAGCAAATATTGCACCATGCTTTTTCTTAAATTCAAGCGTAGAGTTTTTAAAAATCTGTTACTTTCCTTGACATAAATGTCAATAAATGTACACATAATTATGCAAACTGATATAATCATACACTAGTATGTGATACTGAAACACTTTTCGAAGTGACAATTCCATTCCTATTTTTGAGTGGAAAAAGTTGTTAGCACCACAAAACAAATAAACTACATGCACGATTTCTTAAGAAACATTGTCAAGTAAAACGAACAAAGTCATTCATGTCAATATAGTTTTTTATTCATTGCTAAAAGTCATTTAAACTAAAAATAAGAGAAAATGAAGAGAGACTCTGATGTATTTAGAATTATCTAGCACTTAATTATAGTATATATTATGTGATACAGATTTGAATTTTGTTAATTTTCATTTTAGGTGTCGAATACGGAATCTTTAATGCAAGTGAAGTGTTTGTCAAATGTTGCGACAGCGTTACCATGATGGCAAAATATTTTGTTTTTGGTGTTTATGTTTTAGTAAGTTAACTACCCTTTTTGCTTATATCAGTTGTGTTTTACTGTTTTAAACATGTCATCATTTAACAATTAATAATTTATTCGTATATCTATTTATTTATGTGTCATAACAGTTATTTTGAAACGTCTTAATTACGTCATTTGCGCATGATATTTCATTTGTACCTAATTTATATTTCACGAGTCGACAGTATCGAAACAGAGACTACTTTGTACGCTGACCGTGTACTTCAATCAACTTTTACCAATGCCATTACAGATAGTACTTTTTATACTTTCATCCGATAATTTTTGTCATATTGTTTTAATATGTGATTAAGGATTAATTTCATGATCAGGAATTACAAAAATATGTGATAACGTATTCCTCATATCGTTGGTCTTCTATAAGACGACTATACTAGCCTCCAAAATATGCATTTACAAAATCTTTATTTTCTGCCTTTGTTTTGATAGTTTTCTGGTGTATGTATTAAGTTATTGAGATACTCTTCCAGAAATTCTTTATGTACTTTATATCCTTTAAATGAACACACGATTGAAAGGAGTAGCCTGGTATACGTTTATGAGAAAGCAACCAGTCGACCCAATAAAAACAAGTAAAGTGAGTATAACACAGCGCACTTCAATAAAAGGCAAGTATATATGCCAAAGGTGAAGCTCTAAATATCTGCAATTTAAGCAAAGTTGAGAATAAATTTAACAGCGACAACAAAACATTTGCCACCAATATTAAACTTTTCTTAATATGGGAACCCTTTAGTAAAAATATAGAATAACGGCGCCAATAAAAGTAATCAGCAATGGAATTAACAGGCACACCAATAGTGATCTTGTGAATAATATTGGTGCCATACAAAGAATATAAATGGAGTGAAACTCTACTTATAAGAAATTCTTCTGATAAATCTTTATTTTTTAGACCTTAAACGTAAAGGCTGAGGACAAGATGATAAAGAATATATTGGTTAAAGTGTTGTCATCACATTGCAGAGTGAATGGATATACAGACTGCCATAACAGATATCTGCAAATTTGTTATAAAAAGTGAGTAATTCTTTTTAATTATGTATGCTTTGTTCCCATTCCCATCCCATTTTATGAAACATCCGCGACCATTATTTATTTTCAAGTGGACATATGTTATTAGATATTTTTCATAAGTGGTATGAGCGAGTTTAAATTATTGTAAATTTTCTGTTAAAATTAGCAGATATTGTTCTGACATCTGATGGCCTTTTATGAGGCTAACTGGGTATTTTATTTCAGAAAGTTCTATAGAAGTGTAATGTACAGCTGATAGTTGTCTTCCTTTCCCTTTGACATTTAAATGTGATTTCTCAAATCGCTTATTAAAAATAACAAATCAACACAATCAAAGACGTTGTATTTATTGGTGTATTTACCTTTCCTTAAATAATCTTTTATATTATACCGGGTAAATATATCTAAAAGAATCTAATTTAAACAGTAATAATTGTCCTTTTCTATATTTGGATATATCAGTTTTAGACCGAAAACTCTAAATAAAAATTAACTGCAAAAAAGATGAGTTCCTTATTGCGAATTTTCTTTTTTAGACAGTGATGTTCCTTTGAACTTTTCTTACGGTATGTATAATTTCCAGCTTGTTTGCTATGTCCGTATCTGTTGTGACGTTTGAGATTTCAATGAACTTAATCAATGTAAAATTGGCAAATTATTTAGTTACCATAAAATACTGAAATAACTTAAAACCTTTACTAAACTCTATAAAGATACAAACATTTTGTTTCAAATTAGCCTCTACATGTAGAAACCTTATAAAAAAACTGCGATGTGCCATCCTATTTATTTTTCGTTAACGTTGTTCAAATACGATTCTTATAAACTTATGGAACCTTTGAATCAACTTATTCCTAAAGGTTATCAATGTTACACTGTTGGCAGATCTTTAAATATTGCTCAAGGTCAGGCTTTCATCAGACTGTTGATTACGTAAATACATTTTATTTTTTCGATATGACTGATCGGTATTGAAGTCTTGTAAAGCATGATTTAATTATTGGTTTTATATGTCTTTGAACTATCATGAAGTAAATGCTAGTACTCTTAAGTTCTGTACTTCTTGGGTTTTGTCTTTTTGTAAGTTTATTATTGTGCTTCGCGCCGATCTGATGAGTTGAAAGTAAATTAACAAAAATACCGAACTCAAGGAGATTACAAAACAGAAGTCACTTATCAAACGGCAAATCAAAAACTCAAACACATTAAACGAATGGAAAACGACTGTCATATTCCTGCCTTTGCCAACTTATTTTAACAGTTCGTTCTTATTTTGTGCTGTTTCACCACTGCCTCGATCTAGGAGAGTGTTTGAAGCTCAAAAACATGTTTGAACTCGCCACATTCTATATGAGCAGGTAACAGACAAGGAGCCTGTCATTCAGTGCACTTGGCAGTAATTTACTTTCTATCATATTTGTTTTCCACGTTTTAATTATTGTTCATTTTCACATAATTTTACGAAACTTTCATAGACTTTACCAAATGATGGTCCTTTGCATTTTCATTGCATGTCTTCGTCTCAACGCATTTTTGTTTACTTTGGGATGCTGTGGACTTTGCCATGCCTATACACTATCTGACAATAGTGAACATTTGTACCCGCTTCTCCTCCTTAACTCATAATCATAATTAAATGAAACTTTCCCAGAATCATTACCATATACTCCATTATTCACTTCTTATTTTATTTATTTTTTTGGTTCGACTTTGCCAATGATTTTTTTTAGCGTGTACCCATTTTATATCCTAAATTTCCCCAACACGTTATTACACTTTCTCAAAATCTAAATCATAAAATGCTATTGTGTACCTCTTATTCTTTTTATTCAGAATTATTTTTGAGTTTTTCCTTAACAAAGCATTGTCGTTGCTTCATTTAGTGGTATTCCACTTTGTATCTGCAACTCAACCTTAAATTACAATTTATTAACACTTTCTCATAATCGTAACAACATATTTCTATTTTGAACCTTGTGTTTGGGTTTTGATAAGTCATTTTTCTTCAGCAATTCATGTTCACAATACAGTACATTGTAAAGTTATTTGATCGTTATGTTTTAGATACAATACATGTTTTAAATTTGAGAAAGCATTTTGCTAAATCAGACATTTGTAGGGAAAGTAAGTAATGGTAGTAAGTGGTCGGGTCGAAGCTTAGAACATTAAGGGACGTTCAACATCCCTATCAAGGAAATAATATATTCGACCAGGGGTATATAAGCGGATGAGAAATACCAGTCGAGTTCTGTCAATGTTCTTATAAAGAAGAATACCAGTAAATCAACAAAATGCATTGATTAGATATAAGATCCATGAGAGCAATACTATTGAAAGGCCACTTTGTACTGGGTAGTAACAGACTGTCCCAATCACAGGACATGCTATAACATTGTATCATATGTGTATATGTATATTCATCAAAGGACCAGTGCATATATTTTAGTTCGTTGTACATTAAATGAATAGATTTTTGGTAACGCAGTATTGTTTATGAACACCATAAATCAAAGTATTTACCAAAATGAGTGGTTTAATATATAAACGTTACACGTGTTACACCTTACAGTATATATTTTCCCTTCTAGACCCCTAATCAGAATTTGATAACAATTTTCGCAGAATCTTAACTTTATGACTATTGTGCACCTGTGTTTTTGTCAGTATTCGCAATTAAATTTTGGAATCCCTTACCAAAGAATGGACTTTGCAAGGAGGGGTGGTCATTTTGTGCTCTTAGAATCTCTAGTTTTTATTGAGGTTCAACATGCGAGACATAGGGATTATACTATCTGGCGGTGGCGTAAACTATTTGTACAAAGCTTTATATTTCAGAAGGTAGGAAAACTGGTTGCTTCGTACCTTATATGCAGACGCCTTATGTTATGAAGTTCTCGTCTGTCCATTGTTCCTGACCTCATTTTTATTGTTTAATGACTGTTAAAAAAATTTAAAGTTTTTTTGACATGTTAAATACTTACTTATTATGAATAATAAGATAACTTTATTTGCTATATGGAATCTACATGTTCATAAGACAGGGTTTACCGGACCTCGACCTCAATTAATTGATCAGTAATCAAATTAAGATTTCGTGCTCAAGTCCGAATCTCAGATACTATAAGCAATTAGTCAACTATATATGATGTATCGAATGACTATAAGGTGAACATTTCTATGTGGCAGGTTTTATCTCACACTGAACTTTTTATGGTTCATTGAACATAGTTGTGTTTTATTGGTTTGTCTATTTTTATGGTTTTTGGTCAATGATAAGTTTGTCAGATATAATTTGCAATAGCACACTTATATTGTGTGTATGAAATGATTGCATGGTGCACATGTTGCCTGGCAGGGTTTATCTGAACTTGACCTCATTATTGGTCAGTTTTCTTATTCATTTCTGTTTCTCAGATACTATAACCAATATGATAACTATATATGGCGTATGGTAAGACTATAGTGTACATGTTTTGTCTGGTAGAGTTCAACTGACCTCTTTTAAATGGAACATTATAATACTTGAATTAAAACCTTCATATTGCAGACTTTCAACATAAATTCAATCATTATAAGTTAACCAGGCGAGACAATTCAACGTTTGCACTCTTGTTTTAAAACCAACAAAAACTGGCCGCCACGGAATAGCCAAAAAGCGGTGCTTAAAAGTGGCGTTAAAACACAAAAATTAAAAAATTAAAAAAACTCTTGTTTTAAACATTTTAATTAATCCATGTAAATGACCTGGAATAAAACTGATGATTTATAGTATATATTATTCATTACTTAGTTAGAGAGAACAAACTGAAATTGCTTCTTAAATTACTGTACTCATAGTTTTCGTTTTTTATCGCTGTGTAGCAAAAATGTATGTGGTAGGAAAATGTCCTCTGATTGTCTTCAACCACCCGATTTTAATCAAGAAAAGACAGATATAATAGCGGTAAATGGAAGCAGCTTCACATTTATTTATATTGATGAGGTATTTAGTTCATTCTTTTATAAAAAAAAAATAACATGATTAAATGAGATAATGAAAAAAAAGCAAATCGCTGATTCAGTTCAAAATTAATAGTTTACATTCAAATGTGCAAAACCATATAGGGGCAATATCTAGTGAGCTTAAAAAATCAACCGCATCATAACATAACACAACATTATGCAATCATAAAATAAAACATTTAACAAGACAATAATTCAGTCGACAAATGCAATGCAGAGCAAGTCACTGAAATAAAAAAAGCGTGATTTTTACACATATATGAAGCTTTTAATCATACTTAAATAAACAAATATTTTCATACTTCATATCTGAACACCAGGCAATATATGCCTTCTATTTTAGCATTCATTCGTACACTTTTGTATTATTCAAAATTATCAGTCAAAAGGTGTTCTACAAGCATCACCAGACCTTTCATTTGATACCTTAATTACCAAAACATATTCTACATAGATTGTTATGATATATATATGCGTAGGAACTATTTTGTTTTAGATAAGTACTTATTTCCAGTATGTTCTTTTTTAACGGGCCCGATTTTTTGTGGTGTTACATAATTCCGCTCATACTAGGGGCCGTCTTAAATTTGTGCAAGCAGTGATGTGAAAGTTGTTTTTGTTCCGTAATGAAGGCCTCACTGTGACTTTGAGACGAAGAACAGCATTAAAAGTATTATTCCTTTGCTTTTTGTGTTTTTTTTTGCTGTGCATATACTGATTGTGTGTCATGGATGGATACTCCATATCCTTTCTTTTCTATTAGACATGTTAGATAAAAACCTATTGTTGACAATTGAGAGTCGAGAGTCTACAGTTGAGACATTTAAAATAGGGACCATCTCAAAAGAGTAAAATTAATTATTGATTTACTCGGTACAATAATAAATTTTTAACATTGCTACCCAGGCACGGATACAGAAATTTTGAAAGGGGGATTCCAACACCAGGAATACCATGAAAAGTTCACATAATTAAAAACAAAATTTTGAGGACAAGGGGAGTTCCAACCCACGGAACACTCCCTAGATCCGCCAATGGTACCTCACTCGACGATGCTGTTTTGTAGTTCAAAGAAAAGACACAAACTGCATGTTATGAATTAGAACGTCTGTATTATATTTATAGTTTTTTATGACATAGCGATATATCATCAAAAATAAACGAGTCATATACTAGGATATTCTGTTTACTTTAATTAGAAAAAGAATCAGATTCTGGGTCAATTCTAAACGCCTTTAAAATTTTTGGCACTTGCTTCCTTATGAATCGGACATATGCAACTGGTCTCCCAGAAATCGCCTTTTGATGGTAATCTTTTAGCTAAAAACATATCCATGTTGTTCGATTTTTTCTTTGTTGTTTGATGTTTCTTCATTCTTCATTCACCATGTCACATACAATTGCTGGTATAGTACCGTTGTTGTGGGAGATATTTTCTCCATTTGATTGGCCGTCGCATAACGAGTGGTTGTCCTTGCAAGGCTGATGGCCAAGACTGCCAAACACAGAGGCAGCACTATAGACGGTACATCTCATGCAATTTATCGCCCGCAAAATGAGCCACAGGTACAGTTTTATTCCGGACACAGACATATGTACTGTATTCACACCCAGGTTTTGATTGACAACCAAAACCACATACGACTTGTACGCAGCGGATTATTATGCCACCAAAATGATGCACAACAATTCAACTCGATGCCAGAAATAGGACACGGACTTCAACTTGATTTCCCAGGGAACCTTTTTATATTAGCGGATAAGATTTATGCTAACCGTTATCCAATAATGACGCCTTATAAAAGACTCCAGTTAAGTCATTAAACAAGAAGAGATCTTTCTAAATTTAAATGCAAGAAGCTAAATCGTCGCATTGGGGAAGGCAGAGTTAATGTCGAACATGCTATTCGCAGACTTAAATGTTATAATTAAAGTTCTTGGTACAATGTTGCGTCATCCGCGCTGGAAAATAAATCAGATTGTTAAACTTTGCGCTGGTTTGGTAGAAAGAGGGCACAATTGACTGAAAATAATAAAATCCTTACTTTATCATGTTTCATTTGATTTTTACATAATGCATTATGTTAACGATAGAAAACTTCAATACGTCTTTTGAGACGACCCCTTTAAAATGTTTATCGTCTCTCGACTCCCGTTTGTAGTTAGTTTGTCAAAAGTAATCATTTATCTAACACGTCTATTAAATACACATGCTCCTAATTATACTAATCTTTTCGAATGCACATGCTCCTTGAAATACTAATCTTTTGAAATATAAACTTTCCTCAACTTTCCTTCTGATTATAAAAACAACGATACGTGGTATGGTTTCTTATGTTACAACAATCCACTAGAGACCACATGACAAGGATAAAGACAACTATATGACACTTTACGGCCTTCCACAATGAGCTCTTTCATCATAAACTGCTGTCGCAAACTTGAAAAAAAAACACCACTGTTTTCCACTCAAATACTGTGCCACTTGGATTAAATGTTGACCATATTCGGGACAATAAAAACATGGTTGCTGTAACTAAATTAGAGCAAAACTGTTAGATCAACGAAATATTTAAAAACTGTAAAATATCCTGAAGGTCCTTCATTTAGAAAAATGATATATTTGTAGTTTTTACCATAATTATGGTTGTTGTCACAAACTTAGCTGCCATCGTTATTTAAAAATAGGCAATACTCATTTCAACATTTAAAAAGATTCCGCGAAAAATCTATTGTTAAGAAATATTTGTTAATAATGCATTTATAATAGACAATTTTCGAATACTCTGGATTCATTTATTTTCATGGGTACCAATTTTTCGTTGATTGAGGAAAACTTGCAATTTCGTGGATACTAGTATTTGATTTCGTAGTTTTAAACATAGAATTTAGAACAATGTACACAAAATCGAAAGATGCAATATTACATAAAGACTAAATATGAATAAAATGAGATAACGGTATATAATGTACATCTACTTTAACTTTGTCTGTAGAACACAATTGTATATTGCTTGTACTCAGAATGAGCAAGTAGTATGCATATATTCCAGCTGAGCGATACAGGATCATATTAGCCAATATCAAGCGCAGAGTTCATGTCGGATCCGTTCAACACTTCGTAACTCTAAACGGAATATTAAAAGGAACACTTAAGGAACAGATATGAAATCTGCGCCGGAGATTACATATTAGCCGCTAGTTTAATTTACAGATGGAAAGTATTAAAAATGTCGTCATTGGAATTACATCCACATCGAAGACCGCCATTCACCCAGTTGCAATGTCTTGTGAAGTGGCACGAAACCAAACAGCAAATGGATTTAGAATAAAAACACGGAGTTCAGATGGCAGTTATGAGTATGTAATTTATTCAACACTATCAAATAGTCAAGGCGATTTAAAAACATTAATTCGCTATGAATAATTTAAAATAATTTGAAGTAGTTTTTTTAAACCACCTTCAAACATTTAGAGAACAATAATTCCATGACAAATATTTGAATTACATTCTATACAAACATCATGTCTTAAATAAGGTAAACAATTTCACAAATGCCCATAAGGATGAAGACTTGTATAAATATTCTTAGATTTGCTTTCAAGTTGTTGCTGTACATGATTTGGCAATTTTTTTTTGAATGCATCGATGAACTCTATGCATACGTTTTATTTAATAATAATTTAATAAGTCCACCTCCTATTTTCTTTTATTGCAATGTACTAAATTTTAATATTTGCTAATAAATAAGCTGTATGATACAACATATCCTTCATTAAAACAAAATACAATAGCCATATGTCCTATCTCGTTCTTAACATGAATGAAATACTTGCCACTGGCCGTTAAGCAACCAACAATCAATCAAACATGTTTGAATATGTGTAAGAATCTTCTCAATTGACATTGAATAGTCAAAAACAACAAAAACAAAATGCTGCAACAAAATATTGTATTATAAATGTTGTACTTTAAAATTGGTAGGCACAATAAGACATATTTGTGTAAATTTTAAGTTACCATACATGATTTTGAGTTTGACCTAAAATGATTAAGGTGAAAGGTTAGCAAATTAATTAAAACAAAATAAATTAAATGTTTGAAGAAATACCATAACAACAAACAATGGCGAAGTATATTTGGTAAAAATCTTCTTTTTTTTGTTTTTGTATATAATTGTTAGGCAGCGACCATTCACCTTTTGTGTGAGGGGCTTGTCTCTTTAAAAACAAAAGTTTGATAATAATGCATGTCTTCTTAAAAAAATATTTTAGAAGGAATGTGAAAAACAAGTTTGTTACAATTGAAAATAATAATGACAGCATTCATTTATATATATATATAAAAAAAAACAGTTCCCCCCCTCAATGTAACTAAATTTGTTTTTAAAGAGTTGAAAAATAATAGTTTGAAAAATATTTTGTAGACCCTGGCAGTGCATGATGTTTTTTTCTAAGGAATCTGAAGGGAAAACTACATAAATTCAACTTTTTTCTTCATTGGTTCTTTAAACAGGCTTTAACTCTAATCAATTATTGTCTCATCCAAATGAAAGGAAGCTGTTTTCCGGAATAAAATATTATAATGACAATCATAATGATAATAATAATAATGATAATAATAATACCTTTGTTCCAAATGATGATTATGGTTGATAGTAAATGTAATACATATTCAGGACAGGGAACATATTACATTATATTTAAATCCTACTTTGTATTAGACCAACACACTTTAAACATGCTAATCTTTTCTCATACTCTTATGCTGCGTGGTTAGCAGTTAAACTGAAAATATAACCTGTAACTTCTTTGGTTTGAACAGGCCGGGGATGGAACCCATGACCTCCCACACTCGAGACAACCGAGGCAGTACTTTTTGATTAAAAAAAATCATTTAGACTACACAAATTGTAAATAAGGCTTTTTTGATATAATGTTAATTTCATGATGAATAAAACATAACCAAACCAATACACGATGAAACAATAGCATATTGGGAGTGATAAAATAAACAAATATACTACTCAAGTTATCATGCCATATTTAAGAATATTGGAATGTAGATACTTGTATAGGTTATGATTTTTTTCTTTCACTAGAAGGTAAAGTCTACAAATTTGGACATCCTAAAAGTGAAACTGGATTTGTCTTGTTTGTATTTGATTTATAAACAACAATATGATCTGATGACCAAGTCTAGTATTGTAACAATATGTGCAGGCACAAGACACTTAGTATATTATATATCGCATAATCATTTGCATAAATATTGATATATTCATGCAGTTGACTTACATGTACATGTATATTATCTTAAAAAAAAATAAGAAAGCGATACGTAAATCAGTTCGAGTTTCCGTCTTATTAAATATCAAAAGCAAAAATGCATACACAATAATACATTTGTAGTGTTCAATGCATATGTATTGGACTCAAAATAACCCGTAATTAAATTTATTTTTTTTTTATCTCCAATTTAGGTTCGAACTTCTTATTGAAGTTGTTTGTACGAACATAAATTGCTCCGGACAAAAAGTGATATTTGCGGTGAGTAAATAAATAACTAAATCACTAAGTTAACAGCCATGTAGAAAATAAGAGGTTTGCATTCTTCTAGCTTCGCCTCACGGTAAAAGCTAATAGTGTTAGTCAATACACGCCATTTTGAAATTATTACTAAACAACAGTTAGTTCAGGTTGGTTGCTTATTGGTATTGCTAAGATTCTATTTGCCTGAATTAGTTTTAAATTGAGAAGACGCCAAGAAGGTGAGAAGAAATAATATACAGATGGTCTGACAGTATGAGTATTCGAGACCCGATCGATAAATATGATGCTATAGGATCCCGTTTTGTTATTAAAAAGAACAATAAAATTTCCAATCTTTTAATCATACATGTTATAATGCATACTGAAACTAAAATTTCATTTTCAAAAAAAAAAAAAAAAAAAAAAACAATCAACTGAACATATGGTAATTCATTCTCTTGAATAACCGAAAAAATGTTTTTAATGGCGAAGAAATACACTGTATAAAAATCATAAACATTTCGGTATCTCATTTAGTTCAGCTTGTTAATGTAGTTGTCACATTCATTAGATCATTAAGAGGACATTTAAACAAATCTACTTTTTCCGGAAATTACTATTTACTAACAGCATGTAGAACCTAGACACAAATTATTTACGCACATACTGTTCATCGATATTGACATCGATGGACGTGATGATTAAAAAAAACCCAAAAAAACAAGAAAATAACACTATAAATGCAATGCGTCCGAAGCGCTCTCCTGGATTTACCTTCATCAGGAACGCTCAAATCCAAATATTTGAAAACAAAGGATTTATAAGAACCAAAACACGTGAAGAACTCTATAATTAAAAGGACTTATCAATGTTCCAATTGTTAACTTTCTATTTTTCAACAGAACTATCTTCCTATAAATCACGAATAATTTTCTACGTTTGTGCATGTTCACACAATGCGGACTTCATTAACAGGGATGAACTACTTATACACAAACTGCGATATGTTTTCGGGGATTTAGATCTTTAGATACCAAAAATAGTTTATTGGTACAAATTGTAGTTGAATTTCATTTTTTCAAAGATGATCGGGTGTTATTCTAGTACAATACGGCATCTATAAAAAGCAAACTGGTTTTTGCTTAATATAACATTATTTAAAGGTTTGACTACATTTACTTTTATTTCATGTAATTTATATACCGTTCTTTTTACTTAACTCATTTTTTCATATACTCAAGACATATTCTCTGATAATAGATTGAAAAATAGGAATAAGGTATTTCAACTTAGGATATTGTGTCGCTCAGGGCATTTTTTTAACTTCATGATCTGCAATTTTGTTTCCATGGATGCCAGTGTGACTTGGCACCCATATAATTTCTTTATTGAGAATATTCAAATTCATCAATACGTATCAGTTTTTTTTTTTAAAATAACAAGCTTTAATTTTGGTTACTTGTATTGCTTGAAGACATCATAACGAGCCACGATATATTATAAATTTCGATTTGCCAAAGTCCAGTTTCTGGAGTAAAGATGGATGCAGCAGGAGGTGAGCGAAGGGTTGACGCTCGGTCGTTTAAGAAAAGCAGTAGTTGATACTCTGTCTCCAGCTTTTGATCCATCAGTATAAAAGCCGAACAGTCAGATCTGTTGGATTTTATTTCAGCATCGTGATGTTGTTAATCAACGGAGGGGTTGCTTCAGGCTTATTGTATTTGCGGTGATCGTTTATCAAATCTGGTTAAGAAATTCATCATTTAAAAGTCTGAATTGAAGCTATGGATTTTAAATCAAAGTTTTTCAGATGCTGTTTTAAACGAATTGCTAATGTAGGAATTTTCCTTTCATTTTTTTTTAAATATCATAAATAGTAAAAGTGTACGCAGGTTTGTCTGAAAATTCATTCACCTCAAAGCATATTAAAGACCAATCTTTAAACGTTTACTTGAGAGTGAAGGCTCGTCAGCTTTTGGAGCTTTTGCATATAGACTGTCAACTGGTGATGTTTTAAAGGAAACAAGGCACAACATACACTATGCAACTTAATCTACTTTACAACGAACGCATGATCTAAATAAATTTAATAAAATGTTGCAATTACTGAATCAGCACCAAAATCAGTGCTAGCCAGAACTTTTAAAGTATCAAAAGCTTTAAGACATTTTGATTATACGTGTTGATACGGGGAAGAAACAGTAATGTTCTATCAAAAAGTATAATACCAAGACATTGGGTTTCATCATCTATTCAAATCTGGTTTCCGTATAAGCAAAGGTAGGGATCAAGATGCAATTTCCGTATGTTTTAAAAATGTACCCCTTACGGTTTTTTATGTTGAAAATTTTAAAACCATTTCAAAAACCAATATTCAGAAATATGCATTGTTATCTATGGGTGTTAAAATGAAATTGAAGAAAATATATGAATAAAACAATATGAAGCCATCACTACAAGTAACGGTTCAAATAAATAATGATATTATTTGCAGAGTTTACTTGTTTAATACCAGTCTGACTTGACAGCATTTTTAACACGACTAGGTATTTGTTTAACATAGAGACCAAAGCCTCATTCGAGAATTCTGATATATATATATATATATATATACAATTTGTTCTTAAAATGGGTTTATTAGTATCTAGTGAATATTGATTTAATTGTGCTGTGTTGTAAACTAAAACTGCAATATTTCTTCAAATTAAAATATTAAAATTAATACAAATTGACCAGTTATACAAATATTTGATCTTATTAGCCATCACAAATTACGTTCAAGCTCTTCAAAAACTATAATTTATTACAGTCTATTCCCAATTATATTTTTCATATACTCCAGGTCTGCTGAGACCCATATGGTACTTTATTGATCGGGTTTCTCTTTCAGGTTTAATTAATTTTGTTTAGAATATTAACTTCTATTGAATTTGAATAGGAATCACATACCCTTCAACAACCAAGACAACAATAACAACCAAGACAACACTAACAACACCAGTTAAAGGTTTACATTCTAAGATAACCACGACAATAAAAAAAGGTAGAACAAAAGCTAGAAGACACTCAAAACCCACCACAAATAAAGAAAGAAGTACCGGCAATACAAAAAATGCGTTGACAACTATTGACGTCACTACAAGCATTACCCCATCTTCAACAAGACCTGCGCGATTCAGTATAAATGTAAGTATGGTGAATGAAAATGTTTTATTTAAATTTGTGAATATTGCTTTTCTTCAATACACGCATGTATTTGACATGTTTGAGTCGGAAGTGTTTTCTATAAATTTTAGTAGAATTTTAAATAAACATATAAATAAAATAAAAAGCTGGCACATCCAACTGATGCTCCCCGAACTACAATTAAATAATAAACATTGATATCAAGGGTTAAAC
Organism: Mytilus coruscus; assembly: GCA_017311375.1. NCBI lineage: Eukaryota > Metazoa > Mollusca > Bivalvia > Mytilida > Mytilidae > Mytilus > Mytilus coruscus. Next base: position 77,531,897 of record CM029595.1, on the reverse strand, counting down.
AGACATATGAATACTATCAGTTCAAAAATAATTGCCAGGATTTTATAAATTCGAATAATACCACTAGATCAGTATCGCAATAATTAAATCTCAATTTGATATCTTATACATCATTGTACATATATATCTGTATGCAGATTTTTCTGAAATCGCAATAATTAATCTCGCACTTTTATTTTTCATCTGTATACATGTTATACAATCATAGTGGGAAACCATCCCTAGAACCAAATTTAAAACCAAAATTTTAAAAAATAAGTAGTTGACCTTGACCTTTAAACTTTTGACCATAAATCAATCAGACAAATAATAATACAGATGACACAACATTCAAAAACTGGGGTTTCAGGTGCTCCGGAAGGGTCTCCTTCCTATTTCTATTCCTAAGACGAAATAATTATGACTGACATACTTGGGTAGGATTGCTACGGATGATTCCGACAACAAAAGTAGGCATGTTATACACCATTGTGAAGATAAATCAATTTAGATTTACGACATAACAAGTTTTAGTGGGGTTGACAGCCGAGAAATCGGCATATGTGTCTTTCTATGTTGTGATTTTACACTATTGTTTCAGAAAAAGGGTGAAGGTTTGGTACCATTAAAACGTTTAAACCCGCTGCATTTGTTTGCACCTGTCCTAAGTCAGGAATCTGATGTTCAGTAGTTGTCGTTTGTTGATGTGGTTCATAAGTGTTTCTCGTTTCTCGTTTTTTATATAGATTAGACCGTTGGTTTTCCCGTTTGAATGGTTTTACACTAGTAATTTTTGGGGCCCTTTATAGCTTACTGTTCGGTGTGAGCCTAGGCTCCGTGTTGAAGACCGTACTTTGACCTATAATGGTTTACATTTATAAATTTTGACTTGGATGGAGAGTTGTCTCATTGGCACTCATACCACATCTTCTTATATCTATATAATGGAATTTCGTCACCGCCTGACATTTTTCTAAATCGCGAGTTAAGTACCTTGTGTTATATAAAGGTATACAGGAAAAAAAATTTCTGAGACGAGTGCCTGTGGTTGCTCGGTATTTATATATCTCACTATTGTGTTATTGTGCTATTATCATTTTTTGTGTTCTTATCTTTCATATTTGCTTATGTGCTTTGTCTATAGAGTGTCTTTGTGCCATTTTGTTTGTCCTTTATTGACATAGTTGTTTGTTTTTGTAGTGATTAAGATTATAATACAATGTTGACTGCTGTACCCAGATTTTTTACATTTTTAGCTATGATGTCTATTTGTTTTGCTCATACATTGTTTCCAATATAATGGAATTCTATGCGACTGTCATACAAGTGATAGGTCTAGCTAGCTATAAAACCAGTTTTAATCCATCATTTTTTACATTAGGAATTGCCTGTACCAAGTCAGGAATGTTTGAGCTTTTGATTTTGCCAATTGATAAAGGACTTTCCGTTTTGAATTTTCCTTGGAGTTCGGTATTTATGTTATTTTAATTTTGTTAGGTATTCATCACATCCAGACGAAGCTATATGCACTAACTCTTTCGAAAACTCATTCTCTATACAACTTTTGTTTCGAAAGCTCTTGACAAAGCCCAATTCAAACCAACACAAACTTACAGCTATCGTCGTTGATATTGCCTGTCACACCCTTTTAAGACCGGTTGACAATGGAGAAGATGAAACGGAGTAACGATTTTTTCTAGACTTACCTTTGCCAACAATGATCAGGATGCAATCAATATAAACAATATCCTTCATCATAAATTAGTTTGATAGGAAATAATTCCCCTCTTTAATGATCAGTTTGCTCCTAAAATATTTCATACCTATATTACACCTAGTGCGAATATTATTTTTTTTAATTATAAACAATTATTGCAGTAACTTAAAATTGACGACTTCAGGTCTAAACATCATGATTGCACCTGTGCTGTAAAAAACAAAATGTGTTAAAGTCATTGCTAATCGACTGCCTGTTTAGCGATTACTTATATATTTCATTTATGTATGAAATTACCGTAGCATTTTTCAAGGGAACAACAAATAAGAGCTTCCTTAAATTTGTTATCTGGCTAGATGTCAGCATGCTATACCTTGTACTACAGTTTCATATTCATTGCTCATCATTTTCCTGTTTACCGAGTATATATACATTATTTTAACAAATACTGACCATGCATTAACTTTTCTTCGCACCTTTCTAGAGAACAACGAACAAAGATTTCTGGAATGTGTTATCAGGCTTTATATGATCATTCTGGGCCGTGTAAATGTGTTTTCAGATTTATTTCTCATCAACGTTCTGTTTACCGAATAGATTCTAATATGGCGTCAGTGTTACGCTTTGTAAACAAAGCCGTGTTTTAATGAGTCCAAAATAAGTTTGACATATGCGCACAAACTAACTGTTTACATTTTCGCAATTTTCATTTCATCCTAATAAACAATACACATTTTAGCTACTGACATAATTGTTATTCAAACAACATATATTTACCCTGTTATTAGTTTTTAAACTTATTTATAATAAAAATGTTATACATGTACTTCACAGGGAAGAAACGGGAACAACAAACAATTTTAAGGTATTTTCGTACGCGTAGACCTATAAAATACCGTATTTTTCCTACTAGAATCGAAATAATTCCTTCGTGTCATGCTCTAGTAGATATAAGAAGATGTGGTATGAGTGCCAATGAGACAACTCTCCATCCAAGTCAAAATTTATAAAAGTAAACCATTATAGGTCAAAGTACGGTCTTCAACACAGAGCCTTGGCTCACACCGAACAGCAAGCTATAAAGGGCCCTGAAAATTACTAGTGTAAAACCATTCAAACGGGAAAACCAACGGTCTAATCTATATAAAAAACGAGAAATGAGAAACACTTATGAACCACATCAACAAACGACAACTACTGAACATCAGATTCCTATGCCTATTTTAACATAGGTAGGCATTATATTTGACCATATATAACGCTCGGTGTAAAATATCAACAAATATAATGCTCATCCATGTTAAAATGAGAATAGAGCATGATATGAAGGAGTTATTTCATAAGCAATAGCTCACAGCTCTACTAGTAAAATTGAGAATGGAAATGGAGAATTTGTCAAAGAGACAATAACCCGACCAAAGAGCAGAAAACAGCCGAAGGCCACCAATGGGTCTTCAATACAGCGAGAAAATCCCGCACCCGGAGGCGTGCTTCAGCTGGCCCTTAAACAAAAACGTGTACTAGTTCAGTGATAATGGACGTCATACTAAACTTCGAAATAAATAGAAGAAACTAAAATTAAAAATCATACAAGACTACCAAAGGCCAGAGGCTCCTGACTTGGGACATGCGCAAAAATGCGGCGGGGTTAAACATGTTTTTTGAGATCTCAACCCTCCCCCTATACCTCTAGCCAATGTAGAAAAAACAAACACACAGCGATACGCACAGTAAAACTCAGTTTAAAAGAAGTCCGAGTCCGATGTCAGAATAGGTAACAAAAGAAACTAAACAAAATGACAATGATATATAAATTAACAAAGGACTACTAGCAGTTACTGAAATGCCAGCTCCAGACCTCAATTAAACTGATTGAAAGATTATGTCTTCGTCATAATTATGAATATCAAGCATAATCCCTCCCGTTTGGGGTTTAGTATCATACCATCATAAAATATATGAGAAGAACATAACCCGTATCATGCCAACAACTGGTTTTAGAATAAATGTGTTTATATATTTACGTGTGCACGACAGGTGTTTCCGGTATATCCGTGATAAAACTTCAGACCAAAAGACATACCAACAAAAAAAAAAAAAAAAAAAAAGAAAAGAAACGGGAATGGTCACTTTGGCGAAAGGGAGTTTCAGCCTTAATTATTGTAGTTAACTTCCAGAAAGGAAATCTATAGTTTAAATTTGATAAAACTGGCTCACTTCTGGGTTTGAAGTATATTCTCAATTATTCCAACCAAGTGATAGTTAAAACACAATACCGGTTTTTGTATGCATGGCACATAATCATGGGTTAATTTAATCAGCTGTGCTCGTTACCGAATGTTTTAAAGCCAAAATAGTCAAATGTTTTTGAGAATCAAATAAGTTAATAGTTTAAAAAGAACAGTCGCTAAAAATCAACTTAACGATATTTTTCAAAAGGCGGTAACGTTTTGAGGTAAAATGAGGTATTCTAAAATTCAGATAATACTTAAATACTAGAAATGATAATCGCCGTAATTTCAACAAAGTTTAACATGAACGAAATCTATCATTTCAATTCCTTACACTTAAAATGAGTTGGGTTTAAACCTTTACAAAAAGTATTTTTGGGAAGATCTTAAAATTATATTTGAGAAGCAGTTAACGAAGTTTGCCGTTCTTGAATGACTAAACAACTTTTTACCACGTCAACCGGAGTTGCTATCGAAATGTGTGATTTTGTAGGTCTTCTTATACAATTTAAATGAATCATGCATCCTTTATTTGCAAACTCCTTTATAAAGCAGTTTATCATGTTTTTCGTACGTACACTTGCTGATTATTAAACTTAGTAATATTCCAACAAAAAACGACACTAAGACATCCTAATTGTGATTGGTAAACAACTTTAAAGTCATAAACTATCATGGATTTTCAACCAATGACATAGCTTTATTTGATTTGGGTGTATAAATAATTAAAATAACACTTCTCATAAAAATTGCTAACTGTGGAGGTTTTACAAAAATCTGTTATGTTCAAATTCACTGAATTTTTCGTTAGACAAGATTGTACATCATATTTTTCATTTGTGTTTAAGGCACCAGGTACTGTAAACAACAAAAGAACCGAGACAATTGCTTACGTTTTAATTGCAACTACATGTATCCTGTTAGTAATCACTTTGATATTGTTAACGATAGTCAGGATTGTTATCCTATTTATTCGAAAACGGTAAGTAATGTGTTACTGCGTTAACGCAAACCTTACACTTTCAAAGACCTAAAATATAAGACATGTCACTGACTTTGCTTTACTAGAGACATCCCCTGACACATTATAGATATTTGATACTCAATCATATTAACACACATTATTTAAATGCTGTCAACACATTGTAAAGGGATAGTCTCCCCAATATATACATCATTGAAAGGAATATCAGAAGATAAACTTTTACTGTTTTTGCTGAACTTTATTTTAATGGTTAGTTCCTTAGAGGCTCAGTCTTGATCCATAGATGTCTGAAATTAATTAACCACAAAAAATGGGTTCCCTTTTCCCAAAAACATTTAAGGAACCAACTCAAAAGTTGCGGAATAATTTGAAATTTCATATGTGTAAAAAATTAGTATGCATATCATTTGGAAAAGACGTGAGAGTGAATAGATATTTTCTATGAAAAATTCCGAGAGATTTGAAGTAAATTACGATTTGTAAGATGTTATAGCAATTTGCAGGCTATTTCTTGATAAGCATCGAAAATTACTCCTGGATTGATAAAGCAAGTGCCCTGTGCGCTTTTGAGTAAATATTACGATTTTGTGTACTTTTAAACTGTTATTATATTTTTCAAGGAAAAAAACTACTCCAGTATTTCATTGGTCGAGAACTCAGGAAGAACAAGTAGGACCAACTATCCAACAAGGTACACCATTTAAAACTTTAGGAGTATCTGAAGTTCTGCATTTTATATCTTGAAATTAACTGTCACAAATGATGACTACGTACAATCGTATTCGGCATTTTTAGATTTAGCTTAATTTAAATTAAGCGACAAAAAGATAGTACATTGTACAAACATACGAAATTTGATCCAATTTTTTTCTCTCCTGAAAACATATCTTACAAAGCCGGTTATGTTATGAGCTCTTTATTTTTCAGGAAAAAATGTATAACAAGACCACTAGTGGTCCATTCAATTTGAAAATCAAAATGTTGAATGTATTTCATAACATATGCCTTTTGATTTAATTAAAAATAAGGAGATGTGGTATATATGATGACTAAACTCTAACCCGAAATAATACAGTGCTAAAATATGTACATGTAGCTGTCTTTTAATTGTTTGCTATGTTTGATTAAAGTGTTAGTGTCATATATTTCATATCTGCTTGTACTTATTTTACTCCAACGGATAACGAAAATAACAGTTATAGTATTGCAATGTAAAATAATAGTGAGTTCAAAAATTCCTATATTTGGCACGATGTAGAGCATCTAGACATGGTATACTAGCCTATAAGTCATTGAATACTATGTTCCCGTGTATTCGCGTGCTGTTGGGAATAAAAGCCCTGTTCATTGATAATTTTCTATGTTTTCTATGTATTGTGTGCGATTTTGTCCCATGTACATTTACTCCATATCCTTTCATTTTCTATAAACTGTATGTCTGTTTGATTCGTGTGAATTCTATCCATAGATAACAAATATTGGTGCCTTAAAAAATATTTAATATATATCTAATTGTAAAAATCATTTTTTTCTTTCATTTTAGAAAATACGCCGAGAGAAGTAAATCGTACACCGATAGAGGCTTGGGCGTAAACAAATATATTTGCAGCTCAGTCTAATTAATTCTCAAAATATGTATCTGTAACAGATGCCGCTTTTGTTTGTTTTGTTATGTATTTTCTTTTAATTATAATGTTTTTCCGTTTTTTTTCTCATAATTTTATGCTTACACACGAGAAAAATTTCAGTTTATCTTTTTGTAAATATAAACGTTATCAAGGTGGGCTTATTTTTAGGATGGACATTTATCTTTAGTTGTTTTGTTAAGTTCAACATCCATAAATATATATTTTTTCTTTCATTTTTATGAATGTTTCATATCATTTAATTTTGACGATTAATCGTTTAATTAAGAATTGAATGTTTCTTTGTAAATTCATTGGGGTGTAAAAGCGTTGACCGAAGTACATTTGGATGAAGCGCGGAAGCGCTTCATTCTAAAAATGTGCGCATGGTCAACGCTTTTACAACCCTATGAAATTACTAAAAGAAGCATTCATAACTTATGATTACATTTTTTCGCTATGATCATGAAAACACGATTACTATCAAGTTTTTATGCACACGGTCAACGCTTTTACAACCCTATGAAATTACTAAAAGAAGCATTCATAACTTATGATTACATTTTTTCGCTATGATCATGAAAACACGATTACTATCAAGTTTTTATTTTATTTACGTGTGCACTTTATTGCGGAAACGTGTGTCATCATGAATGTTACAAGAGGGGGGAGGGCCAATACCTTTTTATGTTAACCTTTTTGTGCTTTTTAAATGTGTTGTTAACTGTTATTTGAAATAAAATAAACTGTTAACTGTTTACCCCACTGTCTGTTATCTGTTCTGTTAAAATTTGCAATGTTGTTCACTGTTTTTTTTTGTGAAAATGGGATTCCTGTTATCTGTTACTTGACACCTAAAGTGTTCACCGTTTTTGACATAATTTATCTCTGTTAACTGATCTTGACTGTTATTTACAAGAATTTTCAAGATTCACACTAATCATATTAAATTTGCTGTAAGTCTCTTTCTTTACGGTGCCCCCTCAAAAGAGTAACATAAGCAGCATATATGTAACTGTATCTGGAGATCTTTAATAAAATTGAGAATGGAAACGGGGAATGTTTCAAAGAAACAACAAACCGACAAAAGAACAGAAAACAGCCCAAGGCCACAAAAAATGGCGAGAAAATCGTGCACCTGGAGGCCGGCTTAAGCTGGCTACTAAAGTAGCAATCATTTAACTTCAATGGGGATATAATTTTTGTCAGAGTCAGACATTTTTTAGTTTTTCGACGCTATCAATCAAATTATTTTTTTTCCAAAATTTAACACTATAAGGTATGGGGAAAATCTTGATTCAGAATATTTTTTAATGAAAAAAACATAACACAGCCCCCCTTTTTTGAAGTTAAATGGTCGTTCCCTAAACAAAAATGTGTACTAATTCATATAAAATAAACGCCACACTAAACTCCTAAAACATATAAATAAACCGAAATTTAAAAAAACCCACATACATGTACAAGACTAGCAATGGCCAGAGGTTCCGGACTTTGACAGGCGCACAAAAAGCGGCGGTAAAAAGAAGATGTGGTATGATTGTCAATGAGACAACTCTTCACAAGAGACCAAATGACCGACAGAAATTAACAACTGTAAGTCACCGTACGGCTCTCAATAATTAGCAAAGCCCATACCGCATATTCAGCTATCAAAGGCCCCGTAATGACAAATGTAAAACAAATCAAACGAGAAAACTAATAGCTTAATTAATGTACAAAACAATGAACGAAAAACATATATGTAACACAGAAACAAACGATAACTACTGAATTACAGGCTTCTTACTTGGGACAGATACATAAATACAGAATCTGGTGGGGTTAAACATGTTAGCGGGTTCCCAACCCTCCCCTAACCTGGGACAGTGGTGTAACAGTACAACATATGAACCAACTATAAAAATCAGTTGAACAAGGCTTAACTCATCAGATGGATACAAATAGAAATACATATAACAAAAACACAGAGTGGACGTGGCCGGGTACTTGTACATCCCAACAACAAAAAAGACACTTAAGTACAGATCTGAGAGTACTCGCAGTTACTGACAGATAGTTCAAAGCCAATAACAACTAACAAAAAAAACATGCATCTATGACTAAATTATCAATCAGTACACATCCAACATCCAATAGATTTAGTGTAAAGACGTCATAAACAGAGAAAAACATGATCTTTTGCAATGCCAAGATACAGGTATCAACAGATTGTAGATCCATTAAAGTGCATAAGTTTATAACAATAATATTTAGTTATATACACATGTTTTGTGAGATCTCAACCTCCCCTATACCTCTAGCCAATGTTGTTTATTTTCCTCCCTATTTATGATTTATCCCCACGTTAACAGGAATGGCCACTTCTGTCCAGGGAGATGTTCTGACCCAGCTCAATCCCTGGTTAATCTCAAGATAAAAACAATTAAGATAATTGAGTGTTTGATAAGTTACATTGACCCAGAGCACCTGCATGGAGTTGTGAAACATAAAGTACCGTTTCAATTTGCAAATTGCAAAATATCTGAACAGTGTGGCCTGGCAGAGGAGGCAGAAAATGAGGACTTGTTCCTCAAATTGATGTCAAACTTGCTAGACTTCAGAAATGTAAAGATGGACCAAAGTCTTTTTCTATATCAGCTTAGAGTTCTTGGGACTTAGAGATTGGAGAGATGTTAGCTGCTGCACCTTAAATGGTACTTTGTGGTTTATACATTGATTTTAATGATTTGCAATAGAGATCAGTAAACTTTTTCAATTCCTTCAGTATAAATTAGCATGCAGGCTAGAGTCGTATAATTACACTACACTGAGATGTAACCATAATTTATTAGGGCCCCATCCATAAAAGATCTTACAATTCATTTTGAAATGAATGTTAATTTCAGAATGACGCGAGATTGCTGTTACATATAGCCAATCAAAATAACGTATCATAATGAAACACACAATCTAATGTAATTATCTTTAAATATCGATTTATTGTAAATTTTTGTTTGGTGGTTAATCTAGAAAATCAAATTCGATGTAGAAAATAGTATTGGTTTTGTAAGGGTTATTGAATAATATTGTTACAGCCCTTTATATTTTTATATGACTCTTATAACTGTCTCAGGTTTCCAATGATTGACACACATTGTAGCAAAATGTTCATGTGTATATGGAATATTTGTATCTTTAAAATCTAAGAAATAATTTACAGTCGTACATGTATTACAGTGAATTGTATGTTTATTACAGCATTATAGTACAATTAATGTACCATTATTTAAGAGTTACTGACCAAATCCGCGGATCCGTGACTGAATTAAAGAACCTACGCTTTATTTTTAGCCTGGATTTTTAGAATTCGTATTGTCATTTGGTAAAGTCACGCTGATTATAAGGTGAACAGTTATTCCCTGTATAATGACGAAGTTCAGGTGTGATTATTCCCCGTGTTTATAGCAAATCCTGAATACACCGTTTGGTTGTGCGCCTGACAGAGGCGGAACGTACAGATAAGGTAACAGGGATCAGGTAATTTTGTGATTTATACTATTGGAATCGGTATCGGATTTGACCCGGAACTTGTCAATTATTGGTAATATTAATTATGTAGAAAACAAAAGGGCCTGGAATGGTGTAAGTTTTAATCTACACCATTGTCCTATATTATTTATATATAAAGTTAAATTCTGCGGGCAGTACGTCGACTGAGCATGCTCGAAAGCGTATAAGATACGGATTGATAACGGTCTCCGAATTTGGACATTTTCTTAAAAAATGGCGTTTTCTGTGGAAAAAAGATTGTTTCAAAGACAAATTTAGGAAGTAAAAAACACTACATTTATCATGTGTTTATACGTCATATCACAAATATTTCCGACTTTGTATGGTTTCAGAGGAGTTGCGGCTCAATGAAATCGGTCTCTTCATTTAGTGGTATAAAAGTGTTTTTTTGTAAAGCTTATCTTATATATGTTTTATAAAGGATGTTTTTGAATTAAACACACGGAGGGGCATGGGATGCACTTTTGTTTAGACATGTACCACCAATGAAATAAAACCATAATTTACTTATAATATCAACAAAACTCTTAGGAAATTGCAATCACCTACAGGTTATTACTAAGAGTGCCTAAAATCATGATTAATTTTTTGAAACAGCACTAAACTTCTGATCGATATTAAAAGGTGGGATGTGAGTTCTAAAACATTTAGTATTATCTTTCCACACTTGCATGTACCTTTTAGGTGTAACACCACATATCCATACCCAGACAGAAAGAACATACCAGAAAGCAGTACACATTTTAAAACAAAATAATTCTTGATATAAAAATAAGAAGTTGTGGTATGATTGTAAATGACACAACTCTCTACCAGAGACCACTGACAATATTTAGAAGTTATCAACTACAGGTCACCATATGGCCTCCAACAATGAGCAAAACCAATATCGCACAGTAAGCTATAATTAAGAGCCCCCGGAATGACAAATGTTAAACAATTAAAACGAAAAACAACCGGCCTGATTTATATACAAAGCACTTAATTAAAAACGAATTTGATAAACAGTAGCAAACGGCACTGAAAAACAGGCTCCTAACTTTGGACAGGCACATACAGAATGAGGCGAAATTAAACATGTTTACTGGCACCAAACCATCCCTTAGCCTGGAATAGTGGTGTTACAGTACAACTTAAGAACATACTGCAAAAAACAATTCTAACAAAAACACAAAAAGACACAAAGTACAAATATGATAGTTCTCGCAGTTTAAGATAGCTAGTTCAGAGCTAAAGCTAAAAACAACTAATACAAAATCATGTTGCTGAAACTAAAATATCAACCAATCATGAGAACAGTGTAACTTTAAAAATATCAAATATCTAAAATATTTTGGAAGTTTATGTACCAAACAAATGACTGGTGATCATTGTAGAACAATTTTAACTGATAATTTATTTTATAAAATCGCATCTAATTTACCTAAGGAGGTACTTTTTGCTTGTTTCTTAGAGCTACAGTATCTGTTGAGTACTTTCTACGTTCCGTGAACCAGTACGCTCTTATATGCTATTTTTAAAATGTAACTATGTTGATTGTTTTCAACACAATACAAGCTAACTAAACGTTACTGACATAAAATTACTATCACTTAAGACAAAAGAGCTATGAATGCTTGAAATCGATAGAATTAGTTGTGTGCCTCCTTTTACTAGTTTTCATATGTCATACCTTAAGGGGCAGATTGGGTCTACTTCCGCTTAGCTAAATGCATGCCTATGAGCTTGTAAAATATAGGTTCCTGCTATCATTCGACCTTTTTGCAATTGCTTTTCGAATGTCCGAGACAGACGAAAAAACTGTAGCCCAAACTGGATTTGTAACACCTATATTTCTACGATTGAAATGGCTATATTTTAGGATTGACTTTTATTCAAGTTGTAAGCGAAGTTTGCTTGTCCAGTATCTATTTATTGCTGATTTTGTAACTCTTTTCCGTTCTATTTTGAACACTTCTTGTATTATGTGTTACATGTTTCATCCCGAAAAAAACAGTTCTTTCATATATAGTTTTCACCATATGATACGACACTTTTTACATCGGATGTGACCATGAGAGGTCATACCGGTGTTATGTTGCCGCAGAAATTTCTGCACACGTCCCTTGCGCTTTTGACTGATAACCGAACGTATTTCGTATAAGTACGCGGATATTATCGAGTGCAAAATAACATTCCTTATTGCTTGTTATGAATTCATTTCTTCAATGAATACTCATGAAAATATTTTTTTAAGAACATAAATAAATAATATGAAAATGTTTTGTCGTGAGAAATATATTATATATAAATATACTAAATAAATAAATGATTTGGAAAATACGTTGAAGGTATAAAAGTCATGAGAATTCCGAATGCAATTAGGTAAATTTCCATTAATATTTTAACATGTTGAACTTCGACCCTGGTTCAACCTGGGGTTAATAACCCAATTTACAAATAGAGATCTCCTTGCGCTCAAATGTAATTCTTAGTGAAGTATACTGGCAACTTCTTTTAAAGAAATATATACACATTTTGTCATTAATATATTGTCATGCTTCTGCATATTCACTTTTGTTTACGCTGAACTTTAGTTAAATTTGATTCTATACAAATTTTATTACGTCAAACAATAGGAGTAAGAATATTTTTTCGCGCCAAAATAACCTGCATCCCGCCTGCATCAGTATTATATCGTAATCTTTCTGACATTTTATTTAAATAGCATTTAATAATATAGAGTAATTTTGGTAAGTATTATTTTAATATTAATGTTAAGGTTCTCCAGAGGCTGTTCACTAGACCTTCTTGACGGTCAGTTTAATCCCATTTATCAATATATTAGGCTATCCCGGATGACAGAAATGTCAACCCAGTCGATTTGTGTCATGAGTAAAAATCTTATCTATTTGATGAACTAATTTCTTCATTAACTGTACATGCAATATTTTTGTATTATTTGACAACCAATCACATTCACTTTGCATGTTTGCATGATAAATGGGTTATGTATGTGTGAATTTGTGTAGTGTATCGAAAGGGCGATGCAAATTTGTGACGTCAGTGCGGGATCACGTGACATTATTATTTGTAAACAAACTGGCTCCCCATGTCACACATGTGGGAATTATCCATTCAAAGTGCTATCAATCTTATATTTCACTATTTTATGATATTTTGTGTCTGTTTGTAGGTTTGCAGATCAGTAGTCAAAGTAAAATAGACATAGTGTTATTGTTCCTGTTCTGAGTTATGATTTTTTATATCATAGAATTAGAAGGTAAGTACATAATAGTCATTATTTAACTTAAGTCTGAAAAGATGACCCAACTTTCCTGTAATTTTTCCTCAATTTTGAAACACGCATAATTTATAAAGCATTTGCTTCCTTGAACACCATTTGACCCCTCTACGCCCCATTTCCCCAAAATTTGCTCTAAAGTCATACTCATAGTCCAACGGCTGTTTTGTGATTTTGACATTTTAACTATTATTTTCATATTGAACACATCCAACCATTCAGCTTCCATGTATTTGCATCTTATATGAACGAGTATTAGGTCATGTTTTCCTATACACCTTATTGCTAAATGTATTTGACATCATCCAGGTTCCTGTAAAATTTTGACGTCACAATACAAAATATCTGATGCCACAATTGAAAATGATTGTTGCATGACATCAATAGTTCAAGCAGGACAGATTATCGGTTCAGCTTTCATCTATTTGCATCTTATACGAACAAGTTGTTAGTTTTATAACATTAAACATTTCAGCATCGCCGGAAAATGAAGCTTTGAGGTAAATATCTTCTCATTTAAATTGTTTTGACATTGGAAACTGGACAAAATATAGAATCTTATGATATTTCCATCAACCTAGATATACAGTATATCACACATCCTTTTCTTTTAAATCAGTCGGAAAGAAACTTTCAGTTTCATTTATTTTTACCACTCATCTCTTATTTCCGTCTATATTTTCTAGAAGTTTTATCGACACCAAATTAGGACATGGTAACTGGTTCAACATCCGGGTTGTTTGGTTATAGAAACCCAACTTCTTGGTTCTATTTGGGTTCTTTTCTAATATTCCCGTTGAACTTTGAGAAGATATCCGCAAGTATCCGAATAAAGAGATAAAGTAGGTCCAAGACGCTTACCTTGTTTTATATCATTTATACATTCCAGCATTGCCGGAAAATGAAGCTGTAAGGTAAATACATTCTCATTTTAATTATTTAACATGGGAAACCGGACAAAATATAACATGGTATGCATCTCAAATATACAGTATATCTAACATCCGTTTTGTAGAATCAGAGTCGTTCCGGTTTCATTTATTTTTCACTACTCATTCCTCATTTCCGTCAATATTTTCCTGAGAAGTTTTAAAAACACTGATTAGGACATGTCGTTCATTTGGCCAACGATATGTGCATATAGCACTTCGATCCTTTTGTAGTAGCGGTAAGCATCTGAGACATCCATTTCCCTTTTTATATATTTTGAAAATATGTATCCTATCATGCAATGCAGCAGGGTTTCCCTGGGTCAATTTTCTTTTTCGCCACCTCTTTCGCCAAAACAATATATTTTTCGCCAACAAACAAAAACATATTTTCGTTTAAAATTTCCTTCTCTAACAGAAAAATTAGTTTGCCACATTGCTACTAGTATATGAAAATAAGAAGATGTTGTATGATTGTCAATGGGACAACTCTTCACAAGAGACCAAATGACATAGAAGTTACCAAACTATAGGTCACCGTACAGCCTTCAACAATGAGCAAAACCCGTACCACATAGTCAGCTATAAAAGGCCCGAAATGACAATTGTGAAACAATTCAAACGAGAAAACTATGTCTTTTATAATTCTAAATATATATTTTTAATCTCATTGTCATAAATAAACACTCAATAATAACAAACATTTAGTTTTCAAAAGATACTGTAAAATTGCAATATAGAATATCATCATGAAATCATTATGTTGACTTTTGCAAGGGAGCACGGATTCATCTATAATAGTTTATAAGATACTTCCGTCTAGATGAAGGATAAAATCAGAGATATTTCTTACTTCTGAATATTTTTCTTAACAATAGATTTCTTTTCCGGACCATCATTAAAAAGTTTGGACGTAAAATTATGCCTCAAACACGTGCGTTGCTAAACGATTGTAAATTACCAATTTCAAAAGAATTATTACTCTCAAAAGTTATAAGATAAAATATAAAGATTTTTCTTACTTTTGAACATTTTTGTCATAACAGATTTTTTCCAGACCATCGTTAAAAGAAAAGAGGAGACGTAAATGTGCGCGCTAAAGGTTTGTAAAGTACCCACTTCAAAACAATTATTTCAATCAAAGTTGTAAAATATCCTTAAAGTGACATGTGAAGCCATTTAACCACACCATTTCACGAAACAATACAATCAACACATTTATTAATTGTAATCCTTTGTTACCGATGGCTATAAAATGCAATCAGATGATTATTGTCGAACGAGTTCAAGGTGAATTCCCAG
Organism: Mytilus coruscus; assembly: GCA_017311375.1. Lineage (NCBI taxonomy): Eukaryota > Metazoa > Mollusca > Bivalvia > Mytilida > Mytilidae > Mytilus > Mytilus coruscus. The sequence goes on along the minus strand of CM029595.1, from coordinate 77,516,294 downwards.
TATTGTCTGATCAGGAAAAGTCCGAGAAACACGAAAAAAGTAAACAAGATGGACGAGTCGAACAGTGATATTTCTTTCGCCAAATTCTTTCGCCAATAACAATTTTAATTGCCACAACTTTTATTTTTCGCATAATGCGAAAATGGCGATCATAGCGGAAACCCTGCAATGCAGGATTAAGCTGTTCCGAGAGAAACAAATAGATTTGACAAATATCTGATGCACATGACACCCACCAAGACTATGTCTCTAATTACGATTAACCACAAGCCATGTCCAATATAAAAATCGGTCAGCTAAATTAATGTTCACCACTAGCCATATGACGACACCAGTAAATTTCCTCACTGGTAAGAGGCCTTACAATTTTAATACAGGCAATGTAAAGTATAAGAAATTTGATTTAAGATTGATTTTCGGTCTAGAAAGTCAAGAAGCTTTTCAAAGACTGAATTTGCCCTGAAAAAATGCCTCACAAAGCCATATACCACCAAAAGAAATTCCATGAATTACTGATTTTCGGGTTTGTAAGGGAGAATTTTCCTTGTATCAGAGGAGACAATAGACCATATCGCTAATTGAATATCAGAACACTTGACCTGATAATCTGCTACACTTGAAGTACGACACGTCATACAACAATCACTTTTCCTTTATGGCGTCAGACATTTTGCATTGTGAAGTCAAAATTTTATGGGAACCTTTGTGATGTCCAGAAATGACAGACAAATAGCGATAAGCAGTGTTCCAGCTAGGATTTCAAAAGGGCAGGGTGCCAATCCTGAAAAGGGCATTTAACGATGATATGATTATATGAAAAGGGCATGTTTTAATAAAGATATTAATCAAACATTGTCTTTATTCATTGAATCAATGGTTATATATATACAAGTACAACATGATTAGCCCAGATAAAACTCTGTCTACTTTTTATGCTGAAAAAACTTGTCAACCACCTTGTCACACAAGTTTTCAAGGCATTGCTTGTCACAGTTTAGCTTTATATGCAGTATGTTTTGCAGGGTTTCCTGCTTCATTCTGTTTCTATGGTCATACAAGTTATACCTGGGAAAGACCCTTTCTATCTCTGCTGTGCTTAATGGCAATACAGCAGCTGTGCTCAGTAAATGCACAATGTTAGGATATAGTGAACAGTGAAAATTTGTATTAAAAATAAAGAATACAGAAAAAGATGACCAAGGCACCCTACCCACCCTGCTACAAACACCCTCTTTAACTTTTCCCATAATTCAAAAGACCTAAACATATAAATTATAAAGCCAGATGTATGTAGACATATCTTAGAATATCTTAAGTAGGTAACTCAATGCTAGGAAAAATAAAATGAGTTATCTTTCTTTTTCGGTGTGCTCCTTCTTTGGAGGATTATACACAGTACATAGAAGAAGTAAATACGATTAACAATGGCGGCCGGTTTTGTTATTTTCGTATCAAAAGTGAGGGCAGGCAAAGACAAATACTTCTGAATTTGCTAAAAAATTACGGAAAACAAGTAAAACGATGTTTTTTAACAAGTTGATTATGGTTTTCGACTTTCTGTCAATTACGTTTTCTCCATGAAACTACGGTAAACCTCCCAAATTGTGTAGTTGTATAAACATTTCTTCATGCCGACTGACCGATTCTATTTGAATGAATTAATGTTGATGATCATTAATGACCCATCCGATAAACGGATTACCTGTAACAACAGATTATGACACCTGTTGTAACCGTTGATTAGCTTGGGGTCGTAAACAAAATCATAAACTTGCCGCAAGGTAAAATTTCGTAATGGCGGATCATAACATTTATAAAGAACAAAATAAAATACAATCGATCTTCAAAAAGGCAGGGCGCCCTGGAAACTGCAAAAAAGGCACAGGGCGGCACTCGGGAAAGGGCGGGCGGACCGCCCTGTGAAAACGGCCTAGCTGGAACACTGATAAGGTCTATCCAGTTTACCAGAAAGTTGAATGTGTTGTTCGCATCTTAATTGCACGGGTCTGAAGGGAACAAGTATTTGAAATTCTTTGTGGGGGAGGGGGAGGATTTATCTGACATAACATTCTTTTTCACCTGTTACTATAGAGGCTTACCTTAAAGTCTGATAATACTGTGTTCATCTAGCAAGTTGGTTGATTTAATAGTTCATATCATTAAAACTGAGGGTCGAATCATATCACAAGAATCATACGTGTCATGATTCAGGGGCGGATCCAGCCATTTTTAAAAGGGGGTTCCCAACCCAGGATAAAGGGGGGTTCCAACTATATGTCCCCATTCAAATGCATTGATCCGGACCCCCGGAAAGGACCCAACCCAAATCAGTTAAGGAACCAGAGCTACAGTATATATATAATAATAAGAAGATGTGGTATGATTGCCAATGAGACAACTCCACCAGCCTGAGACCATAATTATGTCATTAAAGTTAACAACTATAGGGTACCGTACGGTCTTCAACCATGAGCAAAACCCTTACTGCATTGTCATGTATGAATATTAAAGGGTGAATGTCACTATGAATACTATGTAAATAATGTTTAAGAAAGGAGCACATATAGATTTATCGACTTAAGGCCAAAAAAAATATATGTCTGTATAAGGTTACATACTTTAAAAAAATAGGGTAGGTAGGTCGGTCTTTCCATTCTATTTTATTTTTTCATTTTATTTCTAGTGACATGATTTTGAGTCATGCCATTTCGTCTTGTCGTGGTCCGAGTTGATCATGGGCCGAGTTTACCCGTATTTTTAATGATTAGATTATTTCCTTGGTAAATGGTTTGAAAAAATGGCGGCAAAGTGTTTATTTCAACACACGAGTTGCGTAATTTCCTTAATACATGTTTTTATGGGTCAACAATGGTCAAGCTAGTCCTATTTATATATATATATACATATATATATGCCCTTGCGTCATCTTTTCATTATTTAGTGTTTTAAAGGGCATTAGCTGTCAAATTCATGTTCACCGATATGACTCAAATTCTCATATTTGATTTATAACATACTAAACGTATATCCCAATTTAAAAGAAGTTTTAAATAAACAATTTGCAATGTATGAACTCGATAATATGTATCAGAATTTCGTCTGTATTTTAGTCTAGACGCCTCTAATTAACCATCGAGGTGACCTCCAAGACTGCTGACGGTGATGTAACCTGATATAAACATAAATACAGATATATATATATATATATATATAAATAGATAGCAAACACGTGCAATTTGATTTTTCTTGATCTGTTTGATTTCATATTGTAGGTTTAAAAAATATGTTAATCATCGTTTTTCCTGTTTAAGAATGAGTTTTTGTTGATCGAATCAGTCAACCAAATGGTTTACTTTTGTTTCACTTTTTGAGTTTCAATGTTGACATTCTTTTCCTGTTATTAGCTGAACATGCCTAGTTTATGCCTAATCAATCTCTAGCTAAGGGTTTTATTGAAGTCGCACAAAATGGATTTAATGAGGTCAAATTATTCACTTGCAAGTGAATAATTAATCAGCGATGTTTCTTAGCTTATTTTGACAAAATTGAACCAAACTGGCTGCTAAAAGCGAATAATCATTTCACTATTTCACTTTCATTAATGATTGAACAAAATAGAAAAGTATTTTTCCATATCTCGTAGCTCATGCCCTTTAAAGCTGATATTTTCATTTCTTGCTTTTTTTATTTTGAAGCTCGTGACAGCTTGATTATAAAAGTTGAAAATAGCAAATTTATAGCAAAATGAATGAAAAGAAAATACGAAAAATGAAAGAAAATGTAAATATTGCCACACAAGGTTTGTGTTTTAGGACTAGGGTCAAGCAAAAAACGGAACATAAATTAAGATGTAAAATGAATCTACCCATGGGATTGCAATTTCATGAAATATCTCCAAATAGGGTATATTTCTCCAAAACGAATGACATTGATGAAATTGCGTCCTTTTTATACGCCCGTTTACGGGACGTATTATAGTATACTGTTGTCTGTCCGTCCGTCGTGAACATGTCCGACAATAACTCAAAAACACTTTATCCAATTTGCATGAAACTTTGGTGAATTGTTTATATCTGTTAACGCGAGCTCCCTTTCATTTTTTATAAATTTTAGTTATAAACTTTCCAAGTTATGGGGTTTTATTCAGTAAAAAGGGGGATTTTCCAGTTTTCGGAAAAAAACTCGAAAACACTTTCACCAATTTGAAAGAAACTTTATTGAATTGTTTATATCTATTAATTTATGTAAGCTCCATTTCGATTATTATAAATTTTAGATTTTACGTTTCCGAATTATGGGATTTTATTCATAAAAAAGGGGTGATTTTCCAGTTTTCAGACAATATCTTTAAAGTTCTTTGAGGAGTTTTCATGAAACTTTGGTGACTGGTTTATATCTATTAAGATAACCTCCCTTTAGTTTTTCATAAATTTCTGGTATGACATTGAGAAGTTATTGAACTTTATTCTTTTAAAAGCACCGGCGTATCATGCGCCATGACGCAGCTGTTTATTTGATAGTGTATAGATCTGAGTGTTGTTCCATAATTATAATTCGATTTAATTAGTGGTTCAGGCAGTTTTTTTCTAATAGATTTATCTCTGACTACGCAGAAGCACCAGGCTTAGTATTGAAAACTTTGGTAAAGTGAAGTTTAAATGGAGGTTTTCTTCAAATAATCATGCATTTTCTTGGAGGAAAAAAGGATGGAGGGTGTAAGTAGTTTTTTTTGCAACCACGAGTAGTCATTTTGAACGTTGGGAGGAAAGCAATATATTTTTAACACTATATTCTACATGAATATCTACTTTAAAAGTATTGTGATGTTACAACGAAAACTTATTGTTGACAATCTTTCATATATTTGCAAGATTTTATATGAAGAATATAGACTCATTGATTGCTTGAGGCCAGTTTATATTTTACTGTGAATGTAAAACTAAGGAGATGTGGTATAATTGCCTTAGAGACAAATATGAGCCCAAATTGTCGTGGATGAAAGACGTAAGCAACAGGAAACTCATTTTAAGCAATTTCTTTAAACATTTATATTGGTCAGAATATTTATCTGTATTAAAAACTATACTGGATTTTCATTTCTCGTTTCAGTGTTTTTTAGGCAGTGGCTGTACCTTTCCGGTTACTATTCATGTGTTGTGTATTATGTATCGTAACACTTTATAGTTACTGGACAGGTTGAATTTAGGCGACAAAACATCCAAACAGCACCAGATCATTATGAGCATTTGCGATTCCAGCTGATTTCAGATAAATAATAAATGATAAAAGAAAGTTAGAAAGCTCTAGTTCATGTCACCGATTTTATTAGATGATTGATAAATATTGAATACAGAAAAAAGCTTAACAATGATCGTAATAAAGAAAATGTAAGTTTTGTGATTGAAATGAAAGTAGATCATGACATGATGTGCCTATGCATGGGAAGTTGCATACAGCAAGTCCAGTGATATTGGCAATATCCAGTACGTATAATTAAGATAAAAATTTAAAAGATTTTGCATTGTTATCAAAGTGGTACATGCATGACATGTATTATTGTATGTAGGCAACTGGGGAAAACAGATCTCCTTGTGAAATGAAAACAGATCATGACATGATGTGCATATAGCAAGTCCAGTGATATTGACAATATCCAGTACGTACAGATGAAAGAGACCAGTACTGATAATTAAAATAAAAATTTAAAAGATTTTGCATTGTTATTAAAGCAGTACGTGTATTATTGTATGCAGGCAACTAGGGAAGACAGATCTTCTTATGATATCTTATATATTTAATACCAATATATATTTTAATTAAAAATTGGGGTTTGTCATAGACACAAAATTATAACGCAGGCTTACAGACTTCATATGAAGCACCTTAATAAAGTGCAGTCACCAATCTGAATAGTAGAGTGTATGTCTATGATATCATTTCAGCAGGCTATGAGGTTAAGCTCACTTTCAGTAACCCCAAACACTCTTTAATACAATATAATATTGTATATTACTGTTTCGTTTTATTTGTATTTTTGTAATTCATCACAATAATAGTCACCAGTTTTAGATTTATGTACTTTTCCTATATATTTTTATATACCGTAAATAATAAACAAACACCAAATATGTGAATTTTTTTTTAAAAGATAAAAGACTTTTCAATTGAGCGATTAAACTTAAGTCACCTGGTCAAATATATATATATAAAGAAACATGTAATGCAAAGATGTCAGCCTTTAAACAAAACGGCCACCGGCTTTCACAGAAACAGATGCCAGCATTCAAAGGAAATGACTGTCAGCATTCAATTTATAATGTGTTGAGATAATTGATATAATATCCAAATGCTGGTGTGTTCAATATGGAACTTTATAAAGTCATATCAGCATCCTGCAAAGATGAAGATGCTATTTCCATATTTTTATGGCCTTGTCCCTCTGTACGTACGTACTTCCGTACGTCCCAAAATTGGTTTCCGTTCTCTAGCTTAAGTTTGCCTCAACCAAACTTATACACAATGCTTATTACCACAAAACACAGATCAAGTTTGAATTTTGGTGGTGTCACTTTAACCTTTCTAGAGTTATGCCCCTTTATAAATGGAAAAATTGCAAAATTTTTCATTGCCGTTCTCCGACTTAAGTTTGCCTCAACCAAATGTTATGAAACTTATACACAATGCTTATCACCACAATACACAGATCAAGTTTGAATTATGGTGGCGTCACTTTTACTGTTCTAGAGTTATGCCCCTTTACAAATGGAAAATTGCTAAATTCTTCATTTTTTTTCTAAAAATATCAATGATGCCATTGTTCAAGTTATTTTTAAAATTGGAGTTTCTTCCTTTGTCCATGATTATAGTTGAATCAACTACAATCAATGCTTTATACAATGCAATGTTTAATTTTGCCTTCCACTGATAAAACACAGATCAAGTTGAATTTGGGTAGTGTCACTTTAACCATAAATTGAGTGATGCCCTTTATAAATCGAAAAATTGTAAAATTTTAGTGTCCGTTCTGTAACTTAAGTTTGCCCCAACCAAACATGAAACCTATACACAATACTTATTACCACAAAACTAAGATCAAGTACAAATTTGGGTAGCGTCACTTTTATTGTTCTTGAGTAATGTCCCTTTATAATGTTGTATGCAAGCAGGGCATCATCTGTGTCCATGGGGACACATTCTCCATTTATTTTGTATAATCCGCCAACACATTTTAAAATATCCTGTATACAAAAATAATAGTTGTTAATTGTATACAACAACCTCTCAACTACAAAAGGTAATGAAAGAATTATATAGGCATCCCATATTTTTAAAACCAATAAAATTTGTTCAGCAGAATCTGCTACCCATAGAGATGAAATGAATCCGTATGCTTGAAGTAAGATCAGCATATGTTGATACTACATTATCGTACATGAAATTGAATATTATGTCCAGAACAATGCAAGACATAGAGGTGTATACGAATGAAAGTTATGATAGATTTGAATTTTATTTAGAATGCACCAATAAGAAACCGTAGTTTTTCTTCAATTTATTTACCTAAAACTATTATATCAGCTGCAAAATTATTATTATATGTACGCCTACATTGCATTACACAATGGAAATTAACAATGTATATTTATATAAACGATCAAACTTGTAATATATAAGTAAAAAATCTATGCACACGTACCGAAAAATTGTGTTTGCAGATGAATATGTCATTTATATCATGTGTATTGAATAATTGTAAGGTGTACATATCTGTGTGGCAGGTATCATATTACCGCCTGTCATTTATTCATCATCCAACATAACTTGCGGTCATCCGATGTTCAGTACTTCAGTACTTTGATTATTAATCCAAACAAAATTTAACCAACGTATCTGTTGTTTAGCCTTTTGATGGGTTTCAGCTCTTCTGGAGACTGTTTTCCTGTTTTCTCCTCCTGTCTTACTAAGGAAATTTTTGCAGAAGATGAAATCAATAATATATAATACTTGTAGAGTGTAGTATTTTTATATATTCTGTTTACTCTGGTTTGCTAGCATGTCAACATATAGTTGTTCCTCCTAACAGATTTTTGTCAGTAGTATGAAAAGGCCGATTCTACCGCACATGCAGAAATCCTGCCTAAAACCCCTACCCCGACGGCCAGATGCAAACGGACGGCACTCCTATTGAGCATAGGGTAAATACAAGAATGGCATATGTATTCGATGGTAGACAAGTCGCCCAAGAGGCCGTGAATAAGGACACCTTAAAGAGAGGTGTACTATCGTCCAAGATTGATATGAATAAAAGGATGGCATCCAGTAATCATAACATGGATCGCTATCGGGATTTCTTTCTGGAGAATGAGAAAGATTCGGAGGAGGAAAACACCCCAACCCCAGGAAGATTTGGAGGAAAGCACCCCAACCCCAAAAGGCAGCAGCAGTGCTGCAATGCCCCAACTTCGTGCAGATGGATGAGCATACCGAGATTTGTCAAAATTGTGGGGCGCAGAAAATCAAGCCGCGATTTGAGCATCAACCAGGGAGCAGAAAACGCCTGCGGCGTCCCACTCAAGAGGAAGAAGGGCAGTTCTGCAAGAGCAAGCCTGGAAGGATGGCCTCTGCTGGAGGCATAGCAATCAACCACGACAGCGGGAGGAGGAGGAGGTCATCCCAGTCGAGGGTAAAATGGTGGTAAAAGAGAGCATGAAGACCCTCCGTCAAATAGCTAAGGATGAGGGTCTGAGGGGGGTCAGCAGGAAGAACAAGGAGGCCTTGGTGAAGCTCATCGAGGAGAAAACCACCCGTAAATTTACCCGCCAGGAAGTCTTCAGCAAGAAGCAGCTCAAAGCGCTTGCAAAGAATCGTGGTCTCACAAAGTACTCCCAGCTCAAAAGAGACGATCTGCTCCAAATGGTGGAAGAGGACATCAAAATGCTCCAGTCGAGGAGGAGATCAAGGTCGCCGATAGGCGACAAGCTCTGAATGGTGTATTTGGCACGGTCGTCATCGAACCTTTGAAGCCGCATGACGTAGCTACGTTTCTCAAGCTAAGTCGAAGCACGATTTCCACCACTATCTCAGATGCTCTCGCCAAAAAGAAGGGATTAAAGGTCCACTTAGTGCTTTTTGTGGAGATGGTGAAAACGAGCCTCGCGAAAGGGAGAATATCTACGTCACCACTCCTTTCAGATCACGGACGACAATGCTCATGGAATCTGACGACCTTGACCAGGAGATTGCGATCATGGTGGAGAAGGTTAAGGAAAGTATGGTAAAGTACATGCGGAAGGAGTGGGTGGACTTTCAGCAGCGTCGAGAAGCTAGAAACCATCTCAACCAATTCAAACCACTCAAGGGGTTCCTTCATATCAACACCATCGGTACTCGCGAAAAAGAAGGCGATCATCAACGTGAAGAACGAGGATCAGGAGTGCTTTAGATGGGCTATCCTCTCCGCGCTTCATCATGAGGAAGTGGATCAGAAGAGTGCAAATCGCCCCAGTCAGTACGCGAAGTGGGTGGGTGAGCTAAAATTTGAAGGCATCGACTTTCCCGTCTCGCTCAGGTCGATCGATAAATTCGAGAGGCAGAATCCCACCATCAACGTCAACATCTTTGGCTTCGATGGCATAAAGAAGGGTGAGGATGGGAGGAAGATCTCCAGGTTTATCCCTTAGAATATCTAAGAACACGGGTCCCACCACGTAGATCTCCTCTTCCTGACTCGCGAGGGCAAGCAGCATTACTGCTGGATCAAGAGCCTCTCACGACTCTTGAGCTCCCAAATCTCAGAGCATGATCACGAGCTCTTCTTTTGTCGCAGATGCCTCCCACTTCTCCAGACAGGATATCCTCGACGAGCATACGGAATATTGCAGCCAGAAAGATGCCGTCAGGATCGATATGCCGGACGAAGGGTCCGCCGTAGCCTTCCACAACCACAAGAAGCAGATGAAAGTCCCCTTCGCAATCTACGCGGATTTCGAGTGCTTCACGGAGAAGCTCAATACCTGCCAGCCGGATCCAGCCCACTCCTACACGAAGGCCTACCAACTTCAGCGACCCTCAGGCTTCTGCTATCACGTGAAATATGCTCACGGCGACTACAAAGATCCAGTCGTCTATTGCGGGGAGGATGCTGCCAAGAAATTCGTGCAGTGCGTGGAGGAGGAAGTGCGAGCCATCGGTAAGCTATACAAGGAGAACAAGCCGATGGAGATGACGGACGAGGACAAGGCCAGCTTCGAAGCAAGCACGCACTGCCACATCTGCAGGGATGAATTGGGAGGATAAGGTCCGGGATCACGACCATCTTACCGGGAAATATCGCGGCGCAGCGCACAACGAGTGCAATCTAGGCTTCCAGCTCCCGAAGCACATCCCCATCTTCTTCCACAATTTGAGCGGGTACGACGCCCACATCTTCGTCAAGGAGCTTGGCCACACCAAGGGTAAGATCAACTGCATTCCCAATACCGATGAGAAGTATATCAGCTTCTCCAAGCAGGTAGATGATCTGGAGATGAGGTTCGTCGACTCGTGCAGGTTTATGCTGAGCAGCCTGGATACCCTAGCTAAGAATCTCACCCCCGACCAATTCGCGACCGTGAAGGCGAGATTCGGCGATCGCCACGAGCTGATGATTCGGAAGGGGTATTTCCTACGATTATATGGATGGGCCGGCCAAGCTTGAAGAGACTCAGCTTCCACCCAAAGAAGCCTTCTTCAGCACGCTCTCCGGAGAACATATTAGCGATGAGGACTACGCGCACGCTCAGAGAGTCTGGGAGACCTTCGAATGCAAAACCCTACGCGACTATCACGATCTCTACCTAGAAACCGACGTCTTACTGCTAGCCGACATCTTCGAGAATTTCAGAGATATCTGCATGACCAACTATGGACTCGATCCCGCCCACTACTTCACATCCCCGGGCTATCCTACGACGCCGCCCTCAAAATCACTGGCGTCAGATTGGAGCTTCTCACCGATCCAGACATGTTGATGATGTTCGAGGGAGGGACGAGAGGAGGGTCGCCATGATCTCCACCGCCATGGCAAGGCCAACAATCCCTACATGAGCACGTATGACGCCTCCCAGCCCACCAAGCATCTCGCCTACCTCGATGCCAATAATCTCTACGGGTGGGCGATGGCGCAGCCCTCCCACGGGAGACTTCGAGTGGATGGAGCCGGAGAAGATCAACGAGATTCTGAAGTATCCCGACGACCACGAATATGGCGCCATGGTAGAATGCAATCTCGAATATCCGCGCGATCTTCACGATGCCCACAATGACTACCCTCTCGCGCCCGAGAACGTGGAGATCGGCAAAGTCCGCAAGCTCGTGCCTCACCTAGGCAAGCGTGAGAAATATACCCTTCACTATCGAAATCTCAAGATGTATCTGGAGAGGGGGATGAAGCTCACCAAAGTCCATCGCATCATCGGATTCAGCCAATCTCCATGGCTCAAGAAATATATCGACCTAAATACCGCTCTCCGCGCCAAGGCCAAGACCGACTCCGAGAAGGACTTCTTCAAGCTCATGAATAATTCGGTCTTCGGCAAGACCATGGAGAATATCCGGAAGCGCGTCGACGTCAGGCTGGTCACCACCGAGAAGCAGGCCCTGAAGCTCGTGGCCAAGCCTAACTTCGATCGTCGGGTCGTCTTCACCGAGAATCTGGCGGCCGTCCATATGAAGAAGACCAAGCTCAGGTTCGATAAGCCCGTCTACCTGGGAGCGTGCATCTTGGAGATCTCGAAGCTTCTGATGTACGACTTTCACTACGGATTTGTGAAGGAGACGTACGGCGATAAGGCCCGACTGCTTTTCACCGACACCGATAGCTTGGCCTACGAGATCCAGACCGCCGACTTCTACCAGGATATCGCGCCGCACGTGCAGGAAAAATTCGATACGTCCAACTACCCGACCGAGCATCCCTCCGGCATCCCCATCGGCGTGAATAAGAAGGTCATCGGAAAATTCAAGGACGAATGCAGCGGTAAGATCATGACCGAATTCGTGGGGCTCCGGGCAAAGCTATACGCCTTCAAGATGGACGACGGTCAGGCCACCAAGAAGGCGAAGGGAGTCACCAGGAGCGTCATCAAGCGCAGCATCGCCTTCGAGGACTATAAGCGATGCCTCACCACCCAGCAGGAGATCCACCGACCGATGAGCATCCTCCGCAGCCATCTCCATCAGATCTACGCCGAGGAGATCAACAAGATCGCTCTCTCCGCCAAGGACGATAAGCGCCACATCCTTCCAGACGGCGTCAGCACCCTCGCGCACGGCCACTATCGAATCGCTGAGCACTAAGCAGGCTCTGACGGGTGCGGATGCCCATCCAATATCTAGATAAATGAGCAGCATACGAGTGCACGGCATCCTCCTCCCCCACAAGCCCCTCTCGAATCTAGAGCTCGAGGATGCTGCATCTGCCCTGAAAATCTCTCGATTCAGAGGAATATTCATGCGCGATGCCCTACCACCCACCCCACGCCCCATCGAATGCGGCATCCTGAATCACGACGACTTCCATGGCCCCGGCACGCACTGGACGTGCTGGCATAAGCGCGGAGGACTCAAAGTTTACTTCGACCCTACGGCCTGCCTCCGCCCGACGAGATGATCGACTATCTGAGACCGGAAATTCGATATAGCACCGATGAGCTGCAGAGGCGTGGGGATGTAGTATGCGGACACTTTTGCCTCTACGTGCTGAAGATGCTTGCGGATGGGCGATCGATCGACGACGTGATTTTCTCACTATAGATAAATGGATAAGTTCGGTTCACATGCAGGAAAAGAGTATCGCTCTGGCGGATGATCCAGGATCTCGATATGAACGATCATCGCATCACTAGCCTGGGATTGCCTCAGGAGGGTCGGATGCTGTGACGAAGCGCTGGGTCAACCTGCAATTGAAAGATGGTATGAAAGATATCGATGATCTGAGGCTGCGCTCGAAGTAACCTCGAAGGCGTTGGAGGTTGAGAAGAAGCGGCTGGACCGTATGGAGAAAGAAGTGGCTAAGTGCCTACCCATGGTCGGAGGTGCGATGATTGGTGATATAGATATGCGGGGTCATTCGATCGTGAATCTCCCAGCACCGGCGGCGGCGGATCAGCCGGTGACCAAAGGATGGTATGCCCAGAGCTGGCAAGACCTAGCCATGGCGATGCAGGGTAAGATCGACGTCCTCGAGGAGAAGGTGAGATCATATCATACGACGGATAGATCCAAGCGCGCCCTCGCGAACGAAGACATAGTCGAATCGACCCGTGACGCAATCGAAGCCTTGGAAATGAAGATAAATTCCTACCATGGTTAATCCTGCAACCTTTCCCCATCTCGATTGAAAGGATGGGAAAAGCTTGAAGAAATTACTTGGATAACCTCTGAGTCTGACGGGTGCGGATGCCCATCCTCTTTCCCACCTTAACGGAAATTTTCTCGAGAGCAAAAGTCCTCGGAAAATCTTTTCTACCATTCTGGGTTCGTCACGACCGACCCTACCCTCGGCGGCCGTGGTTGCTATCACCACCGCAGCATGCAATCTTTCCCGTCCTGACTGAGAGGACGAGAAAGCCTACTGGGGATCATTGCCAGTCGGAATCCTTGACCCAGGAATTAAAGGTGGTGGGATAACCTCTCCACTTGACGCGGATTTCTTTCTTCCCACCCGGATGCGTCGGCCCAAGATTTTCTCGATGCGAAAGATATCCTGGTCGGTGCGCTGAAGCTCGGGCTCGTAAAAGGACCCCTGGATCTCTTCACCGTTGAAGTCTTTGAGGTGATAGGTGGGAGGCTGCGTATTCAAGGTCTGGGAGATGGTGAAGACTTCCTCCGTCCAGCGAGGCGTATAGCCCTTCTCGAAGGTGCCTTTCTTCTTGGTGATCCGAACCCTATCTCCGACCTTGAATCGTGGCAGCTGCATGGGTGGTAGGTCCCCATAGAGATTCCAGAATACCTTGGCCTCATTCTCCTTCTGGCTGGCGGCGGTGGGCGTCATCTTGATGGATCGATGCTTGGTGGTATTATACTGGCGGACGAGATCGTCCAAGACGGGAAGGTAGGCGCGTGGAATTGGCTGAAAAGTATTTGAACATTTTCTCCTTCATGGTACGATTCCAGCGCTCCACCACGCTCGATTTCTCCTCATTCTCCGTGGAGTAAATCTCGACGCCATGCTTCTGGAGCAGCTCCTTCACCTCCCGATTATAAAATTCTTTGCCCTTATCGGTCCATAGTTTCTCGGGCGTGCGATCCTTGAAGACGGTCCGAAGGCATCTCGCACCGTAGCACCCTTCTTATCTTTCAGCGGCACCAGCCAGCCATACTTGGAGAAGATATCGATGATGCTCAAGAGGAATTTGAAGCCTCGATTATCGCGGAAGAAGGCACTCATATCGACGAGATCGGCTGCCCAGGTCTCGTCCACCCCACCCACCACCACGCGACGCTTCTGAATTTGCGTCGGACTGGCTTATGCAGCTCTTCGGCTAGCTCGTCCGACCAACGAAATTTTTAACCCCAGCCCAAATCGAGTCTTGGTGCCGATGATGGGCTTGACGATGCTGCGGTCCATGAGCTCGCGGACGGTGGGATTGGGAATGGTGTCCAGTGAGGCTAGCATGGCCTTATCGCAGATAGAATTGCGTGCGGCAGTATCCTTATGCTTGGCGTAGCAGAGATCGTGGCGATAGGCGGCCTGATCCACCCGATTGATGGGCTTCGACCAAGCCTTGGGGGTACCATCTGCATTTAGACGCTTATGGAGCTGGGTGCCCGGCCCGGTGAAATTATGCCCCGGCAGATGCATTTCCACCGGCAGCCGATTGATCATTTTATTTACGAGCCCCGCTCCCTTGCTCCCTCGGAGAAACTGAGACTTCCTTGCCCCGCATACGACGCATAGCCCACCCGTCCGCCGCCTCCCATTGCTGGTGGTGGTCTCATAGCGACCTTCCGTCTCGGTTGGCCGCTTGCACTTCAGGCAGAAAATCATTCTTTATCTATATAAATGGACGTCGAAAATATCTCCTATAATGAGGTGGCTGCAGCCCGACGCAATCACTTCCTCCTCCCGCAGCGTTCGATCAGAGGCCTGATCATCGGAAGTCGGACTGCGGCAAGACGACGCTGCTGAATAACCTCCTCTTGCGCGATGGGTGGCTGGACTACGATCGATTATACGTCTTCGGAAATCCTTCACCAACCCATCTACCAGCTGCTGCAGCGGGCACTGGGGAGAGGGTTCTCGAAGGAAGATATCCGATCCCTACTCTCCGTCAAGGATGCCTGCCCCCACTCTTTGATTGACGTGGTGGAAATGCTGAAGCCACCGCCCCGGCCTGCCGATATCGAAGCCTTCTTCTTTGAGCAGGGTGACGAGGTGCCGGATCCTCGAGACCTCGACCCCACCCGCAAGAATCTTATGATCTTCGACGATTTGATGCTGAGCAAGCAGAGTAAGTGCGAAGATTACTACGTGCGCGGCCGCCATAATAACGTGGACTGCTTCTATCTCTGCCAAAACTATTTCAAGCTGCCGCGGCAATCGATCCGGGAGAATGCTAATTTTATATGCCTCTTCGTGCAAGATGCCAAGAATCGTGATCATATCCGCCGGGATCACTGCAGCGACCTCACCTCCGCCCAGTTCGATGCCCTCTGCGACCGATCCTGGGCCGAGCCGTACGGATTCGTGACCATCGATCTCACGAGCCCCAAGGCGGTTGGAAAATATCGATGCAAATTAGAAGATTTCTATCGAGTCTAAGATAAAATGATGAATGAAGAATACGCATTCTTGAATCAGATCGAGCTAGAGATAGGTCGATCTCCATCCATCGCCGAGGTAAAAGGATACCTCATAGATATGCTCTTCAAACCTCCCCGATGGCTTGATAGGTGCGAGGGTGCTCTGCGGATCACTATTTTGGCCGGTACGGGAGGAGTGCGAGTGCAAGCTTCTCGGCAACATTTGCCACCCTGCATCCGCCAGCGTCTGGGGAATTCGGAGAGTGCAAGTGCTCCTGCCGCCATATTCTTGAGGATGGCTTCTGCAATAAGTGCGGACTCCAGCTCATTCGCCCCATCCATAGAGGCGAAGGAGATTTCGACGCTTTGAATTCCGGTCGCTATACCGGGTTGAAATCTTACGCCAAATCCACCCAGCCGCAATGCTCGGTCAAGACGGTCCGAGGCCACCAGTGCACGCACCCATGCCAGCCAGGTCGAGATAAATGCAAAGGCACTCAAACCTATCGATCGACCCTTATCATCTTCCTCCACGCTGGCAGACGATATTCAAACGCTAAGGGGCGTTCGCCCAAACGCTTGGGCGTTCGCTCAAACGCTTTCCAACGCTTAGGGCGTTCGAAAGCGTTCGATGCTATAAATAAATGACCTTCATCAAGATCACCGACCCCAAGCAGCGTGAGGCGCTCGCTAGGGAATTCCAGGAAACCAAGCGTAGTATCCAGGCTAGCAATATGCAGCATCGCCTAGAAAAAATGGGGCTCGATCGAGACCTCTCCAAGATATTCAAGCCCGTGGTGGAAGCCCAAAAGGAGGCTGCCTCGAAAATCACCAAAACGATCGAAGATATCCCGATTGCGCTACCCACTCCAGTGCCAGCCCTTCCCCCTCCTGCCGAATTTGCCGATCCACTACCCATCGAACCGCCCCATGGCACCCACCTCGGCCCGCGGGCGACTCAGTATCTTAAGCTCAGCATGACCTCACGCCGACCATACCTTTGGATTGAGGGTGGAGGACGACGTCTTCATGATCGGAAATTCGCCCGTCTCCTTCGATGGGGATGATATCTTCGTCGATGGCGTGCGCCATAAGGGTACCCCGGCCTTTGGGAGCTCATGGTTAAGAAGCGCCCCGAATCTTTCGATCCCGAAGACCTGATGACCTACGGCGATATCCTACGAGCCTCGGGAGCCATGTATCAGGAAATTCCGTCCTCTCGCGGACCCCAAAATCCAGCCGAAGCTATAAATGGAAAGAGATCGTCTCGGGCATCTACCAGCAAGATAAGTATGGTTCTGGGCTGCAGACGGTATTCCTACCGAAAGACTTCGATTCGCTGATGGATCGTCTGAGCTTTGCGCTGCCGCCTATAGGGCTGGAAATAATGGGTGCACAACGAGATCGTGGCCATCCTCGATGCCTTGAGGAAATTTGGTCATATCGACGACCAGAAATATAGGCAGCTGCATCGTAGTCTCCTATAAATAAAATACGATGCCATTAGTGATGAAACGTGGTTATCGCCGCAAATATGCGGTCGGCGGGCGGGGACTATTCGATGCGGTCGCCAATTTAGCCGGGCGCATATTCACCTCCTCTGCCGCGAAGACGCTGGGCAGCAAGGCCATGAGCGCCGCTACCAATGCAGCCCTGAAAGGGGTCGAAAAGGAGCCCAAAGCCGTGGACCACGTCGTGGATAAGGTGACCCGCAAGGTCCGGAAGCCCCGCAAGCCCAATCAACCTAGCAATCCCAGCATTCCTGCGAAGACCTCCCAGCAGCAAGCCAGACTGAATAACCTCATCTCGGGCGGCGGCATCGCCACCATCCACGACTTCGTCCGGCGCTATAAATAAATATATGATGTCAGAAATTCTCACCATCACCGAAGGATTGACCTTCGATGAAAGTCTTCAGGAATATGAGGTTCACGAATACGAGCCTCAAGCTGGGGCCCAACTGAATAATGCCGGTGCGGAAATACGTATTAATATCGAAACCCAGGATCTCTTCCTCCACCCCGCCGAGAGCTATCTCTTGGTCGAAGGACGGCTCCAGAAGAATGATGGTACCGCCTATGACGATGGAGATCTGGTCTCGCTCGTCCATAACGGTATCATGTATCTTTTCGGACGATCAGCTACCGACTCTCCGGCCAGCAGATCGAGCATATCAACGATCCCGGATCGCCACCACCATGCTGGGGATGCTGACCTACCCGACGATTTCTCCAAATCTCAAGGTCTCAACCAGCTATGGTATAAGGATTCCTCCGCCGCTGCCCATGCAGATAATACCGGCTTCTCAGCTCGCCACGGCTATATCATCACCAAGCCTGCCAATAAGGGGTCATTTTCCTTCGCCATTCCCTTGAAGCATATCTTCGGCTTTGCGGACGACTATGGCAAGATCGTCTACGGCTTCAAGCACGAGCTTTCCTCGTGCGCGATTCGGATGCCAATGCCGTGCTGAGGGCCGCCGCCGTCAACGACGTGGCGGAAATCATCCTGAGTAAGATCTCCTGGTTCGTCCCCACGTCAATCCATCCGACCAGGAGAAAATGCGGCTTTATAAGACCATCCAGAGCAAGGGTAAGATCGACTGCGGCTTCCGGATGCGACAGTGCGACTCCATAGCCGTCCCTCAAACCTCCCAATTTAACTGGCGGCTGGCAGCCAAGAGCGGTCGGGAAAAGCCCAGATATATCATCGTGGCCTTCCAGACCGGCAAGAGCAATGACCAGACCCAAAATGCGGCCGTATTCGATCACTGTCGATTGCGAAATATCTACGTCACCCTCAATGCAGACCGCTACCCTGCCGTAGACTTCAATGCCGGCTTCACCCAAAATAAGATCGCCAGAGTCTATAAGAGTGCTGCTGATTTCCGGAAAAAATATTTCAGCATGGACCGCCTCATCAGCAACTGCAATATCAATCCCTCCGACTTCATCGATCTCTACCCACTCTTCGTCATCGATGTGAGTCACCAGTCCGAGCGATTGAAGGAGTCGACCGTGGATATCCAGATCCGGGCCGATTTCGATCGCAATGTGCCCGCCAATACCGAAGCCTTTGCCCTCGTGATCTCCGACCGGATCCTCCGCTTCGAGTCCGACGGCCAGAAGATGAACGTCGTCTTCTAGAGGCGACCGCCACCATTGGTAGGTTTTTCAGTGCCTTCGGGCACCCAAAAATCTGTCGATACCGCCGGCCCTATAAATAAATGGACCAAGCTCTGCTTCAACGGATCGCCAATAATTCCGACCCCAAGCAGGGATTTTCCTTTATAGTGTCCGATAACCAAAGCCGAATCCTCACCCGCTTCAACCCGCCTCTGCATCTGGAGGAGGGAAGAAGCTATGAGATGGCATTAGTGAATCTGGAGACTTACTACTCGATCCCCAATATCCATGCAGGCAATAATTCCTTCCGCTACTCTCCCGACGATGGCGCCAACTGGTTTCCCATCGCGCTGAGCACCGGCTCTTACGGCATCGAAGATATCAACGATGAGATTCAGCGGCAGCTGAGGCTCAATAAGCATAAAACCAAGATCATCCTCGACGCCAACCGTGCGACCCTGAGAGCGACGCTGACCCTCGCCCACCACTATCAGGTGGACTTCGACGTCCCAAATAGCATCAGCAGCGTGCTGGGCTTCGAGCGGCAGATCTATACGTTCGACCGAGCCACGAATGGCTACTCAGAAGGGGAGCATATCGTCAATATCATCAGCATCAATAGCATCTTGGTGAATAGCGATATCATCAGCGGAAGCTATGTGGACGGAACCCAGCAGTCCACCATCTATAGCTTCTTCCCCGGCGTGGCCCCAGGCGAGAAGATCCTTCAAACCCCAAAATTTAGTATATTTGCCCGTGACCTTGCGAACCATCAATCGCATGGAAACGTATCTCACCGATCAGAACGGTACGCCCATCGATCTCAGAGGCGAGCATCTCACCATCCGCTTTCATCTTCGCGAAGTATAAATAAATGACGTATCAAGAATATGGTTTGAACTTAACGAAAGGTCAAGCCGATAAGCTCCAGCGGGCGGCAAAGAAAGGCTGCCCAGTCACCATCCGCTTGTCCCACGCGAATTTGAGAGGCGATCATAAGATGCTGCTCACCTCCCGACAGGTGCAAAAGATCACCAAGCTCCTGCAGCAAGGCACCGGTGGTATGAATCTGGAGATGAGCGCCACCCAATTGAAGGAGAATATGCAGAAGGTAGGGGGCTTCCTACCCATGCTGGCCGGGCTGGCTATGAGAGCTCTTCCCATGTTGGCAAAGACCGTTCTGCCGGCCCTGGGAGTGGGTGCTTTGAGTGGTCTGGGTAGCACTGCCATTTCCAAAGCCATCGGCTCTGGGTTATACTTGAAGCGTGGTGGGTGCGTCTGCTCCGTGAAACCTAGCGGAAGCGGTCTCTCCCTCAAACCTTCCACCGCCCGCATTGTCCAGGGCGATGGGCTCTACTTGAAGACCGGTCAGAAATTTTACGATGGATCCGGTCTGATCTTGGGAGCCAACAGTCCATTCAAGAATATCCCTCCTAGGTATGCTCCTATAAATAAATGACCGATCAAGTGGATGCTAGTTGTGTGGAATCCTTGGAAGAAGAGCTCACAGCAGAAATCCTGAAATATGAGCATACCTTAAAGATCTACAACCGTGTTGATAAGGTCATCTCCATTGCCCTGGGTGGGTGCTCCGTCGGCAGTCTCCTGCTGACTAGTGGCACCATAGGGTCTGCCCTGACTGGTGTGGGTGCTGTGGCATCCATCCCCATCGGATCCCTAGCCTGCCTCTGTACCACAGGTACCTTAGTCCTGTCCTTGATCTCGCGCCGAGTCGTCAAGAAGAAAAAGAAGCATCGAGATACTGTGCGATTAGCCAAACCTACAAATCCCTGCTGGCGGGTGAAGACGGTGCTCCTGCGATCTGCCTGAAGAACTACTACGACGAGAAGGATCATCTACGCCGGCCTTCTACCCCATTTAGTGAAGAACTGAATGCGCATGCGCCGTAGGGAGAATTCTTCCATCGCGCATCGCTCGGCTACGCCTCGCTCCCGCTCATTCCCGAACCCTCCAGATCAAAGTGCTAAGTGACCAAAAAAATTTCCCAATCCTCTTTGGATTGAGAAATTTTACGTCCTCAAGATTTTTTTTTTTTTTTCACTTTCTCACCAGATCGTATGAGAGGTACTGCTGATTAGATTTCTTGCTCAGCTTGAATCCGGTGCTCCGAACGAAAGCTCCTTGCAAAGGACCCTTCTCTTTGTTAAGCGTGGGGCAAGCCCATACTCTGACGGTTTCTCCTTGTCTGTCTTTCAGAGTGAGAATCCTGCTTTTGCCATACTTACCTTCCACTTCAATCACCTCCAAGATCTTATAGATCATCCCAATAGGTAAATCCTTCCATTTGATGGCTTCCTGATTCTGGTCCTGCACCTTTTCCTGGAAGGCATCTTCGCCGATGAAGTCGTCATCTCCATCTTTGGGAATGTCGACGAATCCATTGTGTACGAAAGTCATATTCTTGTATTTACCCTATGCTCAATAGGAGTGCCGTCCGTTTGCATCTGGCCGTCGGGGTAGGGGTTTTAGGCAGGATTTCTGCATGTGCGGTAGAATCGGCCTTTTCATACTACTTTTGTCTAATTAAAACGCTTTATTACACGCAATGGTATGATTGTGTTCCTGTTAGAAAAGTAATAAATCACCATGTAATCCGTAAGAAATAAATTTAGTATTATATTTTACATCTGGAATTTATATTATATGCAACGACAAGCGAGTGTGGTCTTGTTAAATTAACAAAAGCAAAGCATGAAAAAGGGGACGTCGGCAATAATAACCAAAAGACAAATAAATATAGATTCTACCACTGCATCAAGTGTGATACGATATTTATCCACTCGAGACAGTTAAATTTTCAAATTTAAAACGCGAGGCTTGCCGAGCGTTATAAATATTTAAAATTTAACTGCCGAGAGTGGATAAATATTGTATTGCACGAGATTTTGTGGTAGAATCTGTTTCTCTAATGATTTTTAGACGATATGCAGACCGGCAAAATCCTTCTTTTCGAATGATCTGCAAAATGATGTGTTCTTTTTATGTGACGTCATCAGGCATGGTCGCCTTTTTCATGACGTCACAATAGGAATCTCAGAGGAGAGCAAGAACATTTGATGTCATAAACGAATTTTGACCAATAAAGGACTGAGATCAAACAAACCACACGCTGATTAAATAAAAATATTCAACAGGTCAGGAAAAGGATCAATCGGCTAAGAATTAGAGAAAGGGCAATACACAGTCTTCATAACCTGGAATCCTGATGAAATATTTTCGATTTTGCCAGCTTCAATTCAAATATAACTATATTTGAACCGCACGTCTGCTTATGGTATTGAGAATATTGTGTCAGGATCACAGACTAACAGTCTTCAATAATAGACAATGGTCATTACGAATTACCAAGCTTTAAAATGTTCCGTGTTTATGAAAAATATATCTGTACATGTATTAAGGTTTCAACTCCCTCAGACAAAGTTTACCTTAGATGGATTTGGCTATTATTTTTAGGTTCCGTACTTTTTGCTCATATAACTCTCCAACCGTTTTGATTCTTATACATCGTTGGCTTTCAAATATTCGGCTTTTAGCTTTCCTGATGAAGGTAAATCGAGAAAAGCGCTTCGGACGCATGGAACTTATGAAGTAATAGTTTCATTTTTTTGTCATTTTTGGGCCTCTGAGACTAGTATCAAAGCAAATATGAAGAGACCAAAAGTGAATTTAGAGTGAGAAAAAAATTAGCAAATTGCCATAAGCCTTCAGGCAAATGTAAATAAGTTACATTAGATGACAGTCTGGTTTTTTGGTGGGAATGGGATGTCTTTATTCCTGTATTCTGTATTTTTGTTGTTGCTGCGATGGGATATGAAAATAAGAAGATGGGGTATGATTGCCATGCAATGAGACAACTCGTCACCAGAGACCAAATGACATATTTGTTTACAAATATAGGCCACCGCACGGCTTTCAACAATGAGCAAAACCCATACCCCATAGTCAGCTATAAAAGGCCCCGAAATGAAAAAATGTAAAACAATTAAAAAGAAAAAAATAACGGTTAGATTCATGTACAAAACAATTCAATGAACGAAAACAAATATGATATACAGGAATAAACGACAACCACTGAATTACAGACTCCTGACTTGGGACAGACAAAGACAGAATTTGGCAGGGTTAAAATACTTGGGACAGTGGCGAAACAGTTAACTTGATAAAAATCAGTTGAAAAGGGCTTAACTCATCAGATCGATACAAAGAAGAAAAACATCTAACAAAAACACAGACCGGACGTGGCAGGGTATTTATACATCCCCACAACAACAAAAAAGACACTAAGTACAGTTACGAGAGTACTCGCAGTTATTAAAAAAACTTATTTATAGTCAATAAAAACTTATAAAAAATCATGCATCTAAGACTTAGAGGTATTCCCGTAACATTGTAGACAACCGTAATACTTATGTTGCTAATAATACTGAATCATTTACCTTTAACTTGTTTGTCATCGGCTATCGATAACAATGATTTTACGCTTACCCAGTCTCTCAGAGGCCTTCTAGTAGGGATTTAAACAGATAAAAAAGTAATGTTCATGCATGTATGTGCATGAGAAAGAATTAAACGACACACACCCACACTCAGAAAAGGAGGAATAGTCGTTGCATACTCATGAATACGTTTCCGTTGCCAAGGTTTTTTTTACAAGTATAGTAGTTAGCAGAAAAGTTCCAGTTTCCGATATACACTAAACTATACATTTAACCTATCCTCAAAATTAATTCAAATTTCACAAGGCTTGGTCCAAATAGCTTTTTGCTGTCCAATATCGTGCAAGTTCGCGGAAAAGACCGTACAAAGGGAACGATCTTTTAACTTCAAAAGACAAGATAAAAGTTAAAATATACTATGTGAAAAAATTAGACAACCGCAATTGTTAAATCGCTATGACGTCCGAAAAGATAATAGTCAACACATACATTGTAATTTTTAAAGTTATAAAAAATTGTTTATGTAAAAATAATAAAAACGCCCGTATAGAATATTTGAATATTCAATATTAGTTAAAACACAAGGTTAATTCATGTGCTAGGTTTTCGAATTATTTGATTTAGGCGTTGAGAACCTTTGGTGACCCCACAGTATAAATGTCTATAATAAGTACGACGTGATAAAAGGGCGTTACAGACGAACGTTTCACCTAATCTGACCCAGTCAATTGATGACCTGAGCGCGCAAAGAAATGGTCTCGTCCACACTGTTATGAAAACGATTATAAATATCAATCAGTACACATCCAACATCCAATGGATTTAGTGTCAAGATGTAATTAACATTCAGAGAAAAAAAAACAAAAAAAAAAACGCAACCTTGTGCTATGCCAAGATACAGGTATCGACAGATTGTAGAGCCATGAATGAGCATATGTATATAGAAATTAATTAAATATTTAATTTGATTTTAATTTATTAATAACAAAATCAATATTTATACCAATAAAACAATATTCAAAGATCTAATTACAGTGTTTAATTGGTAACCGTTTAGAAGTGTATTCAAAGGACCGATAAGTTTACCCGGATCACATTTAAATTTCCGAGCTCGGTAAACAACATATCCGTACAAAATAGGATGTGCTATCCGTTTGAAATAAGTTTACTTCAGGAACAGTCAAACTTCCAAATCTTATCGTTGTATCTATGGAAGACTATAATACCAGTAACACATAGATTACGTTCATTGAAATCCAAACCGTCACACACGGGCATAGCGAACGAGTTGTGGTATATAAACACTGTAAGATGGTGCCAAAGGAACATTACCGTTCAAAAAAGGAAATTATCAATAGGGAACTAAAAATAGTCCCTTTTGTCGTAAATTTTTGTGTAGAGTTTACCGTGTAATACTGAAATATCTAAATCTAGGAAAAGACAGTAATTACCGTTTATATTTGATTCATTTAGAAAAAATGTCTTCCTTATTTTTACTGTTATTTCTCTATTTTATAATTTCTTTGCCTATTATTTTCTCTTTTCATTATATTTTAGCACCCCCTCAGTTTCCAGTTTTGCCACTTGACAAGCAACACTTAATCCATTTTTTTCTGTCCATTTATTCTTTATTCTCTAACGCCATCCAAGAATTTCAAGGAATATCAACAATGCAAATCATAACGTAAAATTTAAATGTTTTATTTACTGTTCAAAGTCAAAGAACTTAATGCTAAACCTTATACGTCGAAAGGAGGACTTAACTAGCTTGCACCGGCTAACTGAAAAGACAAACCAATGAAAAGTCTCAAAAACAGCCAATCTGATTAAAATCAGATCATTCACTTTGCTTTATTATATTTATTTCATTTCCCTCGTGAAAGACGTGACAAGAAAATATAATGGATCAAAGTGAAAGATATGATTTTTAATCAGATAAAATAGACGCACCCTTAAGATAAAAATCTTAGGGTTTGATTCATAATAGTAATTTCTGGTTATGAAAATTTGTCAGTTTCCGCAAGCAATCATGTTTGTTTTGTTTAACAAATTTTCCGGCTTCCTATTTACAGAGAATGAATTATATTAATATTTTCTTGTTTGCCTAAAAGTACTTATTTCTGGTCAGAACATTTTGTCCGTTTCCTTGTAATGTTTCTAATAGAGTTGCATGTATTTTGTTATAAGAGATTTTGCTTCATCTATAACATAGATATTAATTTTTCAAGTTTTCATTGATTTCTTGCTCACCTGGGTCCGTTAACTTTAACCAAAAATTCTTCTCTGAAACTGCTAGCCCAAATTTAACTAATGTTTTACAAATTTCATCATTAGGGTATTTAGTTTAAAAAATAACTGTGTCCGACGACTCTGCCTGCCAACAAAAATACCCGACATGACTAAAAATAGAACATAGGGGTAAAATGCAAGTTTTGTCCATCATCTTGAAAACCACTATAAATAAAGAAAATATGACAGGGGCAGAAATGTTCAGAATGTTGAGATCTACCTACTGTCTATTTACATCAAAACTGTCTGTATCTATAATAATCAGCAAGGCAAGATGTACACGTAGGTCAAATGACTGAAAAGGTCAGTTTACTCCTTTTTGGAGTTAATGCTTTTTAATGGCGACTTTAACAATTTTTATAAGAAGCCAGCATTATCCTACCACTAAATAATTAAAAGTTTGGTGACTATGTTGAACGCATCTATCCCATTGAACTTGAAGTGAGTATACATCAGATAGAGTTCAGTCTGCTTCATATCTTGACTTATATCTAAAAATTGACAATGAGGTTCGGTTGAGACCAAAGCTTTACGGCAAAAAAAGATGATTTTAGCTTCCCAATTGTGAATTTTACATTTCTATGAAGCAAAACTCCAGCAGCGCCCGCATATGGGGTATATATCTCCCAGTTGATACGATATTCCAGAGTTTGCATTTTCTGTCATAATTTCCTTGACAAAGGGTCGCTGCTTAAAAGGAAGGTTCAAAGTGGTGAAGATGAAGTCATCCCTTCGAACATTTTCGGACGGCATTATGAGTTTGTTAACCGTTATGAAATATTTGTTTCACAAATGATGACGGACATGTTTCAATTATCGAAACCACAATCCCGTCGTCTTTCCCTCGAATGTGACATCACCGAATTGGATTTATCCCCGAGTTTGTACTTAAATGAGCAACATGACGGACGTCACATAAGGAGCAGGACCTGCTTACCCTTCCGGAGGAGATAAGCTCACCAACAGTTTTGGCGGGGTTCATATTGCTCTGTCTTTAGTTTTCTATATTTTGTTTGGTATATTGCTATTTTGTCTTTTGGTCGTTTTTCGGGTTTTTTTTGCCATGGCGTTGTAAGATTTAATCGACTCGTAAGTCTTGAATGTTTCTTTGGTATCTTCCGATTCTAATTTAGATTCAAGCGTCACTGATGATTCTTTTGTAGAAGAAACGCCCGTCTGGCGTACAAATTTTAATCCTGTTATATCTATCTATGATTAATTATTCGCATAGGGTTATATGTCTCCTTTTGTGTTTTCTTAAATAGCAATACAATTGTCTTTGTCTTAGTGTACAGTATTATTTGATAACAATAATCGTTTTGACAGACATATTTCTTTTTCTTAATCTTATTTTCCCGCCTTTTGATTAAACAACAGTTTTTGTCACAGGTTTTGAAGTTGAATTACATTTAATTAAATAGCACTTACGATCCGTAAACCACCGTTACTGATTGTTTTACGATAATTTTTCTCGATATACTGAATGACAGACGTGATATAACATCCATGATATAACATACGACAACTACTGTCAAGGTTCCTGACTAAATTCAGTCTTAAGCTAGTAGAAAAATATTGTTTCGTTATAAATGATTATTATCAATATATTTGTTGTCTTTCCTGTGTATTATACATTTACATGATTTAAATTTAAGCACAATTCAAGTTTTTTTGCATGAAATTGTTAGATATATAAACACATTTTATTTTGCATCGATTTATTTGGTCGAAACAGACAGTTTATCGTTACCAAATAACCAATTGTTCTTTCGTTATACAGTAGTTTTCTTTAACCATTAACATGTATGTAAAAATTAGATTTTTTAGTTATGAAAAAATACGTCCTCGATTTTTAAATTCCCACATGTATTACCAAGAAATATCACTATACGATATGATAATTTCTCATTGTAGATGGCGATACAGTGGACTATAGTTGCTTCAGTACACTTCATTTGGACACTGTTGGATAGTTGTTTTGTTGGCAATTATACAATATCTCCCTATTTATATTGTTAAGGTATGTATTTTGTTTCACGGTTCTCTGTGTTAAACAAATTCATTGCACGCACCCTTGCACATGTAATCAAACACTCATACTCACACATACAGTGGAGATCACTTCTAACTTCTCATTAAATCTGTCAGAATCTGTCAGGAGAACTGTTCTAGGACAGTACGTAGAACTGTCAGCCTGACACCTTTTAGTCAGTTCTAGCTAGAACTGATTTGGTCAGTTCTACCTAGAACTGATTTGGACAGTTCTACCTAGAACTGATCCTGACAGTTCTACCCTAGAACAGTTTTAGACAGTTCTACCTAGAACTGACCAAATTTTTGGTCAGTTCTACTTCTAGAACAGTTCTACGGTTAGAATTGATTACAAATTGAAATTCTACAGCTAGAATTGATTTATAAATTATACGGCTAGAATTGATTTATAAATTCTACGTCTAGAATTGATTTATAAATTCTACGGCTAGAATTGATTTATAAGTTTTAAGAACTCTTTGTCTAAATATAAAGGCTTCAGCAAAATAGCGATTAATATTATATAGAGTTTTGCTATTTTGACGGTTTTATTTCAGACTTTTAATCAAGAGAACATGTTTAACCCCGCCATATTCTACATGTATGTGCCTGTTCCAAGTTAGAGCCTGTAATTCAGTGATTTTCTTTTGTTGATGTGTTACATAAATTATTTGTTTTTCGTTCATTTTTGTACATAAATTAGGCCGTTAGTATTGGGGCATTATTATTTGAATTGTTTTACATTTGTCATTCCGGGAGTCAGGATGGCTCGTTTCACATAACAAAATTATCTGACCTCATTAACCAAATGTAATAACTTGTTTCCCAATCCACTATTACATGTATTATAAATAAATATGTTTTAAATTAAACTTAAACTGACCATATTTGCTCTTCATCATGTAAATCTATACACATTTAGCCGCACACTGCAGTAATCCAGTTATATTTTTAGGCAAGGATGTATTGTACAAACGACAGCAATTATATTGGAAAACAATGACTTCAAAATTTTGTTTGCACTCAATTTATAGTACTAGCATGTCCTCTTTTATTCAAAATATTGAGTCGTAAACAAATGCGATATCTGTTTACGAGTAGTTTTATACCCGGACGGACCTGTTTAACACAAATCTTTTGACCGCATCAATCTAAACTGACATTATTTGCTCTTTTTTTCTGCAAACCTATATAGCTGCACAGTAATTCAGTTATAATTTTAGGTCAAGAGGGACTGTAATATACTACTAGTTACAGCAACATTGGAAAACAATGACCACAAAATTTTGTTCGCATCAATTTATAGTGCCAGCATGTCCTTTTTTTATTCAAATATTGAATCGTAAACAAATATCAGTAGTTTTCATACTTCAGACTGAGTCGTGTAATAAAATCTTTTGACCGCATCAACCAAAACTGAGCACATTTGCTTTTTTTTATGTAAATCTATATAGCTGCACAGTAATTCAGTTATAATTTTAGGTCAAGAGGACTGTAGCATACAAATAACTGCAATATTGGAAATCAATGACCACAAATTTTTTTTCGCATCAATTGAGAGTGCCAGCATTTCCTATTTTTATTCAAAATATCGCATCAGAAACAAATATCAGTAGTTTTCATATCTCAGACTGACTCATGTAACAAAATTATTTGTCTGCATCAATCAAAACTGACCATATTTGACAGCATCAACCAAAAATGACCATATTTGACCGCATCAACCAAAACTGACCATATTTGCTCTTTTTTATGTAACTCTTATAGTCGCATAGTAAATCTGTAATATTTTTATGCAAGGATGGATTGTATAATACAAATGATAGAAATATTGGAACACAATGCTACCTAATTTCGTTTGCATCAATTAAGAGTGCCAGCATGTTCTCTTTTTATTCAAAATATTGCATCATAAACAAATATCAGTAGTTTTCATACCACAGACTGACTGGTATAACAAAATTATTTGTCCGCATCAACCAAAACTGACCATATTTGCACTTTATTATGTACATGATGTAAATCTTAATAGCCGCAAAGTAAATCACTTATATTTTTATATCAGGATGGATTGTTTAATATAAATGAAAGCAATATTGGAAAACAATGACTACAAAATTATGCTCGCATCAGTTTATAGTGCCAGCATGTCCTCTTTTTATTCAAAATTTTGAAACGTAAACTAATTTCAGTAATTTTGATATCTCAGACTGACTCATATAACAAAATTATTTGTCCGCATCAACCAAAACTGGCCATATTTGACAGCATCAACCAAAACTGACCATATGTGACAGCATCAACCAAAACTGACCATATTTAACTGATTTTTATAGTTCGTTCTTATGTTGTACTGTTATATCACTGTCCCAGGTTAGGAGGAGGGTTGGGATCCCGCTAACATGTTTAACCCCGCCACATTATGTATGTATGTGGGTGTCCCAAGTCAGGAGCCTGTAATTCAGTGGTTGTCGTTTGTTTATGTGTTACATATTTGTTTTTCGTTCATTTTTTGTACATCATGTACATAAATAAGGCCGTTAGTTTTCTCGTTTGAATTGTTTTACATTGTCATTTCGGGGCCTTTTATAGCTGACTATGCGGTATGGGCTTTGCTCATTGTTGAAGGCCGTACGATGACCTATAGTTGTTAATTTCTGTGTCATTTTGGTCTCTTGTGGACAGTTGTCTCATTGGCAATCATACCACATCTTCTTTTTTATATTTACACTTTATTATGTAAATCTTAATATATATATATATATTGGAAAAATTTCCACATCAATTTAGAGTACCAGCATGTCCTCTTTTTATTCAAAATATTGAATCGTAAACAAATTTCAGTAGTTTCAATATATCAGACTGATTCGTTTTAACAAAATTATTTGACCGCGTCAACCAAAACTGAACATATTTACACTTTATCAAATAAATATATATGGCCTCATTGTAAACCAATAATATTTCTATGTCAGGACGGATCGTATGATAAAGATGACACCAACTTTGGAACATAATGTATACCATATCTAAAAATTTTGTCCACATCAATTTAGCGTGCCATTATTTCCTCTCTGTATCCATAATAATGAACCGTCACTAAGGTGACTTTTGAGTCAGTAGTTCGTGATGGTTTGTTTTTAAACAAAACTATTTAACGGCATCATCCAACACTCAAATGACTGATTCATATACTTTATTTTAAAATGAAAAGTACATGTATGAGAAGTTCTCTTCTTGGAATAGTATACTGTTAATATAATTTGAAGCAGGCAAAGAAAAATGATATTGATTTTGTTTGTAGCCTAACGTCCAGTGGCAAATGTTTCATTCATGTTCAGATCGAGTATATTTTTCGGACGTTCCAGACTCCCAGATATCATTTATAATCGTTATGGATAAGTCTGGCTAAATTGACGAGATGGTGCAAATGTACATTGTTTTTACGTTATACAACACTTTTTTCATTAATATCCCATAATTCATCCACTGTACAATTTTCGTTTGAACATTTGTCAAAAGAATCTTAAATCATGAATGTAAATCCAAGGCAAACAAGGTAAATTACGATTAAAATTCCATGAATTAAATGCAGTTATATTTAGGAAGAGACTGTTAAAACGGGGAACGAAGAAACGTAAACAATGATGTTTATATGCAATCTTATAAAATATTTCTCCGATGAGTTGGATAACCTTTCTATCCACTTCGATATTTGTACATGTAACGTTTGATCAGTAAAAATATAGAAAATCTGCTATTATATAGTAAAGTAATTGGAACTGATTTTTTTCTTCTAAATTCTAAAGTGCCCTTACTGCAGTGACGTCATTTAGAACTGTTCTACAGACCTGACTGATTTAGTCAGTTCTGCTGACAGTTCTACGGTTAGAACTGATTTGGACAGTTCTACCTAGAACAGTTTTAGACAGTTCGACCCTAGAACTGATCCTGACAGTTCTACCTAGAACTGATTTAGTCAGTTCTACCTAGAACTGATTTAGTCAGTTCTACCTAGAACTGATTCTGACAGTTCTACTTAGAACAGTTCTAGGGTAGAACTGTTCTAGGTAGAACTGTTCTAGGACAGGTTAGAACAGTTCTATGACAGATTATTCTGACAGTTCTAATGAGAGGTTATAAGTGATCTCCACTGTATATATGCGAATTTTTCTTTCAATATATTCACTTTTGAAACTAATGAATGATGATTGTTTCTTGCACTTTATAATACTAGGATATTGATTAGAAGTTCAAATTAAACAGTTAAAGCTCGACACATACAAAGAACCCTTAAGCATAGATAATGTACAAAATGCTCCGTGAAGGTAGAACACATATATATGTAGGTGACGTTGCTTAATATATGTCCTACGTAATACACCTTATTTTTCAAGTGAAAAATCAAAATTTGGCGCTATTTATTCTGTTCCTACAACTTTACAGAACTCAATTTATCCATATATTGTCTAAAATGTTCTCTTTCTGAACCTGAAAAAAATATGGTTAAGAGTTCCAATTGTCAACCCAACCATAGGAAAGAACACAATAACATATAACAGTTTATTCAATGGGTGTTATATGGAACTGTTACCAAAATATTTCCATTGAAAGTAAAGTAAACAAACATCAAATAACTTGTTGTACAAACATGTTTCAGAAAACAATTTTTTCAATATAATGAAATCATTTAGGTACATGCAATATCTTAAACATTTATGTTACAGGATCATGGCCAATAATTGGAGTCTGTGTGGTGGCTGTGATAATAGTCAGATAACTAAACCATCAGCTGTCTGGTGTTCCGAATGTGATGAAAGTTTATGTACAGATTGTAACGAATATCACCGTGGTTCTAAGGGAACAAACAACCATGCAACAACAGGGGTTCAAATTAACATTTGGTACTGGAAGGTCCAGGACCTTTGACACTCAAACTGAAAGGTCCACAACCTAAATCACAGGTCACACTTTTGCATGAAATATTTCATAACTCAATAAGATACAAAATTAATGGGCTTTTGAGAAAGGTTATTTGTTTCATCATATTTGAACTGCATGTGATATTTCGTTTCTCATATAATGGGCTATCCAACGAATAAACAGTTTACAACCTTCAATATTGAAGTGCTGCTTACACATCAACACCATTTTGCACTGGATTTCAAGAATAAATTCACTGAAGGGTTTCCTTTTGCAATACTGTATGCAGTGTTGAAAAGAACCTTATATCTATTTATTTGACCTGGCTTACATTGCTGCTTGAGAATAGATTGTCCAAGTTTAGTGTCTGACAATTAATCTTTAGACTTAAAATTTGGGTCACTTTCATGGATCCACTGCTTTAAACAAGATAAATGCTGGGGTGTCAATTCGTATATTTTTATTGGGTCTATTTTAAGATTTTGTGTTCCCCTTACAAGTGCACTTTCTTTTTCTGAATGGATGGGGAACTTCTGGCAGTATGTGCATGACATTAGACCAGTTGATTCATCAAAATATAGCCACGGTTCGATCGATTTTCCAGTGGGGCTTAAACATGTTAAATGTCCGTTCCCGTTTTTCACGATCGCATTTTTGGTCTTTAGTGAGATCTTCATTTGATTTCTTTTGAAGACCAATGAAGACGTTGAAGACACAGGCACTTGTTTCTATCCATTTGAAGGTTGAATATCCTTCTATATTTATGGATAGTCAACCTTCGAGTTCCCATGGATAGAAACAAGTGCCTGTGGTTGAAGACCGTTCATAATCTTCAGGCTTTCTCTTTGAAGACGTGACACCAAAGTGAAATGGACTCATTTTGTTCGAAAATGTCTAAGGCAGCAACCATTTGATTTTCTGGGGCTATGGATTTTTTCCGGACAAACTTTTTTTGCCTTCGGCGAAAAA
Organism: Mytilus coruscus; assembly: GCA_017311375.1. Taxonomy (NCBI): domain Eukaryota; kingdom Metazoa; phylum Mollusca; class Bivalvia; order Mytilida; family Mytilidae; genus Mytilus; species Mytilus coruscus. The sequence continues at coordinate 77,482,717 of CM029595.1, read as the reverse complement.
CAATCTATTTTTGGGCGACAAGTCGAAAACAATTTTTTCTTTCAATTTTAGCATTACATATAGTGGCAGCTGAGGGTGAAACAAACAATTTTTTTTCTCAGGGTCAAAACAAACTATTTTTTCTCTAAAACTGAAACAAACTTTTTTCCAAAAATCCATAGCCCCCGAAAATCAAATGGTTGCTGCCTAAATGATTAAATGATTTGTCACGTGACTTCTCGCAACTAAGAGAATACAAGGTTAAAATAACTTTTATCACTCGTCGGCAAGGTCAGGGATGAAACATTTTTTTTATCTCAATTTCAATAATAATATGGCTTAAAAATGACGATACAGATGGTTAAAAAGGTCAGCAAAGATCATTTTTATTTCCTTTAAAATCACAGGTCCGTCGGGCGTAGCTAGTAACCAAAACGAAAGTCCGATTGAAACAGTGGAAGGTCACGGACCTCGGACCACCGCTAATTTGAACCCTGAACAATTTCAATAGGCGTTTACGAGAAAATACAGACTGAGGTCCTTCGAATCGCCCAGGTCTGCAAAAAACATAACGGGAAATACGAGCTTTTCTGCAGAAAACACGATTGTCCATGCTGTAAGTATTGTTTGAAATATCATAAAGATTGCAAAGGAATAACTGACATCAACGAAGTCATACAAAACGTAAAAACTTCAAATGCGTTTTATGAAATCGAGCAATCCTTGATGGAAGCTGTCTTGAACATTAAAGGGATAAGAACTAATAGAGAAGACAATTTAATATCGCTGGCAAACAAGAAAAGGGAAATCGAAGAAAAAATAAAAGAAACCAGGGCCAAGATAAATAATTATCTTGATATACTTCAGTATGAGTTGATGAATGAATTAATGGCGACGGAACAAGAAGAAAGCAGCATGATACGAGAGGTATTGACTATTCTAAGACAGAAGGAACAAAAGATCGCAAAATACCAAACAAACGTTGCATATATAAAACAGTATGCATCAGAGATGCAAATATTTTTGTCAATGAAGCATATTGAAAAAGATATGGCATTAGAAGAAAAATTCATTCAATCGCTCATCGAAAGTGACACCACGGATCAAGTCAATATGTCATGCCGAATTAACGAGTCTTTACAGGAAATCGCAGCCATCGTGGAGAAGTTTGGAGATATAAATGTTAGCTCTGATCCATGTGATTTGGCCATTCAAAAACGGAAGGACAGACAAGCCCAGATTATGTTAGCTCTTCCAACCAGAAACATCGATAACCTGACTCTGACGTTACAGAAACGTATCAATACAGGGTTGTCCGAGGTCCGAGGTTGTTCTATGCTCCCAGATGGAAGGATGGTATTCTCCTGTTATCACCAAAATAAAGTTAAAGTATTGAATTCAGACAGATCAACATATTTTGAAATGAACAAAATTGGTTATACGTTTGATGTGGTATTTATTGGTAATGATTCTATTGCTGTTACATCCGCCGAATCAGATCAGATTAATATCATCAACTTTAAGAAGCACAACCTGGAAAAATCAATAAAGGTTAATCCAGGCAATTATGGAATCGTATACAAAGACGGAAATTTGATTTATTGTTCAAGGAACAAAGGACTAAAGATGATTAGTCTTAGTAAAGTTACCATTGCCAAAGATGTTTATCATAGAGAACTACCTCCAAGTGCATACGTAACAGCATTTGCCGACAAACTGTTCTTTACAAATGCCAACAAAAACAGTGTAACCTGTTGTGATTACCATGGTAACACACTGTGGTCGTTCAGAAATACAAGTGTTCTGAGAGATCCACTAGGTATCTCCGCAGACAATTATGGAAACGTGTTTGTAGTGGGATATAGTTCTAAAAATGTGGTTGTCATCTCTCCTAATGGAAAACGCAACAGGCAACTTTTATCACATGCAGATGGACTGATCATGCCGACGGTTCTGCAATACGACCAATCTACCAACACATTGATAGTGGCAACTTCTATTGGTGACGCGTTCGTATATCAGGTTGAATGATTACTGTTTCCAGTTTCAAACAACCCAATCAAAACATTGCGCTATTTGATATTACTGAATAAGTTTCATTTAATTATTTAGTTTCATCTGATCTTGTTTTTTTTTCATAAAATAATTCAAACTGGCATACGGTCTTTTTTAATTTGTAATCTCTTATAAACAAAAATTATAGCTTGCGACCAATTTAAAACATAAACAAACACAAAAACTAACAGTCTAAGGGAGCTACCACTTGATTTTTATGGGGAGGATAGGATGAAAAATTTTGTCCTGCATTTTTTTTTAGGTGTAATCTCTGTCCTGCCTTTTTATTTTTCACTCAATTCGGTACTGCCTTTTTTTTATAAGTTTATCCTGACTTTTTTTACATAAATTTTCATCCTGCCTTTTTTTTTGCCAAGTTGCTCATGCTGCCTTTTTTTTTCTCAAAACTCCTGTCCTTCCTTTTTTTCAAATTGCATCCTAGACCCCCGCCCCATAAAAATCAAATGGTAGCTCCCTTAAAATCTTCAACTAAAACAAATTGTTTAACCAAAGGAACCAGTTCATTTCACTTGGTACAGGGCCGAGGTATTTAGCAGAGCTAACACATATTGTACAATCTGGGAGATGTTGAATTATACGAGTATTTAAAACAATGGATTGAAATATACGTGTCAATGGGTAATAAATAATCATCTGCTGTTAAAGATGTTCGCTTCTCTTGTTTTTGACGTGTTGTCAGATATTCGGGATCCTCTAGTTTTATCCATGTAGTGCCAATACACATTTTGCCCACTAACCCCTACTTTTTTTTATGATTTTATGACATTTAGTTTTAAAAGGCTATTTTAAAAAATCTTATAAATATTTTAAATATTTCCATAGTTTATGAGAGAAAAAGGAGCCACTGTTAAACATGTTAAATGTATGATTAATTTAGAGAGAATCACTTCCCGCCAAATTTTGAAATGATTATATATATTTCAAAAACGAAGACACGGCACTTTATTTTTTTCTGCTTTTTAAGTTTCGTTATTTATAAACTGCTATCAATTTATAATAGTCTTTTAAAAAGCTTGTTATTTTGAAACTGAGGAGCGAACATCCTTAAATTTAAGTTCTCTGTAAAAACTATGTACTTATCTTTTAATCTAATTATTATGAATCATACATGTCGTTAACATCTAATTATGATGTCAATTGTATGTGTAAAATATATAAAATGGGGATGATTTTCCTATGAAATATATGTGAGGGTAGGGCTTTCCGAATAAATCAATAGTCGGAAAACTGTCCCTATTTTTTGTCAACCTGAACAATCTCTCCAAACACAAAAAATGACGTTATTTTGATACTGCGAAGCACTCAATTTGTTTTCTAGAAAGGTTAAACTTGTTAAATATAACTTATTCATTATTGAAATCAACCTTAAATTTCTGAGTTGTATGATTGTTAATGGCACTGTTATCTATCAAAGACGAAAGAACAATGAAGCATATTCATTTATTATAAAAATGTGACTGATAATATTAAACTAAGCCGTTTAAGAATTAGATATTTGATCTGACAAATATTTAGCTCAGTCTATACTTCCCAGGATTTAAACCGACACCTTTGGTACATTACAATGTTATCCCAAATCCGCTACATAATACACGATAACAATGCAGGAAAACTTGTTATTGTTGAATCTGTGATGGAATCTTGTACATATAGTGTTTTAAAATTTTTGAAAACGTGAAGAAACAGCCCAGTCGTCATGTTACTCCATATTTTAATTTTATTTACACTTCTTTGGCGTATACCATGAATACAACAACTATTTTATATGCAATCTGGCAATTTTATCAAGATTATAGTACTTTTTATTTATAAAATATGAATGTCAGCTATTTTGGTACAAATCTAACTCACTTTTCGCAATAATTTACGATTTATCGGAATGAATTTGTAGGATCCGACAAAAACTTATTTGAAAACCCGCCCCATATTTATATAACCCTGGATTTCCTAAAGAAAGCTCTGGCATACGAGGTTCTATTACATAAGAAAGCAACATATATTATTAATCGTGGTAGACTGAGAACTTTAACGAATTTGGCTAACAGAAGAGATCGTATAGAAGTTTGAGTGAGGTATGCCAGGACCACGATAAATATAGGAATCTGGCGAGTGTTACCAGAAGACGAGTTTACAGGCCTTAATGAAAGGGCCCCAGAACAGTTATTCCGTAGTGCATTTCTTTTAGACAATACATTCAAATTTAAAAATCGCACCTGCTCTATCTCAAAAACATTTTTACAGTGTAGTGTACTACTTTTGGGACAAATGATATCAAAATTATAGAAAAGTCTACCAGCTCTAATTCAAAATATCATGGACAACTCTATGTAAAGGGGTCTTGCCTTATAATTCAGTTTGACAGCTTCGGACATACTAATTTTTGACCTTTTTTAACTGGACCATTTTTTTTAAATGTAATTTATTTCATCCGTCTACTTAATATTTCATGAATAAAATATAGAGAAATAAATTTGGAAAGTGTATGAAAAAAAATTGCAAGTTATACACTGCCCACACTAGGGACTATGATAACTGTATAAAAAAAGGAGATGAGGTATGATTGCCAATGAGACAACTATCCACCAAAGTTCAAATAAAGTGGATGTAAGCAATTGTAGCATTGTGCAACTGTGTCCTCGGACTCATCTCACTGTTTAGCAAAGAACTAGACCGATTGTGTTCTGTTAATCCACAATCCAAAATGGCGACGTACAGTTAATTAATCTTGTTTACAAGAAACATAAAAATGACACACAAAAAATTCTTTTTTCCCTGATATCTATGAAAAAAGGCGCATTTGAACGGCTTTTCATTTGCGTGTTTTTTTTTATTATGACACAAATACTAATACTATTTAAGTTATAAGATATATATACCCTTCCTTAGTTCTTCTGTTCACCAACGAGGGTTTCAACGTCCGTTTCATTTTGCAAAAGTAAAACACCTCGTACGTACTTTCTTCGGATCACTTCATTTAATTGATCAAATGATGGGAATTTATAACCTCAATATGAAAATTATTGAAAACAGATTGTTCAATATTTAACGTGTCGATATATTTTTTATGAATTGAATTATCGAGATATTTACTTGTGTTACATGTAAAATGAATACGCGCAAATGTAATGAAATATTGCTCGCGATCATATAGAATTAATCTCCAAATGCGCGCATATGTAATGCTCCCTTATAACCTGCAAAATCCCAAAAATATTTATCTTGAAAAAAAGTTCCAAACTATAAAGTTGTTTACCTGCTCGTACTTTTAATCTCTGGTGGATAGTTGTCTCATTAACAGTCATACATGTACCACATCGCACGTAGAAAATACTGCTATCGGATTTACGGTACTAATTCTACAGTACTAGATGTGCATTCGACAATCAATGTCCCTTCTGTGATGCTCGAATCCAAGATATTCACACATCCGAAATATAATTTAAGCAACGTTGACAGTTTCCTTGTTAGACAATCTATATTTAGGATGTGAATTAACGCATACAGTTTTCATTTTGTGTTAAAAACATGTAATGTTAATTTAAATCACGCGACAACAAAAGAAAAAAAAAGAAAAAAATGTTGTATGAAGAGAATTGAATGGACGCCTTTACTAAACACTTAAATGATTGTGCAAGGCCAAATTTCTGTCTCTATCCCATATATCCTCATTTTTCAGTGGCAGTCAAATTTTCAGACCTTCATCCCGAACGACCCTTATTATAGGACCTATTGCATTTATTGTAAATTTGTTCTCGTCCTGAACATGCACGAAATAGTTGCCACTGGACGTTAGGCAAACAACAATAAAAAAAACTTACTATTAAAATTAGTTTTATCTCTTAGTACATGTATCTTACTAGTGTCTACACTCAATTATTTACACTGAAATAGAAGCATGGAACTATCCTGAACGGAGTTTGACACAAACTATAAGAAATTAATTAATTAATGAGTTTTGTAATTGAATGATAGCTTATTCCTTGATAGCTGTCCATGAGATACTGATCCTTCGAAAGCAGCTGGTTTCAATGTGTTTCTCGTTCATGCGATTCCCTCACTTTTATTTTCACATTATGTTATTTGAATAGATGACGTCTTCATACTCCTATGAACTATGCCATTCAAAAATCGTTTGTTCATTAAGGCGAAGCTCTGGCATTGATATTATTTTGTGTGTAACGACATGGGCCACGATGGGAAAATTGAAATAAAATGAGACTTAAGTTTCTTTACAGAGAAATTGTATCCTAAAAATAATTTAAAAAAACTTGCAAATACACATGGAAAGAATTTGTTATTAACAAAATATGATATACGCGCCTTTTGGAGCGATTTTAGCTGACATATCCAAGTCATTTATATTTTCACTAAAAAGAACATATCATATGACATACAAACTTTCCCAGCTGGTTTTTGAAGAATAAATTAATTCTACCGAAACCATTAGTTATTTTCTTTGCAAGATGTTGTGTTTTTGTCCACTTTTTGTCATATGCATCTCAATGATATCCTTTTTCTATAAATTGCCTGAAACTGAACAGGCAATTTGTTGAATTTTGTTTCAAAATTTCAAGTCATTTTACAAAATTACTAGGTATTTTTAGTCATTTTATATAATGCCTGTCAAGGTTAGGCATTTTATAAATTGCCTGAAAATTCAGTCATTTTACAAAATGCCTAAATTTAGATTGATTGATTGATTGATTGGTGTTTAACGCCACTTTCAACACTATTGTGCTATTTCATGGCGGTCAGTTTTTATTGGTGGAGGAAGCCGGAATGCCCGGAGAGAACCACTGACCTTCGGTAGGAAAACTAACAATCCTAGTCAATTAAGATTGAGTCGAGTGCACCTGCCCCGTGCGGGATTCGAACTCACAACCTCAGTGTTGACTCACAGGACTCGATTAGCAGATTAAAATTTTGTTTATCAATGTTTTCAAATCTTTTTCGTATTTCCTATCTATTTGTATTACATTATTAACGTTTTTAACGTTGGCATCAATATTTCTTTGTTTTCTAGCAATGTGCAGTTTACTATCCATATCCGTATACTGAAAATCCTAAAGGGATCTAAGCCGCCATTTTGAATAGCCTACCCTTCTTTAAATAAAAATATTTAAAAATATTTCTATGTGACTATATACCTTACAAAGACACTCATTTTCTTCCTAAATGATTCTTCTATCAGAAGCATGCATTGATTTTCCGATCAACGACACCCTTACATGTACTCGGCTATCGTTTCATTCAGGTCAAAATATTCAAATTTCCCGGCGAAAGCAACGTAACTGGCAAACGTGTCGTTTTTCAATAACATAAACGAAATGGGAGATGACTCTGTCATTCGGAAACTTCCGGGTTGATACGTTTATTACAAAGATAATCCCACATAAATATCGAACGCAAATTTCTTAATAAATCAAAAATTAAGAGCAAACGAATAAAACATTGCTGCAAACGGGGTAACATAACTCACTGGCTTCTTGGTAGACACATCCCTAGAATCGAGTAGTTACTGAAAAATATTGACGTGGTCAAGGATTTATCAGGTTCAGATCCAGGATTTAAAAAAAGGGGGGAGGGGCAAGGCTGGTAAGCCAACTTTTGGAGTGATAATTTGAAAAAGTCTATGCATTTATCATCTACATGTATGAAGCTCCATTAGGAGAGCGGCCCCTTGTCCCCCTAAATCCGCCTCTGTTTATATACTACATAAATCCTTGATGTGGAAATATCTGGACGATGTCTGACAGAAAGTCACATTCCTTTATGAAAAAAACACTGATAGTTTGGGGACAATCATTTGATATTTTCAGTGGGGATGGGTAGGAGGATAATCTGACATGGCAACTACACGTGCAATGATTGTTTTGAAGAAATTTGCGTTCGATATTTATGAATGATTCTAGACTTGTAAATCTGTCTCAAATCTGATGAGCGTAGGTATCAAGTCAGGGGACAACACTCGTCAGTCTATGAGGCATTATCGTTGTAATAAACGCATCAACCCGGAAGTTTCCCATTTCGTCTATGTTATTGAAAAACGACACGTTTGCCAGTTACGTTGCTTTCGCCGGAAATTTGAATATTTTGACCTGAATGAAACGATAGCCGAGTAAGGGTGTTGTTGATCGGAAAATCAATGCATGCTTCTGATAGAAGAATCATTTAGGAAGAAAATGAGTGTCTTTGTAAGGTATATAGTCACTTAGAAATATTTTTAATTATTTTTATTTAAAACAGGGTAGGCTTTTCAAAATGGCGACTTAGATCCCTTTAGGATTTTTCAGTTATACGGATATGGATAGTAAACTGCACATTGCTAGAAAACAAAGAAATATTGATGCCAACGTTAAAAACATTAATAATGTTATACAAATATATAGGAAATACGAAAAAGGTTTGAAAACATTGATAAACAAAATTTTAATCTGCTAACCGAGTCCCTGTGATTCAAACCAACAAATACATGTATACGAGGGTTTGGATAGGGGTCCTTCATTTCTTTATTTCCATTTTTTTAAACCATTTTTCTCTTTTCTTTATTTATTTTGCCCATTATTCTCTATTCTTAATTTTTTGGCCAATTATTCTCCATTCTTTATTTGTTTGCCCTTTATTCTGCGTTTTTGCCCCATAATTCTCTATTCTATCATTCCCATCCAGACCCTCATATACGCTAACAACAGAACATCGTAATTGACCAAATACATACTATATGAAAGTTTGAACTCAGATAAAAATATGTCTAACAAAGTAATATTTCATTTATTTGGTTTTTTTTTATTCACAACAGTTTAAAAATATTTTGCCGTTATCCGATCAATTGAATTATTTAAATGGCGATCAAATCAATCAAGATAAAATGTTTAATTAAACGATTTTTTTTTTTTTTTGCAGTTCATTTGTTTTCACTTTCACTTTCAATTGATGAAATGATATTGAATGGTTGAGATTTAAGGTAGGAACTTGATATTAAATGGTAAAGTTTAGATATAAAAGAAATATACTATAATTGTCAGTTCAAATCGTAACTTCAAGTATTTAATGCCATATTTGTATATATTGTTTTTTTGGTTTTGTGTCCACTTGCGGGTAAATTTTTGATATTTTGAGATACGTACAAACCACAAAAAATATTTTCAAAAATTATTCCAAAATTTAAAAAGTTAGGATTTTAGGGGGAAATATATGTCTCTTATAAAATGATTAATTCACTCCAAATGAAAACATTCAATACTCATACTATTGTGTAATGACCAGGATTTTGTTGTTACATGTATAACTGATATGGAACTATATGACATGTCAGTTGTATGAGTATGGTTTTGTGTGTGTGTTTTGTTTCCAGACTGACTGGTCAGTTTTGAAAATTGACTTGACGCCAAAAATACAACAACAAAAAATGACTTGGTTACAATGTATAACCGTCAGTCTTTGAACAAAAAGCAACCATAATCGTCTTAACTGTAAATGAAAATGAGAGTAGTATATTACATACCAATTCTGTGTAAATTAAAAAAGAATAAATAATAAATAAAGTCTGGCACAAAATCAAAATTAATTTGTTTAACTACATAAATAAAATATGGCATGATTATTAAAAAAATGCGGGCGTACCGAAGCAATGTGTAAATAGATTTTTACAGCTCATGTGCATAAACCTTTTTTTTTTTAGTTTCAAATAAAAAAAAACAATAGCTCATTAAGTATTCAATAAAACATTTTTGCACTTGCACTTTTTACACCCTAAAAAGAATTTTTCTATGTCAGCATAAATGTCATGTTTTATTGAATATTTAAAAAGACACCTAGATGTTTGTGTTTACTTACTATTTGTAGCTCTAGAGTATTCATTTCTAATGGAGGATGACAGGTGTTAATTAGTTTTTTTTTATAAAATTATCATACTTTTAGTCTTATGGGCATTGAAATTGTAAGCCATTTCTTTGACCAATTATAAATGTTTTCTACATCATTATTTAGAGTTATAACTGTTTCACACACCTATGGTCAATCTATGGCTATTAAAAAGGCATTTCAGCTCATTTGTCACTTGCTTATCACTTTCCATTTTATAACTTACACCATCTTTGATTATTGTGTTTGTAATTTTAATGTCCTATATTATTCCAAAAGAGTCAGAGCCAGTGATGCACCCCGAAACTATCTATACATTGTAAAAGTAAAATAGCTATCTAATAATTCAAGTACTTCTACTTTAAATGGATCTTAAAACTAAATCACCAACATACTTTTCCAAGGGATTTGTTTTACCTCTTTATAAAAAAAATGTGTAGGTGTATTAATTTTGGGTTGTTGGTGTAGTAAGTTTCTCACTGAATGTAGCTGAATGTTGTCACAGTTTTTGTTTTTCCTAATAGTAAAATTTGAAACATTCAGCAACACCAAACATTTTAGATTCATCAATATCATTATATTATCCTCAAATACACAGCTAATTTTATTTTCTTTTTGGGATCGGTAAGCTCTTGCTAAGTTTATAGTGTTTTTTTTTAATGTTTTTTAATGATAAAATGCCTTGAGATTGAGGTAAACACTATAATTCCTATTGAATTGATGATTGTTAACGAAATAAGGGGAATACATGCAATAACATCTATTCCTGTTGCAGCTGTGCTAAAAAATGTTTAGAACATAACATGTTCCTACTGTGGTGGAAATAACCTTATCAATTGTGGTACAGTTTTTTAATACTCGATCTTTTTTTTTGTATTTACAAACCAAAACGTTCGGCGGATTTGAATTAAGCTTCTCGGTACAATAGCTTTTCAGAACCAACTTTGTTTGTATATTTATTTATTACCTAGTAGAGCATACCCATGAAAGGAATATTTTTGAAAGGGCTGTTGGGACGGAAAACTTTCGAGGAATTGTTTACCATTTTTTTTTAAAAATACAATCAATATTCATAGGTAGAAGGTAATTTACCTGTAATGAGATACAGACCTTTAGCATATTTCTTTACACAACATTTACAACCATCGTGTTTGAGGTGTCTCCAGATCCAATGATTTTATTGATGGGAGCATCTCTCAATCCACTTAAGGCACCAACGCCAAAGCAGGTAATACCGTTTTTGCCCGTATGGGTAGCGCAATAGATGCAAGACGCGCTAGCATGAGCGAAAATCTACCTTCCTTTCTCAACTGTTTCGAACTGAGCGATAATACCATACATCGTTTTCCACTATAGCTAAGAGTATAGTTATATGCTCACCTACAAAGTGTTCATGCAGCTGGTTGTTTTTAATGTGACTGGAAAATATACGAAGTTTCTATGATTTTGAATCATTTTCATGCCAGGTGAGACATTTGGAAAGAAATTGTAGATGATGGATTGTTGTGATACATTTAACTAACTAAATGTTCCACTGATGATAAATAAAGGCAACAGTAGTATACCGGTGTTCAAAAGTCATAAATCGATTGAGAGAAAACAAATCCGGGTTACAAACTAAATCCGAGGGAAACACATCAACTATAAGAGGAAAACAAAGGACATTGTTGACAATAATGCTGTTAATGCTGATTATGTTTACAATGTTTTCACCTTCTTTGTAACCGTCCGTAACCTGTTGTATGTGTAGGTTCTTTTCTCAAAAGCAATGTGTTGATGATCTAATGGTTTACATTAAAGTCTACTTGATAGTTTTGGGCTAAAGTTCGAGTCGCTCTCAGAGTACGGAGATTGGCATCGAATTTCCTTGTTGATATCTTCAATACTGTAAGAACCAGTGTTTAATAAAATGGCAAGCCAATGCACACCTTCGTCCTGAGAAAACTTAATGGTTATGTTTCCACCATGAATTTTGGGGAAAAGTAGTAAGTTTCCATGTTGACTAGAGTCAACTCTTTCCGTCTTTCAAGTGCCTGGATGGGTTGATTAATCCAAGTATTTTTCTGACTAGTATTTATACCAATTTGATGGAATAGATTTTTATGCATTTATCTGTTAGTATTTCACGATGTATAGACCTCATCCACATATTTGTGCTTCCATTCTTTGATAACTTCGTAGTTTTTCCTGGTGCGATTATCAGCTTTTATTAGAACTGTGAAGTCTTGAAACGGCATTGTTGCGAAAAGTAGATGTGGCAGTATGTTGTCCATTTTATTATTTACTTTAAACACGATGTTCTGCCCATCATATTCAAACTCTGAAACTCACTGTTTATTGATAAACATCCGTGCCACTCTCAATGCGCTTCGCTATCCAGCTGTAGATTTCAATGCTGCCTTTACTCAATGCAATGTACCGTATAGCGGGTTATTTTCGCGGGGTGTTTATTTTCGCTTATTTTGGCGCATAAACGAAAATCGCGAAAATAAATTCCGCGAAAATTTATGCATACGTTGGGTAGTTTCGTAGTTAACATGGTTAAAGGATTTTGTAAACGATCTATTTTTTCCTGTCGTTAGGTCAGTAACGGTATATGTTAATTTTAACAAGATAAATGTCAAAGGGCATTGTACCTCAATGTATTTAATAAAATCACTGTCAGGTGTGTATACCCTTCTTAATAAGTGTCAATTAGAATAAGAGTGTAAGGTACTCTTATCAGGTAATTACCCTTATTAATTAGTGTCAAACTATATAAGAGTTGTAAACACTCATGATAATTGTGTAACCTAATTAGTAAGTACATCAAAGGTCCGGTCAATTTCGTAACTAATTAATCGTAAAATTTACAAGACGATTTACACTGAAATAGAAGCATGGAACTATCCTGAACGGAGTTTGACACAAACTATAAGAAATTAATTAATTAATGAGTTTTGTAATTGAATGATAGCTTATTCCTTGATAGCTGTCCATGAGATACTGATCCTTCGAAAGCAGCTGGTTTCAATGTGTTTCTCGTTCATGCGATTCCCTCACTTTTATTTTCACATTATGTTATTTGAATAGATGACGTCTTCATACTCCTATGAACTATGCCATTCAAAAATCGTTTGTTCATTAAGGCGAAGCTCTGGCATTGATATTATTTTGTGTGTAACGACATGGGCCACGATGGGAAAATTGAAATAAAATGAGACTTAAGTTTCTTTACAGAGAAATTGTATCCAAAAATAATTTAAAAAAACTTGCAAATACACATGGAAAGAATTTGTTATTAACAAAATATGATATACGCGCCTTTTGGAGCGATTTTAGCTGACATATCCATGTCATTTATATTTTCACTAAAAGAACATATCATATGACATACAAACTTTCCCAGCTGGTTTTGAAGAATAAATTAATTCTACCGAAACCATTAGTTATTTTCTTTGCAAGATGTTGTGTCTTTGTCCACTTTTGTCATATGCATCTCAATGATATCCTTTTTCTATAAATTGCCTGAAACTGAACAGGCAATTTGTTGAATTTTGTTTCAAAATTTCAAGTCATTTTACAAAATTACTAGGTATTTTTAGTCATTTTATATAATGCCTGTCAAGGTTAGGCATTTTATAAATTGCCTGAAAATTCAGTCATTTTACAAAATGCCTAAATTTAGGTGTTTAACGCCACTTTCAACACTATTGTGCTATTTCATGGCGGTCAGTTTTTATTGGTGGAGGAAGCCGGAATGCCCGGAGAGAACCACCGACCTTCGGTAGGAAAACTAACAATCCTAGTCAATTAAGATTGGAGTCGAGTGCACCTGCCCCGTGCGGGATTCGAACTCACAACCTCAGTGTTGACTCACAGGGACTCGGTTAGCAGATTAAAATTTTGTTTATCAATGTTTTTCAAATCTTTTTTCGTATTTCCTATCTATTTGTATTACATTATTAACGTTTTTTAACGTTGGCATCAATATTTCTTTGTTTTCTAGCAATGTGCAGTTTACTATCCATATCCGTATACTGAAAAATCCTAAAGGGATCTAAGCCGCCATTTTGAATAGCCTACCCTTCTTTAAATAAAAAATATTTAAAAATATTTCTATGTGACTATATACCTTACAAAGACACTCATTTTCTTCCTAAATGATTCTTCTATCAGAAGCATGCATTGATTTTCCGATCAACGACACCCTTACATGTACTCGGCTATCGTTTCATTCAGGTCAAAATATTCAAATTTCACGGCGAAAGCAACGTAACTGGCAAACGTGTCGTTTTTCAATAACATAAACGAAATGGGAGATGACTCTGTCATTCGGAAACTTCCGGGTTGATACGTTTATTACAAAGATAATCCCACATAAATATCGAACGCAAATTTCTTAATAAATCAAAAATTAAGAGCAAACGAATAAAACATTGCTGCAAATGGGGTAACATAACTCACTGGCTTCTTGGTAGACACATCCCTAGAATCGAGTAGTTACTGAAAAATATTGACGTGGTCAAGGATTTATCAGGTTCAGATCCAGGATTTAAAAAAAGGGGGGAGGGGCAAGGCTGGTAAGCCAACTTTTGGAGTGATAATTTGAAAAAGTCTATGCATTTATCATCTACATGTATGAAGCTCCATTAGGAGAGCGGCCCCTTGTCCCCCTAAATCCGCCTCTGTTTATATACTACATAAATCCTTGATGTGGAAATATCTGGACGATGTCTGACAGAAAGTCACATTCCTTTATGAAAAAAAAAACTGATAGTTTGGGGACAATCATTTGATATTTTCAGTGGGGATGGGTAGGAGGATAATCTGACATGGCAACTACACGTGCAATGATTGTTTTGAAGAAATTTGCGTTCGATATTTATGAATGATTCTAGACTTGTAAATCTGTCTCAAATCTGATTTGAGCGTAGGTATCAAGTCAGGGGACAACACTCGTCAGTCTATGAGGCATTATCGTTGTAATAAACGCATCAACCCGGAAGTTTCCCATTTCGTCTATGTTATTGAAAAACGACACGTTTGCCAGTTACGTTGCTTTCGCCGGGAAATTTGAATATTTTGACCTGAATGAAACGATAGCCGAGTAAGGGTGTCGTTGATCGGAAAATCAATGCATGCTTCTGATAGAAGAATCATTTAGGAAGAAAATGAGTGTCTTTGTAAGGTATATAGTCACTTAGAAATATTTTTAATTATTTTTTATTTAAAAAAGGGTAGGCTTTTCAAAATGGCGACTTAGATCCCTTTAGGATTTTTCAGTATACGGATATGGATAGTAAACTGCACATTGCTAGAAAACAAAGAAATATTGATGCCAACGTTAAAAACATTAATAATGTTATACAAATAGATAGGAAATACGAAAAAAAGATTTGAAAAACATTGATAAACAAAATTTTAATCTGCTAACTGAGTCCCTGTGATTCAAACCAACAAATACATGTATACGAGGGTTTGGATAGGGGTCCTTCATTTCTTTATTTCCATTTTTTTAAACCATTTTTCTCTTTTCTTTATTTATTTTGCCCATTATTCTCTATTCTTAATTTTTTGGCCAATTATTCTCCATTCTTTATTTGTTTGCCCTTTATTCTGCGTTTTTGCCCCATAATTCTCTATTCTATCATTCCCATCCAGACCCTCATATACGCTAACAACAGAACATCGTAATTGACCAAATACATACTATATGAAAGTTTGAACTCAGATAAAAATATGTCTAACAAAGTAATATTTCATTTATTTGGTTTTTTTTTATTCACAACAGTTTAAAAATATTTTGCCGTTATCCGATCAATTGAATTATTTAAATGGCGATCAAATCAATCAAGATAAAATGTTTAATTAAACGATTTTTTTTTTTTTTTTTTTTTGCAGTTCATTTGTTTTCACTTTCACTTTCAATTGATGAAATGATATTGAATGGTTGAGATTTAAGGTAGGAACTTGATATTAAATGGTAAAGTTTAGATATAAAAGAAATATACTTTAATTGTCAGTTCAAATCGTAACTTCAAGTATTTAATGCCATATTTGTATATATTGTTTTTTTGGTTTTGTGTCCACTTGCGGGTAAATTTTTGATATTTTGAGATACGTACAAACCACAAAAAATATTTTCAAAAATTATTCCAAAATTAAAAAAGTTAGGATTTTAGGGGGAAATATATGTCTCTTATAAAATGATTAATTCACTCCAAATGAAAACATTCAATACTCATACTATTGTGTAATATTCGACCAGGATTTTGTTGTTACATGTATAACTGATATGGAACTATATGACATGTCAGTTGTATGAGTATGGTTTTGTGTGTGTGTTTTGTTTCCAGACTGACTGGTCAGTTTTGAAAATTGACTTGACGCCAAAAATACAACAACAAAAAATGACTTGGTTACAATGTATAACCGTCAGTCTTTGAACAAAAAGCAACCATAATCGTCTTAACTGTAAATGAAAATGAGAGTAGTATATTACATACCAATTCTGTGTAAATTAAAAAAGAATAAATAATAAATAAAGTCTGGCACAAAATCAAAATTAATTTGTTTAACTACATAAATAAAATATGGCATGATTATAAAAAAAATGCGGGAGTACCGAAGCAATGTGTAAATAGATTTTTACAGCTCATGTGCATAAACCTTTTTTTTTTAGTTTCAAATAAAAAAAAAAAAAACAATAGCTCATTAAGTATTCAATAAAACATTTTTGCACTTGCACTTTTTACACCCTAAAAAGAATTTTTCTATGTCAGCATAAATGTCATGTTTTATTGAATATTTAAAAAGACACCTAGATGTTTGTGTTTACTTACTATTTGTAGCTCTAGAGTATTCATTTCTAATGGAGGATGACAGGTGTTAATTAGTTTTTTTTTATAAAATTATCATACTTTTAGTCTTATGGGCATTGAAATTCGTAAGCCATTTCTTTGACCAATTATAAATTTTATCTACATCATTATTTAGAGTTATAACTGTTTCACACACCTATGGTCAATCTATGGCTATTAAAAAAGGCATTTCAGCTCATTTGTCACTTGCTGATCACTTTCCATTTTATAACTTACACCATCTTTGATTATTGTGTTTGTAATTTTAAATGTCCTATATTATTCCAAAAGAGTCAGAGCCAGTGATGCACCCCGAAACTATCTATACATTGTAAAAGTAAAATAGCTATCTAATAATTCAAGTACTTCTACTTTAAATGGATCTTAAAACTAAATCACCAACATACTTTTCCAAGGGATTTGTTTTACCTCTTTATAAAAAAAATGTGTAGGTGTATTAATTTTGGGTTGTTGGTGTAGTAAGTTTCTCACTGAATGTCGCTGAATGTTGTCACAGTTTTTGTTTTTCCTAATAGTAAAATTTGAAACATTCAGCAACACCAAACATTTTATATTCATCAATATCATTATATTATCCTCAAATACACAGCTAATTTGATTTTCTTTTTGGGATCGGTAAGCTCTTGCTAAGTTTATAGTGTTTTTTTTTAATGTTTTTTAATGATAAAATGCCTTGAGATTGAGGTAAACACTATAATTCCCATTGAATTGATGATAGTTAACGAAATAAGGGGAATACATGCAATAACATCTATTCCTGTTGCAGCTGTGCTAAAAAATGTTTAGAACATAACATGGTGGAAATAACCTTATCAATTGTGGTACAGTTTTTTAATACTCGATCTTTTTTTGTATTTATAAACCAAAACGTTCGGCGGATTTGAATTAAGCTTCTCGGTACAATAGCTTTTCAGAACCAACTTTGTTTGTATATTTATTTATTACCTAGTAGAGCATACCCATGAAAGGAATATTTTTGAAAGGGCTGTTGGGACGGAAAACTTTCGAGGAATTGTTTATCATTTTTTTTTTAAAAATACAATCAATATTCATAGGTAGAAGGTAATTTACCTGTAATGAGATACAGACCTTAAGCATATTTCTTTACACAACATTTACAACCATCGTGTTTGAGGTGTCTCCAGATCCAATGATTTTATTGATGGGAGCATCTCTCAATCCACTTAAGGCACCAACGCCAAAGAAGGTAATACCGTTTTTGCCCGTATGGGTAGCGCAATAGATGCAAGACGCGCTAGCATGAGCGAAAATCTACCTTCCTTTCTCAACTGTTTCGAACTGAGCGATAATACCATACATCGTTTTCCACTATAGCTAAGAGTATAGTTATATGCTCACCTACAAAGTGTTCATGCAGCTGGTTATTTTTAATATGACTGGAAAATATACGAAGTTTCTATGATTTTGAATCATTTTCATGCCAGGTGAGACATTTGGAAAGAAACTGTAGATGATGGATTGTTGTGATACATTTAACTAACTAAATGTTCCACTGATGATAAATAAAGACAACAGTAGTATACCGGTGTTCAAAAGTCATTAATCGATTGAGAGAAAACAAATGCGGGTTACAAACTAAATCCGAGGGAAACACATCAACTATAAGAGGAAAACAAAGGACATTGTTGACAATAATGCTGTTAATGCTGATTATGTTTACAATGTTTTCACCTTCTTTGTAACCGTCCGTAACCTGTTGTATGTGTAGGTTCTTTTCTCAAAAGCAATGTGTTGATGATCTAATGGTTTACATTAAAGTCTACTTGATAGTTTTGGGCTAAAGTTCGAGTCGCTCTCAGAGTACGGAGATTGGCATCGAATTTCCTTGTTGAATTCTTCAATACTGTAAGAACCAGTGTTTAATAAAATGGCAAACCAATGCACACCTTCGTCCTGAGAAAACTTAATGGTTATGTTTCCACCATGAATTTTTGGGAAAAAGTAGTAAGTTTCCATGTTGACTAGAGTCAACTCTTTCCGTCTTTCAAGTGCCTGGATGGGTTGATTAATCCAAGTATTTTTCTGACTAGTATTGATACCAATTTGATGGAATAGATTTTTATGCATTTATCTGTTAGTATTTCACGATGTATAGACCTCATCCACATATTTGTGCTTCCATTCTTTGATAACTTCGTAGTTTTTCCTGGTGCGATTATCAGCTTTTATTAGAACTGTGAAGTCTTGAAACGGCATTGTTGCGAAAAGTAGATGTGGCAGTATGTTGTCCATTTTATTATTTACTTTAAACACGATGTTCTGCCCATCATATTCAAACTGTAAAACTCACTGTTTATTGATAAACATCCGTGCCACTCTCAATGCGCTTCGCTATCCAGCTGTAGATTTCAATGCTGCCTTTACTCAATGCAATGTATCTAGACTATACAAAGATTACGGGTGCAAATACTTCGGTGTTTGCTAGTACATTGCGCTCGAATTCAGCTCTGATTTGAATATCAACTACGGATTCTTTCAATTTTTCAGACTGTTTACTAACATCAATATTAACAAATAGAGGATACAAATCTATGTGAAGAGTTTATGTTACTAGTACTACTGAGATATCCCATATTGTAAAACCACTTGCGAAATCGACTGCGTCTTTGTATAATCTAGATAAATTACGCATTGAAATTTACAGCTGGCTGGCGATGTGCGTTGAGAGTGGCATAGATTTCTCGATCTACAGTGAGCAAAACCTGATGCATTTTGAGTCTTAATATTATTTTTGTCAGTGTGGAAGGCTCATGTTATCACGCCTTTCTTGAAGAGGGAATGGAAGGATGTTTATTAGTGTTTTTTTAGTGTGGTGTTTCAGAAGAAAACAAACTTTTTATGCATCTGTCTTTATCTATTTGATAAATACTTGATGTAGAATAATCTAAGAAAAAAATATATAGTTTCCCAGGTAAGTAGGTAAGTTAATCTATTTCCTAATGTTGTGCTCGATTATTAACAATTCGGAAACAAAGCTTAATAGTTTAGAACCTTTATAAGATAAAAATAAACAAGTAAATATCTTTTTTGATGCATACCACACATTTGTTTTATTTGGCTTTGCTGATTTAGCAAACCAAAATTTGTCTTCTTTACAACGATTCATAAGGAGAAAAACTATGCACATAAGAATTATTAAAAAAAGTCTAGATTGAAGACTATTTACTTTTAAATTATTTAAATGGTACTTAATGACGACAAAGGTTAAAGACTATCAACTAGGATTCTTGATTTTTCCGTTATTCATACTTACTACCTCACAAAAGCTTACTATCTTATTCAAATAAATTTTGATAAAGTTTGTTTATTTAAAGGTTACATGTTTTTGAAAAACTTTGTTTTGGTACGCAGGATACTTACACTGCTTTATGATAAATGAATTAACACATACATTGGTACCAGGCCAAATCCATTTTATTTCAGATAGGTCTAAAATGGACTTCCGGGTAAACTGAAAGGATTCTATCACCCTTTCCTATGATCAGATTGAAACAATTAAGTTTATGATTACAAACAATCTCTGATGTATTTACTTAAATTAAGTGAAATTTGCTTGTTAATTTCTAAACAACATTGCAAGATTATCTTCGTCATGTACATATCAAATACAGCTGTAATATTTACTAATGGACATATAGCAATAGACAGTCAATGAACTCGATTTTTACGCGTTTCTGTCGAAAGTAGAATATAAATAAATTATACTCTCAGAGACTAATGCGCAGACAATATCCATTGTATAATGTATCAAAGGTCTTTAATAAATACTAACGATGGTTGATTGAACCATGAGAATATTTTATATATATACAACATTAGGTCAATGTCAGAAAAATATAAACTTTTTTGTATGAGGCTGAGAAACTGGGGAAGGGCGAAATATAAACTTTTTTGTATGAGGCTGAGAAACTGGGGAAGGGCGAGGTTGTACCGAGCCCTTCCCCAGTTTTGTGCCGAATACAAAAAAAGTTTATATTTTTCTGACATTGACCAAATATTGTTTTTATACTGCAACTTTAGTTAACACATTGATAGCTATTTGAATTTTAACACAAATTTCAAACTTATTTTCATTCCTAAATGAACCTCTGATTGTGGAAAAAAGTGATCCACGATGAAATTGACATTGGACAAAATATAGCTTTGTTACTATATTTAGGAAATGAACACAACTAGTTGCAGTATAAACTGGTTAGTTCATTTAAATTGAAATTAGGAAAACATAAAGAATGATTCTGCTGTATTCATAACCAAATCTACTTAAGTCTACTATTCATTATATAATATGATATGATATGGATTTGAATTTTGTTATTTTTATTTCAGGCATTGAATTTTAAATGTGAATGTTTGCCAAATGTAACATCGTAACCATGCTTTCAAACTATTTCATTTTTGGTGTTTATGTTTTAGTAAGTTATTTACCCTTCTTTGCTTATACATGTTATATTGATAGTGTGTTTAACTTTTAACGGATGTTAAAAATCTACTAGTAATTAATTTATTCGAATATCTATTACATATGCTTCTGGTATCTTTCACCTCTCTTCTATTTAATATTTTATCAGCCCCCGGATGTGACCTACCAAATTAGACATATCACCAGGATTGTACTTACATGAGCAGCACGACGGGTGCCACATGTGGAGCAGGATCTGCTTACCCTTCTGAAGCACCTGAGACCACCCCAGTTTTTGGTGGGGTTCGTGTTGCTCAGTCTTTGGTTTTCTATGTTGTTTTGTGTACTTTTGTTTGTCTGTTTGTCTTTTTCTTTTTTAGCCATGGCGTTGTCAGTTTATTTACGACTTATGAGTTTGAATGCCTCTTTGGTATCCTTCGCCTCTCTTTTAGTAGAGGTATTTTCAAATAGTTCATGTGGGTGCTATTTTGCGCCATCATGCCGTCATTTGCGCATGCTTATCCATTTAGTGCTACATGTATCATCGACATATAAATCATATTACTTCTGGTGGTTATAAATAACACCACCTTTAATGAATTATGCGTCGACAATATCGTAAAAAAATATTTCTGCATACGCTGATCCTGTACTTAAATCAACTGATTACATACTCAGTATTTTTCCAAAAAAAGTAACGAAATAAAAAATAAGGAGATGTGGTATGATTGCCAATAAAAAAAGACTATCCACTAGTGACTAAAGGAAGTTGATGTCGGAAACTATAGGTCTCCTTACGGCCTTCAACAATGAGCAAAATCAATACCACATAGCAGGCTTTAAAAGTTCCCGACACAAAAAAATGTAAAACAGTCAAATCCAGAACACCAACGGCCTGCTGCAAACACAATAAACAGCAACAAAAGATCACCACTGAATTAAAATCTTCAAAATCTTAATTTTTACTTTTGTTTTCAAAATTTTCTTGAGGCTGTATTACATTATCGCGATACTCTTCCAAAAATTATGCGCTGTATATTTAAATGAACACACGAACAAAAGGAGGGGCTAGATATACGTGTATGAGACAGCAACCAATCGACAAAATGAAACCTACAGAGGCATGTAGAGGTAAACATAAAACTGTGCAATTCAATAAATGGACAGTGTATATGCCATATGACAACCTCTAAATCCCGTAATATAAACAGCGGCAACAAAACCTTTGCTTCCATCACCAAACTTTTTTACAGGCAAACACTCAAGAATAAAAATAAGACGACGGCGGTAAAGGTTCCTCCTTAGAATAAACAGATGCATCAATACGGACCTTTTGAAGTATGTTGGTGCCAAACAAAGCAGATAGAGAGGCCGAAGATATACCAAAGGGATATTAAAACTCACAAGTCGATGACACTTTGACAACGCTATGGCAAAAAAAAACCCCGAAAAACGACCAAAAGATTAAAACAGAATATACAAATATTTAATACAACATAGAAAACTAAAGATTTAGCAAGACGAACCCATAAATTTCACTACCTGTAAAGGTAGCACTGCACGGAAATTTAAATGCTGCAGAAACTGCAAGAACAATTAATACCGGGTGCTATTATTATTACACAGAAAGACACAATTGTCAACAAATAAGAACAAATGAAGGTGATGGACCACGACTGTTTGTTATGGGAAAAAATTTCTTAATGCAAGAAGTATTTGATATGGTGAAAGATTTATACTTTCCCAATCTCAAATTCAGAGGAAAATTAGATAAATTTGGAGTTGTAAACTTCTTGATGTAAATTTCAATGAAATAGACTTTTTTCTTACATATATTTATGTATTTAGATATTAAGCATAAATGCAGAAAACAAGATAAAGAATATAATGGTGAAAGTGTTGCCGTCAAATTGCACAGCAAATGGAAATACTGAGTGCAGTAATAGATACCTTCAAGTCTGTTATCACAAGTGAGTTTATGTTTTAAAATTGTTTAGACCATATCCCCATCCCAATCCTGTTTTGCCAAACACCAACAAACATTATTAATAAAAAACCCACTTTCAAGTCGAAATATGTTACAATCTTTTTTTTTATATAAATGGTATGAATCGAGTTTTAAATTGTGTAAACTTTCTGTTAAAAGAACAGATGATAGTTGTGTTCCTTTTCCTGCGACCACTTTGAAATATTTTTTCTCAAACCGCTTATTTCAAAAATTAAAATAAATCAACACAATCAAAGAGTGTTGTTTTTTTTTTTTTGCTTTAAATTATCAAGAGTTATCTAATTATTCTGGGGGGAAAGTCATCTAAGAAAACTTTCTTTGCGAGTATTCTTAAATCAGTACTTTGGGTCTTTTGTATTTTTTTAGTAAAGTTTTTTCTGTGCTTCGCGTCGATCTGATATGATGAGCGAAGCCTTTTTGAAAAGATTTTAACAGTTCTTATGATGTGTGGTTTCATCAGTGTTCTAGGTTAGAGCGAGGGCTGTGTGATCGCAAACATATTTAATCGCGTCACATTTTATATGTGCCTCTGGGTCAGGCAGTGGTAGTCGTTGTTTACTGTCGGTCATAACTGTTTTTCGTTTATTGTTTTATCATTAATTAGGATGTAGGTTTTCTCGTTTGAATTGTTGTACATTTTGTCACGTTAACTGGGACATAAAAAGTTGATTACACGGTTATTTTTAACATTGCCATAAAACCAGGTCAACGTTTTTTTCTTTAAATGTCCTGTACCAAGTCAGGAATATGGCAATTGTTATCAGACAGTCCGTTTCGATGTGTATTGGCGTTTGCTTTTGTTGTAGTTCAGTGTTTCTGTTGTTCCGTTGTTTTCCTCTTATAGTTGATGTGTTTCCCTCGGTTTTAGTTTGTTACCCGAATTTCTTTTTACTTAATCGAATTATGACTATTGAACAGCGGTATACTACTGTTGCCTTTATTTGCACGGGTTTTGCCCTTTGTTGGAGACCGTTACTTTACCTTACTTTATCTAATAAAGGATGGTTATTTTATTAACAATAAAACCACATCTTATTGTACACTCCGCTTTCTAAAACGAACGGTTAATATTGATTTTGGAGTCCGTCTATCAATCTGTTTGTCCCTCCATCAGTTTTTCTGTCCCACTTTTGTATCCGCCTCTGCTACTGAACTGCTTCCCATTATTTTATAAAACTTCTACACAATCTTTCTCACACTATGTACTTTGGCATATTCTATTGTTTTTCTTTATCATGATTTTTGTCATATCTGTACACTATCTAACATAGTACAAATTCATATCGCCTTTCCTCTTCAGCCCTTCCTCATAATTTAATGAAACTTCTTTTTTCAGAATCTTCAACAAATTATGCCATTGTGCACTTGCTATATTTTGTATTTTAGTTTTACTTTATTTTTGATCTTCGCCCAAAGCATGGACTTTTTTGTACCAATTTTGTTTCCTCAGCTTCTCCTAAACGCAATTTTACAATTCATTTATTGACACTTTCTCACGTATAAACCATATAGTGCCATTGTGCATATCCTCTCGTGTTTGTAATTTGTCACTGCTTAATTTGGAGACACCTATTTTATATACGCAACTTCTTCTTAACACCTTATTTTAATTTACTGAAATTTTCTCATAATCTTTAGAAATTCATGTACACACCACAGTACACATTTGTATCCCCTTTTCCTTAACCCCTAATCAGAATTTGAGGAAATGTTCTCGAAATGTTATTACATAATGTAACTGTGCATCTCTTATTGTGTTAGTGAACTCAACTATATTTTGGTTTCCCTTACTAAGACATGGACTTTGCAAGGGAAAAGGAGGGGTGCTCTTTGCTTACAGTACCTCTATTTTTATTGTTTTTTCTGTATTTCCCACAAGTAACTAATAATACCACACGGTGAGTAAAAACGTTTTTTCGCTTCCCTTTTGTTCATCTCGTGTTGCAATTGGTATTCTTTGGTCAATGTAGTTTATATATCATTCTCAATTTTTCTAATGAGCAGTATTTTGTCTATCTCTTTATATTGATGTTTTTTTTTTTTAAATAAAAGATCAAACTAGTCGTTTATAAACATTTTAAATACTCCATGTAAATAACTAGGATTAACACTGATGGTATTTTGTTGTACAAAGTTAGAGTAAAAAACTGAAAATGCTACTTGTCACAATGAGTTGTTTTACTTTCTTGTGCAGCAAAAATGTATGTGGTAGGAAAATGTCCATTGATTGTCTTCTACCTCCCGATTATAATCAAGAAAATACACATTTGAAGGCGGTAGATGGAAGCAACTTCACATTTATTTATACTGGCAAGGTATTTAATTCGATTGTCTTATTATAATTAAAAAAAAAATCAATGTGGGTGGCGTCAATAATAAAGAATTTAAAAAGAAAATTATAGTTGATTCAGTTCAAAATACAATTTACAATCAAAAGTGCAAAAAGATACAAAGGCACTCTAGTGAGCTCTGAAATCAACAGTATCATAACATTCTGAAATAAGAAAAGTGTGATATGTATATAATCAAAAAGATTTAAACACAACAAATATATGTAAATAGACACAAATATCAAAGTGCGCATACTCCTAATAATACTAATCTAATCGAAATATTGGCCATCCCAATGGGCTAAAGTGAATAAAAACTAAAGAGACGTTGTATGATTGCAAATGAGACAACTATCCACCAGTGACCAATTAGCAAGGAATTAGTACATAAACAACTATACGGCACTGTACGAATTCCACAATCAGTTTTTTCGTCGCTAGGCGGCTGTCGCAAACTAATAAACACGTCTTATCTCAAATACTGGGACACTTGGATAAAATGTTGGCCATATTTGAGCCACGAGAGAGGCGAAAAATACCAAAGGGACATTCAAAGTCATAAGTCGAAAATAAACTGACAACGCCAGGAATTAAGGAACATGGTCGCTGTAATTAAACTAGAGCAAAACTGTAAAATGAATGAAATATTCAAATAAAAAACCTTGAAATATCTGAAGGTCACTCCAAATCGCCATCAAACTTTACTGCTTCCGTTAATTAAAATGGGCAATAATCTACTCAAAAGTTTAACAATTTTATGAATGGCAAATTGTTACGAAACATTTTTAATAAAACATTTATAATGGCCTTTTAAATTCATGTTGATATCAAGTATGACTGCCACAACACTTAATAATAAAATTTGGAAAATTATTTAAAAAGAAACCCGAAAAATCTCGGAAGATGCAACTTTAAGTTTCATCATAATAACAGGATTGCCATTATGTACGCCAGACGCGTCTTTCGTCTACAAAAGACTCATCAGTGACGCTCGAATCAAAAGAGTCAAAAGGGCCAAATTAAGTATGCAGTTGAAGAGAATTAAGGACCCAAAATTCCGAAAGGTTTTGCCAAATACAGCTATGGAAATATATTTCTTGGATAGAAAATTCTTAGTGTTTCGAAAAATTTAAAGTTTTGAAGACAGTTAATCAATAATTGTGACCATATCAATGCTAATTCATGTCATCACAGAAGTGGTGATTACCAGCGGTGGCATCGATCTAGTGGTTGTAAATAAACTTATCATAGATACTAGGATTAAAGTTATCTACGCCAGAAGCGCGTTTCGTCTATAAAAGGAGATGTCTGTATTTACTTGTACTTTCACTTTTTGTTTGTCTATGGATTTTGATAGACGTCAAATCGCCTCAACTGTTACAGAAAATTAACAAATATACAATAATATCATGCAGTGATGGATTTTATCATGTAACTACTACCTACCAAACTTTATATTAAGGCAAATGACAACTTTATGGTTCGTTTTAAAGTAGAAGATAATACCAACAAAATATTATTAAACAGTGATTCAACAGTCACACACACACAAAAAAAGAAATTAGACAAAACATTTTGTGAAAGTGAAATTATGTACCTAGAAGTCAGTTTTCCGTCCTACTTTCTTCGCGTACGAATTGTTGCTGCGTGTGTAAAATGCACGACAAATCCAAAATATTGGGTTCATTGACAACAAAACAACATCTTGTTGAAAGTAAACCATCAAGCCTATTACGACCATCACATTGACTACTTTATAATGGAACTGATATCATACTACATTAACTTTTTTTAAAATTCTTCTTTGAACCAACTTGGTCAATTTGAGAAAAAATAGTAAATTAAATGTACTATGGTTTAAATATTGTATCCAACTTTGAGGCCTTATTCTGTAGAACACAATTTAATATTGTGTCTTCAGAATGATCTAGTCAGTATTATGCATATATTCCAAATAAGCAATACAGGATCATATCATCCGCTACTTCAATTTACAGATTGCAGATATTACAAATGTCATTATTGGAATAACAAAAACATCAAAGACCTCCCTTCATCCACTTGCAATGTCTTGTGAAGTGGAAAGGAACCAAACAGCGAATGGATTCATAATAAAGACACGGAGTTTTGATGATAATATATATGAGTATGTAATTAATTCGATACTATGAAATTATGTATTATTCTTCAAAAGAAGGTAGTCTAGGCTAATTGAAAACGGATTATTTGTGGAGAATAAATAAAGATTTCAAATAGACCTTCAAACAAAAATATGTAACAAAACACAGAATAACACATTAGTTTAGACAGTTCAGTAAGTATTTGTTTGGGATTCGTGACGTCATCACATTGTGACGTCAACCACCGTTATAAATCAAGGTTCCGGAAATTGGTTAAATCTAAAGGTGACCGGAAGTCAGTTGACCGAAAATGTACTGCGCATGCTTATCGTAACGTATCCAGAAGCCGCGATCATTGATAAGATTACTGCGTAAGCGTGTACGAGTGATTAATTCCCGCCATTTTTTCGTTCGTAAACTCTCGAGTATGTAAGATGTATGGAAAATAAAGGAGAAAATGGATTAAACTGTAGAGTTAAACAAGCATTTGAATTAAAGATTACGACTTTGTTATTTGAAAATTCCTGGTTAAATATTACATGAAACATCATCCTCAACCTCACTTCTTCACACCATTTATGTTTTTACTTACAAATAAAAATATAAATAAACCCGAACAGCAGCAATACCAAACCATTGAACAGCAGCAGCAAATGAGTTAAATGAGCATAGTTGGAGCTGTAGGAGAAGCTTAAACCATAATACTATTACTTTAATCTATCTTTTAGCAGCAGCAGCAGCAAAAAAAACAACTTATAAGAGTAAAATGAGCTTGGTGGAGCTGCAGAAACATCTAAAAACCACAATAATTATATCATAACTCCATCCTTAAGCAGCAGCAGCAATACCCCACCGGTTCACAGCAGCAAAAACAATCAAAAGAGTGGAATTAGCACAACCGGAGCTGCGAGAGCAGTCAAAATACATTTCAAACAAACTCACGAAAATAAAGAGCGGAGTAATTAAGATACCAGAAAAAAACAAAAAAAAACTTTTCAATAAAAGGTAAACAGGAAAACACAGTTACATGCCTTTTCATTAACATCACGTTCCCACGATACATTAACGAATCATTCCGTAACCGAACATAAGCAAGAATGCAGACCTTAAAGAAAACACCCATTACAAGGTATACGATTGGCTGATTTTTTTGGTAACGTACCTTTTCATTGGTGGAATTTCCAACGATTTGATTGAATGCAGGCACACGTATATTATATATCTAATATATGCTCCAATATTGAATTCTGCATGTAGTTATCTTACATATATTTTTTCTTTTAAAAAGAACAACAGCGATACCTGAAACTATTTTGAGTTTTTGCCTAATGAAATATCCAAAAGCCAAAATAAGAAATGACCCAATACACCTCAATACATTTGTAGTACTCAATGCATATATTTAGGACTCCAAAGGACTAGTATTTTACTTTTAAATAGATATGATTATTCCCAAATTGTCCTGTTTATAATTTCCTCAGTTGCCCAGGATGCATACTTAGGATCCCCGTTTACAACTAAACCAACTGGCCGGGAAGCAGGATGTTAAACAGGTCCACTTTGTTCTTTAAAATAAAACAAATTCAGTATTTATTTCATGAAAAATTAATATAACAATAATAAATTTAATAATATAACATTATAACATAAACTAGTGCATCGGTGAGCCATGAACTACCTAATACAATTTAAAGAGTACAGGAGAGCCAGACCACATAAAATCGTGACTGATCTCTTCTTTACGGTTAGTTATTATCATATGTAATTAATCAATGTGTTCATTTTTTCTTTGTCTATTGTATTATTAGATATATAGCTGGGTACAGATTTCAGATTGTTTATCATCATGTTTGATTTCCAGAGATTCAAAATATCTGTAGATGATATTTTTATTGCATCAAATTTGATTTTATTTCTTATTTTCCACATGAACCATTTCGTCAAAATAAAAAAAAAAAAGAGATTTACGAGTAAACTTTGGTTTGATTGACCACTGTTATCTCCCGAAAGGACAACATGTACTAGTTTTTCATAACTTAATAAAAAGTCCATAAAATGTAAATACATTGTATCTTTGATTTTACTGATGATTTTTTTGGTTGTACTGCAATTGAAAAATAAAAAAAGATGCAAATTTTCAGTATCAATCACCATTCGGCAAAGATGACATTTTCCGTTTGACAATCTCATTTTGTGAAGAATACTTTCTGTATATATAATATTGTGCATGCATTGCCGTTGGAATTCTTTTATTTTATTCCCAATGTTAGTTTATTTTTTCAGATTGGCCCATACTATTTTCCAATTAAACTTTTGCCTAAAACTTTTTTGACATTTATTTTGACTATTTTTATTAATTATGTCTCGAATATATTTGAGTGTCAATTCTTAATGTTTTATTTTTTGTTGCTTCTATCTAATTATACAATATAAACATTTCATCAGAAAGTTTCAATTCAATGTTTGTTTTACATTAATATTTCTACCAGTTTCTAACATTTGTATGAAATCGATTAGTATTGACCTTTTAACTCGGATAATAATACAGTTTATTTTATCCACAAGTTTTCAAGTATAGAACCGCAACTATAAAATTCGTTGGTTTCTTCATTCCATATATCTTTGATTTATTTCATGTTACTTTTAAAAAAGAAAGAAAGAAAAAACAATCGCTTATTTTGGAATGAAAGTTTTGAATAACCTTATATTCTCAAATGTCTTTGTTTTTGGATGATCGCCAGTCTTTAGAAAAAAAGACCATTTATAGATAATTTTCTGATAAATTTACGGAGTATTTCTAAGTTTTAGTCTTGTAAAGTTTGAGCGCTTAAAGAAAAAATATTGTTCATTATACTTGTTTTCAAATTTTCGAAGCCAAAACTTGCCCATCGCATTCCAACTATCTAACAGTTCATGAAAAATGCGATAAAGAGACTTTATTTAAAAAAAAAGTAAAACAACAAAAATACCGAACTCCAAGGAAAATTCAAAACGGAAAGTCCCTTAACAATTGGCAAAATCAAAAGTTCAAACATATCAAAAGAATGGAAAACAACTGTCATATTCCTGACTTGGTACAGGCAATTCCATATGTAGAAAATGGTGGATTAAACCTGGTTTTAAAGCTAGCTAAACCTCTCACTTGTATGACAGTCACATACAATTCCATTATATTGACAACAATGTATGAACAAAACAAACAGATATAATAGGTAAAAATGTCAAAAATAGGGGTACAGCAATCAACATTGTGTTATAATCTCAATCACTATAAAACCAAACAAATATGTCAACAAAGAAAAACAAAATTGCATATAGACCAAGCACATACGCAAAAATGAAACACAAGAATACAAAAAATGACCACAGCACAACAACACAATGGCGGAATGCACCGAGCCACGCCTAAAGGATATTACCAAAAATGGACCGAACAGTAAACGTTAATAATTTTCAAAAACAAATAAAAGAACACTATAACACGTAATTAAGATGCTAAACAACGTCAGTACCTATAATCTATACATGAAGACCATCATGTATTATTTGTGAAGTTGATACGGAATATTTATCAACAAGGTCTTGGTATCTTTTGATAAACTTTTTTAGAAAAAGGACGAGACTTTCTTTGATATAACCCTGGTTCATCAACTTTCTGCTCAGACACTGATGACGTTTTACAAAGTCTGAGTAGCAGCTGCAAGCTCTGTATACCGAATGAGTTGGGAAATGTATATCCCATATACAGCTGAAGTTGGTATATTGCTACTAAGGTGGGGGAAATTGATAATTTCAAAATTAAAATCGTCTCGTTTGTCATTGATTCTGGTACTGAGATGACTGTGTATGTTAAATTCGAGGTATAAGTCTACAAATGAAGCGAATCGATACTGAGCATTCCCATTCCACCTTTTGTTATCTCTATACAACAAACCTGTCTTTCTATTTTGTTAACGTTCCCAACCCATATACAATTCAATAATGTTGTTTATTTCTTTTGAATATTTTTTAAGAATTGCCCGCATTCCAATTTCATATGAGCACATAGGCAATATGATTTTTTTTACTATTAAAGTTTTTCCGCTAATTGAAGTTTCTTACTTTCCAACATGTGGACACAGTTTTTTTTATCTTTTCAATAATGCTTTGCGATATAGCATCATTATCGATTTCATAACTGTGATTTACTCTGGGGTTTTAATTTTACCTGTAATCCATTTAGTTTTGTTAAATTCTAGCTCTTTCCCTTTAAGGGGTCCTATAAGTAAACTTTTTGTTTTATCGTAATTTATTTTAAATCCCGAAGCTTCTTCGTGTAGTTTCAGAACATCCACAGATTTTTCTACTGATTTGTCTTTTTTATTTTTATTAAAAAGTTGTATGCCCTTAGAAAACTTGCATAATTTGCAAATTTATATAAGGTGTGCTATTGGAAGGCTCTGTCTGGCCGAACGAGTTATCGAAAAAATATTTTGAAACATGTCTGTTCGTTTGTATGCATGTTTCAGCATCATAAAGTGGCATTTTGATCCATTGCCTAAATTTTTCTCCAAAATAAACTTTTCTTATACAAAATCTACCCAACCCCATTAAATCCTATCAAAAGCTTTTTGTTGGTCAAGAAATATTATTATTCCATCTTCGTCTTCGTTGTCTATATAGTTTATTTTATCCTGAATCAGTATGTTAGCATCACTTCTGTTTCTTCCTTTGATAAATCCTTTTTGATCTGGATGTATTATTTTGGTAAGAATTTTTCAATCTCATTGCAAAGTTTTGCTATGATTTTACAATCGGTGTCAAGTAAGGAAAGAGATCTCCAGTTTTTAATATTTTCTCTTTCACCACCCTTATGTAGTATAACGTAAGAACCCCTTTATTTTGAGATTTACTTAAAACATTTTTGCTAATAAATTTTGAAGAAGTGTAAAAATATCGTATTGTATTATATCCCAATACAAAATGATAAATTCAGATATAAAACCATCCTACCCTGGGAATTTTTCTGGTTTAAAGAACTTTGAGCACTTTTTCTAATTCTTCCGTACTTATATTACTTAAAAGAATCTCCTTATTGTCGGGAATTTACCTTATTTTCAATAAATTGGCAAAGCTTTTCACCGTACTGTTTGTCCCAACCTTCATGACTAGTAATTTTATTTGTTGTTTTCTGTCTTCAATTTAGATTCAAACTTTTAATTGAAGTTGTTTGTGCGAATCCAAATTGTTCCGGACATACATGTGATATATGCGGTAAGTAAATAAATAACTTTTAGAAGCAATAAATTAACAACCGGGCAATGAATTTGTGATACTGCATTTTTGTTGATTCGCATGACGGTGCAATACGGGATGTTCCTGCCCAGCACCGAAAATCAAATGGTCAGCCCCTTATGTGGCTAAATTTAACAAACACTGAGTAGTCAATTTTCATAAATTTGAATATATACGAGACTCGGTGTTACAAAAGGTACTTTCCCATAAAAGCAATGAATTTTTGTCATACCAATGCCTAGTTTTGTAATATAATTTTAAATTTCATCCGAAATATCCGAAAATATGCTTTCTATGGGTGTAATGAAATCTGAAAATATACACATAAAACATTTTAAAGCAATCAATATAGGTAAAGGTTCAAATAAAGAATCAATTTGTAACACCTGCAGGTTACAATGAAGTAATTATTTACATAGGCGACAATGTTAGCCTTTTTGGGTCCTGCGTTTTCACTATAAAAGATCCATTGAAAACAATGTCGAATTCTGAATTATCAACACCTTTGGGTGTAATTAACACTGCAAAACACATATGGTGCCGCAGCTTTTTTGATAGAAAAATGGCATTTTTTAAGGGTACTCAACGGTTCCGGAATTTTCGAAATAGTATAAATGAAGAACACCCCTTGCTAAATTTGGCACAGAAAATGTTGCTCGTCGCAGAGAGTTTCCTCTAAATTTCTCGCTATTTCTACACCAATGGCCAACACTCATTTCTCACTATTTCAATTTTTATTTCTAATTACCAGGGCAGCAGAAAATAAATTTATTTCTACCTATTATCTTGGGTGTGAAATCTAGGTGGCGCCAGTCATCTTTAATTACTTCCTTTTAACCTATACTGACATATATTGAAATAAAATCGGACAACCTTTACATTAGTCGATTACTATGTACCCCTGCGGCTTAAGTTCAAAATTTTGGATTAAAGAAACAATTGTTCACCATTTAAAATGACTTTCTTTACAGGTACCCCCCTTTGCAGAAAACGTTACTTTTTAAAGACTTGTGCAAATTGACCGGCATATTTTGACTGTTTGGCGATGTTTAAAACGAGGTGTTTGATTAATGAAGTTCGATTTAGGCCTATTAAAGACTTTAGGCTGATGATTCGATAACTGTGTCCAACTTATATGTCTTTATCACGAATATATGAACACCGTTGCATAAGAGTCAAAATGTTTTATGAAATAGACTATAAAAATGCTGAAACTAAGAATTTATCATTGCTGTTATGTGTTTTATGTGAATCGTATGCAGAATATTCAATTCGACGATACTAAGAAGAAACATGTGTAGCCTTTGATTTTTTACCTAATTTTAATATTTTAGTGGCATTTTGACACATTTTGGCCATTAAAAATACAAAAATTTCACTCATGTCAGCAAAAATAAGCCCCCCTTTTTTTACATATGCCTAAATACATGCAGTGTTATCGAGGATGAGGAGAAATGATTAAAGACAGAGTCATTGACAGAATTCTCGTTCTTACAGTAGGTTAATGAACCCTACCCCTTAGGCAGGAGAATAAAAAAACAGTAAAATTTGATATAGACTATAGTTTCATGGTGATCAGCAATTTTCTTCTGATACAGTTTATCACTTAGTACCTTATTAATTTACCTATCCCATTTCAAAATATCTCGAAAATACAGTGATGCGCCAGAAATCGTTATTTCGCTTTAGGTTACAATGAAGTAATTATTTACATAGGCGACAATGTTAGCCTTTTTGGGTCCTGCGTTTTCACTATAAAAGATCCATTGAAAACAATGTCGAATTCTGAATTATCAACACCTTTGGGTGTAATTAACACTGCAAAACACATATGGTGCCGCAGCTTTTTGATAGAAAATGGCATTTTTAAGGGTACTCAACGGTTCCGGAATTTTCGAAATAGTATAAATGAAGAACACCCTTACTAAATTTGGCACAGAAAATGTTGCTCGTCGCAGAGAGTTTCCTCTAAATTTCTCGCTATTTCTACACCAATGGCCAACACTCATTTCTCACTATTTCAATTTTATTTCTAATTACCAGGGCAGCAGAAAATAAATTTACTTCTACCTATTATCTTGGGTGTGAAATCTAGGTGGCGCCAGTCATCTTTAATTACTTCCTTTTAACCTATACTGACATATATTGAAATAAAATCGGACAACCTTTACATTAGTCGATTACTATGTACCCTGCGGCTTAAGTTCAAAATTTTGGATTAAAGAAACAATTGTTCACCATTTAAAATGACTTTCTTTACAGGTACCCCTTTGCAGAAAACGTTACTTTTTAAAGACTTGTGCAAATTGACCGGCATATTTTGACTGTTTGGCGATGTTTAAAACGAGGTGTTTGATTAATGAAGTTCGATTTAGGCCTATTAAAGACTTTAGGCTGATGATTCGATAACTGTGTCCAACTTATATGTCTTTATCACGAATATATGAACACCGTTGCATAAGAGTCAAAATGTTTTATGAAATAGACTATTAAAATGCTGAAACTAAGAATTTATCATTGCTGTTATGTGTTTTATGTGAATCGTATGCAGAATATTCAATTCGACGATACTAAGAAGAAACATGTGCAGCCTTTGATTTTTTACCTAATTTTAATATTTTAGTGGCATTTTGACACATTTTGGCCATTAAACATGTTAAAAATACAAAAATTTCACTCATGTCAGCAAAAATAAGCCCCCCTTTTTTTACATATACCTAAATACATGCAGTGTTATCGAGGATGAGGAGAAATGATTAAAGACAGAGTCATTGACAGAATTCTCGTTCTTACAGTAGGTTAATGAACCCTACCCCTTAGGCAGGAGAATAAAAAAACAGTAAAAATTTGATATAGACTATAGTTTCATGGTGATCAGCAATTTTCTTCTGATACAGTTTATCACTTAGTACCTTATTAATTTACCTATCCCATTTCAATAATATCTCGAAAAATACAGTGATGCGCCAGAAATCGTTATTTCGCTTTAGGTTACAATGAAGTAATTATTTACATAGGCGACAATGTTAGCCTTTTGGGTCCTGCGTTTTCACTATAAAAGATCCATTGAAAACAATGTCGAATTCTGAATTATCAACACCTTTGGGTGTAATTAACACTGCAAAACACATATGGTGCCGCAGCTTTTTTGATAGAAAAATGGCATTTTTTAAGGGTACTCAACGGTTCCGGAATTTTCGAAATAGTATAAATGAAGAACACCCCTTGCTAAATTTGGCACAGAAAATGTTGCTCGTCGCAGAGAGTTTCCTCTAAATTTCTCGCTATTTCTACACCAATGGCCAACACTCATTTCTCACTATTTCAATTTTTATTTCTAATTACCAGGGCAGCAGAAAATAAATTTACTTCTACCTATTATCTTGGGTGTGAAATCTAGGTGGCGCCAGTCATCTTTAATTACTTCCTTTTAACCTGCAAGTATTTTTGTTTAACATCTATATCAAAGCTTATTTTTTAATTCTGATCTACGTTTATTACACGCTCTTCTTCATTAAATAGGGTAACAAATATCTAAAAGATTATTGTTTTAATTGTGCCTGTGTTGTTATGTAAGACAGCATTTTTTCTTTACATCGTAACGTTCAGAATAAAACCAATTGAATAGTTTAGGTAGAATGCCTTTAAATTATATGTTCAAACTGTTCTATTTCTTACCTGTATTTGATATTATTTTTCATTACAATTTACATTCTTATCATTTTTTTAATTAATAATAGCCTATTACAATTACATTTTTCAATTCCTCCAGTTCTGCTGAGAGCCATATTTCACCTTTTTGACTCGGTTTCTCTATCATGTTTAATTCATTTCATTTTGAATGTTTACTGTTATCGCATTTGCATAGGAAACGGTTACCCGTCAACATCCAAGACCACAAGAACAACTACAGTTGAAGGTTCACTAACTAAGTTAACCACGACAATAACCAGAGGCAGAATAATAGCTAATATACACTCAAAACCCTACACAAATAAAGAAGGAAATGTCTACAATACGAGAAATGTGTTGACAGCTATTGATGTCACTACAAGCATTTCCTCATCTTCAACAAGAGCTGCACGATTTAGTCCAAATGTAAGTATGGCGAAATATTTTATTTTTATTATTGAAAGTTTGCTTTCTTCGATCCACATAATACACACAGGTACTAGTAAATCACTTTTGAACTGAAAATGTCATTTTGATCTGAACAGCTCTTAAAAGACTGAACAATAAAATTTAAAATATTTAGTATTTCAGCTTATGTTCAGACTGATACATTGTGGTAACTTTTGTACTGTTCCGACATTTCGATTGCATTCAATTAAGATCTGTTCAGATCATGTTCAGAAGTGGGTATTTACCTGTACATAGCAGGAACATACAGAATTGTCTGAAATTGAACTGAACAGTACCGAGTTGACTGCAAGCAAAGTATCTGAACGGCAATGAATTTACCACAGGAAAATCTGATGATAACCTAAACTCCTAATAAGATCTAACGTTTTTAATTTCAGACTTTTCACATGACGTTAAGATCAAAATATTCGTTTGAGGATACAATTGATTAACAAGTGAGGTATTTCGAGTCTAAAGGGTTTTCCATAAATTTTTAGTAAAACCATAAAACATTACTTGTATATTAAAATTTTATAAATCAAAAAGAAAGCTTGGACTGCATGTTACGCTTTACTGATGATGAGTCTTGAATTGTCAAACAATATTATTTATGTTTTATGGATGAGGATCGCATCTATTTACAAGGTAGAACATACTTAAATGGCAGGGATTAATCCTCTTTTTCATTTGATTTGTCGTGTAGATCATTTTGCATCCTTCAGATTCTCCATATCTTTCATGGTTTGATATTATTTAAAAAATGTAATGTTCAAGGTCAAAGGCCCACTCATGAGTGACCACTGACCTTTAGACCTCTAAGAAACCATTTTGTCTCTTAATAATTACTGAAAACCCCATGTGTCGATCACTCACTGTTCTCATGGTATAATCATTTAAACATAAAATTAAAAAAAATAGTTTTCTATAATAAACCACACTCCACTTTTGGCGCCTTAAAATTCCCCTTAAGGTAGATTCACTGTATACCGCCATCTTGGATTGTACAATAGCAGTACACAATCGATCAGTTTTTTGACCAAATCTGCAAATTTTGAGACAATGTGTAAATATAAATAAGATGTGGTATGAGTGCCAATGAGACAACTATCCATCCAAGTCACAATGTGTAAACAGTAAGCAATTATAGGCAAAAGTACGGAATTCAAAACGGAGCCTTGGCACACACCAAACAGCAAGCTATAAAAGCCCCCAAAATGACTAGATAAGTGTAAAGACTGTTTATTTGTATAAAGAAAAATAAGTGATTTATTGCATTATCCAAAATGTTTAAACAAATACGAATATTTCTGTCTTTTGGAATCAATTTTTTCAACTTGGCCATTTAAGGGGATATAACTCTTATAGTAAAATGTTACACTGGAATGATAGTGAAATTTTAATTTTTAACTTGTAGCAAGAAAACAAGTTCGGGGACACCATTTTTTTTATTTTCTTTAAGCATATTATAAAACATATCTTTTCATATTTTATTTCAAAATCATATCTCATAGATTTCTTTTTATTCACAATCTATGCAAATTTGGGCAATTTTGCACGACTTGTAGCTTGAAATATAGCACGGTGAAAGATACTTTTTATTATATTTTTGAAAAAAACATAGTAAAATCTTCATTTTGGCAAAGTATAAGAAAATTCTATCTGAGGAAATATATACCGATCGCAATGATCCACCTTTATAGACCAAAAAAACACAAACAAAACCTTAAGTGCACTACTCCACATGTAAAATTAGAAAGTTGTAGAACCCTAAGTAAATCTGACAAGCTATTCCTAAGAATTACACGTGCGAGAAAGGAGATCCGAGTATAATGAAAACTGAGCAAAAACAATAATTCTCCAAAACATCTTTTGTTTTTCTCTCGGGTGTATCGAGTTATTCAGCTGTTTATCCAGTAATCAGTAACGCTTTTGGTCATTCACATACAAAGCTTTTCATACAGTTCATAATCCGCTTCAATTCATGATACTTTAAAAATAAAATTAATCATTTCCATAGCCAAAATATACAATACCTTGCCAGTATACTGGAAAAAAATACCCGAGGATTTAAAGTTCACATTTCAAGCAGTACCGACCAAATTTTTAACAATCGCAGGATTTATGAACGTGCGCACTGCACGTCTTTCTTTCTGAGATAACCATCATAATGCACGCGACCAACAGTTCTGACAGCCAGACAACGGTTTAAAATGTTTGAGAGCATAAAAACCAAACGGGAGCAAGGTCATATTTATCTTAGGGAGTTATATATATATATAAGCTTAGTTTAAGTACAATTACATGATGTTTTACTTGAATTTAACAACGAAAATGTATAATTTTAATCATGCCTGGCCAGTACCATAGCACTTCTTGGCTGGAAGTTCTTCCGCAGCGGTACAAACCCAGTAAAGAAAGAAACACATAATACCGATTTCCTTATGAATGGCCCAGGCTTCCGACATGACCTTCATCTGCTATCCCAATGCGTGTTTGATGCCTATCTTACTAAACATTCGAAGCAAAGAAAAAAGCAATACATAGCTAAAACAATATAGCCGTAATCTGTTTAATCAAATTTCAAAACTGAGAAAAGAATTTAAAAATCCAGCTATTACTAACATTATGGTAATCGCCGTAATTTGAGCAACGTTTAACATGAGTGATATGAATCCTTTTCAATTCATGATACTTAAAATGAGCGGGATTTTAATCATTCGAAAAACAAATCTGTTGCAGGTTTAAAAATTAAATACAAGCGATTGAGCAAGTTAACTCAAACTGCTAGTCGATCCTATAGAAGTAGTATCTAGGAAATTCATGAAACCTTAAAGATTGATAACGTTATAAATATCAATGAAAACATGTGTTACGTCATTTTCAGGACTCTAATGAATGTTATTAAGGATGTAGTCAGGTCGGTTTTAGGAATTTTGTCAGATGTCCTTGGTTTTTTTCCTACGATACAGGGTAAACTATTTTGCCCCATATCACCCACTTTTCTTTTCATAGAAGAATTCAATAGCTTATAAAAAGATCATTAGTCATTTCCAAAATTTAAGCAGATTCTAGATTTTTTATTTTACTATTTGAGACCCAAATAATGCCAATGCTAAGAATAAGGTAAAAGTCCGATTCAGCGTTTTCCCTCCATTTAAAAAAAATTCAAATATCTTAAAAAGGAGGTCCTTAACCTATCAATATTTTTAGCTAATTTTGTTCTTTAACTAATGCTCTCTTCTGACTTAAAGTATCAATTTTAAATTCTAGATTTTTTTTCATTTCACCTAAGTGCATCCTTAAGAACAAAAATCCTATTTTATATTATCAACTGCTAGACCAAACTTATTAATTATGCAATAATGAATACTCGCCTCACAAGTGCTAACCCTTTATCGTGACTCTCGGTTGACTACGTTTATTTCAGTGATTCATTCTCCCGAAAAATGTCAGTTTTCAAATACATATGTATCCTATATTTATAGTGATTCACGCATATCTTACTAAAACTTGAGTGCGGGAGGTCGTAGGTTCGAACCCCGACCGGGTTAAAACAAAGACTTTAAAATTGGTATTTGCTGCTTCTCCGCTAAGCACGCGGCATTAAGGAGTTGGAGCAAAGACTTGTCGGCTCGGAGTCAGAATAATGTGTCCGGGTAAGGTGACATGTCTTCCTGTGGACTGTTAACTTGTGCACTAGCACGTTAAAAGTCCGGATCAGTGTGTCGGTCTAGTATCAAGCAGTGTTAATACTCATATTACATTAACATGTTCTCGTCCTGAATATGCATATTGATTTGCCGCTAGACGTTAAGCAACCATCCATGATCATCATCTTACTAAAACTATACGATCTCTTTACTTGTCGTTTTGGCGGTATACATGTTGGTTTGGCAAACACCTTTTCTCGTTAAATAGAACTTTGTACGCCTACGCACTTTTCATGTTTATCAACTGGTTATATGAATTTGGGGCGGGTGTTCAAATCAGTTTTTGTCGGACCGGTAAATATTCAACTTCTCGATAAACAGTAAATTTTTGCGAAAAGAACGATTAAATTTGCATCAAAATAGCTTTCATACGTTCTGTTATACAAAAACCATATTATGGAACAAATATTCCAAAACCGTTGATACCGACTCAGTATGACTGAACAAATTTTGAACACGTCTTGTCTATGAAAATGTGTGATTGTAGATCTTCATATACACTTGAAATGAATCATGAATTGTTTAATTCCAAACTTCTTTATAAATCGTTTCATAAATGTTTTTCGTACACTTGATTTAAAGTTAGTAAAATTCCCAAAACAAACTACACTAAGACAAATTGATTGTGATTGATTAAAAACGTCATTGTCCTAAACTATGGATTTTCAACATATAACGTAACGCTTTTTGTCTTTTAGTCTACAAATAATTGAAATAACTTTTTATCCTTTAAATTGTGAACTGTTACAAATTTACCAAATTCTAGTCTTGAAAGTTTTGTACTACATATTTTTCATATATGTTTTAAGGCACCAGGGAATGTAAACAACCAACGTATCAAAACAATTACTGGAATTTTAATTGCAAATACGTTCATCCTGTTTGTAATCACTGCAACAGTGATAGTCTGGATTGTTAAATTTGTTCGAAAATCGTAAGTAATATATTATTGCAATAGCGTGAGCCATAGACTTTCAAAGAGTCGCATATTATACAA
Organism: Mytilus coruscus; assembly: GCA_017311375.1. Lineage (NCBI taxonomy): Eukaryota > Metazoa > Mollusca > Bivalvia > Mytilida > Mytilidae > Mytilus > Mytilus coruscus. The sequence goes on along the minus strand of CM029595.1, from coordinate 77,440,955 downwards.
GCATATATCTACTTATTTTAATTAAACAGCGGCTTCCCTGAGCAATTTTAGGTATTGGATACTAAAACATAACAAAACTTGATAAAAATATGTCAATCATTATGTCATTTGGTCTCTAGTGAAAAGTGGACTCATTGGCAATCCTACCGGTACCACATCTTCTTGTTTTTATATTATGTATAGGCCAGCTGAATCCCGCTCCAGGTGCGGGATTTTCTCGCATCGTTCAAGACCCATTGGTGGCCTTGAGCTGTTTCTACTTTTTGACACATTCCCTGTTTCCATTCTCTATTCTAAATTTTGACATCGAAATCTTTAACTCTTTTGCTAACTGGTCAGGTTCTAGACTGTAGGTAAAGATGCATGAATGAATAGATCTATTGCACATTTCATGGTGTTTGTTTGAAAATCTGTAAAATAAATCACACCCTAAAATGTGTTCTGTTGTATTCTACTTTGAGATATACAATTGGGTACCAGTACAAGACAACTTGAAAAGTTGTTAGTAATATTTTTTCTAACTCGAAACAGCTTCAAATTGTTCCAATTGCGAGAAATTCATATGCATGAGCAAAAGTGCGCACTTGATTTGGGAAAACGAACGAGGTTGAATGAACAATTTAGTGTGAAAACTGCCAACAAAATTGTAGAATAGTAATATTTATATTGATTTTTTTTATTTTTGGTGTTTTAACGCCACTTTTAAGCACCGATTTTGGGCTATTTCGTGGCGGCCAGTTTTTATTGACGGAGGAAGCCGGAGTGCCCGGAGAAAACCACCGACCTTCGATAGGAAAACTGACAATCCTAGTCAATTAAGATTGGAGTCGAGTGCACCCGCACGAGCGGGGTTCGAACTAACAACCTCAGTGTTGGCTGGCTAGTGATTACAGTAGTAACTACTTAGACCACTCGGCCACCGAGGCCCCAGTAATATTTATAGAATAGTGTTACGGTTTAGGGAGTAGGCTATAGGTTTGTACGTACTACTTTTTCGGGCTACTCAGTCAACACTCACTTCTACTTTCACGTTCGTCGTTCACTGTTAGCCAACGCGTATAAAAAGACATTTGACGAAAATTACATATACTTTTATTGTTATTGTATGTAAATATTGTTAGTAAGGTCTCTGGGAATAATGATATAGAGTTTTTCTTCACCGTTTGACCAGGGAGGGTCTCTTGACTGAACGACAATTCCCGCGTTATTACCTTTCTATTTGATTTGCGCAAGGCCTGAATATTGACAAATAAGGGAGCAACCATTTAACTTCAAAAGGGGGTGTTATGTTTTTTTTTCAAAATTTAACACTATAAGGTATGGGAAAAATCTAGATTCAGATTACTTTTTTTGTCATTTGCTTAACCACAATATTTTTTTTTCATCAAATTGGGGATCAGAATATTTTTTTTAGGAAAGAAACCGTAACCCCCCGCTTGAAGTTAAATGGTCGTTCCCTAATTAGATGACTATAAATGGTCGTTTCCTAATTAGATGATTATTTGATATTTTTGGGGGCCAGGAGGATTTTTGACGGATTGACTATTCATTTTCATCTGTTGCTACGCATGCTTTTTTATTCAGTGGATATATAGGATATTCATTTTCAAAATCCTTCTCTAAAATCAAATTTTGGTAATCCCTTCAAATGTATACCTACATGTACTACCTCTGTACCTTGTCTTCGTGTCCAATCCTCCTGCCCCCAAGCAAATATAAGTTTAGCTTCTACAGACCCCTCAGCAGGGATATGTTTAGTTTCTTTGCAATTTCAAAATTTATAAACGGACAATTTTAGAATGGTTTGTTATAAATCATGTCAGTACTGACTACTGAGCTGATGATACCCTCGGGGACTGATAGTCCACCAGCAGAGGTATCGACCCAGTGCTGTAAAAAATGAAAACATGTTAAATAATTTAATGCGTCTGAATCGCTTTTCTGGATTTTCCTTCATCAGGAATTTAATTTAATCATCATTTAGTTCCTACCTTTTCTTTGATGCAAAATATCCAAAAGAAATGATAAAAAATGTCCAGCTGAGATACGATGACACAATTTTGGGAGAAAATAAATAGCGAACTCCATAAATTTTTACGGAGCTGAATTTCCGGATTATATAAACCGAACGTTCCGGAAATTTTCTTAGGTGTCCCACACAAAGCAAAGGTGTAAAGTAAAGAATTTTGCAACAAAACATCAGTTCAGCGATACAAGCCTAATTTATATGTATAATTATGTGTTTCGTGTCAACCCCTATAACAAATTAAGTTTTCAAATAAAACACTTCCGCCCGCCATGAGCCAGTAAATATTCTTTTTGTTATAAATGTAGTTAATTAAAGTGCTCTGGTTGGTTTTATGTGATTTATACTTAGGATATTATAGATGTTTTATATAATAAATTGAAAAGCTTAATTAAATCTTGTTATTTGTTGTACGTGTAATAAGTAAGTCTCTGAGCTACCATATCTAAACCAGTGCCTTATAGCTGTTTTGCCTGCTACGCTCCCATTGCCTTGACCATTTTGCAAGCTACGCTACCAGTAATAAATAGTTTGCAACTCAATACCAGGATTGACAGATATTAGAATTTACCAATAACATAGTCACCAGTGTGTTAACCCGGCTGCATAAATACTTACTTATGGGACACACCCACCGTAACAATATTTCTAAACTAAAAAAGAATGTATCACTGTATAACCCAAGCGCTCTTGTGTATTAGTTAATTACAGATTTTAATCGCATACTTTGATGTGTAACATTTTGAAGGAATAAAATTTCACCAGAAAAGGAGGAGGACAAGGAAGACAGAGTCGAAAGACCAAATACCCCAACCACACAAGGTAAGTCATTTAAAAAGTATAAAGAAGATATTCATTTTACATCCTGACATCAACATCCCCAAAATAATAACTACATTATAAGATCGTAAACGGCATTTTAAGATCGTAGCTCTTTCTCATGACTTTTGAAGGGATACCTAAATAATACAGACCTACAAAACTGGATTCATTATTTCGTTTCCTAAAAACAACATCGATCTAGCAAAGGCAACACTTTAAATTCGTTACATATGAACATAAGTAAGTGAAACAACTTTTGGAATTTTCGGTTGTAAATGCTGTCCAACTTCCTATTTGATTTAGCCTTCCGACTGATTCAAGCCCTTCCGTTGAGTCTTATGTTATAGATAATGATTATCTTTCTTGTCGTATAACACTACCCGAGGGGTGTCAGGATTGATCAAATGAAAACCTATGTATTATCTGACTTATATATTCATCTCACATAATGTCCCTTTATTGTAGTCATAAATTCACAAAACTTCACATTTTTGTTTCGAAAGTTAAAATGTGCGTCAACGGCGATTTTTCTGTATTTCAGTCTAGAAAGTGGAGGAAAGGATTTTTTTCTGCCTTAAACCTATCAAAGATGGAAAATTAAAAGTAAAACCCCAATTGGCAACAACACACGATAACTATTAACACGAATTCAATGTTTAAGTAAATTATAGCCAGGGAAAATAATGACCTTACTCCCTCAGGCAAAGTTGGCCTTATACGGATTTGGCTACTATTTTAGGTCCTTTTTGATTATATAGCTCTTCAACTGTTTCGGTTCTTATACATCCTTGGCTTTCAAATATTCGGCTTTGAGCGTTCCTGATGAAGGTAAATCCAGAAAAGCGCGTCGGAAGCACGAGGTTTATAACGTGTTGTTTTCATTTCTTACACAGGTCATTATTTTCTGCCTTGAATCGAATTTCATTGCAACTTGGTTTCGTCCGGGTTGATTCTTCAAAAGAAAGACCTATCGTTCTGAACGAAAATAACTCCATATAGGTATAGAGGTAGACTAAACGCACGTCTGACGTATACCATTTTCTAAGTCTGGTATTTTTGACGAGTTTTATTTAATTCTCCGTAGATTTAGAAACAAAGAATCGACAAAAAGACAAACCATCATCGAGAAAGTTTAACTAAAACAACATGCGTAGCCAATAGATTTTGTATAAAAGTTAAATTAAGTAAATTCTTTATTATTTACATTACAAAATATGATTAAGTAAAAACACGGAAGATCAAGTACTAAATATTAAAGTCTTGTTTTGTAATGGTAGATTTAAGTTAAATGTCATATACCCCACTAATTTTGATTACTTCTACATATAATAAAAAGTACAGTATAACAACGTACAAAAACAGTGAAGCGTCTCAATTGAATTTACAACTTCCCTTTTAGAGCTAGACGTATTGTATATACTTATCTATTGAATTCAAATAGAAAATAGAATATGTAAATCGTGTAATATTAATGAGGTTGAAGATGAAACCCACTTTCTTAACATGTAAAATTAATAAATCTTTACGAAAACAGCTTAAAAAGACATAAATAATATTTGTCCAGAATTTTTGAAATTATCTGAAAAAGATATTCTATCTTAATTTGATATTATGCAGCTTACTGTTCCGTTCATTAAAAAGTCGTTTGCACTGAGGAGAGTGGACACAACACCTGCATAAATATTATTACGTTTTTAACTACCGCTTTATATGATGTTTAATATTTAAAATTTTTGCATTGTGTATATATTTGTATTGTATTGTTTATATGCCTTCAACCCCTCGGTGTTTAAATGTGCATTTCATCAATAAATAAATTAATTAATCAATCCGTATGTTTCCGTATATATTTATTGTATTATTGTGTTTCTTGTGAATTGTAAAAAAATGTCAAGAAATACTCATATATTTAATTGTGAGATTTGATTCTTTATTCATAGAAAACAGAGTCCAGTTCTCACACCGACACAGCATTTAACAAGCTATGGTGAATTTCCGTATATCTTAACCTCTTTTTCACATGTGTGTGTGTGTGTGTGACGGAGTTTTTTTTAAATAAAGCATTATTGTATTGTCGACAAGTATATGTGCAGCTATATATTTGTAACCTTTATTGCTGCTATTGTTTTTTCGTTGTGTTTTATCCACTTTTGAATTTTAATGTTTTTACGTTATTTGTCAATCTTTTATTTTTACAAACATGATACATGTTAGTATTCATTTATTTATATATTAATGAGGGCTTATTTCTTCATGTAAACATTTTTCTTATGTGCTTTTGTGCGTTTAACACACACAAATGTATAATATATATATATATACAGGTCTAAATTGAAAACAACATTCAAACCTATGATTGCGTTGGATAAAAACCGCTTTTTTTTGCATGCAAAACAAATTTCTTGGTAAAGGGGTCTAAATACAGCACAAACAACATTTTCCAAAAGACCAAAAAAGTATATTTTAACAAAACGCATTTGACTAGCAGGATGTTCTTAAACCCTGCTGACTGCCATTGGCGATTGCCAAATAAAATGATCACCAGATGTAACAAAATGGATGTTAAATATTAATTTAATATCAAACAGAAACCAATAAACTTGCGGAAAAGATGTATATATATATATATATATTGTTATATCCTATCAACATTAAGATGACAAGAAGTAGACTCTTTTGGGAAATGAGAAACTTAGTAGTTAAAAAGTAGTAGTAAAAATTATTCTGATTTCTTTAGGCACCTCTGTAATCATAGTAAAAATCCTTTGGAGTTAGGACAAAATAGATGTAGATTTAGAGTTCTATATATAATGTATAAACAAAAGCTAAAAAATGGACCTTCAATCATTCTTTTTCTCTCTCAATCATCATGAATTTTTCAAATTGTTATTTGTTGTTTTGGATCATGAATTTAAAAGAACAAATTCGATGTACAAGATAATAGTGGTTTTATAAAAGTTATGGAATTAACTTACTTATATATGACTCTTAAATAATTGTCGCATGCTTCAAATGCGTGAAACTCACAGTAGAACATATTCATGTCAGTAGAATATTTATCATTTATATAAATAAAGGCAACAGTAGTATACCGCTGTTCAATAGTCATGAATCGATTTAACTGAAATAAATTCGGGTCACAAACCAAAACCGAGGGAAATACATCAATTATAAGAGGAAAACAACATAAACACTGAACTGCTACAAAAACAAACGCCAACATACATAGAAACGGACTATTTGATAACAACTGCCATATTCCTGACTTGGTACAGGACATTTTAAGAAAAAATGGTGGGTTGAACCTGGTTTTATAGCTAGCCAAACCTCGCGTTTATACGGCAATGTTGAAAATACCGCTTAAATGACAACATTGCGTGACAGGAATACATTGCAACTAAACGCAAGAACACTCAGGACAGAGACATACATACATAAATAATATAACAGTACATTACAACATGTAAACCACAGAGTTACAACGGACATCTCCCATTTACACCACAATAGAATTATGAACGGTGCATCACACGAATAATCAACGCCACAAAAAGTGACTTCACAGGTAAATTTCTAAAAATAGAATATAAAATTGGGATTAAGTTTGTAATTGTGTTATTTTATGTATTTTCTAACCATTACAAGAATATTAATATGGAATTGTGTTAGTAATGGTCTAATTATTTGTATTTTCTAACCATGTCGGTTTATCTTTGATAACTTTGATATATTAATTCAGGACAGAAAATCCCTACATGTACTGGGCAAAACCTGGGGAAAGGAAATCTCTTTTATCAATTCACAGCTTGAAACCCCTACGATGAATAAATACTGGCTAGTTTCATTTTGTTCTATCATGAACGAAGTATCTACATTTAGGCACGTTCACTTAAAACAGCTAATAATCATACTACATATTCTGTATAGTTTGGGAATATTTACTTGTGTATTAAAATCAAACATCTGTTGTTTCTTAACGTGCAGAGAGCATGGCACTCTCTACACGAGGTATCGGATTGAGTGCACCTTCATTCTGACCGGGTGTGACTGCGTATTTATACATCCCAGAGTCAAACGGACGACCACTTTAGCAAGGGTTTGTCCTCAAGGCCGGAAGAGGGTTAAAAGCAACCATATTTCTATTCCCCGATCACCTTTGGGATCAATGTTCTTCCATATATATTGTACAAAGTAATTCATTTTGTGAAGGGCGTTCTTTCGTGCATTGTGGTTTGAAATAAGACCTATACCGTGTCTGGAACTGCGTTGTTGCATAGAATTAAGTAACATGTAAACTGAAGCACAATTGATCACGTGGAGTTGCTAGAATGGCTTCATATATAATGTCAATTTACGTTAATCGATATTTGAAGTAATGAAAATTTGACATCAATTTTCATTGTAAAACAATCAGTGTTGAAAAGTTCTAAACAATCAAGTCAAAAGTGGCCATATTCTATTCCTAATTCACCCCTTGGGGCAAGTGTTTTAGTGCAAAGTTTGAACAAAGGAGATGGTATTAGGCAATGAGCTAGTCCTATATCATATAAAAATAAGGAGACGTGGTATGATTGCCAATGAGATGTAACGGCAATTATAGATAACCGCACGGCCTTCAATAACGAGAAAACCAATACCGTATAGTCGGCTATAACAGGCCCCGACATGAAACATATGAAACAATTCAATTGAGAAGACTAACGGGCTTATTTATTACAAAACAATTTACGAAAAACAAATATGATAGACATGAACCAACGACAACCACTGAACTACAGGCTCCTGACTGGGGACAGGCACATAAAGAATGTGGCGGGTTAAACATGTTTGTGAGCGTTCAACCCTCTCCCTAACCTGGGACGGTGGTGTAACAGCACAACAGAATAACAAACAATAATAATCAGTTGAAAAAGGCTTAACTCATCAGATCGACAAAGACAGAAAAACATCAAACAAAAACACAGACCAGGCGTGGCAGTGTATTTATCCATCCCTCATCCCTAAGAACAAAAAGCTATAAGTACAGATCTGAGAGTCATTCCATGTCAATTTTAGAGAATTTGTTGTTTGAATCAAAGTGTTTTTTTACAATGTACGATTTATCCCTTCCTTAGACCTAAGTTGGCATTTCTTTTTTATGAAACAAAGTAGGATCAATTGTTTCAATTTGTCATTAAGTATAGGATAGGGAATTCTTTTGTAAAGGGCAGAACAGTCAAATGGTTTTATAGTCTTGCAAGAAGAAGGTGCCTTAGATTATAGGTCAATAGTTTTGAAGCCAGGCTTTAATTGATGATAAAACTGGTGTAAATAATTTAGAAAAGGTTTCGTGGAGCACTTGCAGGATAAGTTATGTATAAAGACACAAATGTAATCTACAGTCAAAAGTGTTTCACCTTTCGGAATTCCCCTATTATTTCATATAAAATAAAATTTTGATGAAAATTCTACTGAAGATATTTCTTGTCCGAATATAATGTCATTTTTACTTGCATGCACAAACGTCTGCAGTTTCATGATATTTTATGAAATATATGTATGATTAAGTTTTAGGAAAATCACTGATGAAATCCAAATATGAATTTCTGCAGAACAATATCATATGACTACATAGGAAAAACTGACACTTAATTTCAGTATTTGTATACAAACAGTGATTTCTCGATAATGGAATATTATACAAATAGTTCATGATATCTATAATAAACCGTACATTTTTATAAGTTGAAAAATTAAAAATTTCATAAAAATTCGACCTCAAATTAATTTTTGACAAGTATTTTTCAAACAATGCGTTTTTATACGAATTCATTGAGGAATTGAGGAATTTCCGATAGATTAAACACTTTTGACTGTAGGTCTCGAATACAATAAACTTGAAAGTCATACTATTCGAGTTAAACTGTAAGCCTGAATTTCAATCAATATGGTTCTCCATAAATAAGATAAATATTTCACAAAAATTACTCAATTTCAGGTGGATTAAGGTTTATCATTACATAAATGGACACAAATGGCCGAAAATTTCTCGGAGTATAGACAACCCTATACATTTTTAGGGTGCCTGTAAATTGCGAAACAAAATAGAAACGAAAGAAACGAAAAACCAAGCGAAACGAAATAGAATCATCGAAACGTAAAGAAATAAAACGAAAAAAAATTAATCAAAATTGTTATAATAACGAAATAATATCTGTAATATAGAATACAATGGATAGAATTCACGCTTACCCATTGTGTCTCTAACTTAAACTATTGTTCCAGGGGCGGATCCAGCCATTTTTAAAAAGGGGGGTTCTCAACCCAGGATAAAGGGGGTGTTCCAACTATATGTCCCCATTCAAATGCATTGATCGTGCAAAAGAAGGGGGGATTCCAACCCCCGGAACCCCCCTATGGATCCACCACTGTGTTTTGATGTCTTTGTATATGTAAGAGAATGACAATGATCCCTTTCTTCGTGATTAAGTACGAGCGTTAGCAAGTACTTATCATGAAGTAAGGGATTATCATTCTCTTACAAACTTAGAATATTGTACAGTGTTCAAGGCTCAAATGATCATTGGTTGTATTCAAGAATTAGTTTCATTGTCAGTGTAATGTTTATAATTGATGCAGGACTTCATTTTTCGGCATTTCATTTATGGATTAGTTTTAGTGATGTAAGGACTTTCTTATAATTTGGGAAATATTTTTAAAAATGCATTATAGACATTAGGTGACACAACAGTACAAAGAAAAGGTAGGAATTGCATGTTTCCTGATTGTGAGTATGAATGTAAATCATCTAAAATTTCAATGAGGAATTATCCCTTTTTTATATACAGTTTAAATCAATACATACATTTGAGTTACAACTAATTTTATTTCACAGCCAATATTTTGGTCCGGCTTTTTAAATCAAATACTATTTCATTATGTCAGGGAAATGTTCAAATAAAATGCCTTTAAAAGTTTTAAATGTATTCAAAACTTTAATCATATTCCTTTTTTTCTATTTTATCGGAATATTGGAAATAACTATTCTTTCCAACCGCTGGTCCAGTAATCAGAGTTTTGGAAAGCGAAAGATTTACTATAGGTTATTTTCTATTTTAAAACTTTTTTTATTTGTTTTTGCATTGCTTGCTATTGTTATATTTTTTAGTAATTTTAAGTTATTCAAATTTTCATAATAACATTAAAAGTACAAATTTTACTGCACCAGTAAACTTCAACTTATTTTGAGTTTTTTGTTTGTTTCACAGTTCAACTTTTAGTCAGTTTCAATCACTTATAAATCCTTTCAATCTGATAAATTTGCCTCGGGGCAGTTGTAACTCATTTATAGAAACTCTTTGTTTTGAACTGTAAATAGACCCAAATAATAGGATACTCCCTTACTCGGAACATGATTTACATTCATTCTTCACAATTAAAAGACATCAAATTCTACAATTTCATTGGTCGGGAGCACTTTGCTATATTCTAATCAAAATTAAAGCCTTTTCTTAATTAGAAGGTATTGTAAGCGAGTTTAAAAACCATGTGCATGAGGTTTACTTTCGTCGCACACGAGACAAAAATCAGTATGATGACAGCCAACTTTCTATTTTTGTAAACTTGTTCCGTTGTCAGCGTTTTTGACGTTTGCATTACATTTTGTTTTATTGACTGGCAAAAATATGCTTTTCCCCTTATTGAAACGAAAAAATGGATCGCTATGGACAGGTTTTTCCGATTATCTGCCTTAGTTTGTGACTCGACTCCTATGTGTCGTCGTAGTAGGGTCGCCATTGCAGTCGTGAAAAAAATTATAAACAAGCTACACATCTATTTCCCAGACCACTTATAATAACCTAACGTAAATACAACAATGCGAAGGCGTACTTGACCCCGGCAAAATTATAAATGCTTTATAAAAATAAAGTAATTAGATAATGAATGGACATTCAAATTATAAATGTATTGCAGGCCAGGTGTCGAGCCCTAAAAATGAAACTGATACGTTACACCCCGGACATAATATATTGACTAAAGTATACTAATCCCAGGTTACATATCGATTATAATTACTTGATAATCATAATTGATTATTATAGTTGTTATAGTAAATAAATTACATTGGGGTAGGGTACCTGATGAGGATTTACGGTCTTGTCGGGTCGAATGTGTAATCAGAATCACCAGGTGCAATTTTATCAAATCATAGAAATTTCTGTGGTCAGACCTATAATCAGACAGTCTTAAAATTCGACATTCCTCAAGTCAGACCTCCTATAATCAGACAGTCTTAAAATTTGACATTCAAGTCCGACGTCCCTATAATCCGACAGCCCGTTTCGCCCCACGCGCGGTTACTTGTCTCTGAAATAAATATACTGTACCTATACATGTAACGTTTCAATATATTTTTCCACAGAGACGGAGATTTTTGAGCTTGTGCTTCGACGCACGAATACTGCTCATAATTGAGTGACTTTTTCGTCTTATTTTTGTTTTCGCACACATCATGCGAGTTGCGCTATGCTATCGATGCGTCGGGAAATATGTAGACTTAGCTTTGCCATTAAAATGGGCTCAAGTTAAGAAGTTTTGAACATATAAGACTCCAATTTCTTTTGCAGAAAGCTAGCTCGAACGCCCTGTAAAACACAAAAACTAGTATGCATAGGTTAACATCATGCACCAGTGTTTAAAATAAATAATTGGCATTTAACCAACGTATGAGTTGATGTTGTAATCTAAAAAGCGATGATTAGTTGTGTTTTAGAAGCGTCATTTAGTGTTTTGCCACCCTACCCCAAAAAAAAAAAAAAAAAAAAAAACAAGTGTTCTCGTATATTTTTATCCTGAATTTGTATAAGAATAGATCCCCGGTGCATATAATACAGTGAAATACAGTATAACATTAGGGATTTTATATCAGACTACTGGACTGTCAGAATTTCAGTGTCAGATTATAGCTACGCTTCCGAAGTTTCTAGTAATTAAACTATTTGATTACCAAGACCTTTGAAAAATCTTTTCTAATATATAAATGTGTAGAATTGTATAATCCATGCATAGAACAATCTACTGAAGATGGTCAAATCAAATTTCAACAGAGATTACTGTCTACGCCGTATAAAGAAAGTAAAGTGAATATATACACAGGGCTACATATATGGACCATTATGTCGAGGCATATAGGCAAGGGAAATAGTAAGGTTTGCTGGGATTTGTCTAATACATACAGCTGTTTGTAAAACCGTTAAGGTTTTCAGCAAGAACTGGCATCCAAGAATAAAATAATTTACAAGCTTATTGAAATATGAAAGCGACGTCCAAAATAACCAAACATCAAACTAAGTGTTAACCTCATCAATACGAGCAACAGCTGATCTGCAATATCGAGTTAAATATTAAATTCGTGTATAAATTCCTCTTAAGTAAAGAAAAATTCCTTAGTTACCCAAGTATACAATAAGGCGTCACTGTCAATCATAATATTTCTACATGCTGACGTCGTCCCCCCTTTTATTTAATTTTGAACTCCTTTCTCCTGTGGAAACAATATTTTTGTATGAGTTGATGTTGTCTGAATGTCTGTCATTTTAAAGCATAAAATAAGTCGTAATGAATTAGAAAGTTCGTCTCTTCTTACTGGGTTGATTTGCTTAAAATTACAGGACAAGCTACGTTAAATCTACATGTAGCTTCGGGATAGGTTTCATTTTCGGCATTATCCAAAGAAATGTATACAGCTTCTAGACAAAAAGAGGTAGATGCACTGTCGTAATCATGGTAATCGGATTGTTTCATAGACTTTTTATATTTTTTCATAGTCGTTTCACGACGTATCAACATTCGTCTGCTAGGTGTAACATTACTTTCATAACAAGTTTTATTTAGAAAACGGATTTTGTGCAGTCGGCACACCATATCCAGAAAAAATGTTCCGAACAAACAAAAACCTGTTTATGCAAAGTTTTTCTGGTTATAGCTTTGGTTCCACTGAAGTGTTGTTGGTTCGTCAGAAGGCATCAAATGAAACGTATATGGAATCATAAAAGGACAGACATTGTGCGACTTGTTGTGTTATTCACGTATTGATTTTTTCCACATCTGAAGTTTTCTACGATTATTTGTACAACAATTATCTGCACAAGAATTGTCCCCACCTTCTACCGACACTATCCATGACAAAATAAATCAGAAAATGAAAGAAATGCAAATGTAAACAAAAAATTGATAAAGTTTTGATTATGCACGTCTGTTATTTTTCACGATCGTAATTGCGGATCGGTCACGTGAGAGGGTTAATGGATGCGCCCATGATTTCTTTGCCAGTTTTATATAAACCCGTCTACATCAGATCTTAAGAACAGGGTTATATGTTTATGTTCAATAGAAGAAGCAAGAGTAATCTTTCACTCATTGTTTAGTATATATAATAACTTCACTTTATTTAAACGTTTAGTACCTGGATTCGACAAAAATTCCTTATAATCGTTTTTTATGGACCAGCAACAAAGTTGTCGGGGCCATATAGTTTTACCCTTATCCATCGTTCTGTCATTCCGTCATTCCGCAACGAACATTTGTGCAGATTTTTTTCTAAACGCCTTGACATATTGAGCTGATTTTTTAGAATGTGATTCTACTATGATGAAGAACAGATCGAGTTTACGTTTGGTTACTCTCCACTGATTTTTTGCGGAAATTACGGCCTTTGGACTTTGAAAATGTAATAAAAATAACAGTTATACGGACTCTTTTTTCTACAGGCCTTCACATATTGAGCTGATTTGCAGTATGTGAGTCCACTATTATGAATTACAGATCGAGTTTACGTTTGGTTCTGCTCCGCTGATTTGTACCGAAATTGCGGGCTTTGTACTTTGAAAAGTTCAGGAATATAGCAGTTACACAGACTTTTTCGAAACACCTTCACATATCGAGCTGATTTTTAGAATGTGAGTATACTATGATGAGTTACAGATCGAGTTTACGTTTGATTCCGCTTCAATGATTTTTGCTGAAATTACGGGCTTTGGACTTCGAACATTTTGTTAAAGTAACAGTTATATACATACTTTCTTTCTAAACGCCTCAACATATTGAGCTGATTTTAGTATAAGAGTATACTATGATGACTTATAGATTGAGTTTAAGTCTGGCTCCACTCCAGATTTGTGCCGAAATTATGGGATTTTGACATTGAAAATTTCGTGAAAATAACAGTAATACAGATTTTCAGTACACAATTTTATTTAGGGGCCAGCTGAGGACCACCTCCGGGTGCGGGATTTTCTCGCTGCGTTGAAGACCCATTGGTGGCCTTCGGCTGTTGTCTGCTCTTTGGTCGGGTTGTTGTCTCTTTGACATATTCCCCATTTCCATTCTCAATTTTATTTCATTCTCAAATTTCTGGCTTCGAGCATTTTTTGCGAGCGGGGCCATTCATGTCGTTCCAACACATCTAGTTTTCTTCAGAAAAACATACATATTAAAACTTAACGCCCACACCAAGGAGCTTGTTCTTAACTAGTTCAGGTAAAATGTCTTGTTTTAGTGGCAACTGTGAATTGTGTTTTGGTTTTTTTTTGATACACGTGACCTGGAAATGAAAAAAAAAAGCAAATTGGTATTTTGTTTTCTTAACTCCATTATAGGTGAACTCTCTACCACAGAAATGACGGACTACCAATTCGTTTTGCTCCCTTTCTCTTACAAAGTTGGTTCCGCATGCAAAGCAAAATATTGCGCTTTGTTTGCAAAAGATGTATAAAATATCAAACGATTCCTCTTTATCCAATTCAACAAACCCCTCTAGTGTACTTTGAATGCTACCTTGAACCAACGATTGCCTCTCTTCAACAAGTTGATTTAGTTTTGTCCAAAAGTGTAATTTCCTCTCGTTCCTGAACGGATACCACCATTAATAGATTTGTGGTGTCAACATGATGTTTTTCTTTCTTGCGCCATTCCGGATCCAGAAACTTTCTAAGTAACCCATAGTATTCTACTGCCGCTAATGAATGTGCGTAAATTTCAATGCAGTGTACACTGTACAGTTGTTACATTTACTTTTTAAATTCTTACTGCAGTAATTAAATATGGTTTGACTTTTCTATCTTTCGAGAATGTCGAACATATACCCCTTCGAAACCAGGCGTATTTAACATGGAATCTTTGAATTATAGGATTTTATCCGCCTTTTCAAACAGCTCTTTAAGTAATTCCTCTAATACACCTGAAATTTCTAATTGGGATTCATCGTAGGAAATTTCCAGTTTTGAAGAAACATTCTGATGAGTTACCGGTATTGTAATGTCGGCAATGAGCTATCAGATTTACTCTTACAAACATGCTTGTCTATCCCTAAAAACTTATCTGATAGTTTCTTTCCTTGGACATTGGACTGTTCAACTACTTCTTTCTTTCTTCAGCGTCCAGTCCAGTCCATTCCAAACGTGTCTCTCCTTACTCAAATAAGTATGTGTTGAAGCAAGATCATACGGTCCATTGTCATAAATGGCCATTTGAAATTCCTGCTATTTGAATGTTGCTTATCCCTCTACTTTACTATTAAAAACGGGCAGTGTTACTTTACCTAATCCACCAATTCAGTCAATAACGTTGTTGTTTCTGCTTTCTACCCGGTTATTTATTAAAAAGACCTTCAAGATGTGCTTGGTCGGTAACTTTTTCGATGAGGTGTGATATGAATTTTCAGACTCGTTTGCCCAAACCAAGAAGTAGTTTTCAGATCTCTTAGGCGACTATCAAACTCCAATGTTGTCTCGCTATTAATAAGGCCTTCCTGGTGCAATGCATGTATGGAAACGATATGCTTTATCGCTGGTGTTGTTGCTTCATTTCTTTTAAATGTTTTAGTTTGTATTCTATATTTTCTTTTTTATGGGAAGCATAAAACATCCTATGTGATAACTCCACAAGTTTACAATCCAAGTGTTTAATAAATTTTGAATCCTTAAATTTTGGTCTGTAGTGCATCTAAATGATATTCCAAAACATGAATTGTATGTTTATTGATCATATACCTGTCAGGAGAGATAGACGCACTTGTGGGGAATCAATGTGCAGTTTTTAAGTAATAGACATAAGAATTGCGCCATTGCAGATATCTGTCAGTAGCAAAAATTGGACAGTTGATAAGTGGCTTCCCATTTCTCCACGTCTCTAAACAGTGGGTCTAAACGTGTCTCCCCTATAATATACACATTTCAAAGCTATGTCAGTTTATTTTTTGTTTTGGTTTATCTGAATAAGGCAAACAGTTAAATCTTTTTTTTTTTTTCCGTTTCTTAATGCTAACAATGAACAACTTTTGAACTTCATTGCTGCTGTTTTGGATACTGATCATTAAATTGAGGACAAAAAGGAAATCATTTCATTTACAGGTCATCCACTTGGCCCTAAAAAGTAATGTTGGGAATGATGAAGGAAATGTTTCCGAAATATGCATTTGGTGTATATCATTTTCATATTTGTTTACGTTTATTGTTTTTTTTTTTTTTTTTTAACATAACTTGAAAATCAGGCCTAAAGCTTTCACGTTTGAATTATTTTACATTTGTCGTGTCAGGTCCTTTTTATAGCTTATTATGCGTTATGGGTTTGCTCAGTGAAAGCCGTACGGTGACCTACATTTGCATTCTTCAATGTCATTTGGTCTCTGGTGGAAAGTTATCTCATTGATTTTTAAGTAGACATTAGAGCTTTGAAATAAAAATTCCTTTTATAGTAAAAAATAATGAGATTTTTATTTTGTGATTGATACTTAAAATAGTATTTGATGCATATATGTCAAGTTTTTAAGCAAACGGACGTCGTCTATTATAATTCAACAAAGCTGCTCCTGACAGACTGTGGACTTGAAAATATTTTGATCCCAGCACTTAAAATTCAGGAGAATTTTTGGGAACAAGTAAATTAAGGAATGAATTCCTTTTTACACCTGGAACTGACAACATTTTTGAAAACATAGAGATTCTTTCAATAATGTAATCATTTGCCTTTAAAATTAATAAACTTAATGCAGATATTGTTGTTATTCTTCTTAACTGTTTAAAAACTTAGTTGATTGATTTATTCAAATCTGTTCAAGCTGAAAAAGATGTGGTTTTAAATGTCAGAAAGGCAAAAATAATATTTATTAACATGTTAGTCTTACTGTTATAATTCTCTTGCAGATAAAATACTTTTGTTATCGAAATGGTGTTTTTTGAATGGAAATGGAAATGGAAATGAAATGGAGTACCTCATATAACTATTTCCCCTAAGAGGCTATTTCAATGTCCCCAATCGTCATCTGATAAAAAGAAATATAAAACTTATACAGTATATCCCTTTCATCCTGTCCCTTGCACAAAATTTAAAAATACTTTCAAAAATACTTTCAATTGCATCAACTGTCATTTCCTCTTTTCGGCTTATACAACAACTGGGTATCCCACGTTCCTCAGTTTGTACACACTGGTCAAACATTAAACTCTCTAAAGGAGAGAACACCAATGCCGCCCGTACTCCTTTTTTTTCCCAAGAAATTTCTTCCTGAATTATAGGAAACAGTTGAAAAATAATACTTTTTCCATATCTTGTTGGAAAAATTCCAACTGAATTTTTGCCCTCAAATACATTAGTTATTAGTTTAATTTCTCTTTCTCTATTAGTGTTATAATTTTATAGTTATTTATTTTTGGAAGTTAAATTTGTTATTTAATTTGTATTAAAAAATTCTGTACACCAATTGAACAATAAAATATCACAATTCGAATTAATACCACAATATTTGATGAATGTTTTCTTGCAACTTTTCTAGAGTAATAAGTGTATATTGCTGGATGTCATTCAGAAATTTACATCAAATTAATATTATATTTTCATGACTGTCTGAAGGAAAGATCGTTTAATTAATCTTGAATAAAACCAGAAATAATATTTCCCCACAAATCTATAGAATAATCCGGTAAGGAAGTGTTCTAAAATCCGAAAAAACACGACTGTGTATGTGTTCAGGAATATTCCGCACGGTAAAACGTAAACGAACCAACACGTGCTTTTCGGTTAAAGTTATCTTACTTAGAATGTTTAATAAGTCACGTGACCTAAATACGAGACAACCACATATTCAAAATGGCTGAACAAAGAAGGCGGAGATATACACAAAATAAATTTATGTAGATTATTGTGTTTAGGGTATGAATATACAAACATGATAAGGTATGTAATGTTATAGGAAAATAAATTACAAAAAAAATAAATACATTTCCAAGCTACACAAGAGCGGCAAATAGTCAAACTGGGGGAAATAAGCGCGACCTGAACCTCGGTCGCAATTCCTATCGTTTTAACATAGGAATGCTTCGTAGCTGTATGGTCTGCATATTAAAAAAAAAAAAAAATACACGGACATGAGAGCTACGGTTCCGCTGCTAACGACTGGGCTAATTTGGCTCGGGACATATGTAAGATTTTGTAGAAGTTAATCAGAACTTGTTTTCATTTCATAGTCCATGCAATGAATTATACTAATAAAATCTGCTTCCTTTGTTAATTTCTTAGCTTCCAGATGACCAATTCTTTTTGCTTTGTAAACTGTTATGTACTGCTTAAAACACACTCCAGAACCCTACTTGTCAGTTTATCATGGAATACTGTATACACTTAAGTTAAAATAATTATGGCATGGAATTTTCCACCAAACCAACACTTCATTAAAGACAATTAATTCTTGAATAATAGATTTGTATCTGAAGTCAACGGTCAGCGGAATGGTCGTTATTACTAGTCTTTATCTATATTGCCGACAAGTCTTGACAGAAGCTATTCTTATTTAACTTGGATTATTGGGATTCATCTGATTGTTCGGAATACTTTTCTTTTAGCGAACTTCATTAATTATGCTGCAAGTGATCAATTATCTCTCTCTTGTTATTTTCAACCTCGCATATTGAATATCAAACAATTTTTCTCACTTGTATTTCTTAGAAACTGTATGTTGCTCTCTTTCACAAGACAACATTTAGAATTCTCAAGACAAATTTTTTAGGATGACATTTTGTTGTATGGTCGATTAAATGACACTAAGTATCATTTTAATACGAAAAAAAAACCGGATTGATTATTACTTTTTATATGTAAAACAAATCGTGTTAACAAACGTAATTACAAACATAATGTAACATATTTTAATTCACATATCGTTTAAACGGGGAATATACATGATCACATGTAAAATGTTTTCGGTTAGATAAAAAAAAATAGCAAGATTCTGTTAACAAATGCCAAGTTGAACATAATTGCAAAACAAAGCATGCTAGTCTTCTCATTCATTACTCATTTCTATTGTATCAAACAAAATAAATATGTATATGAAAGCAACACATTAAAACTGTACATAAATTGCACAAAAACAAGCCATTAAAACACAAATTAAAAAGCATTTCAATAAAGCAACACAACATTACAACTGCATTTAAGAAAACTTGTACATCCCGCACAGCCAAACGGATGCCCCACTTTGGCGAAGATTTTACTGCCGGTCGGAGGAAGACCAATGGTGACCGTATTTCTATTCCCCAGTCACCTTTGGAGGAAAAGGGGGTTGGAAATAATGCCTCCGAGCGGTTTGAATATTATAAGAAAAGAATCTGATGGCAAATTTTTCACGAAATCAAAATACAAAATCAACATAATTTATTCACATGGATATTTACTAATATTAAAAAAATACAAAATATCAACTTTAACCTGTGTGTCGGTGAATTTTGCTCAACCCCGTATTAAATATCAAACTACATGTATATATTAATAACAGTTTTAGCTAAGGACAAAATTCCCGGAATCTATAATAACTTTCAATATTAAACCTAGATCCCGTTTATTTTCAAGTCGCGAACTTCATCGTATAAAGACTTTAAAGTATATAAGAATATAAGAAATATTTATATACTACTAATATTTAACCTCATATTAATTCTTTTATTTAAAATTTAACCCAATTTTCCAAAAAAAAAGTGAGGAGCTCAAATTTAAAAGTTTTGCGTCCAAGCTCTGGGCAATCTGAACTTTGCTTACCGTGTAGTTTTTCATCCGTTGATTAACAACGTATATCACGCCCAATTTCCCGCTATGCAAATCATTTCGCAGAATTAATAGCCGTGAAACAAAGTAACACAATAACTTTAAATATCATCATAGGATGATTCCTTATAACGCAATTCAGAATTAATTTATACAACTTTACAACGAGCCCTTTAAAGTAAGTTTCAACAATTCACACAAGTTCCACTTTATTTCATTTATCATGTCAGTTAAAGAAAAACCGATCAAACTAATACCAGTCGATTAATTATTTGCAAATTCCCCGTAAATGGAAACACTCACGTCAATTTTACAACAATGCCCCCTCTGAGAATGTATTTTGTCACCGAAATAAATGTTTTGCTCTATATGTGCTCTTTCACAATTTAGACAAATGTTTGAAAACAAACATTATATGTCATATAAGATATTGGACTAAGGACTTCACTACCTCTTAGTAGCCCAAATGTAGTATTTAAAACTGTGGATTAGACTCCACCATTTAACTCCACTACAAATATACGTATTACAATTTAATGACAACATTTTTAGTATTTCCAAACTAGAGGCTCTAAAGAGCCGGTGTCGCTCACCTTGGTCTATGTGCATATCAAACAAAGGACACTCTCCAACATTGTAGACGAGAATATACTTCATGACAAAAATCTCTATTTTGTTGATCTTGTAAAACTGATCTTTTAGTCTGTTTAGTTTCTCTCTATCGTCTTTAGTTTTTGCTCAAAACACAAAAGAGGGTAAAAAAAATTCCTTATTTAAGGGCAATCACTCCTATGAAGAGTGACAGTCTACTAACTATATCGGCAAAATTTGACTTTTTAATAGATCTTGCCTTGCTGATAATTTTTGTGATTTAAAGTGTTTATTTATCTATTATAATTTAAATCATTTAAGGCATAATGGGAAAAAAATGTTTCTCTCTAAATATCATAGTTTTCATGATAATAGGCAAAAATGAAAAAAAATGGTAAAATTTGTCATTTATGGGCAATAACTCCTATAAGAATTTGTCTAACAGTTTTGACCCTAATGATGATTTTGGCCGAGTTTGGTTAAATTTGTCTCAGTAGTTTCAGAGGAGAAGATTTTTGTAAAAGATTACAAAAATATTAACAAAAAAATGTTAAAATTTGACTATAAAGGGCAATAACTCCTTAAGGGGTCAATTGACCATTTTGGTAATTTGACTTATTTGTAGATCTTACTTTGCTGTACCTTATTGCTGTTTACAGTTTATCTTTATCTATAATAATATTGAAGATAATAACCAAAAACTGCAAAATTTTCTTAAACTTACTAATTCAGGGGCAGCAACCCAACAACAGATTGTCTGATTTG
This sequence comes from Mytilus coruscus, assembly GCA_017311375.1. NCBI lineage: Eukaryota > Metazoa > Mollusca > Bivalvia > Mytilida > Mytilidae > Mytilus > Mytilus coruscus. Next base: position 77,419,678 of record CM029595.1, on the reverse strand, counting down.
TCTGAAAATTTCAGGGCAGATAGATCTTGACCTGATGAACATTTTTACCCCCATGTCAGATTTGCTCTAAATGCTTTTATTTCAGAGATATAAGCCAAAATCTACATTTTACCGCTATGTTTAATTTTAGCCATGGCGGCCATCTTGGTTGGCGGGCCGGGTCATCGGACACATTTTTTTAACTAGATACCCTAATAATGATTGTGGGCAAGTTTAGTTAAATTTGACTTAGTTGTTTCAGAGGAGAAGATTTTTGTAAAAGTTAACGGACGACGGACGCCAAGTGATGAGAAAAGCTCACTTGGCCCTATGGGCTAAAAATCATTTCAATTAAACTCCATTGAAAATAGTTTCTATTACCCAAATCTTTGAATCTTAATTTAAAAACTTTCTTACCAAATTTAAGAAATCATAGTTTTGTGATCAAGAGAGGACTTCATCCCTTATTGTGTACACAAAAGCTATAACGGATTTATCTTAAATTGCAGACAAATTATTTCAAATATCAACATATCACAAAATAAATGTTTTTCATTCTTTAAAGACAAAGTTATATGTACTTTACAACTCAAAAACACCTGAAAAATAATCACAATTAAAACAACAAACATGCAATGTCATATTACAATATCGTGTCAAAATATTCATTCTTAGATGGTGGGCTTGATGTCACTCCAAATGGTTCCCGGTTTTTTTGGGAACTTTTCCCCGCCCTCAGTCTTCTCTCTTGGACCTGATCCTCCCACATTTCATTAAAATCCTGAATGAATGGTTCATTACCCCTATTTTCATGTTTTAAATCACTTATTTCTCTGTCCATAACAGACAACTTTTTCTCCAATTTAACAATGTTATCAGATGCCTTGTTCATTTATCTTTTATGATCTTTTTAATTTTAATATACTTCTCTGGTTTTCCTATGTCTGATACCTGTTGATTCTATCACTGTTTCATTGTACAAAATGTATACTGTATAGTACTCATTTATTTCTAGTAAAACGTGAACTAAATTTGGCTCCGGATACATGTACTTCTCCTCTATTTCCCCATGTTACATTGTACGAATCATTAGATTTATCTAAATAGTCACAGGACTAGGGTTTTCTTATGCTAATAATACATGTGGTCTAAATGTTGTTTGGTGTCTGTTAAAAGCTTCATTTTTGTGGCTCTAAAGGAACAAAGAGAACAAATATATGGCACCTTCTCTTGTGGAGCATGATTCAATATTACATGGCGAATGGCTATATTCTTTGAACCTTCAAATACACACTTACTCAAATAGCAGATATAATCCGACATCATAATATAAACTGTAAAAAATATATATATAAAAATTTTAATTCAGACATGCAAAAATTGGTTCAAATTAGCCATGTAGTTCCTGAAAATTGTAAAAAATGTGTCATCAAATCGGTAACTGGCTGCAGTATGGATTGATAGATTGTTTGTTTAGTTTTGAACACCACTTTCAACACATTTGGCTTGTTTTTTTTATTTTAGAAAACCTTGATTTATGGAAAAGTATTGGATCTGAAAATTATTAGATCTAATATTAATATATTATAATAACAGGCAAATAATTTTAAAGGGATGCATTTAAGGATGTTCTTAGGCATGTTAGGTGAAATGAAATTAAAAAAATCTAGAATTTAAAATTGATATTTAAGTCGAAATAGCATTAGTTGAGGAACAAAATAAGCTAAAAATATTGATAGGTTATGGAGCTCCTTTTTGACATATTTGAGTTTTAAAAATTGGCGGGAAAAGGCTGACTCGGACTTTTACCTAATATATTAGCATTGGTATTATTTGGGTCTCAAATCGAAAGAAAAGAAATCTAGAATCTGGTTAAATTTTGGTAAATGACCTTTCATGAGCTATTGTAGTCTAATTTGGAAAGAAAATGGGTGTTATGGGTCAAAATATTTTACCCTGTATCGTAGGAAAAAAACCAAGGAGTCCGAACATCTGACACAAATTCCTAAACCTCACCTAAATACATCCTTAAACATATCTGTACTATATATTGATAATTTTCTGATTTGAAAACATTAATTATTTGCATTTATCAAGGCTTCTTTACACAAATACTTCCTTTCTCTTTCGCTTAATCTGGGGAACCAGTTCATATCTGAATTTTTAAAATTTCTTCTCCGATAAAAAATATTTAGTATATTACTCTTGTTTCTAATAGCATGGCTGAATGGCCAATTAAATTTAAAGAGGGGTCTAAACCTGGTAAAAAACAATCTAATCTTGTTTTAATTGATAAAAATAATAATGCAAGCGAAAACACCAAAGTGAAGCTGGTAGCTAATGAAAAGGAAAAACGACCCAAGCTGTAGTTCAACCCCAAATGGAAGGAGGGTCGTCCTTGGTTAACCTTCGTTGCAACTGAGAATGTTATGAATCTGAGCAGAGTGAGCAGAGTGAACAAACAAAATAGCTACTTTAACAAATTCAAAATATGCTTTTGAAGAATGATTTACATTAGTTGTAATGTATTATGTAGTATATCATACATGTTATAAAATGAAAGAACTCAATTGAATGTTTATAATCTAAAAACTTGGACAAGAATGAAGATATCCACTGAAGCAGCAGTCACTGTAAAGACATCCTATCTTTGTTTTTACTGTATAAAAAGCCGATAAAAAAAGAAAAATTGGTAAAAAATATAGGTCTGGCAAACGGTTGATAGGTCTGTCAAAACTGTCTACCTTGCAGGCCCCTATGTTTGACAGGGAAAAAAGTTATTTGCATCTCTGCTTTAGGAATTTGTTTATAGAAAACAAAAATTACGATTATTTTCTAACGATCAAGTACCATAACTTGGGAATGGTATAAATGCGCATTTTTGGCTATTCCATATTTTGATGGTATGTTACATGTACTGCCCACTTTGAACACATTTTATTGTTTCAATCACATACAGTAATTACCATGTTACCCAATATATCTTTGATGCATACTTGAGGTATTACCAATATAAACATTACTTAAAGTTATGTTTACCTTCATTTAATATCCCTCATCTTCAGGACAGTCCAGATTTCCGACTCCTCAACAGAAGGAAATTCACCTCCTAGATCTACAAAAAAAAAGCACAATTAAAACTAGACAATACAAAAAACTCTGTGGCTAATTTAAATAATTAGGAGTTGACTGACAATTCAACTATGCATATTTGTTTGTAGATCTGGTCTTGTTGAGCATTTTTGCAACTTAAAGTTTCTCTCCATCTATTATAGTTCTCAAGATAAAAGGCAAAAATGAAAATAAATGTTAAAATTTGTCATTTAAGGACAATAACTCCTACAAGAACTCGCCTGACAGTTTTGACGTAAATGAACAATTGTTAGAGCTCAACATCTTGAATATTTACGTCATAGTCAGATTTTCTCTTTTCTCCTAACGGTTTTCAAAATAATAGACAAAACTTGCATTTAACGGCCCTATGTTCTATTTTAGCAATGTCGGCCATCTTGGTTGGCAGGTGGGGTCATCAGACACATTTTTTAAACTAGATACCCCAATGATGATTGTGGCCAAGTTTGGTTTAATTTGGTTCAGTAGTGTCACAGGAGAAGATTTATGTAAAAGTTAACGACGACGGACGCCAAGTGATAAGAAAAGCTCACTTGGCCCTTTGGTGCAGGTGGGCTATTATAAACAGTAGGCTGTAAAAATGACGGCAAACAAGGTTTTATTACATTAATTAGTGTCATTGTAATAGCAATGAAGGGAAATAACTCTAGAACGACAAAAGTGAAAATCTTCTTTATAAAACTTGACCAACTTTGGTATCAGTCATAACATATAAGAATTAGAAAACCATTGGTTGAACAGTTATCAAATTATTGCATGGAAATGACATACAAGTTTTTCCCTATCAATTGTGGTTTTCAATATATTTGACAATTACTTGCATTTTAACTTTGTTTTCTGTCATTATGTTAGCCATTTTTCTGTGCTCTTTGTTTGACATGATCAAATTAAAGAACACGAACTTATACAAGACACTAAGGATCATTCAGCACAAGTTTGGTTGAAATTGATCTGTTGGTTTCAGAGAAGTTGTTATTTGTTTAATTTCCAACAACAGATGACATCAAGTGATAGCTATACCCATACATTTGTAGGTATAGGTTAACTATTAAGAGAAATTCAGCAGACTGTGTTAGGACATGGATAAAATATTGACCAATTGAACTTGCTTTCGGTAACTGTTACTACTCTCTGATCTGTACTTTGTGTGTTTTTGTTAGAATTTTTTTCTGTGCTTTGTATTGATCTAAAGAATTAAGCCCTTTTCAACTGATTTTTATAGTTTGTGAGTTGTACTGTTACACCACTGTTCTAGTTAGGAGGAGGGTTTGGTGCCAGCAAACATTTTTAATGTTTTTACATACTCCATGTGCCTGTCCCTAATCAGGAGCTTGTAATACAGTAGTTTGTTGCTGTATATCATATTAATTTTCGTTTAATGTTTTGTAGATATATCAGGCCGTAAGTTTCTCGTTAGAATTGTTTCACATCAGTCATTTCAAGGCCTTATATAGCTCATTGTTGAAGGCAGTACGGTTACCTATAGTTGTTAATTTTGGTCTCTGGTTGAGAGAGTTTTTTCATTTACAATCATACCAGATCTTCTTATTTTTATATAAACATTTATATAAATGTTTTATTGCACAATACTTCACCTTAGGAGCTGCAAAGAAAATGGTACAGTCCAAGTTCCTTTTCTCTTTTCTTCTTTGGCATCATTTGTATTTTCTGCAACATCTACAAGGAAAAATTGTTTGAAGAGTGTGAATTACATTCCAAGTACAGTGTTTCCTATGGACAATTAATATACTTAATTCCTGCTTTATCTGGCAGTAAAAAAAGCTCTACTGACCATGATTGACTTAATGTTGAAAGCCTTAAAGATAAAGTTTTTACTACAAGTATCACATAAACTTAACATCAATGATTTACGACAAGGTCAAGTTCAGACTCTGCCACATTCTTTATGTGCCTGTCAAAAGTCAGGAGCATGTAGTTCAGTGGTTGTCGTTGGTTCATGTCTGTCAGATTTGTTTAAGTACTTGATTGTTTTGTTATAAATTAGGCCGTTAGTTTGCGCAATTGAATTGTTTCATATTTTTCATGTCTGGACCGTTCACCGCGGACTGTACAGAATGGATTTTCTCATTGACGAAAGCCGTACGGTTGCCTATAATCATGATAATTGCTTACATCCTCTTCATTTGAACTTTGGTGGATAGTTGTTTCATTGGCAATCATACCATGATAATGAGGTGAAGGTTAGATGAACCCTGCCAGACAGATATGTACATCTTACAATCATTCCATACACCAAAAATGCCAAATATAGTTAACTTATTACTTATAGAATCTTAGAAAAGGACCAAACTACATAAACTTAATACTGGCCAATGAACCATGGAAATCAGGTCAAAGACAGGATGATACCTGCCAGACAGACATGTACACCTTATAATCATCCTATACACCAAATAAAATTGACCTATTGCTTATTGAACAAGAATGTGTCCATAGTACACGGATGCCCCACACGCACTTTCATTTTATATGTTCAGTGGACCGTGAAATTGTGGTCAAAACTCTAATTTGGCATTAAAATTAGAAAGATTATATCATAGTGAACATGAGTACTAAGTTTCAAGTTGATTGGAATTCAACTTCATCCAAAACTACCTTGACCAAAAACTTTAACCAGAAGCGGGTAAGACGGACAAACAGACGAACGGACTCACACACCGAAAAACAGGGGCATAAAAACTGATCAAAACAGAAAACTTAACATTGACCAATGAACCATGAAAATGAGGTTAAGGTCAGATGAAACCAACCCGACTAACATGTACACTTTACAATCATTCCATACACTACTCATAGTTGAATTTTTGCTTACGGTAATTGAGAAACGGACCTAAAAATCAAGTAATTTTAACTTTGATCACTTACAAAATGTATCCATGAAAGGAGGTCTAGGTCAGGTGAAAAGAACCCGGTCTCACCAAAATATCCACAACATCATGAGTAAGGGTAGATATGGAGGCAGGAAACACAATAATATTTTTGGCCCAAGTTTAATTTAAACAATTTTGTATTCAAAATTTTTAAATTTATACTGACTGTTAAAAAGTATGGTCGACAGAATATGATGACAAATAATCCTTACAAGCATGCAAGCTTTCTGTCAAGTTGTAAACCAGTTTCCAAGTTTTCTTTTGATGTTTTTGGAACAAACAGACAAATAAAATTGAGGATGGACATGGGGAATGTGTCAAAGAGAAAACAACCCGACCAAAGAGCAAAAAGCAGTCACAGGCCACTGACTATTTATACTTCCAAAATTTCGTGGGACACGCGAACAGGACACACTGATAGACAGGGGTAAATTTCAGTATTTGAGTCATCTAAAATCCCTTCAATACAATGCAGTTTTGTAAATCTGCTACTGTAAGGCTTTATAATTATTTTTTTTTTGCTGTGCTGTTTTCAAAAAGTTTCCTAAATGGTTGTGCCATGTGCTTCAATGAAGGCAAATGTAATGCAAAATGTAAAATGACACTCAATTAATTTAAAGTGTCAAAAGGGATTTTCTGGATTTTCCTTAAAAACATGATATGTCGTCAAAAATCTGGTGGTCTCGATGTGTTTGAGGGATCTCATAAAAAATTGTGGTGTGTACACCAATAAAGAGGTACATGTAGGTTTAGTTTCTCCTGTATTTGTTTTACTTGTAAGAAAAGTCTAAAAGTTGTCAAATCCTTCTTGAAATTGACTTTTAAAGAGTATGGTATATCATAATTCTTATAAAAACATTTTTATTCCAATTTTGCATCTTTCAATTCAATCAAAATATAATTCATCACTATATAGCTACATATTGATACAAAATTGCATTTTACTTTTCTTATTTTATGTTTTTGTAAAATTTTTCAACTTAAAAAAAAAAAGAACCTCACTTACCAAAACAATATTCATGTAATATGTTTCTGATATAAGCTGGGATCACAATATACAATGTAATACTCCCAATTCCCTGTTTCAGAATCTAATGCATGTTTGGTAATATTCTCAAAAGCGTACACTAAGACCTCTTGATTGGTTATATATTTCCTAAATAATGGAAATTCAACCAATGATGTGACATTATGTTCCTTTTAGCGGACGACCATTTGATTTTTTTTTTGGGAGAGTTCATCAATACTTAATATGATAGGGGGTGTAGCTGGGGTTCTGTTACCTTACCCTTTTCATATAATTAATTTAGATTTTGAAAAAATGTAATGTAACCTTTTCCCATATTGGTTGAATTTCGTGTGGTGTGTATGAAAAGTGGAATAACACCTTTTTGCTTGGAGCTCAGATTCCTTATGTAATATTTACTTACGGCAAAACATTTGGCTGTGAAAAAATTACAGGGCTTTTCATACAAATTTATAACAAGTAATGGGAACTTGCTGTATGGGTTTTGCTCATTGGTGAAGGACGTACGGTGACCTACAGTTGTTAACTTCTATGTCATTTGGTCTCTTGTGTAGAGTTGTCTCATTGGCAATCATACCACATCTTCATTTCTTTTTTTTTATTTGTTGACCTCATAATATATATTTCTGATAATTTTCACCACCTTTTCACATATTTTCAAGCCAGCGGCACGTCCTATCACCTTATATATAGGAAGTGTCCCCTTCCCGAGATTCATGTACACAATTGTGACAAATCAATGAAAAATAATTATCTGGTAGCAGCAAAACCACATAAATATTCTGCGAAATTTTAAACAAACTTCCACATATTTAATTTAATTAATTTACGTTCACAACATGGCAGCTAAATAAAATAAATACCAGGGCAGTAATACTAGGGCGAACTTACCCGGAATCTGTTGAGAGTATCCTTCAACCCCTCAAGTTCGTCCGCCTTCATTGTTTACATTTATCTCGCATGCGGAATACTCGTGAGGTCACTTTCCAGCTGAGCGGCGTTCTATATATAGTAAGGCAGCAACCATTTGATTTTCTGGGGGCTATGGATTTTTGAAAAAAGTTTGTCTCCAGTTTTGGAGAAAAAATAATTTGTTTTGACCCTGAGAAAAAAAATTGTTTGTTTCGCCCTCAGCTGCCACTATATGTAATGCTAAAATTGAAAGAAAAATAGATTGTTTTTGCCAAAGGCGAAAAAAAGTTTGTCCGGAAAAATCCCCCCAGAAAATCAAATGGTTGCTGCCTAAAGAACAACGTGGAAAAGCGAAACCAAAACATGAGGTTGAAACAGTTAAATAGTCATAAAAATAGAAAAATCTTTGTCAAAATCGCCATTTTTACTAAGTCCCTTTTCTACCTATCTTTAAATCGACTTTATAATTGTAAAACATGGGGAAAATCCTTTCCAAGCCCAGTTGCCGGTTTGTTTACATTCCAGTGATTACGACCCGTGACCTACAAAAGTATGACAGGCCAAGCAAACATTAAAATTGTAACTAACAAATATGGAAATTTTAATGAATTTTTTGCACAGATTATGAAAAATTCGGGAAAAATGATGAATTATCGCCATAAAATGGCTTCTACTGCCATATGTATTTTCCCCACAACATCATGGTTGCAAAAAAGGGTATGACTTTGTTAATTCCTGACCAATATTAACGATAGAGGGCTCAAAATTTAGCCGAGAATTTGCACTTTACATAAACTGATATACATATATACCTATACACAATGTTAGAACAAAAAATACAGCAATAAAACAGAAAGGCATCACATTATATTTCAGTCTAAACCTACTTTCTTCAGGCATGATAAAAAGTACAGGTTGTACAGTCACACGGCTTTGACTAATGCATACATATCAGTACGGAATAAAGAAATGTCCCAAAGAAAAGCAGCTCTACAATTTAATGTCCCAAGGCAAACTCTACGTGATAGAATCACGGGCAAAATAAGTCAAGATTGTGTCACCACTGGGAGGCAACCTGTCTTTTCACTTGAAGAGGAGGCACGGATTGTGGAACATGCAAAGTCCATGGCTTCATATGGATATGGGTATACTAGACAAGAAGTTACAGATCTGATACTGATTTTGCCCACACAATCAATATTAAACCAAGAAATGAAGAACTTACCTTGAGATGGTTTGAGGGTTTCATAAAAAGATGGCCAGAACTTAGAGTGGTTAAACCTAGAAGTTTGGAGATTCAACGTGCAAAATGTGGTTCTGTTGCTAATGTTGAAAAGTACTTTGCAAGCTTAGAGCAAGTTGTTCACAAATATAATCTTCAGGATAAACCACATCTTAATTTAATATTGATGAGAAGGGTATAACACTGAATCATAAACCACCTAATGTTGTATCTGGAATTGAATGTAACACATCATCAGTAACATCTGGAAGGTCTAGTACTACGACCATACTTGGATGTGGAAGTGCCTCAGGATTTGCTGTACCTCCATATTTTGTATTTGAAGGTAAAAGAATGATGAATGAATTGATGAATGGTGCAACACCTGGTGCTGTTGGTGCAGTATCAGACTCAGGATGGTCCAATACCAACATATTCAGACAATATTTGACTGACCATTTTCTTAAATATGTCCCTGGCAGAAACAATGACAATATACTTCTGCTCCTTGATGGGCATAAGTCACATGTTGCAGTTGATATAATTGAATGGGCACAGCAACACCACATCATTATTCACGTCTTACCAGCTCATACCTCACATATATTACAACCTTTGGATGTTGGATGTTATGGGCCGTTGCAACGTATTTATGATAATGAATGTCACAAAACCATGCGTCAGAACTCCTCAGTCATAACCAGATACAACATATGTGAACTAGCCTGCAAAGCATACCAGAAAGCACTATCCCCAGAAAACCTTCAGTCAGCATTTAGGAAAACTGGAATATTCCCCCTTGATAAGAGTGTCATCAACAAAGACCAACTGAAACCATCAGAGGTATTTAAAACAAATGATGAATGCAAAGAAACTACGGATGAACCAAAAACAGATAATATACAAGTAGTTGAAGTTGATACGCATGGAGAAGTAACGGAATTTGTTGAAAGTGCTGTGACTGATATTTTAGTTGTTGAAGATTTGCAAGATCATGATGTTACTGTTCCACACTTCTTTGCTGAAAGAATAAACAAACTAAAGAAAATTAAGTCGTAAAATGACAAGAAAGAAAGAAAAACCCTTGGAAAGATTGTATCCGGTATGCCCATAACTGAAACTGAGGTAGCAGAAAAGGTAAAACAGCATGTTGAAAACAAAGGAAAAAATAAATCAACCAACCAGAGTAGTAAGAAAACTGGGAAACAAAATAAAAGGAAACCGTCCACTTCTGCTTCATCACTTACACCAAGACCTAGCCACACTAAACCTGGACCTAGCCGCACATCTACTAAACCAGGACCTAGCAACACTTCTCCTAAACCAGGACCTAGCAACACTTCTAAACCAGGACCTAGCCACATATATATAGATGATTCCATGGACTTCAGCGATACAGACGATGAAGAAATTCCAGAAATTGAATTACGCTGTGTATGTAAACAGTTCACCCCCAATCAAATTAGACTTGGAGTTGGTGTTGAACTTACCAAAATGGGTGCAGTGTGACAATTACAGGTGCAAGCACTGGACACATCTCAAATATTGTACAGAACTGAGGGCTGTGAGGAGGAATACTAAGTTTTATTGAATGCATTGCAAGCACATGGGATAGACAATTTTGCCCAATTTCTTTGTTATTGTTACTTGTTGAATATTTTATCGTTAAATGTTATTTTTTGTTACTTTATTTCAATACTTACCTTTTTAAATTAACTTTGAACAAAAAAAGCGAAAATGCAATGTGCTTGGCCTAATCTGTGTGACGTCACACGAATGTACATCCGGTGGACGAACTTGAGGGGCGAAAGTAGAACAGGCATTGATTTCAAGTAAGTGTTCACTGTTGCTTTTTCGTTATACTAAGGTCTTTTGTTGATTCTTATGCATGTCAAAGTTTAGATTTTTATTGAATTTTATGACTGCAAATTATCGGGAATATACGGGAAACGTAGTTGAAAATGCACCGCAATATTCGTTAGGTGGGCGAACTTAGGGGAGTCGAGGATACTTCCCCCTTTTTCAATACCTCGTTAATTTGCTATTTTAATGCGGGTTTCCTGAAAGACAGTTTTGAAGGAGCAATAATAGCAAGTGACTTTTAACAGAGAAAATTTAAGTTGTATGCATGTAACGTTACCAAATAACACATAAAATTCCTTCATCCTCCTGTTTCTGGTTCATTGCGTCATTACGTAGCTCTTCTTTCGTACGGAAAGGTTAGGAAGATTACTACATTAACACTTAAGTCGCAACATCCCTAGCAAGATCAATAAAATAAAAACGTGTATTGATTTATATTTTGTTCTATAAGGAACGATGAAATGTCTTGTCATTCTCAAAAAAATTCAAAACTCGACAGCAGACTATTTTATGTGCATTTAGAACTTTGCTGACAGATTGCGATTCGTACTCGCGTCGTCTGTCTGGTTGATTGCAAGATTGAAATATTTTATAAGGAAAACAGTTAATTTTGAAACAAACAAAACCTATATTAAATTGCAATTCCAAAAGAGAGTGAACGAATTGACGTGGTAAGATTTAGACCAAGTGAAAAAAGGATCGCTAATTTTAAAACCCGAGACTGCATAAAAGAGGGGGGCAGGAGGGTTCTGATCCCGAAATCCCGAACTTAATTTGCCCAAATCCCGAATTCCCAATCTTAAAACATTGAAATCCCGGATCCCGACAAAAGAATAACCCGAAATGATAAACATGGCCTCTAACCTCAGATAAACAGGTCAATCACACTTGTTCCATGGGATTACATGTTTTTTGAATATCTATTGCTATAAAAGTGTAACTTGTAAGTTAGCATGAACATTTCTTTCTCAAAATTTGTATATAGTATTAAAGATCCAGACCAGTTGTGTTCTATTTTACAATCCAAGGTTGGGGAATACACCCAATCCACCTTAACTGCATTCACCAGATCACAATTTCATACTTACTATTTACCCCATATCTTTACCATGTTACAAATGTAGTCCTGCTCAGAATAATGCCCTGTTGACTCAGACTTTGAAATTTCTGCATAGTTTGAATGTCAAGTTTCTGGTTAGGCAAAGTTTTAACTTTAACAGGAAATAAACTCATCATAGATACCAGGATTAAATTTTGTACTTGTGCCAGACGCGCGTTTCGTCTACAAAAGACTCATCAGTGACGCTCGAATCCAAAAAAGTTAAAAAGGCCAAATAAAGTACGAAGTTGAAGAGCATTGAGGACCAAAATTCCTAAAAGTTTTGCCAAATACAGCTAAGGTAATCTATTCCTGAAGTAGAAAAGCCTTAGTATTTCAAAAATTCAAAAGTTTTGTAAACAGTTAATTTATAAATATGACCATATCAATGATAATTCATGTCAGCACAGAAGTGCCGACTACTGGGCTGGTGATACCCTCGGGGAATTAAAACTCCACCAACAGTGGCATCGACCCAGTGGTTGTTAACAAACTCATCATAGATACCAGGATTAAATTTTGTACTTATGCCAGACGCGCGTTTCGTCTACAAAAGACTCACCAGTGACGCTCGAATCCAAAAAAGTTAAAATGGCCAAATAAAGTACGAAGTTGAAGAGCATTGAGGACCAACTGTTTATGATATTTTAAATATATTTGGTATGCATTTACAAGAAAATTATTTGTCCCTGTCCTATCAACTTTGGTCCTGTGTCAAAAAAAAATTATGATTAAATGAGTTGAACAGGACTGTTACTGTCGTTAGTGTAGTGCAAGAATCAAGTTTTGTTTAGCTCACCTGGCCAACAAGGCCAAGTGAGCTTTTCTCATAACTTGGCGTCCGCCGTTTGTCAACCTTTACAAAAATCTTCTCCTCTGAAATTACTGGGCCAAATTTAACCAAGCCTGGCCACAATCATCATTGGCGTATCTAGTTCAAAAATGTGTCCAATGACCCTGCCTGCCAACCAAGATGGCCGACATGGCTAAAAATAGAACATAGGGGTGAAATGCAAGTTTTGTCTATTATTTTAAAAACTGTTATAAGAGAAAATCTTATGAGGGCAAGAATGTTCAGCATTTTGAGCTCTTCCAATTAATTGTGCAGATAAATCAATACTGTCAGAAGACTTCTTACAGGAGTTATTGCCCTTAAATGACAAAATTTTTTTTTTTTCATTTTGCCTATTATATTGAAAACTATAATAGATAGAAACTTTAAATTGCCAAAATGAACAGCAAGACAAGTTCTACAAAAATCTAATGGTTAAAATCTTCAGTCGACTCCTTATTAGAGTTATTGCCCTTTGATAACAATTTTACTATTTTTTTTGCGTATTTGCCTTTTATCTTAAAAATTATAATAGATAGATAGAAATTTAAATAAGCAAAAATTATCAGTAAGGCAAGATCTACAAGAAAAACAAATGGTTGAAACTGTTCGACAACTCCTTATTGGAGTTACTATCCTTTAATGACAATTTTTATCATTTTTTTTTTTTTTTGCGTTTTGCCTTAAATGATAAAAATTATAATAGATAGATAGAAACTTAAATAAGCAAACATGATCAGCAAGACAAGATCTACTAACAAGTCAAATTTTGCCAATACAGTTAGCAGACTGTCACTCTTTAAAGGAGTGATTGTCTTTAAATTAGGATATTTTTCACCTTCTTTTGTGTTTTGACCAAAACTAATGAAGATAGAGAGAAACTTAACAGACTAAATGATTAGCAATAGAAAATCAGCAAAACAGAAATTTTGTCATGAAATGAAATCTATTCTCGTCTATAATGTGGAGAGTGTCCTTTGTTGAATATAGACAAAGGTGAGCGACACAGGCTCTTTAGAGCCTCTTGTTTCATTCAAACAAAGAGTACAAGTCAGCAATATACATACTACAGTACTAATATTAGACACTGGCAAGACAAAAACTGAAATTTAATATCCAAATATTGTTTCAAAAAGTTACCATGTATGAACATTAAAAAAGCTGATTGTGTTGTATCATAATTATTACCTAATTTATAATTTCAGCTTTTCCATGCATTGTAAGTTTTCCAAGAACATAGAACATGTAGTTCCTGATAAAAAAAACCCAAAAGATTGCTTGGATAAAACTGTTGAGTAACTATTTGTAATAGAGAATGCATCAGGATGGTGATATGCTATACATAATATTGAATTCTATGTCAGATGGGAAAAGGAACTCAAGAAATACCCAAGTGCGGAACAGCAAAGGTATGATTAAAACCGTTACTGATGTTAAAAGTGTGTCATTATAGCATCTGTAAATATTCCAAGCAGACCGGTACTTCAGACTTGTTTAAATTTAAAAGAATTAAATGGCTACTAAACTTTATATTTTAACAAAAAGAATATTTAAACTACTAGTCAACAGTTTCCTTCTTAAACATTTTGTATGGAGCTTCATTTTTGCATTCTATACAGTGTAATGTATTTTCACATCCGTTGCTATAGCTTATTAACTTCCTGTTAACACATGGTTACCTGTATCATAAGTGAAAAATAGCCATAATACATTTTGTTCATATCAATTTAAAGTTGAGAAGCTAATCTATATATTTATCTACTCTCCATTATCTACTGTCATCTTGTTTAGTAAATAAATAAAAATCCTGTTGGTACAAAAATGTTCATGTATATATTTGTAAGGAACTAATTGTGGTATAATCTTCATATAGAAACTTGCAACATAAAATTCAAGCAGGCAAGACATTTCAGCATGTACATTCTTGTAAAAAAATGTGAAACTATTTCAAAGCATACTATTTGTTTTTTTTTTTCAGATTAAGATATAATGAGGAAATATCTTCCTGAAGATTTAATTAATGTCTGCAAAGATATTAAAGGTGAAGGAACACAAGCTATTATTCTTTAAGGAAAAGATACAGAAACACAAGCTCCTGTAGACAGTCATGCAAAGGAAGATGCTTTTGTAATATATGTTGATGTTATAAATTATGACAAATTAATTAACAACATGTTCTACGAATTTCCTAGTTTCATAAATCATATTATAAAAGTTGAAAATGTCATTTGATTAATAATTATGCCAAATTTAAGAAAATGGGACAAATCAAGTTCAAAAGAAAGGAAAATACATTTTTCCAAAATATACATATTTCAACTATTTCAACATGTAGTGGGGAGCACCTGCTGTTCCTCTGGTTTCAAATCTAGTAGATCAATCATCTATTACCCTCATTTCTTGATATATTTTTATGAAATTTATCGTATATCAGAATTATCTCAAACAAGTTAGAAAATCAGCTATTTTTATTGGGGACGAGTCTAGGTCACATTTTATTGTGAATTTCATTTGAAAACAATTTAATCCCATTAGACAATATAGACATCAAAGAGATTTTATTAGACAAAAACTGCCACATTAAATATTCCAATTGTCAATGTGGCTGGGTCACTCATATTATATAATAAGGATAATAAATATGTTTTGACAATGAAAAAGATGACTGCTGCAACACAGAATTGAAAAGAGAGAGAAATGTGTTACATTGTTCTTACAAAACGGTAATTTTACAATAAATTTTGGTGTCTCTGACTGAAATCTTGTCACATGGCACCTTGTATAGGTCTTGCATGCTGTATAAATATATATCTAATGTTTTCTGCAAAATTTTGTTTTAATGGACACTTTTAATGTACATACATGTTTTCTCATATTAACTATGATTAGATTGATTTAGACTATTGTTTGAAATGCTTTAATTGAACATTAACAAATCAACGAGTCAAGTTGTGCTGAGGTTCATTGTGTATTTTTTATCACTCCTTGTTAATAATTATATGACATGTACTGGTATGTGTAACCAGATACCAACCTATAGATTCAAAATAGAAGTTAAGTAATGCCAATTATTTCTTTTTTGAACTGACTACATCATGCTGGTCAGATGATGTGCTTGTAGGATGATGCCTTTATTGTTGATTTTGCTGCAGTTTGTAATAATTGTTAATCAATATTTTAAGGCAACTTACAAACATTGTATTTCTAGCTATTCCATAAATATGTAAGGGCTATTCCAGTAAAACATGTAAAAAGGGGGATGGGGTGTTAAGTGGTTGGAAGGCACTTTTTGATAATAATACATGGGTGATGGGTATATAATGCACTATGATTCTCAATTACAATTGTCTGGGTGGCAGGTGCTGAAACAAACTGTTTTCCAACCCCCCCCCCCTTTCTCCCCCATACATTTTTTTCTGGAATAGCCCTAATGTAACAATTAAATACCTTTCTTTTTAAAACTATTTTTATATGCCCGTCTTAGACATAATGGTGGTATATTTGTTCCTCTGTCAATACTTTGTACAATTACTTCAATAAGATTTAAATGATTCTCATGAAATTATGACACAACATTAAGATTGACGAATTTTGAAAATTTGTACTCAATAGATATAAGAAGATGTGGTATGAGTGCCTATGAGACAACTCTCCATCTAAGTCAAAATTTATAAAAGTAAACCATTATAGGTCAAAGTACGGTCTTCAACACGGAGCCTTTGCTCACACCGAACAGCAAGCTATAAAGGGCCCCAAAAATTACTAGTGTAAAACCATTCAAACGGGAAAACCAACGGTCTAATCTATATAAAAAATGAGAAACGAGAAACACTAGTTTTATTTATATTTTTTGAAAGTTTAGTATATAGCAACTGCAAGGATCATCTATACACATTAGAGAATATTTTGCTATTATTGAAATGATAAATGTCAGTCAAACTTTCTTCAACTTGTAAATATATCTCAAAATTGTATAAAAGAATAAGGAGATGTGGTATGATTGGCTAAGACTGTCTATTTAAGACTCAGATTTGTAAAATTGCAGGTTAACATACAGCTTGCATTATTTACATTTAGCAAGTATGTTATTGTATAGTAAGTATACTTTAAAAGGCTGATGCGAAATACAACAATATGCATGTTTCTATATAAAGGAATTAGCATAGCTCATAGCCAATGAAAAAAGGAACACTTACCACTAATAAATAATTCGGAACTTTCATGAGTTGATTCCAATTCCTCTCAAGGTTTTGGTAAAAACATTTCATACCCTATCCATTCTGTTCAGTAAACAGTTTTTACATTGGATTTATCCAACGACTTTTCATTAGAAGTTACATGATAAAGAGCCAAGGTTAATATAAAGGATCTACAATGTAGCATAGCATGAAAGACAAATCATAGTGCAACAAAACATGTTGATTTATACATGTAATAGAGACATAATAACAGAAAACAAAAACAACACTTACCACATTAAATGAACGGGAACATTCATGAATTGATTCCAGCTTCTATCCAGGTTATGGCATACAAATTTCCACCTCCAACGGTTCTGTTCAGTGAAGAATTTTTACCATTGAAATGATAGGTGAACACATTCCAATCTTTTGGCAGCCGTTAATATTCCTATTTCTATGTGGCATTTATACATTTTCACAACAGAATAATACGTTGGGTTTTTTTATAACTAAATTTAAAAGAAAGAATTTTTTTTTAGTAGATTAAAAAAAAAAAAATTATGAATTTTTCGTAATTTTGCATTTAATTTTTTTTTTTTTTTTTATTTACAAAATTTATTTTTAATCTAACTAAGGGGGTTAGCCATGCACGCATGGCTAAGGGTTAGTTGAACAATAATGATATATTTTATTAAGTCCCACTAAGGGTTAGCCATACTCAGGTTAGATCATCATCAATTACAGACTTAACCATATCTTTGCCTTGCAATTTGAAGATAATCATACTTGTAAATAACTTCATAAAATTCATCACTTTTTTAAATTTTATTTTATAACTAAGGCTTAGAACAACATACACAAAATCATTTCATATTCAATAATATATAATTATTCCAGATTCAATTAATTACTTGTTTTAATAGTAATGTTTTTTCATCAAGAACATCAGCCTAATAACAAATTATCACCTATAGGAGCCACATAAATTTACTTTAATGGTCATATTTCAACAGAAACTTCTGCTACAACTAAAATGTTTTCATCCTTTTACCCGCTTCAGCAACCACCACATTACGTTTAGCCTCTTGTAATGATTGGCGCTTAGGTTCTGGTATTTTAAAAAACAAAGTTTCACTTATCACTGTTACTTCTGCACCTGTATCAACTACAGCTTTGACCTTCAATACTAATGTAAATGGTACATATTCTCAGAATGATCAGGAATATAGTATCAGCATATTCTGTGAAGGACAAGGATATTTCTGATTATATGTAAATGAAATTTATATTAAAAAACCAGTAAATTTTCGCATTAAAACAAATATAAATCCATAATTCATGTAAAGTAACTGATTTTTGTTGTGTTTTTCCTTGTGTAGTATTGACAAATAAGTAATATTTTTCTATTGCAAAACCATATTATATTTGACACATCGTTTGGTACATTTCTACCACAATTTTGGGATAGCACTGACTGTGAAGGTCCTGTGAATGGTTCGGGGAATATTTTTGAATAACTGCATTTAAGATACATTTTTAGTGTTAATAGCCATATCGACTGTGAATAGCCAGTCAATCTGTTAACTTGTATTGAACTGTGAAAGGACAGGCAATGGTATTTTTGCGATATGTTAATTCAAAAAGGTCAAATAGAAACTTAAAAAGCAGAATTTTTTACAACGCTTGAAAAATTTAATACTTATTCATTAGTCGCAAGCATTTAACATTTTACTATGACAAACACATGCTGTTATTGTTGACCATTTATAAACGATACTCTGCTACTGTAATTGTCGCATGTTTTTGCTGTTCAAAGTTCATAGTTATTATAGTTTTTGAAGATATTAAGAGAAACCCTAATCATCACGAAAGGGCAATATATCTTCTTAAGAGTCTACTAGAGATCATTTCAAGTACGTCGTGTAGAAACAAAAGAGCACTTTCTGACAGTATACATATATGGCTTCCATGACCTTTTTCGTAAGGGTTCGTCAAATCTAGAATAAGCGTTCCATTTAGACATACACAGTCAAGGTCTGAAGACTTTCGGTCATTGAAAGATGGTATCATTCAGAGAGTGGTGCAAAATTAATTCATTCAACATTTACCGGTTGCCACTAAAAAATCAACAATTAGATGCCCAACAAATTTATTTTACACCAATTGACAGAGATGAACAATCTTATTGTCAGATTCATTAATGTTCTCGATTCAAATCAAAACTATGATAAACAAAACAGACTCCGTTATAACACTAGATGAAAATGCTTCTTTGTCGGCTGAGGAATTTTACTGTTAGCACTCAATTTCCAGATTTTCATTCTGAAAAATTCTGATATGTAGTGGCTATTTGAACTGCCGAGAACCCTCAAACGTCAATTCATCTACAAAATTTCCCTAATCAAAGGGGAATGCATATTACTTTGTTTTATTTACTGAACATGATATATTCAGTTACATACAATTTTATTATACGATTGCTTTAATAGCTTAACACGTCATCAACATTGAATAACAGAAAAGTTACAATTATTGACTTTGTTTTAGGTTTTTATTATATAATATATCTATAAAAAATATAAAAATGGATGGGAAATCACGCTTTTTATAAAAATCTGCACGTAGAATCATTATTCAAAAATGAATATTTCTATTTGTGATACAGTTCAGTATAGTTTTTGACTGCTTTTTTTACAATTATTGCATGCCATTAAACAGACTCGTGCTAAATGTTTATAGCAATTTAAAGAAATTGTCATTTTGCAATATCTGTTTGAAGGATGAAATAAAACATATTGTCGAAATGGAGATGGACCGAGCCGCTACGCCGTTTGAAATTAGGATGATAAAACAATATATCAAAAGAAAATTATCGATGGAATTTAGACCAAACATATACAGAAATGTAAGAATAATGAATATTTGTTGTCTTGTACAATTTCCTCATAGTAAACTCGTACAATGTCCTCACAATAATCTCATACAATGTGCTCATAGTAATCTCATACAATGTCCTCATAGTAATCTCATACAATGTCCTCATAGTAATCTCATACAATGTCCTCATAGTAATCTCATACAATGTCCTCATAGTAATCTCATACAATGTCCTCATAGTAATCTCATACAATGTTCTCATAGTACATGTAGTAATCTCATACTTTATTCCTGTATTATCATCAACAGTGATTTGATTATAATTACCAATATATAAGTTGCATACATCGTATTTTGATTTACACATGTATACGGCACGCAAAACCCCCTCTGAAAAAGTCTAATGATACATGACACTATATGAAAATCAGGAACTGATATGCATGGGGAAAACAGATATTGCATTGTTGTCTGTAAATTAAACTTGAATATGGTAAGATATGTTGTGCCTGCAGATTGACAACGACTGCTGGACATCATATCATGTCACTCGGATGATGTAATGCCATTTAAATTGAAATGAAGTAAAACTTGCATCAATTCAAAAGACGAAATTGATACACGCACTTCAAAAAGGGCAGTGTTTTATATTGCTGTTCTACATTTTAAAGTCACAGAGCTGGATCTCATAACTAGGTTCAAATTTAAAACGGCTCTTGAAACCAGATACAAGCCCTTGAAATGGTAAATAAGTTAAATATACAAAAAATACAAAGAGGTTGACACAATTGAAAAGAGTAAATACAAGTCTGTAATCATTGGCTTATGATTGAAAACACGAACAAAGTCACGATGATTCTAATATTTGCACACACCATTGGAAATTCAGCGTACCATTAAAATGTGTAACAATGATAATAATTCTGTCTGCAATAAATAAAATCGAAACCGCTGTCAATTTGTCCATACCATTAAAGAGTCATAATGTCAATTGTATCTTAAAAGAAATATGGATTTAGGGAGATAGCCCTTAACCCGGAAACTATTTAAGAATTATCAGGATGCAATCCATCCAACTGATGGTAACACTATCAGTTACAGGAAGAAAAATGTTTTGTTGATGGTAAGGATGCATACATATTCACATTCAAAGTACCAAATTCATATTTCAAATATACACGAAGTCCTATGGAAATGACAAAATGTTGCATTATTGTATGCCATGCAGCATTTCGCTAGAAAGCACAACCAAGAACCCATGTCGTATAATACTAGTAACCTATAACGGGCATCGATATTACAGAATGATAAACAATTAGAGCGGGAATCAACGACATATAATATGTAAATTACATAAACGAAAAACAAATATGATAAACAAAAACCAACAAAATCAACGCATGAACAGAATGTTCCTCTTTGAACAGTTACAAAATGCAAGGACAAGCTGTTCAATAAAATTTTCGTCTCTCTCAGTTTGAGCTAGCCATTTTCTTTGATAAAATGTTCTTTGTGTAAAACTACTAATTAGATTTGTGTAACAATGATATCATATTTGAATATTATGTATTTGGCACTGAAAGTAGCAAACACTAAACAGTTTTATTGACCTATTTTCATTTTTTTGTTTTAACTTTCTTTCAGAGAATTGTACACAGAAGAGGTGTTGAAAGGGGAATCTTCCATGTTAAAGTTAAGGAATGGTTCCATTTTATTGAAACAAAGGATCAACCCAGAAACTTCTCCCTGTATGAGTATTTCCGGAGGAAGGATGACCGTTGTCATAACGAACAATGAAATATCAAAATAAGTGTTTTTAAATTATTTTATTCATCACAAAAGTCATTATAAATACCAGAGACCTTTCCGGAGAAAGAATGACCGTTGTCATAATCATAACGAACAATAAAATACAAAAAAAAAATGAGTGTTTTAAAATAATTTTATTCATCAGAAAGGTCATTATAAATAACAGAGATTATATAAAGTTCCGAAACTGCTTTTAATATTTATACGTTTTAAATGCAATTTACTACCCATTCACAGACTTTTGTAATATGGATGTGATTTGTTTTTTTTCTTTTGCTTACAAACTTTATTTGCCAGTCCAACGAACTACATTCAATGTTTAAGCATGCCAATGAGTTGGTTTATTGTTGAACTGCCTGAAAGAGGTAATTAGTCTTTGACTTATTTCAAAACCATTTACATTTAAGCGATGGGCATATTATAAATTTAATCGACTGATATATGTAGTGTAAGTTCATATTTTTTTTCGCATTCACAGTAATAAACTACATTTTAAGTTTTCAAAACTATAATGATAGTGTTATTGGTATAAAATCCAAATATTTGATCGATATCAAGACATACAAAAGACGATACTAACAAATTATTTGCTGATAAACATTAGAAATATTCATTATGAAATAATTATACACCTGAAAATAAACATACACGGTATTGATGTGTGTTTGTTTATTCAACATTAGCTAGATCTACAGGGGAGGATAGAAATCTCACAAGCCATATTTAACCCTGCCAATTTTTTGCGCCTGTCCAAAGTCAGGAACCTTTATACTTTGTTAGTCTTGTGTGCTTTTAAAAAAATGTGTTCACTTGTTTCGTAGTTTATTGTGACGTCCATTTCGCTGCACTAGTATACATTTTTGTTTAGGGGCCTGCTGGAGCCCGCCTCCGGGTGCTGAATTTTCTCGCTGCGTTGAAGACCCAACAGTGTCCTTGGAATGTTTTCTGCTCTTTGGTCGGGTTGTTGTATCTTTGATAAACACAATAGGAAAATGTCACCAACATGACTCAATCTATATTATTATCAAATTGTTGATTGTTCTAACTGGTTCCCAGTATTTTTATATGATAATATAAATTTATATATTTAATGCATTAAAATAAAAATACAAGCCTCATCTTATTCCTAAGAATAGCGGACAAATATTAAGACAGACTGCAACACTTACTTAAAACAGAAGTGAAATATTGATAAAGATGAAATGAGCCCTGAATGGAAAGTTTACTTATTCGGTAGGGAAATACATCAGTCCACGAAACACACAAACAAAGAGCTGTACTGTTACAGTTCCGGAAAAAAACCAGTTCTGTTACAGTTACTGTACGTAAAAAATCAGTTCAGTTACAGTACTGTCACATCACTAAAAAAAACAGTACTGGTAACAATACTGAACAAATATAAGTATAAATTTAAGCAATACTGAATTAAACAAAAGTACAACATTACAATTTTATCATGTAGCCGTTCAGTCCTGATTTACAAGAGGGTAGAAAAGTACAATAAAAGTTTGATATAATATTTGGTAGTGTAATTTCTACAAGACGTCAAAAGTTCAAACATATCATAAATTTCATCTGGTCAATCTTTCTGTTCTCAATTAAGACAGTTGTGATGAAAATCTAAAATAAAATTTTAGTATTTGTACTATTAACCTGAAAAGTTTCCTCATATATCCTACACATCATAATTACTGACTAAATTCACATAAAATTTGGTCGAATTTTGACTTACTGCAGACAAATTAAGAATACTGTGAATTCCGAACTTGAATGTGTGCAAATCTATAATTGCGTGTTCATGGTGACCGTCCAAAATATGAGATTAATCAAAGCAAATTTAAATTACATAGAAAAAGAAATTCTACAAAAATGAAAATGCAACTAAGTTCATGTCAAAAGCTGGGACCTACAGTGATCTTCTACTCCTGCAATGAAATATTATCTCCTTGATATTTAGTTCATATCTTTCGTCCCCCACAGCACCACGTTGGAATATAAATGCTGTTCGTCCGTACGTCCATCCGAGCATCCGTCCGGTGTGTAAAAGCTTTTATCATCTTTAACCTTGAACGGTTATGTATAAAATGTAAGCAGTACTTTTGTACAGACCTCTTAGGTTAAAAATTATCTCAGTTTGGTAGCCGTGGCACTGAGACTTTGTACTTTATTTCCATATTGCAATAATTTCTGAATGTACAGTTATATATTTTGAAAGTCGCCATCAGAAAGTTTAGACATACATTGCACATGTAAAAAGTAAAATAACAAAAATACTAACGGAGAGTCGCTTATCAAATTGCATCATCTAAAGCTAAAACACATCAAACGAATGGAACCATAATGACTTGATACAGGCCTGTCCTGATGTAGAAAATGGTGGAATAAGGGCAAACAAAAAAGTTACTGGATAGATAACGTTGCTAATGTAGAACGCTATTTTTTTCCCCAAATACGCAACAAATAACGATTATATTTGCCGTAACGTCGCCTTTTATAATAGCGGAAATTCACGGAAAAAAAACGACATCATAATACCGGTTAAGAGAAACTTTTCATAGAAGGAGAATTATACGAACCAAACGATGACAGAGAATCAAAGCACACCGATTACAAAGAAAAACAGAACAGAAACACCCAAATTCTTGAAGCCGTTAATTTATCTGATAAGCCATTCATAAACTTAACCCGAAGACCTAATATTTACCCATAGAATCGTCCGATACCAAAACAACGGAAAAGTCCAAAGCGGAACAGAATTAATTCTGACGAACTTGATTCGTAAAACCTGGCCAATATTATCTTCAATGCGAAGTGCATAAACACTCTATTAATAATCTTTCTTGAAAATTTTATTCTACGCTAGTACTATCCTGAACTTATTTCACAAATACTGAAAACCTCTTTTTCACCCGTAGTGATAAAAGGGTTGCGGTTTTTTTCTTTGTCATATTTATTGACCAATTTATTATTTTGTATACTATATTATGTTGCTCCAGTTGCACACAATGTGCCTGAGTGTATAAGTAATAAAATAAACTGAACTAAACAGATTATGCGATTCAAAAACGGGCACCATGCCTTTTCAAAAGAAGGAAGAGAAACAACGGAGGGATAAGGCGTCCAAATTTTTGTCTGAAATTAACGGTAGACAGTAAAAGAATAGAAAAGAAGTTGAGAATTGTGGGCTGTTTTTTTCAATCTTCCTTGCCAGATATTTCATAGCCGGATGGTAGAAGAATAGTTTAAACTGAATGTGCATGGATCAGAGGATGTGAAAAGTTTATAAGCTGAAAAGCGACTTGACGAAAACCACGAGTAACAAAAAATACATCTGTAATTGATAAAATGTTGAAAACTTTTAAAACTTGAATAAGAACAAAGAAGACACTTAAATTTATTAGCATGAATGATCAAAAAGCCCTTATCCACGCGAACAAGGGAACGAGGTAACAGCGTTATATCAAAAATAGATATAAAGATAAAACGTGCTCCGCCAGATCGGCATCGTTTATTACATTTTTAAATGCGGTATAAAAAGTGTATATTATGTAAGCGTGTTTTAAATGTCTGGATTGCAAGGGGCAAATAGTATTATTCAAAAAGAAACAAACGGACGGCGACATCCTGTCCGCATGTTTATCTCATTTTAGTGGAATACAATGAAGGCAGCAATGAAAAGTTTAAATGTTTTGAGACTAACGTTTTCGAAATACTTGCAACATAAAACAAAATATAAAAGCCTTGGACAATATTCCATATTTGATTTAATCAGATAAAAATTAGCCTGTAAGCAAATTTTTGTCAAAAATTCACCGTGGCATTAAGACTCAATAGACAAAGCACCTAAGCAAAATAAAAGACAATTAAAACCAATTGTTCAGAGAACAATTGAAGGTCTTCCACTCGTAAAGATCTATTTTGATATGAAAATAATAAAATTCGTTTTAACATGTCATTTCCAGCGTCAAATGATAGCTTTTGTACGCTGATTCCAAAATATGAGGTTTATATACAAAAAAATTAAATTAGGGAGATAATTTGTTACTTCCGGTTTGAAAAATTTACTTCCGGTATTATTTGAATGTTTACTTGACACTGATTCCAAAATATATGGTTCTATATACTTTTATATTAAATAAATACAAAAATAGCTACTTCCGGTTTACATAAGGTCACTTCCGGTTGGCTTTCTAAGGTCAAGTGGCTTGCAACCTAATACAAAAGTCCCATGGCTTTATCATATATACATATGAGGTAACAGCAAAGGTCATAATCTAGAACGTCAAAATAACATATGACCTTGAGCTCAATTTCAAGGTCATAAACCAAGGACCTCAAATCAAAAGACCCTAGGTCTTAATTATATATGGTTAATGAGTTATATCACCATAAGAGTATTTTCAAATACAAGAGGGAGAAAACTCTAATTTAATGTTAGCGTACCCTTTAAACCAAAATGTATGTATTACGACATGTCCCAACTAACAATTTAATAAAATATGTTGTCAATATCTTATACGGTTTTGAAAAGAAGTGAAAATAAGCCAAAATCAAAATTTATAATATGACCTTGACCTTTGACCTTGACCTAATTTTATTTTTTTGGACCAAGGACCTCAAATCAAAAGACCCTAGGTCTCTATCACTTATGGTTTACCAATTTCACATGCATATCACTTATATCAAATGCATAAGGAAATAACTCTCATATGGAATCTCATTACGGCTTCGGTCAAAATTAAAATCCTAATCCTGAAGATGTAACGAGCAATTTGGTAAAATAAATTTGTCCTAATCTTTTACGGTTGCGAAGGAGTAGTGGCCACAAGAAAAACAGTGTTTGGGAGATAACTCTTACAACGTAAAGTATTTGGTTACACAGTTGTCAGTTTTAAAAGCGTATAAACTATACGATATCATATTCCAAATATCTAAGCGACATCTTTTGTAACATCAATACTACGCAAAAAAAAATTAGGCAGAAGAAAAAAAAAAAATAATAATAATAATAATAATTAAAACCAATTGTTCAGAGAACAATTGAAGGTCTTCCACCCATAAAGATCTATTTTGATATGAAAATATTAAAATTCGGTTTAAAATGTCATTTCCAGCGTCAAATGATAGCTTATTGTACGCTGATTCCAAAATATATAGTTTCTATGCATTTTTTTAAATAAGGGAGATAATTTGTTACTTCCGGTTTGAAAATGTTACTTCCGGTATAATTTGAATGTTTACTTGACACTGATTCCAAAATATATGGTTCTATATACTTTTATATTAAATAAGTACAAAAATAGCTACTTCCGGTTTACACAAGGTCACTTCCGGTTGGATTTTTCAAGATCAAATGGCTTGCAACCTAATGCAAAAGTCCCATGGCTTTATCATGTATACATATGAGGTAAAAGCAAAGGTCAAAATCCAGAACGTCAAACTTACCTATGACCTTGAGCTCAATTTCAAGGTCATAAACCAAGGACCTCAATTCAAAAGACCCTAGGTCTTAGTTATATATGGTTAATGAGTTATATCACCATACACGTATTTTTAAATACAAGAGGGAGAAAACTCTAATTTAATGTTAGTGCACCCTTTAAACCAAAATGTATGTGTTACGACATGTCGCAACTAACAATTTAGTAATAATATGTTGTCAATATCTTATACGGTTTTGAAAAGTGAAAATAAGCCAAAATCAAAATTTAGAATATGACCTTGACCTTTGACCTTGACCTAATTTTTTTTTTTGGACCAAGGACCTCAAATCAAAAGACCATAGGCCAATATCACTTATGGTTTACCAGTTAGAAATACAAATCACTTATATCAAACACATAAGGGGAATAACTCTCATATGGAGTCTCAATAGCTTCGGTCAAAATTAAAATCCTAATCCTGAAGATGTAACGAGCAATTTGGTAAAATAAATTTGTCCTAATCTTTACGGTTTGGAAGGAGTAGTGGCCACAAGAAAAACAGTGTTTGGGAGATAACTCTTACAACGTAAAGTATTTTGTTACACAGTTGTCAGTTTTAAAAGCGTATAAACTATACGATATCATATTCCAAATATCTAAGCGACATCTTTTGAAACATCAATACTACGCAAGAAAAAAATTAGGCGGAAAAAAAAAAAAAAAAATAATAATAATAATTAAAAACCAATTGTTCAGAGAACAATTGAAGGTCTTTCCACCCATAAAGATCTATTTTGATATAAAAATATTAAAATTCGGTTTAAAATGTCATTTCCAGCGTCAAATGATAGCTTATTGTACGCTGATTCCAAAAATATATGGTTTCTATACATTTTTTTTTAATTAAGGGAGATAATTTGTTACTTCCGGTTTGAAAAATGTTACTTCCGGTATAATTTGAATGTTTATTTGACACTGATTCCAAAAATATATTGTTCTATATACTTTTATATTAAATAAGTACAAAAAATAGCTACTTCCGGTTTACACAAGGTCACTTCCGGTTGGATTTTTCAAGGTCAAATGGCTTGCAACCTAATGCAAAAAGTCCCATGGCTTTATCATGTATACATATGAGGTAAAAGCAAAGGTCAAAATCAAGAACGTCAAATTTACCTATGACCTTGAGCTCAATTTCAAGGTCATAAACCAAGGACCTCAAATCAAAAGACCCTAGGTCTTAGTTATATATGGTTAATGAGTTATATCACCATACGCGTATTTTTAAATACAAGAGGGAGAAAACTCTAATTTAATGTTAGTGCACCCTTTAAACCAAAATGTATGTGTTACGACATGTCGCAACAAACAATTTAGTAATAATATGTTGTCGATATCTTATACAGTTTTTGAAAAGAAGTGAAAATAAGCCAAAATCAAAATTTAGAATATGACCTTGACCTTTGACCAAATTTTATTTTTTTGGACCAAGGACCTCAAATCAAAAGACCCTAAGTCTCTATCACTTATGGTTTACCAGTTAGAAATGCATATCACTTATATCAAATGCATAAGGAAATAACTCTCATATGGAGTCTCCGGAAGCGGTGAAAACAAAACTCAACATCCTGAAGATATAGCGAGCAATTTGGTAAAATAAATTTGTCGTAATCTTTTACGGTTGCGAAGGAGTAGTGGCCACAAGAAAACAGTGTTTGGGAGATAACTCTTACAACGTAAAGTATTTGGTTACGCAGTTGTCAGTTTTAAAAGCGTATAAACTGTTCGATATGATATACCAAATATCTAAGCGACATCTTATGAAACAACAATACTACGCAAGAAAAAATTAGGCGGAAAAAAAAATAATAAAATAATAATCAGAACAAAATCAATAGGTCTTTCCACGGAAAAGTGGAAAGACCTAATAATAATAATCAGAACAAAATCAATAGGTCTTTCCACGGAAAAGTGGAAAGACCTAATAATCAGAACTTTTATATTAAAAAGCAATAGGTCTTTCCACGGAAAAGTGGAAAGACCTAATAATAAAAAGACCACAGCACAATAACACAATGGCGGGATGTATAAATACTGAAACACGCAAAAAGGATATTATCAAAAATGGACTTAACAATAAGGTTTAAAATATACAAGGACAAATAAAATGAACACTATAAGACGTAATTAAGATGCTAAAAAACGTCAGTACCTAGAATCCATACTTGAAGACCATCATGTATTTTATGTTAAGTTGATACGGAATATTTATCAAAAGTCTGCTTAGATTTCTCATATATACTAAGAAAACCATTATGGTCTATTTATTAAAGGCTTGGTTTTGAAAATCCAAAGAAAGTTGTATGATTTAAAAAAAAAGATCAGAATATTTAATACTAATATGTTATTTACGAGCAAGTAGAAAAAAATTGTCAAAAGAAGACATTGAGATTGTCTGAAAAAAGAAAGAAGTACTGCATGATATATGTAAAATTTTGACACCAAAAAGAATGGTTATCATCAAATCAGAACAGAAGGTTATTTTGAAACTTTACCTTTAAGAAAACAAACATTGACCGTCAAGATCAGTGGAGGACATTATCACGTGAAGGTATTGATTGTTCATTTCTCCGTTATGTTTATATATGACAGCAAGGCATTATGACATGCACCTGTAGCATCACATTTTGGTCGAACAGTCCAAGTTTTATAATATAAATATGACAGTCTTTGTCTTAATAAATGTCTGAGTTGAGAAAAATTAAATAATAAATGTAATAGGTAGGTCCTGTAACAGAGGCATTCCGGGATGAAGGTCATGGAAAATATAAAATGCAAGTGGAAAATTAGGGTACTTTGGATAGGGACAGAAATTTTGCCTTATTCGGGGGTTTGATTTAAAGCACCTTCTGTCGCATTCTCTTATCGAAAACACGCATTTGCATTACAACCCGATAAATTTAAAAAAAATCGTAAACAATTCTTTTCTGCAGATATTTTACTCTGAACAAAATTTTTCAATCATTCAATGAAACGAATATGTTTAATTATCTTTTTTAGATGACGAAATGTAGTATGTTTACTTACGGTAAAAGTGAATGGTGAGTAGTAAAGAAATCTGATGAAAAAAAGAGAAGATTTCAAACAAGTGAACTTCTCATTAAGATGACTGACTTGATTCTCAGGAAGAATAGATATTGAGAATCATTTTGGTGTTTTAATAGGCGGGATTACAAATTAACATCACTGAAACTGGACTTAAACCTTTACTAAATTTTTCCATAGATATAAAGATTTGGTTTTGAAGTTTGGTTGTACCTGTAGAAAACTTATTTCAAACGGGATAGCACATCCTCATTTTACGGAAATGTTGTTAACCGTGCCCGGAAATTTAGAAATGATCCTTGAAACTTATCGCTCCTTTAAATAAACTTATTCTAAAGGTTACCAATTCAACACTGTAATAAGATCATTGAATATTGTTTTTATTGGTATAAATATTGATTTTGTTATCAGTAAATTAAAAGCAAACTAAATATTACTAGTATGTTATATACATATACACATTCATGGATCTACAATCTGTCGATACCTGTATCTTGGCATTGCACAAGGTCATGTTTTCTCTGCCTGTTTATGACGTCTTTACACTAAATCCATTGGATGTTGGATGTGTACGGATTGATAATTTAGTCTTAGATGCATGATTTTTTATTAGTTGTTAGTGGCTTTGAACTAGCCGTCAGATAACTGCGAGTACTCTCAGATCTGTTCCTAATGTCTTTTGTTGTTGGATGTACAAGTACCCTGCCACGACCACTTGTATTTTGTCCATCTGATGAGTTAAGCCTTTTTCAACTGATTTTTATAGTTCGTTCTTATGTTGTACTGTTATTTCACTGTCCCAGGTTAGGGGAGGTTGGGATCCCGCTAACATGTTTAACCCCGCCACATTATGTATGAATGTGCCTGTCCCAAGTCAGGAGCCTGTAATTCAGTGGTTGTCGTTTGTTTATGTGTGACATATTTGTTTTCGTTCATTTTTGTACATAAATAAGGCCATTAGTTTTCTCGTTTGAATTGTTTTACATTGTCATTTCAGGGCCTTTTATAGCTGACTATGCGGTATGGGCTTTGCTCATTGTTGAAGGCCATACGGTGACCTATAGTTGTTAATTTCTGTGTCATTTTGGTCTCTTGTGGACAGTTGTCTCATTGGCAATCATACCACATCTTTTTATATTAAAAGTGGTGGAGCACCCTCTGAAAAAAATGGCCATGGATGCAAGATGTTCATTTCACAATGCTACAATTGCAATAAATGAATACGTCTGCTTAAAAAAATTATGCCATCCATCAGAAATCACAAGGGGCGATTATCTCAAGCTAAATATATTGAAAAATTATCCAAATTAGTTCAAGATGAGAGTTCAAGTAGAACATACATATAGAAATAACACCCGCAGATTATCTTTAGAAGCAGACAATTCCAAGGCTAACCCTGTAACAAAGAACAATACAGAAAGCAACTTTACTGAGAATGATTAAGTATATTTACCCTCTGACCGTGTCCCTTTAAGTCACTGCAGATTAGTCGCCGAGCTTGACACCTTGGCAAACCAGCTGAAAAGTTGTATGGAATGCAGTAATACTCTATATTTACATGACGTAAAGAGAGTCCGTTGCTATGGTCTGACAGGCATAGTATATGTAATTTACCAGAATTTTTCATGTCATATCCTCAACAGAGTATCCACTTTGAAAGAGAGAAGAAAGCCGTTGGAATTTTTGATGTCAACACTAAAGCAGCAACCGGTTTCTTTCATGTACAGCTGCAAACCCTACATATATATCTTGTTTAAAAATGTTTGGATATGACCTGACATTCTGATTAGTCCTTTTTAAAATTAGTAGTGCCTGTATATATTTTTTGTTTTATTCGTGTTATTATATTAATCTGTTATAATTTACATAACATAACATTTTCTTGGATAAACATTTGAAATGTAGAGAAGAATAAGATATACATTGAATATACAATTCCAAATTAAAGGACCCACAAGGCGGTGAAGGGCCAACAGAATAAAAGAAATAACAATTAAACAAATAAAAAAGAACAATACTGAGGGAAAGAATTACTTGATTGATGGAGGAGAAAAATGAGACAAATAAAACAAAATAGGTACAAAATTATTAATTATACCTTGGACATAATATATTGAAAGTTAGTATAGTAGTCCCAGATTAAACATGTATATACAATGTTAGGTTGGTTCCCTCTGTAAAATATTCAATATGCCTTCGGAATATACAAATGTTGACGGTCGGGATGAGCTAATGAACTTGAACGTTTCGGTTCCTGGTTTGTCAACGTCGATGAATGGTACCAGTTGAATATGGCGTCTGCGTCTGTAGAAGATATTTCTGAAATTTTACAGAGAAGAGAATGAACTCTGTTATGACCGCACAATATTCCAGTCTTACAGAAAAACAAACACTAGCAATCAAAGAATGTAAAAAGAAGAAAGATGTGCTGGTAGTTTTGCCAACAGGATACGGCAAAACCGTCATAATTCAGGCAAATATCGATACTATCATGCTGTTAAGACTTTCCGTTTACTAATTTAGTAAATAATCCGACTATTTTTTTGTTCAAGTTCTATCATTTATGATCTGTACTACATGTACTATTGCTTTTATTAATATCATCAAACACATAACACAATCTGTCTACCAGTATATATATAATATATAAGAAAATCACTTCTGATAGCCTCGATTATCTCCTTAACACTTTGCAATGACTTGTCTTTCATTTTTGCTAATGTGCTATGTCTAAATGCCTTTTGGTGTTTCTTTGTTACATATGACGTGGCTCTGTATTTATACATCCCGTCATTGTGCTATGGTTAAATTTTGTATTCTTGTCTTTCATTTTTGCTAATGTGCTTTGTCTATATAGATATAAGAAGATGTGGTATGAGTGCCAATGAGACAACTCTCCATCCAAGTCAAAATTTATAAATGTAAACCATTATAGGTCAAGGTCTGATAGCCTCGATTATCTCCTTAACACTTTGCAATGACTCGTCTTTCATTTTTTCTAATGTGCTTTGTCTATATGCCTTTTTGTGTTTCTTTGTTACATATGACGTGGCTCTGTACTTGTACATCCCGTCATTGTGTTATTGTGCTATGGTAAATTTTTGTATTCTCGTCTTTCATTTTGCTAATGTGATTTGTCTATATGCCTTTTGTGTTTCTTTGTTACATATTTGTTTGTTTTTATAGTGATTAAGATTATAACACAATGTTGACTGCTGTACCCCAATTTTTGACATTTTTACCTATTGTCTGTTTGTTTTGTTCACACATCGTTGTCAATATAATGGAATTTAATGCGACTGTCATACAAGTGAGAGGTTTAGCTAGCTATAAAACCAGGTTTAATCCACCATTTTCTACATAAGAAAATGCCTGTACCAAGTAAGGAATATGACAGTTGTTATCCATTCGTTTGATGTGTTTGAGCTTTTGATTTTGCCATTTCATTACGGACTTTCCGTTTTGAATTTTCCTCGGAGTTCGGTATTTTTGTTATTTTACTTTATATTAGTTCGAAATGAGTTCATTACATTCAGGCGCATTTTAGGAATAAAACTCATTACATTTACAACATATTTCATTGCAATCTTTTACTGTAGAAGGATAAGCATTAAGTATTTTGAACATACTTTGGTAGAATGTCTAAACGAGTTTGCTATAATTTATCGTGTTTTATAATGATATTTGTGCAATTTTTGTATCCAAATTAAAGACGGTAGATTATCAACGTCCTGTTTGTTGTAACATCATTCATTGAAAATGTTGAAACCAAACAAATGGTAATTGCAAGTGAATTTTCATGTCAACATAGCAGGAGTGCTGACTACTGGGCTGCTGATACCATTCGTGAATTAAAACGTCCACCAGTAGCGGCATCGACCCAGTTGTTGTAAATATTAATCAATAAGCGAACAAACGAGAAACCAAAACCAAACGGGAAAAAGACTCCCCCACACACACAATAAGAAGAAAGGAAAATTAATAACAAAATAAACCAATTTTAGTTTAAACCACATGAGCTCGACTAGCAGACATCTTTTCAAAGAACAGATGGCTTGGAAAACTTGAGATGTCATTGATTTCAACATTCTTGTGGAATTAAAGTAGATCATTGACCCAGTGGCACATGAAATGCCTGTATATATTTTTTGTTTTATTCATGTTATTATAAATCTGTTATCATTTATATAACATAACATTTTCTTGGTTATACATTGTACATGAATAGAAGAATAAGTTATACATTGAATATACATTATTCCAAATTAAAGGACCCACAAGGCGGTGAAGGC
This sequence comes from Mytilus coruscus, assembly GCA_017311375.1. Lineage (NCBI taxonomy): Eukaryota > Metazoa > Mollusca > Bivalvia > Mytilida > Mytilidae > Mytilus > Mytilus coruscus. Next base: position 77,385,034 of record CM029595.1, on the reverse strand, counting down.
TCAACAGAATAAAAGAAATAAAAATTAAACAAATAAAAAGAACAATACTGAGGGAAAGAATTACTTGATTGATAGGACAAAAATGAGACAAAAAAAAAAAAAAAAAAACACCATGAATGTACAAAATTATTAATTGTACCTTGGACATAATATATTGAAAGTTAGTATAATAGTCCCAGATTAAACATGTATGTACAATGTTAGGTTTGTATCCTTCCGTAAAATATTCAGTATGCCTTCGGAATATACAAATATTAACAGTCGGTATGAGCTAATGATGACATTGAACTAGAACGTTTCGGTTCCTGGTTTGTCAACGTCGATGAACGATACCAGTTGAATATGGCGTCTGCGTCTGTAGACGACGTTTCTGAAATTTTACAAAGAATGAACTCGGTTATGACCACACAATATTCCAGTCTTAAAGAAAAACAAACACTAGCAATCGAAGAATGTAAAAAGAAGAAAGATGTGCTGGTAGTTTTGCCAACAGGATACGGCAAAACCGTCATAATTCAGGCAAATGCCGATACTATCATGCTGTCAAACTTTCCATTTACTAATTTAGTAAACAATCCGACTATTTTTTGTTCAAGTTTTATCATTTAATTTTCAATTGGGAATCTTCATGTTATGATAATAAATATTTCAGACAATGCATATCTTCAACGCTCAGTTTTTTTGATTATTATTTTTTTTTTTTTGTCTTTTATTCATTGACATTGCTTTATGACATGCTTCTCTCGAAGGACTCAAAGTCAAATGGAGAGGGTATTAATAGAAAGAAATAGTAAATTTGTCTCAAGCAAAATGAGTATTGCAGATTGTTTATTGCCAATAAAAGCCGGGTACCAGTCTAGTACAATGTATATATCCATACCACAAACATGACACGCTCTTACTCACCTGATTTCATTACTTTTGAATTAACATATACATATATGTCCATTTTTGTCTCAGTTATCCTTCAACTTTTAGTAGAAGGCAAATAGTATTACTATGTAGTTGAAATAAAAACAATAGTATTGCTTACTAGGTTTCAAATACATTTACATGTATAATGTATAACACAAAGCAACAAAAAAATTTCTATATAAAATTGAGAATGGAAATGGGAATGTGTCAAAGAGACAACAACCCGACCATAGAGCAGACAACAGCCGAAGGCCACCAATGGGTCTTCAATGCAGCGAGAAACTCCCGCACCGGAGGCGTCCTTCAGCTGGCCCCTAAACAAATATGTATACTAGTTCAGTGATAATGGACGTCATACTTAACTCAAATTATACACAAGAAACTAAAATTAAAATGATACAAGACTAACAAAGGCCAGAGGCTCCTGACTTGGGACAGGCGCAAAATGCGGGTATATGCATGTACAGAAGAAAAGAAAGAATGAGACAGTGACAATTAAATTTTTTTTCTTATTTCACTTTGTGAAATTTCATTATTATTTTTATATATGAATTTACATATACGAGGGATAAGTTGTGAATATGTACCAATGTCATATATGTTATTATGCTTAGTTGATTAAAATAATAAGATGATATTTATTTGGCAATTTCTACTGCTTCAAAAAATTTAAACTTGATAAAATTATAAAATTGCAAGTTAAAAGAAACTGTTCCATTTGTTTTGCATACAGTATTTAGATTTCATCGAATTTCTTTTAATAAACAATACAGGAATGATACATGCTGGCATTGGTGAAACACAATTAAATAATTTCTTGTCGTCACTTAATGTGCATTGCATCAATCCAAAGACCTTGAAAGATAGAGAAGATGAAGTAGGCAGTGTACTGGAGACTCATGCATACATGTCAAAACAAGACACCTGCAAGATGAAATATTCAAATCCACCTCAGGTTTGAAAACAATTTTGCTTATTTTGTATTTATATACATTTTCTTATCAAGTTAAAAGGAAAATAAAAGCAAAGTTTGAACTTACAAATGTATGATTCATGATATTTGTTTGTATTACTGTCAAAGAAAGGTATTTAACATTTACACCATATTTTCCTTCTCTTTACTTGTATATGCTGAAAAAAAAACATACTGAAGGAGGACAAGAAACAATGAGGCTTTTTTTGCATTTTCATGTGCAATATAAGGCCCAAACTTCTAAAATATATAGTCGTCCACTAGCCTTACTCATTCCTTATATTCTACGAGTACTTGCTTAAAGTTTCTTTTAACCGATACACTGTAAGTTAGTACACAGATTTTTATTCTTTGATCTCCAAATAGTGCTTGCCTTGAAATAGGGGAGATCGTGGCTTCGATCCCAAACCAGTTCAAGCAATTACTTAAAACTGATATTTAATGCTACTATGATATGCACACTGCATTAAGAAGTTAGATCAAATGGTAGTCAATTCTGAAATTGAACAATGTCTTCCAGTACAATGTTATCTCGTGAACTAGCACGTTATTAATCCTGCTCAGCGTATAGGTCTAGTACAAAGCAGGGTTTATATTCAGGTACTAAGGTAAAAAAAGGTGTTTTTGTCACAAATTTTCATATAATTTTAGCACGTTGATAACTGTCTTTTCGTTTTAAACTTTTTTATATATTGTAATTCTATAAGGTATAAAACCACTAATTCATAGCCCCTTTGCTTTCCATGTTAAATTCTGCAATTTCAAGCATTAATGGCTACTTTGACTCAAGTTCAAATAAAGTGGCAGTAATTTCATGTCAAAACTATACCTTATTCTGACTTGTGCTGAAAAATTCAACATACCTTTAATTGCATATTAGAGCGTACTGGTTGCCGAAAGTTTGATAATACAAAACAGGTACTTCTGATCAAAACAACAGAATGTGCCCTGTTATTATAATTTTATATACTTCTTTATTAATCAAAAGAAACTTTCAACAATGGTTCTACAGTGATCCCAGGTCCCCAAGCTTTCATTTGATACCAAAACTACCCAAATATTTCACCTATTGACAAAGATACAACTATGCGTAGGAACTATTTTGTTTAAAATATGTACTACTTTCTTATATGTTCTTTCCGACCGGGCCTGAATTAGTGGTTCTATACCATAAGTGAACCAACACCAGAGGTGGTGATTGTGCGGAAGGGTAAATACGATAGCGGTATCCACAGTTTTCTGTATAAGTAAGAATATGTCGACACAAAAGACAAAATTCCTTTCACATCCCCACAGTAACACAATACATTTGTACATGGTGCAACAAGAAATTCATAAGGCGCGACTCGGCAAAAAGACACATTAAAAAAGACCATGAGACGCAAAAGAAATAACAGTGGAAAAAAACCCGCGTGAATTCGCCGAAAAAGTCAAAGAATGGAACCCCCCATAGAAGCAACCAGGAATATCGACTGGACAAAACCGCTAGTTTTTTGGACATTTGCACAAGCAGATATCAAGGAAACTCTGCATGAATTAACCGAAAAAGTAAAAGAATGGAAATCCCTATAGAAGCAACCAGAAAAATCGACTGGAAAAAACCGCTAGTTTTTCGAACATTTGCACAAGCAGATATCAAGGAAACAACTGACACTATAGATCTAGCCACTGAACTCTACATCTGCATTGACGAAGAGGAAAAAGAAGATGAAACTCCTACAAACTTTATATACACTACCACAAATTTAGAAACAGTCGTAAAATTATCTAAATATTCTCATTATCAAGAACTGGAGGAATATACTGTAGATACATCCCTGGAATATACCCAGATTATACAGATATACGGAAAAGACACCAATTTAACCATCCATTGCTACAAAAAAAGAAAGAACCAACTCTTACATACATTATTCATTTATTTAACTAACATTTAGTCTCAATATATGTATTTAGTCCATTTCATTTCACTTTCTATTTATAAGGCGTCGCCATAACTACGATTTTTATACTTACACTTCCGGTTAACCGCAAGAATTGCACCTCACTGTTAATTTTCTATATAGTATTGTCCTGATGACGCCTTTCTATAGGGGAAACCTGTCGACCAAATAAACCAGTACTATGCGGTAAAAAAATTTGAGTGTTGTCTTTTGTGTCGACTTTTTTTTATAAACATATAATTATTGGACTAAGCTTTGCACAAAAACCTTATTAAATGTTTTTAGAGATGAGGGATGAGATATACGCTGCCACGTCCTGTCTGTTTTTGTTTGTATCTGATCTGATGAGTTAAGCTTTTTCAACTGATTTGTATAGTTTGTCCTCATGTTGTGCTGTTACACCACTGTCTCAGGTCGTGGGAGGGTTGAGCGTTCACAAATATGTTTAACCCCGCCACATTCTTTATGTGCCTGTCCTTCAGTTCACCATGACAAAATTCAAACCAAATAACTAGCGGTCTTATACAAACATTGTGTCATAACAATACAATGAATTATAAACAAATATGACACATGAACCAACGACAACCACTGAAAAAGATTCTCCTTTACAGGGACGGGCACAAAGAATCGGGCAGCATACACTTAATTTTTCTGGATTTCTTTTATAAGTGCAGTTTTGTCATTCCTGCAGAAGACAAAAAAAAAAGATTTTTAGTGTGAAAATATCTATTGTGGAAATCAATCATAGAACACAATATAGGTATTACCTGTGGGGATTATCTGAAACAAAATTCATGACTTGTTTAACATGTTTAAGTTCTGTTGTGAAGAAAAGTTACAGATCGATATCTAGAGAGAGGACTTATGGACTTGCCTTAGTGAGAACCCTCTTTATAAATACTTTTATAAAAAATCTTATGAGGACTTTCGACACATATTCAATCATGATAAGTCATTGTCAGGAAAGCTTCTTTATTTTCTTTGGATGGCAGTACATGTATTAAACAAACATGTTTTGCCTGTTGAAAGTAAGACATTAGGTCTGGGGCATGACATGTATTTTTTTTTATTCTGTACTACTGTTGTATAAAAAAAATAATTGGTGTTGGTACATGTAGATACTGTATTGTCCTATATGCATGTATGGTAATATCTGTTATTCAGTCTATGTTAAATGGCATACACTACAGTAAATGAAAGTAACAAATATAACACAAGCATTTTCTGTAACAAATTTAATTTGCATATCAAGGCATATTTGCATATCAAGACCACACAAATTGATTTTGAGCTTCTTTGATTTTGATATTCATAAAAAATAGTAGTGAGAGGTTATAAAACTGAACGAAACAATGTTCCAAATGTGTATTTGGTATTATAATGACATTTAATTTTCATAAAACTAATTGTAAGAAAAGAAAATTTCAGATTCTGGTACAAGTTTGAAATGTTAGTTCCAAATGTATTATAACATGTATAATGGTACATTTATTTTTCATAAAACTAGTTTTAAGGAAAGAAAGTTTGAGATTCTAGTATAATTTTGGAGTGTTAGAGATATCTTTAATTTAAAATCGACATTTAAGTAGAATTTTGACATCATCGCCAAACAACCACCATGATGCAACAAAGATATGTTATGACATGTTTTAAGGGGCGAAATCTGAAAACACTTAAAACCAATTAACTTTCGCCTTAGATCATGTGGAAAGCGTAACAACTGCAATTTGCGTACAAGGATAATCTGCCACAAATATAAAATTTTCAATTTGAAACAACTTTATATTGCATAATTCTCATCATAAGTGTCAAGAATAAAAATACAACTGATGAAGACATTGGATCTCAACCAAAACAATAAGAATACATCGTAACATTTAGTATAATTGTAAAGATTTATAGATGATAGAAATATATACTTATCTTACTCCTTGAAAATCAAATGCATGAAAGTTAATTCAAACAATCCTCTGAACATTGGATCCAATGTTAAGTTATACATGTACTTCAAAAGTCCTATCACTTTACCACCATATGACATATTTGACTGATACAATTTCCATATATGCCATTAATTTTATCAAACGATACACATATTTTGAGTACTTTATTCCAATATTTTTAATATTTAAGAAATTTCAATACAATGTTGCAAAGCCATGAAAGTGGAAGTAATATTTATAAAGTTTTTTTCAATAGTTATACCACATTCATCACATTTGTATATACATGAAATCATCAAGTTTTCAAGCGTTGCTCATTTTTGTTAAAGAAAATTTTGACCAAACTTACAGGTTATTGTTAAATACATTTTCAACAAACATTAATTTATTTGCATTTTAAAAACAGTAAATGTTCTCGTGAAATTGGTTCTTCCAACCATCCATTATTTTGTGTGGTCTTAAGTGAAAATGGATTCTTTGAGTAGAGTATGGTCGTTTTCAGATCATAAAGCAAAGTTTTCCACAATTTTACAAAAAAGATCACATGAATACCCAAATGTTAACTTTTTATCAATAAACACGAATACAGAAATAAATAGGATAAACACAAGATTAACTGTTCTGTCTTCAGTGATTCCTCACTTCATCTTATATTCTAATATAATGTAAAAACAACAATATTAATAATTTGTTCCCCGATTTCTTAAAAACACATTTTCATCAAGAAATCACCTTTGCACACAATGACACAAATTTGACATTTTAAATATGTCATAGCATATTTGATTTTGAGTTACATTTCTTTGTAACTGGAGTTAAAATAATCGTTTAATAATACACATAAATTTATGAAATTATCAAAGACATAAATTGCTACACCGTAACATGGACCATTTATATCAAAGTCTCTGTGAAGCAAACAACTCTCTCAAATCTGAGTTGTGTAAAATTGATTACTGTAAATGTATATTTTAAAGGAGTATTGAGTCTGTACGAAAAACCAAACAAAGTGCTGGTCATATTGCCTCCAACATCCATCATCAAAGAGCAGAAGGAAAAATTTGACAAAATAGAAGTTAAAGCAGTGGCATCGAGTCAAAAATGTACTCTACTATCTGAAGAGGAAACTGAGGGCAAGTATGCAATACAATGATTGTCCTCATAACAAAAATGTAGTCAGACAGTTCTTGAAGAATTATTGTTTATTTCATTACGTATATGTTCCGGTAAATTAGGAATTTCGGAACAATTACATGACAATTTTGTTTAAATGCCCTGGGACAATATTGCCTTCATACATAGTATATCATTCGATAAAAACTATATCACATTTATCAAAATTGCTGATTCTTACAGGAGTTGTATAAAAGCATTAAAACAATCCACATTCAACCGAACATGTCGAACAAAAAGTAAAACAAGAATGTGTCCATAGTACACGGATGGCCCACTCGCACTATCATTTTCTATGTTCAGTGGGCCGTGAAATTGGGATCAAAACTCTAGTTTGGCATTCAAATTAGAAAGATCATATCATAGGGAACATGTGTACTAAGTTTCAAGTTGATTGGACTTCAACTTCATCAAAACTACCTTGACCAAAAACTTTAACCTGAAGCGGGACAGACGGACCAACGGACGGACGAACGAACGCACAGACCGAAAAACATAATGCCCATAAATGGGGCATAAAAATAAGTCTGTTAAGGACAAATAAGGTCTGTACTTTGTACAGGTATGGTGTAATACCACCATCTTTTTTAAATTTGCACTTTTCAAAAAATTGTGCAGAATTTATCTTTGTTTCAAATAAACAAATACTTGGCATGAATAAAGTTTTATCCTGTCCAGTACTACAGACAAAATTTCACATAACACTAGAACACACCCGCGATAACGCGTGTCTGAATTAAAGGATCTACGCCTTATTTTCACTCTGGATATTTAGTACTCGTATTGTCATTTGACAAAGTCATGCTCATTGTAAGGCTCACAGTTTTCTTTGCTTTAAAAATCTTTCTGTTTGAACCGTCCTGCTTTTCTGAATACAACCGGAAACTACTTATAGATATATTTTTTGGGTCAAAGTGTCAATCCCTGTATAATGACGAAGTTCAGGTGTGATTATGATCCGTGTATATAGCAAATCCCAAATACACCGTTGGTGGTGCGCGTGACAGAGGTGGAACGTACAGATTATGTAACAGGTACTATTGGGATCGGTATCAGACTCGACCCGGAACTTGTTAATTATTGGTAATATTAATTAAGTGGAAAACAAAAGGGCCTGGAATGTAATTTTCAATCAACACCATTGTCCTATATTATGTATATATAGAGTTGAATTCTTTGATTCGTGGTTTTACGTCATGCCGGCTAACAAATTGGACCTCGTTATTTTAGTATTATAGATTTCATTGCATACAAGATAATGAACATCACTGGAACATAACCAATCAAATTTCCACCCTTTCTTTCCTGTTTACAAACTTTAGTAACCATGTAACCTCAAATTTCCAAAATATTTTATTATAGAATCACCAAATAAAAAAAGAATGTATATGTTTATGACTCAGAATTTTTTTATTGCAATGAAACGTAGGATTAATTTCCTAAAACTCAAATTCAAGGGAATTTTTTTTTCGACCCTTTTTCGTATGCAACCGGATGTGACGTACTATGATTTGGTGGTATTACACCTAAAGACGACTTTTATGTTGAATAAACTGAATGTGATTTGTTTCCTTTGTAATACTGGTTATTTCAAGCATTACTGTCAAGTTTTTTTTATAATCAGTTCAATACTTTGTGAAAAATCTAGTATAATATAAGATGACATCTACAGCCATTCGAGTAAAATTTCTTCGAAAAATCCAAACCAAGCCACATCAAGATAGAATATAGTGTGGACCAATAAATGATCAAATATTTATCTTATCTGCCTAGAAACAGTTGAATATGATACAAAAGATGACTCTAGGATGATAAATACCACTAATGGACCTCTATGTCTTCATTATAAGGTCCCTTTTGGTCCATTGATACCTCTCATTTCCTCAAAATTTCAACTTTTTAGTCCAATAAATCAAAATTTTGGGGTAACTTTCACACATCTATGCAAGAAATGTGATAATAAATGAGTAATTGAAGTATTCAAGCTGAATGAACTATCCATATAAAAGTTTACTGACTCAATGGAGGTTTCAATAAGTCCTTACGTAAAACTTAAATTTACGCCGCGCTCCAGAGAAGGACATAAAATGCTTCCCTTTTAGTCAATAATTTGTTATTACTGCTTCAAAAATTATTTCATTTACAAAATATTTTATAGAATCACCATTGGCAAATAAAAAATAATGGTGTTTTGATTGATTGATTGTTGGTTGCTGAACGTCCAGTGGCAAATATTTCATGCATATTCAGGACGAGAACAAGTTCACAATAAATACAATAGGTAGGTTCTGTAATAGATTAAGGGATTAAGGTCGGAGAAATTTAGACTGCCACGGGAAATGAGGGTATATTGGATAGGGACAGAAATTTAGCCTTGCAACAGGTCACCTACGGACCCCTCAAAGAGTTGTTGCAAGGGTTCTTAACGTGCAAAGAGCGTGGCACTCTCTTTACACGAGGCATCGGATTTAACGTGCCCATTCTGACCGGACGTGGCTGCAAATTTGTACATCCCGCACAGCCAAACGGACGCCCAACTTTGGCAAGGGTTTTACTGCCGGTCGGAGGAAGACCAATGGTGACCATACTTCTATTCCCCAGTAACCCTTGGGGGGAATGGTGTTTTGAAACACCCAAGATATATGTTTATGGCTCAGAAATTATTTTACTGCAATGAAATGTAGGATTAATTTCCTACAACTGTCAAATTCAAAGGAATATTTTTTTCGACCTTTTTTCGTATTCAACCGGATGTGATGTACTATGACTTGGTGGTATTACACCTACATGCTAATTACAATGACTTATGTTGTAAAAAAATTGTTTTTTTTAACATTTTATGAAGAAATATACAGAATGTTGACATGGACTTTGAGAAGTGATTAACCAAAATGTCAATAACAAGGGTAGATATGGTTAGACACAAAAAAGGGAAATAAGGGAACACAACGTATATCTTTTTTGACCTAAGACTAAGTCATGTAAGTACTAACACTTTTCTTTAAATAAAAAAATTACTAATACATATCATTTGTAAAAGCATGCAATTCATGTGAACAATAATAATTGTAAAATAAAACCTTATTAAATGCATGCAAAGGATAACATTTGGATAAATAAATGTATATTCTGTTATAAAAGTCAGCTTTATGGGATTCTCTTCATACATCATCATGCTCATGCTCTGATTAAGGTATTAATGCAAAAAGATAGATTCATTTGAATAATCCTACTTTATTAAGTTATGTATTGAATCAGATATTGAGAAGTTTGAAGGGTGGCTTGATGCCTGGGAAGCCATTCCTCCTAAAACTGAATTTTATTAATGCAACTGTGTTCCTAATGTTAAGTATCAGAAGTGGTATTGAATAGCAGTGTTATATTAGCCTATCCTGGGGCCGTTTTAAATGCAGAAAAAGGTGTAGAGATTCTAACATTTTTAGATGGGAAAATCGGGGCTATAGTTATAGATGAGTGATAATTCAAAAAGTTTAAAATTTTGACTTTTGATTTCATTACAAACAGATGTAATAAGTTTACTTAATTTCAGTTATCAACATAAGGGTAGGTTATTTGCAACAGTTTCCAGTCCTCATGCATGTCTAGTAATAAACTGATAAATGCACTATTCCTTCAAAGTTGCAAACCTTTGCTAGGTGAACTACATAAATGAATACTGTTCATTTTAAAACTGAAAAACAAGATGTTGCTCACATAAGGTCTTTCTGACAGCTCTTGAGACAGTAAACTTATAGATCTGCAAGTTTATGCCTTATGCAATACATATTTAGATTCTCATCCTTCAAAAAAAAAAATGGGTAAGGAGGAAGGTAATTAGAATATATTTAGATTTCCTTAACTTTGAAGAAAATTTATCATACCGTTTATATTTTGAACAAGGAATAGTTATTGATGCTCAATAACAATGAGAGGGAAGAGATGAGAATCTTAAATTGTAATTTGTTTACCGTTTGTGATGTATGTGTTTGTTCCCCGACTTTACGTTAATTTGTTGCTTTCATTTTTTTTTTTAAAATGATTGACTAGACCAGATCTACAATTAGATCCAAATTGCTGAAATTAGAGGTCCACTTTATAGAAACTTTGCCTTTGATTATTTTTACTGAATGTTTTTTATTTTTTATTTTGGGCAAAATCTTAATTAACAAGACATAAAATGAAAACAGAAAATAATGATTTTGGTTTTATAAACTGGAATGTATCTTGGGTGATTTTTACCAATAGTGTAGTTGGCATGGGATTCGACCCATCTGCAGTGACCCATGTTATTCATTGTAACCTCAAAGAAATTTGAACAACTATTTACAGGAAATTGGTCATGCAGTTAGGAGGGGCCAATCTGCAAAAGCTACTCTGCATTTAACAAGTCAGATATTTCAAAAAATCTTCCTGGAATTCAGGATATCATAAATTTCTGTCATTCCGATTTGTGTTTAAGGGAATGCTTGCTGAACAGCTTTTCATACAGTAAATCTATAAACAGCCCACAAGGTTGTTCATGTTGTAATATTTGTGAAAAAGAATGCAATAGTGATGACTGTCAACTAGTAAATATTGTTGTTGACTTACATGTTTAACTGAACAAATGTTATAAGGCAAACGATATAGTTTTGATCCCCGGTAGATTTCTTTTGGAAAAATTTCAGACTATTTTTTACCAGATCGAGTCAAATAAAATATAAAAAAAAGAATTTTTGCTGTTTTTATATATATATCGAACTTTTTACTCCATCAGTGATTTTTTCATAAACATTTGTAAATATAATATTCCTATATTATTAAGACAGTATTCTTTTAAAAAGAACAGGGGTACATAAATTAGCTTTCAAGCTCCTTCAGCTGATTAAAATTGGTGGAATAAAAATTAATTTTCTTGATATGTCACATATTGATGTCATGAATGAAAAATGTATATGTTATAGACATCTTAACCTTCCCTGTAACTGTATCGTTTGCACTTAAGACTTAATGTACTGAGTAATATAAAGAATTAAACTACAATAATTTTAAGAAAAAAAAAAGGAATCTTCATCACAATAGTACTGCCTGCACAAACAGCTAATTTCTTTTATCAAAATGTTGATAAAGAAAATCGCCACATTGTTTTCTCATAACTTACTTCAAAAGATTATCTGGAACACAATAAATGAAAAATGAGTAAAATCAGTTATGGGTCATACTTATACAAATAATATTTATTAACAGCAATAACTGGTACAGGTAAATAATTTTGCAGGTAGAATTATCACCCTTAGTCAATGATTATTTAAAAAAAAACATAGAATGAAAGTCATATATCCTTCTTTTCTTAAATTTATCTATTTTTTTTATGTCAGGTCGTTGTATAGCTTAATACATGACTACAGTGACCATTAGTTGTTTACATCCACTTTATAGTTGATCTCAAGTTGATGGTTGTCTAATAGGAAAGCATACTACATCTGCTTAATATACATTGCTCTAATAGATTGTTAAATTGTACCAAAGGGACATTCAAACTCATAAGTCGAAAATAAACTGACAATGCCATAGCTAAAAAAGAAAAAAAAAAAACCAATTGGTAAATATATTAAAACCTTACTCAGGGAATATCTGGTAAATCAGAATCAGTGTCTTCATCATCAGTGTTAAAATCATCCTTGTCATCAACATCATCATCATCCTCCTCATTATCATCATACTGGGCCAAACCTCTACCTAATCTCTCAATAATTCTATGAAAGTCATTTTCCATTCGGTTCTTGTCATTTTTTCCGGATGGATTCTTGGTAAGAGAACCAAAATTTTACATTTCCGTCCTGTTGGTAATTTAAATGGCCTTATTTTCCTCAATGATGTCTGTAAAATTTTGATATCTTCTTTAGAAATGTTCTTGGTATGTCTATTTCCCTTTTTCATTATTTGATGGTGGCTGTCAAACTTTTGACATATGGAAGTTATGATGGGAGCAGCTGCATTTACTGTTGAAATTGCCGATTCTGATTTATTCGCTCCCAGGCCCCTTATTAAATCGTTTAATTTGCGAACGGAATGTTCTTGCTCTAAAGAGAAAGGGAAGTATGACCCGAACAATAACGCTGAATGGAGTTTGATATCCAGGGTCTGCTTTGTCACCACTTAAAAAAAAAAAACCAGGGGTTATAAAACCATTTGACCATGCTTTTGGGAAAATACCTGAACTGAGCATACCACTAAGTATTTTAGATAATGATTTTTATATAATATTGACCGCTATAATTTGTTATTTCTAACAATTAATTTAAATGGAGTTCAAGATTAACATTCGCCTTAACAACGCTTCATTTCTTTACGCGAATATATCAGATATTTTTTATTTATTGGTTCTTATTATGTTTCTTAAAATAATCATTAAAATATTAAAACAATGTATGTTAAACAACGTTATCTGTTCAACACAATCGCTAGTAATGAGACTTTTTTGTTTGAAAACTAGCTGACTCGAGGTCACACATGCTGATACGATATAGCCTCGTATCCGCTACTCTCTCGAAAGGATCACTATTCGGTTCCATTACTTCACTGAACCTGACCAGCCTTCATATTGCGTTATATCCGTTAGACGTTTGTTCATTTCAGTTTATCATGAAATTTTCATATGAAATATCGGAATACGAAACACCAGAACTACAAAAATTGTGATATTTTTCTAGAAAATCAACAATCTGGTTGTATCTCTCATGAAAGAAGTGTTTTCCAAATGGTGAAGTTGAAATCATCCTTTCGTAAATTTTACGGACGCCATCACGAGTTGGTTGACCGTTATGGAATAACCGTTTCACAGATGATATCGGAAATGTTCCTTATGTCGTAAATACAATACCCTTCCCTTTTCACGAATGTGACCTACCGAATTAGACTATTTACCGGATTTGTAATAACATAAGCAACACGACGGGTGCCACATGTGGAGCAGGATCTGCTTTCCTTCCGAGCACCTGAGATCACCCCAGTTTTTGGTGGGGTTCGTGTTGCTTAGTCTTTAGTTTTCTATGTTGTGTTTTCTGTACTATTATTTGTCTGTTTGTCTTTTTTTTAGCCATGGCGTTGTCAGTTTATTTTCAATCTATGAGTTTGACTGTCCCTCTGGTATCTTTCGTCCTCTTTTTAACACGACTTAACGCAACAAGTATATACAAAGTGCGAATATAGTCAGTTCATTTACACTGTTGTACGCGAATATAACTATTGTACAATACAAATAAACTGATTTGAAGGTATGAATATTATTTTGTAATGTACAGTAATATCAGGTTATAAAATATCGATAATTGATAGCGATTCATATTAACTAGAAAAAAAGTAAATACGATGCATTATCACTGTAATCCCATGGGTTAATGATAATAGAAAGGTATAAATTCCGACAATCAGATACCCTTACATAGAGTCCGTTTGGTCCAGCGGGATGTATAAGTACGCATTCACATCCAGTAACAATGGGAACGTTAAATTTGATGCCTCGTGCAGAGAGTTCCATAACATGCATTAAATCGAAGGGTACGTAGGTGTCCCGTTTCACAACAAAATATCTGTTCCAAGTGAGAGGCTTAGCTAGCTATAAAACCAGGTTCAATCCACCATTTTCTACATCGAAAAAAAAATGCCTGTAGCAAGTCAGGAATATGACAGTTGTTTTCCATTCGTTTGATGTGTTTGAGTCAATAAATTCAATCTATACAGTACATTTTTCGATCTTAATTAACATTAATGATAATATCGTATGCATTTTTAAGCTTTAATATCTTGAAATCTATGACTCTACTTATTGTTCATTAGATAATTTCTTTATATTGTAATTGATAAGCAATGATACTTTGATCTACGTATGTATTTGGTACTCTATTGCTAATAAATGTAAGAATTATTTCATATAGTTCTATATACTGACTATGCATATTCATTCATATTATTAGTAAGTTGCTTAAATCATAATTTATCAATTCTACAATAAATTCAACTAATCAATAACAATAAATTTAATAACTTAACTAGAATGCATTAAAAGATACAATAATACACATTGTACTATCATTACTCAATAAATGCAAATATCGATCTAATCAATAATTGAGAATTAATCTATCTAATATCATTAATTGTCATATATTGTCAAATACTTTATTCATGTGCTCATCTGTAACTGTAAATTTCTTACACAGTATTAAGAATTTATGCATACTATTTATCTTCGATTACTATTACATAACTTAATGTTATATTATCAGTATTCTTATCAAATTTCTTTATATTCAATATTTAATTATCTGTTCATACTAAATTTTATCATTATTTGTAATTTCTATTAATCTGAAACAGATTTAATTCTAATCATGAATATATGATATTATTATGTAAAAGTATCTATGTTGTAATGATCATCTTTCACTACTTTCATAGTTATACTGTTTAATCTTAAGTCTTTAATGAAATGATGCAATTATATGATATTATGTAATTATA
The DNA here is from genome assembly GCA_017311375.1 of Mytilus coruscus. NCBI lineage: Eukaryota > Metazoa > Mollusca > Bivalvia > Mytilida > Mytilidae > Mytilus > Mytilus coruscus. The sequence continues at coordinate 77,369,582 of CM029595.1, read as the reverse complement.
TTAGTTATTATTATTAACTAATTATTTCTATGAATTTTATATATTCATGTTATTTAATTATTTTATGTATATATGAAATGTTGTATTTAGTATGCATAATAATCTTATAATGTATTTATTATGTCATATTATTATTAGATATTTCCTATATATACATTATATTAAAGTGATTATAGTGTAATTTTCATGTTAAGTATTACCCTTACATAGATTCCGTTTGGTCCGGCGGGATGTATAAGTACGCATTCACATCCAGTAACAATGGGAACGGTAAATTCGATGCATCAAGCAGAGAGTGCCATAACGCATTAAATCGAAGGGTACGTAGGTGTCCCGTTTCACAACAAAATATCTGTTCCAAGTGAGAGGCTTAGCTAGCTATAAAACCAGGTTCAATCCACTATTTTCTACATCAGAAAAAATGCCTGTAGCAAGTCAGGAATATATATGACAGTTGTTTTCCATTCGTTTGATGTGTTTGAGCTTTTGACTTTGCCATCTGTTTTGGAACTTTCCCTATTGAATTTTCCTCGGAATTAGGTGTTTTTGTTATTTAACTTTTTTCCAATATAATTAAAGGCAACAGTAGTATACCGCTGTTCGAAATTCATAAATCGATTGAGAAAAAAACAAATCCGGGTTACAAACTAAAACTGAGGGAAACATCAAATATAAGAGAACTACGACACAACAGAAACACAACATTAAAATGTAACACACACAGAAACGAACTATAATATAACAATATATAATATAACCTTCGAATCTTCAAAAGGAAAAGCTTTTTTTCAAATATAGAACTCTTATCAAATAATGTCAAGAAACTTATTGTAGATGTTTCAAGCAAAAAGTGCTAATAAGGAATAACAGAGAATGACGAGCAAGATGGCTATTTTGGTTGGAAAGAAAATTCGGCACATCTTTCATGAGGATTCCTATGTAGGAAAAGTAATGTCATCTGTTCCTGGTTCCTTGAATTGGATAATAAAATTTATGATTGTGAGTTGGACATTAAAGGAAATGTTTGTAACACTACAGTTATCTACACTTTCTGCTTGCTAAACGAATATCGGCCAAAAAAAAAAAAAAAAACATTATTCCTAAGGTTGTATGTCTGAAATATGTTGGCGTTATTTCAGAGTATTTAGTTTTATTTAAGTGTACAGAAAGGTCATTTTTTTGCATTCTTTACTAACAATCCATATACTCCATTAAGTCCTGTAGGGCTCAGATAAAAGTTAGTATCACACTCTGTCACATAATCTTTTCATAAATCTGATTATGGTGAGATGCCAAAACCCTCATGTTTATTTTTGTTTTAATTTTTTTTTTTTTTTTAATATTTTTTCTAGATTTTAAATACACAAATAGTGCATTTGCGTCTCTCTATTTTCTTTAATACTTGCACGTATCTGGCTAAAAATAATAATACAGGTGAAATTACTGTCCTTCGACCGTCCCTAATTTTTACGCGTAGCCTTAAAAACTTTTTTCCGTTAAGCACTGTTATCATAATGTTGTTCATATAGACTTAATGTAAAAAATAATGCTTTAACTAGGTAATTATTTTTTGCTGCTATAAAAAAAACCCATATGAACTGGACAAATTTGTCTATTCAACAATTTACAGACAATAAATGGAATTTTCTGCGTGCATTTTGTTATTTTATACAAAATATTCCGCATTTGTAAAAGTCATAACACATTAATTTCTTTCTTCATACTGAAACATTGCTAAAGATAAACCTTAAATATTTGTAAATGAACAAATTTTGTGGATGTACTTTTAGTTTGGTCATCATGTGACATTAAAGGCACATACTTGTTTTGTTGACATTTCACCTGATCTATTAGCCTCTGCTATTTCTTCTTTAATGTAGATCCATTCGGCCTACCTCTTTTGCACACATTTTTTGACATTTCACTTGATCAGTTTGCCTCCGCTATTTCTTCCATGTTGTAGATCCAATCGGCCAACTTTTTCAGCTCGAGTCCCAAAATCAATAAATAGATAATAAAGTTTTGGCAGTATTTGGCCACAGCTTTATCTTAAATATAACATATATGATATATAATATGTATTTAAATTGGCAATCTTGCTCTGAAATATATTGACCAATGTCTATATTGAATTTATATGTAAATTATAATGTGGCTACCGCAAATTATGGCAGACCACTATTATTAATATATTTATGCAATATGTCTGGTACGAGAAGTTGACTGATGAGCCCTGGTAAGCAGAGGATACCATTACTGTTCACTGAATATATGAATGTTGAATCCATCGCAGCGAAATGTGCAAGTACGCCAATGTCCAACTGTTACATCTACATTATGTTCACTAGTTGTCTCCTACTCTCCAATATCGGTACCATTACCCGAAATAATCTGAAATATTAACCTAAAAGCAGTGTTTTGTTTCTTACTTCTATTCAAATAACACAAAATATTTAAATTGGGAGGGTGTTGAGATTTCGAAGAAGATTATTTTGTCGTCAAATTTTCGTCGTCTGCAACTTTGATGTCGTATTTCGAAAACGAGATTGCGATCAAACTAATCAACACAAATGTTAAATACTCAACAGTGAACAACCACCTTACCAAAATGTATGTATATACAAGTTTGTACCCAATGGATAACGGGCTTTAACGTTATAGATTTTTAATCCTTTTGGTTTGAAGTCTGTGTGGTCTTCTGTCGTGTATTGTTGTTATTATTCTCAGCATTTACAAAGTAGTTCCTGATGTTTCTCAACAAGAGTGGTAAGTGAGAATATCTTTCAATCCACGTGCGATCAATAATTCATCATACATCTGGAATTTCATGGTGGAGATATAATTCTGATCATATTTTGATTGCCCCTACTGCTTTAAGTTTTGAGGTAGTCTAAATCTGTATTTTAGCCCTATTGAATGACGGGATTATGGGAGGAAAAATTACCAACTTTATACTAAATACCTTTGATATTAATAACTCCAAGTTTCATTGAAATTGGTTAATAGTTTCAGGAGATCTTTGAGAAAGTTTACGACTGACGCCAATCGATGGCAAAAGCTAACATAGGGTCTTTTTGCCAAAGGTTTAGCATTATTATATTAAGTATATGAGTGTATCAAAAGGCTGCATACCAAGCCTACCGAGTAAATTTTACTCTTTCAAATTATCTGAAAAAGGAGCTGAAAATATTTTCGGGGACAAAGTTATAAATGGTTTTCAACTTAGTGATAACATAACTGATTTAGTTTTCTAACTCTTTTTTTATTCCTGCGCCACTGGGGCTTACAAAAGGATGTTTTGAACAGCCGGTGTGTGTATAGTCTAGAAAATGTATTTTATGTATTAAAATGTATGTCTTTGTTTTGTCTGGCAAACCGTCAGTATAAAGCTGTCTTTTGTTACAGTTTAATGATACAGATATGGAGAAGACGTTCTAAGTTGTAAAACTTGAGTTTGATCCTATTGTCAATGTTAATGTTTTTTTTTGACAAAAAAATATGTTTAAACTTATTATACAGACTGAGATACAGCTTTAAATACCTCCATCACTGAATATTTTGTGCAAACAAAGAGTTTTGATTTAGATAGGGGTGATGTCAAAATTAAGCTATGTAGAACAATTAGTAACAAAGTAATATATCCTGCAATATTGTTAATATCGCATCACTTTTCTTCACAATCTAAAGAAGGAACATAAGTTTTATTTTGTATTTGCATTGAAAAAATATATTCGTATCAAATTGTAGCTGAAGTATAATATATTTTAAACTTTATTGTCATATAAACAAATTAAAATATTTGTGCCAAACTGTATATATATAATAAAAACAACATACACTCATATATATCAGTATAATATATAAATAAAGCATAGTCTCAAATTGAGGTACAACATGAGGGAAACACATCAAAAAAAAAAAAAAAACAGTAAAAACTCATGAAATAATTTTAAATATTTCTGATAACAGATATCCTTCATCAGTATCATTATGATGTAAAATGAATCATATCAATCTATTCTAATTTAACTATAACAATCTTGAAAATTTTAAAATTAAACCGAACACAACAACGCTTTTACAAGGGCGTTCTAAAATTTCCTAGAAAAAAACAGCGAAGGTTAGGTATTTACAACAGACTGATGACACAGATATATTACAAACCCTCCGCAAATAGTAATGTGCGATATGAACAGGTATATTTCTAATATTTCAGCACTTTGATAATGATTAAAAAATAAAAAAATAAAAATTTAATTTTGAAGTGGGTCAAGTAATTGAACGTGGCTGCGTACTTAAACATCCCAAATGAATAGCCCCTTCGATTTAAACTGATGTAGTTCTAGAGGGTATAGGAATATCAACAGTGACTGCGTAGTAATATAAAATATAACCCAAATTTTTGAAAAGCTATCCGCAATTTGGAACTACACCTTTATTTGATACCATTTGGCACATAAATTATCACGAATGAATACGCTGGTAAATTATTTCAAAATTAATGTTGGGAAGGAGGAATAATTTCCTTTAAACTGTAAGAGTCCTGTATTGAAAACTGAGTTACTGGAAACAAGTGATGGAAATGACTCATTCTGTTTTTCAGTTATGCCTTTTGGGAAAACTGCTTCACAGTTTGTTTGCTGTTGACATTGTCGTTGTGGTCGATTTAGTCCAGTGTTGTTTTTTTTTTTTTTTCAATTAGTGGGTAAAAGGAATGTGTACCAGCTTCATATCCAACTTGATTCCTGTTGTTGTAGGCTGTGTCAGTCTCCATCAGCCTCATTTCCCTTACCAATACAGTTATTAAATTCTTGCACAAATCTCTGATTTTTTTATCATTGCCTCTTCATTCAGCTTAATCATTTTGTCTCATTGCTTTTAGAATTTATTAGCTGCAAACTTGGCACCTTGATATTAAGGCATGCTAGGGCCATTTGAAGATCTGTTCCTCCCATTTTAGTTTTTAAAACGGCGAGCGTCATTGCTTCATGGAGGAAGCCAGCAGCTTGTCCTCTGCTCTTTTTTGACATTCTGTGTAGACTTTACATGGCATTGTATCAAAATAGCATTTCTCACAAATGGCACGAAGAGAAACGCATGTGCCCATGCGCTTTGAAATAGCAATATTTTTGTTTGATTTATTCCTGCACCTGTGTTTTATGCACTTTAAAAAAAAAATTCCTTCAACTTGGAAAAATAGACTATAATATTTTCTGAACAGTCCTCTTGTTTCCTCCATAAAACAATGACGAGGCCGGAGTTCGTTGGCAATGTATTCTCTGTCCCATTATGCTGTGCCACTGCAGCTTGATAAATATCCATTTCCGGTTTACATTTGAATGTTCTGCTTCAGCATCTGATTGAAACTGTAATTTGTTATATCAAAGTATGTACCCTTTGTTGAATTAACTATTTCTCCTTTTTTTGTCTTGTTTTTTTTCTGCGATCTTGGCCAGGCATTTTGAATTTTGACTGTTGCACAAGAAATTGTCTACCAGAGGAATTAGTGCATCAGTAGTCTACATTTTTCATTTTTCAATATGAAGTTGTGCAATCCAACACATGATGTGATTTCTGTCGGTATTGTCATATCTAGAGTCATGTCTAGGTACTTCAGTCTGCGGAATTTCCTTTCAGCAATGCAAAACTTCTCTTTGACAGGTCTTGCAGCCCCATGGACAACATTCTACTTCTTCTAGACTGAACTTTGAATGATGTAATCAAAGCATGGGACAAAGGGTAAGCCGAGTCTCCAAGAATGTGCAGATATTTAGGAACAGCTGCAAGCAAGTCACTGTTCCTAAATATCCTGGCATAATGGATGGACCCCGGTCACCCAACATATATGCATGGACAAATTCAATGTTTCAATTACAAACACATTGCAATAAAACTGAAGAATATCCCATCCTGTTGGTCAAATTTTCTGGATTTTCTTTCCTCCCTTTGATTGGTATGTGTGAGCCATCAACATAATGGAAACACATGGTGCTGCTGATTGATGATCTGTCATTAATGCCCTTTGTTCAGAAGTTGGCCATGTAACGAAATTTGAATTTGTGTTGCCAGTACTTCCACAATAATTAACGTGGAAGTGTAGGGATCCTTTTGACATACCAAATCTATCGGCACACTACCAGGCTCACATCTCAAATCGGTCATTAAATCTTCAAGTAACAACTGAAATGAAGTTGGCCATGTAACGAAATTTGCAATTTGTGTTGCCAGTACTTCCACAATAATTAACGTGGAAGTGTAGGGATCCTTTTGACATACCAAATCTATCAGCACACTACCAGGCTCTTCTGTTGCCAAGAGTCATATTATACTTCAAAGCTTGCTGATTGGTTTAACTACTCAACATCTCAAATCGGTCATTAAACCTTCAAGTAACAACTGAAATGAATTGAACACAGCTTATTTGTTTTGCTGGCCTTCCATGTACACAATCATAATATAATATGGAACGGGAGAGGATATAACTTTTTGTATACAATACAGGGAATTGATAGCAGTATTCCTTTGGGGTTTTTTCAGAATGAGCTCAGTAATATCTTCAGTGTTGGATGTGTCTAGAGCCCAACATGAAAAGTCACACCACGCTAGTAAGGACTTATTATATGGGGACTTTCACGGAGCCAAATGTGTTTTGATTGGCAAAGAGGCCAGAAGATTATATAAAGATCATTAAGCCATCAGAATGGACAAGCACCATTGTCATCAGAACAAGAGCTGCATTGTTTGGATGGATTGAGAGAAAGAAGGAGCAGATATGTTTAAGAAGATCCGGTAAGAAGGGTGGAAAAAAGGCTCTTGGCCATTCTGTTTCACGGGAGCAGCCTACCAGCACCAGGAAACGGAAGTATAGTACATCCAGGCCTTTGATTGATCTGCCAGAGCTCACAGTGGTCAAGATAGACCTGTCGTCTGAAGGAAAGACAGCCTACCTTAGGACATCAGACATGGAGCAGCATCCCAAAAAGCCAGAAAATAATGAACAAAGTAATCATTGAAAGATGATTACATGACTATGCTTACCGATGCGGAGACATATGAGGAGGAGGGGTCAGGGCAGGTCAAAAATACAAATTCGGACAAAAGGATTGTCCAGTAAATTATAACGGACGAAGAGGATAATAGTATAAAGGACTCACTAGCAGAGAGAGCTGAAGGATTATTGAAACCAGCAGGAATGCCCCTATTTTCAAAGGGAGAAGACAGTGGACGAACGAGAGGTTTCAGTTATCAAGTAAGCCGACACCAATGTTCTGGACACCTAAAGAATGGTTGGAGTTGACAGCTTGGCGTTTTGCAGCCATGACTTTGGCTAGAAAGCAATGATTCGAGATAATTATAGAGGAAAGAAATATGTTGGATAAATATGACATGATTGCCTTGTCGGTTACAGCTGTAGTTAGCCATCATGGAGAAAAAAATAATTAAAAGCCTCGGTATGACTGTACCAATTCAGGAATATGACAGTTGGTATCCATTCGTTTGATGTGTTTGAGCTTTTGATTTTGCCATTTGGATAGGGACTTTCCGTTTTGAATTTTCCTCGGAGTTCGGTATTTTTGTAATTTTACTTTTTACTTCCACGTTTATAACAAGTCCATCTTCAGTAAATATTCAGATGCACTAAGATTGTTGAAGTAAAATTTAAACGTTCAGTTCTCCTTTGATTCTTCAGCCAAGAGTAACGGTATACGTTCTAAAAGTTTTACAAGGTTGTTTGCTGTTTGTGATTTTATGGCAGCTTCAAACATAGTAACATAAGGATCAGCTTCCATTCCAACGATTTTTTCCATACTGAAGATGGCTTCGACCTCGACTTTATTTTTAAAAGACTTATTTAAAGATAAAGGCCTATATTAAGAAGATATTACCCCAAAGAGACTTAGAACTTTTTTCTTTTGACATTGTTATTGTTTTATTGTATTTTTGTATTTCATTACAAATATTTAATTGCATATAATATGTTAAAGAGAATTCGGGAGCATTCTTTTTTTTTATTGGATTGAGCAAGTGTTATAAATGGGTATTATCAATAATGAAAAAGAAACAAACACATTCAATATTTCAAAATTTATTTTGGATCAATATCTGTAAAACTGGAAATAGCAGTCTTGACATATTTTTATATGCCAAGACAGCTTTGGCAAACTTTAATTATTGGGATCAAATTGAATATTTTCATAACTTATTCTGTTTTTCATATGAGTTGGAGGTCCTTTAGACACTTGTAAAAAGCAAACAGGTCAAAGAAGCCAGATCATTCAATTTCACATTCAGATATACTGATGATGTTCTTTCCATTAACAATCCAAACTTTTCTGATTGGTTTCCACTAGATATATCCACCAGAACTAGAAATATATGAAACAACAGGCATGTTAAGACTTATACCTCAAATACCTCAAATTTGACAAAAGCGGTTATCTCATTGCCAGAATCTATGACAAACGTGAAATAATAAATTCATTCCACCTCAGCAGCAATATACCAACTTCACCTGCTTAAAGGATATACATTTTCCAACTCATTTGGTATCCAAGAGCTTGCAGCTCCTACTCAGACTTTATAAAACGTCACCAGTGTCGGTGCAGAAAGTTGTTAAATCAGGATAATGTCAAAGAACGTCTCGTCATTTTTCTGAAAAAGTTCATCGGAAGATACCCAGACCTTGTTGATAAATATTCTGTATCAACTTCACAAATAATAAATGATGGTTTTAAAATATAGATTCTAGATACTGACGTTGTGCATCATCTTGATTATGTGTTATAGTGTTCTTTTTATTAGCTTTGTTATTTTTTAACCTTTACTGTTTAGTCCATGTTGGTAATATCCTTTTGACTTGTGTCAGTATCCCGCCATTGTGTTATTGTGTGCTATGTCCTTTTTAGCTCACCTGGCCCGAAGGGCCAAGTGAGCTTTCTCATCAATTGGCGTCCGTCGTCGTCGTTAACTTTTACATTTTGAACTTCTTCTAGAGAACCACTGAATGGAATGAAACCAAACATGGCATGAATGTTCCTTATGAGGTGCTGACCAAGTGTTGTTACTTTGTAGCCGATCCATCATACAAGATGGCCGCCAGCGGGGACTTAGTTTCACATAGGACCCTATGGGAAATGCATACAAATGACTTATTTTAGAGAACCACTGGATGGAATGTAACAAAACATAGCATGAATGTTCCTTACAAAGTGCTGACCAAGTGTTGTTACTTTGTAGCCGTTCCATCATCCAAAATGGCCGCCAGTGAGGGACTTAGTTTAACATAGGACCCTATGGGAAATGCATACAAATGACTTCTTTTAGAGAACCACTGAATTGAATGAAACAAAACATAGCATGAATGTTCATTAGGAGGTGCTGACCAAGTGTTGTTACTTTGTAGCCGATCCATCATCCAAAATGGCCACCAGCGAGGGACTTAGTTTAACATAGGACCCTATGGAAAATACATACAAATGTCTTCTTTTAGAGAACCACTGAATGGAATGAAATAAAACATGGCATGAATGTTCCTTATGAGGTGCTGACCAAGCGTTGTAACTTTGTAGGCGATCAATCATCCAAGATGGCCGCCAGCGGGGGACTTCATTTAACATAGGACCCTATGGACAATACATACAAATGTCTTCTTTTAGAGAACCACTTAATGGAATGAAACCAAACATGACATGAATGTTCCTTTTGAATTGCTGACCAAGTGTTGTTACTTTGAAGCCGAACCATCATCCAAGATGGCCGCCAGATAGGGACTTAGTTTAACATAGGACCCTATGGGAAATAAATACAAATGTCTTCTTTTAGAAAACCACTAAATGGAATGAAATAAAACATGGCATGAATGTTCCTTATATGGTGCTGACCAAGTGTTGTAACTTTGTAGGCTATCCATCATCCAAGATGGCCGCCAGCGGGGACTTCGTTTAACATAGGACCCTATGGACAATACATACAAATGTCTTCTTTTGAGATCCACTAAATGGAATGAAACCAAACATGGCATGAATGTTCCTTATGAGGTGCTGACCAAGTGTTGTTACTTTGGAGCCGATCCATCATCCAAGATGGCCGCCAGAGAGGGACTTAGTTTAATATAGGACCCAATGGAAAATACCTACAAATGTCTTCTTTAGAGAACCACTAAATGGAATGAAATAAAACATGGCATGAATGTTCCTTATGAGGTGCTGACCAAGTGTTGTTACTTTGTAGCAAATCCATCAACCAAAATGGCTGCCAACGGGGACTTAGTTTAACAAAGGACCCTATGGAAATATATACAAATGTCTTCTTCTAGAAAACCGCTTAATGGATTGAAACCAAACATGGTATGAATGTTTCTTTTGAGGTGCTGACCAAGTGTTGTTACTTTGTAGCTGATTTGTCATTGTCCTTATAAAGTCATTTTCTACAATTTCAATGAATTTATTGGTAATTTCTGTAAACTTTACAAAAGTCTTCTGCTTTTGATTAAATTACAGGGCTAATATTAAACCAAATTTGGCCTCAATCATTATTAGGATATCTGTTTTGTCTATTTTACATGATTTCCAAAACCAAAGTAGAATCAGGTGAGCGACACAGGCTCTGGGAGCCTCTAGTTTTGTATTATTGTCTCATGTTTGCTTAATGGCTTTGTCTTTACAGTGTCTACACGTCATTATGTTTTTCTTTGCTGACATAAGTGTATGTTTTATATTGATGAAAATTATAACACTATGTTGACTGCTGTATTCCAATTTTTTGACGTTTTAATCTCTTGTGAGTGTTCGTTTTGCTTACATATTGTTGTCAATATAATGGAATTCTATGCGACTGTCATACAAGTGAGAGGTTTAGCTAGCTATATAACTAGGCTTAATCCACCATTTCCTACATAAGGTATAGGGAGGTTGCCGATGCGGTTATCGTAACGTAAAGTTTAGACATTCATCTATGTAAATATATGGGTATTGGAGTGATTTGGTACGATCAAAAAAAGGCAGTGGCTATTTTGCCGGCTCCGGCAAAGTAGCCTCGTATTAACTAGCCAAATATAAACAACGCAAACACAAAATCTTAATTTGCCCGACAGCCCGTCATGCTCGATGGACGCCAGATTGTATTATCAATATTCACTAATATTATTATAATTGCAATGAATACAAAAGAGGGACGAAAGATACCAGAGGGACAGTCAAACTCATAGATCGAAAACAAACTGACAACGCCATGGCCAAAATTAACAGACAAATAATAGTACAGATGACACAACATAGAAAACTAAAGACGCAACAGAACCCCACCAAAAATGGGGTGATCTCAGGTGCTCCGGAAGGGTAAGCAGATCCTGCTCACATGGCACCCGTCGTGTTCTTATGTTTTACAAATCCGGTAAACGGTAGGTCACATTCGTGAGAAGGGAAGGGTATTATAGTTGCGACATAAGGAACATATCCGATATCATCTGTGAAACGGTTATTCCATAACGGTCAACCAACTCGTGATGGCGTCCGTAAAATTTACGAACAAAAAAAAACGATGCAATTGATCAAAAGCTCTAGAAACCCTTTTCATTGATGATGCAAAGGTCAGGTGCTCTGACCTACACCTTAAACATGTGTATATTGGCAAATCAAAATGCAATCATTAAACATACCAACGTATCTACATCAAAAATATTATTGAGTGTTCACTCGTTGCACGACAGCTTGAAAGTGACCCTATGCTTATTACCAGAAAGTACACCCATTGGTCATTATAAGTAACTCTATTATATATATTCATACGACCGCACTCGTTAATACAATATTTTCCCGCTATACTTAAACGAAACGCTGGAAATTACAGTTAGGTGTTATTTTACCGGCTCGGGCAGTATAGCCTCCTTACCACTTTTTTGCCGGCTCCGGAAAAATAGCGATTTATTTAGAGTTTTGGTATTTTGTCTGTCTTTATTCCGATTATCAGTATATTATTTAAGAATAGAAAAAAATAGAAACATTGTTTAATAAAACTCTCGTAAAATATGCCTTCTTTAAAACATTTCTACATAAGCAAAGCAAACATATTTAAATTCATATTCTTGACTTTTATAAGAATTCTCTAAAAATGTCTTTTAAAAGAAATAATTCATATTAAAATCGACATTTATGACTAAAAATCAATAAAAATATCATATAAGTTCTTAAGTCAAAATTAACATTCAACAACCTCAAAATGCTTTACAAAAAGTAAGATAATAAAAAAAACTCCGAGAAAATTCAAAATGGAAAGTCCCTTACCAAATGGCAAAATCAAAAGCTCAAACACATCAAACGAATGAATAACAGCTGTCATATTCCTGACTTGGTACAGGCATTTTCTTATGAAGAAAATGGTAGTTTAAACCTGGTTTATAGCTAGCTAAACCTCTCACTTGCACGACAGTCGCATAACATTCCATTATATTGACAACAATGTGTGAACAAACAGACATAATTGATAGAAAATGTCAAAAATAGGGGTACAGCGGTCAACATAGTGTTAAAATCTTAATCACTATAAAAACAAACAAATGTCAACAAAGAAAAACAAAATGGCATGTAGATAAAGCAGTCAAAACGAAGGACAAGAATACAAAAATTTACCATAGCACAATGATGGGATGTACAAGAACCGAGCCACGTCAAATGGATATTACCAAAAATAGACTAAAGTAATAATAATTAACAAAGACAAATAAAAGAACACTATAACACGTAATTAAGACGATAGACAACGTCAGTACCTAGAATCTATACTTCAAGACCATCGAGTATTATTTGTGAAGTTGATACGGAATATTTATCAACAAAGTCTGGGTATCTTCCGATGAACTTTAAAAAAAAAAGGACGAGACGTTCTTTGAGATAACCAAGATGGTTCATCAACTAGACACTGGTGACGTTTTACAAAGTCTGAGTAGCAGCTGCAAGCTCTTGAATACCGAATGAGTTGGGAAATGTTTATTCCATATGCAGGTGAAGTTGGTATATTGCTACTAAGGTGGGAGAAATTGATAATTTCAAAATTAAAAGTCTCGTTTGTCATAGAGTCTGGTCCTGAAATTACCGCTTATGTCAAAATTCGAGGTACAAGTCTTAACATGAGGCGGAGGAAGCCGTGTTACAAAACCAGTGCCTTTCTCTTGTGCATTTTTTAGTCTTGTACAAGGAAGATGCTACCAATGCAGACATGAGCTGCGCGTAACACTTCTATAAAAAAAAAGGAGATGTGGAATGTTTTTTTTATGCGTCTGCATCACTTTTGCAAAAATTGCAGATATACATTATATTCAACTGTCATAGAATAAATGCTGTCAATAGATTTCCATGCATCATCTGTACAATATTTCTTTATTTTATATTCACTAGTTTGCCTGGACTTGAACTTGAAACAATTTCAGTGCGGGCTTCTACGTGTTCCTCTATAACCAGACTGACTTTAGTTTCTATAGAAATTTAATTTCATATAGTCTGAAACAAGACTGCCAAAAAGCATGTCTTTATATAAATCGCTAATTTGCCGGAGCCGCTAAAATAGCACCTAAGAGGCGTTTCCTGCATTTTAAGATCTGGTTGTCAGACATACTTTAGGGGTCCATTTTCAATGTAGAAATGAAAAATCTTTGAAAAAAGATGTGAAAAAATCGTTTCCGGCTTCTTGGCCACCACTGACACTCGGATTCAAATATTGAGCACTTTCTCCTTGCACTTGTATCCACATGGAACCAATAGCGGTTTGCGTAAGCGATTTGATATTTGTATGATTAGGAAATGCCTGTACCAGGTCAGAAATATGACAGTTGTTTTCCATTCGTTTGAGCTTTTGATTTTGCCATTTGAGAAGGGACTTTCAGGTTTGAATTTTCCTTGAGTTTGGTATTTTGTTGGTTTACATTTTCATTAATTCTGAAGGTTTTTTGACACGTCGTTGGGGTATATTTCCTTTATGTTCCATCGTGGCAAGTGCTTGTTTACGTACCAGAAGTCGCCATTCAAATTAATGGTCACTTCCACGAAACGACACTTTCTATATATAGTCATTTATAAGTCTTATAATAATAAAAAAATATTGTTTGATATATAATCAAATTACTTGCTGACCTTTCTTCAAAGTAAATAATAGGATACAGTTACGTGTTTGTCAAGCGCCGTTCAGGAACTAGTTTCTGTTTTCAGTGACGTCATATAGAAACGTAGAGGATTAGCCATAGGCTACGAGTGTGGAAATTTATCATGGTTTATTTAATACGTCACTTGTCTTTTGGAAATAAGGGCAATCTGTCGCAGGTTTATGGATTCACAACGGCAGTCATACCACATCTTTATATTTATACTGTGAGCATGTATCTCACCGTAAAATATAAATTCAAATTCAAAGATTTATTGCCATATAAACTTTTCACAATAAGTTTGTAAAATACAGCGTCGCACTAGCAATTCGGTATATCGTATCTGGCTGTCTAGCTGAACAGAACGTTATAAAAATCAAACCTTCAGTCAACAAATCTTCTTTTTTAAGCTACTATTATTCTCTCGGAATATTGAATCTCACACAAACACTTTCAGGAATCAAATACCATTTTACAAATACTCCCGCTAATGCAGTTTTTCAGAAAAAGATGCGAAATCAGTTAAATGTTTACAATTCCTAATAGTAGTTTTCGGCAAATATGACACTTATTAAAGATGTACAGAAACAATATCCCTTCACGTTGCCAACTTTATATATTTGTAATTTCATTAAATAAGTATATTTCATTTTCTCATTATTAAATTAGTATGATCAATATTATAAAGTCTTGCGAATATTTTATTGAGTGAGCGAGTCAATAAAATAAATTCTATATTCAGTTACATATGGGGTTCTGAAGTTCAGCATCTTACTTTTTAATTGATACTTACTATGATATTGATGTTGTATCAGTTATTTATTGAGATAATCACATAATGGACAATAATAAATGTCATTCTTTATACGCTGGTTTCATTTTTATAAATGATTTTGCTGTTCCAAGAGTCTATCAATTACACTTAAAACAAAATGTTCTCGAGTGTCGATAATCAATACTGAAATAAAGTAAACACGACCCCTTATCGCCCGTAACAATACAATCGCGCTTATATCCAAGACTGATTGATGTTTTTAAGAAAAGATAAAGAATTTAAAAAAGATTGTCGAAACGTTCTCGAATTTCGGTCAACTCGCCTTTCAAATCCCTCCATAGTCTTTTACATTCAACTCAATATCGAGCAAGCCGAAATCTGAGTATTGTTCAGACCAACTGTCCCTTTCATAATCCACGACGTCTTCAGTTCGGTATCCTTCTTGTCCGGAATCCTTCCTTTTATTTTCTTGTATCTTCTATCCATGAACTTTGACATCTTCAATTTCCCTAATCAATCATTCTCTATAGATACAGTGTTGTCATGTAATAGAATAAAGAATTTTGTACTATCAATTCCAGATGAAGAAAAACAAACATTCTAGAAAATTGTTTCCTAGTATAGTAGAAATACTACAGTATTTTGCTTATGACGGAATTCTCGTTTTACCATACGATAAAAAAAAATTCATACCATTGTTAGTATTAAAGTTTCTAAATGAATTTCTATTAAGAGGAATAAATATGCGTTGACCCTTCTAATCTTGCATGAAATCTCTAAAGTTACTATTATTATTCTAATAACTGACATTTAACCTTTTTCTATAATTAATCTGTGATTTGTATATGCTTTATGCTTAGCGCGATTGATTAAATCATTTTAAGAATAATGCATTATGACAACGACTATTATAAAGTCCTTACTATGCATGTAGTATTTGCTGCTGAATACTAGTATTCAAAGGAGATAAATTTATCAATTCACCTTAAAGAAAATTTATGTATTACTGGAGTAAAAGTGTGAAACATCCGACATTTAATTGTCATCGTGGATACATTCAAAACGAAAACTGTTTTCATTTTTGAAAAGAATTTAGTGAAACTGAAGCACAAGAACCAATCTTAAGGATTCTACAAAAGTATTCATGAATTATGGAATATGTTTTAATAAGAGCCCCGAATCGAGGATGCAGAAGCCCTCGATTTTGACTTTTTTTCCGTAGGCCCGTCCTCAACTCCAAAAGTGTAAGTAGGAGGCAAGTGAAATGCTGTTCGGTTCTTGTGAATTATATGAAGATGTGCATATTATATTTTTATAGAATTCTGCTGATTGCTTTTGTTAAAAGCTTCGTTTTTTGTAAAACAAATGTTTGTGAGATATGTTTTTGTCAACCCAAAAACAAAAAAAAGTATAGGTAGAGATAGGAGGCCAAAGAAATTTTGCACACTTGTGCACATATAGATAAGTATATTTTATAAGGTGAATTTTGCTCATTAGTTTTGGGAAAAATCCGTATTTGTTTAAAAAAAAATATAAAACAAATTTTGAGAAATGTCTTTTGAAAACGCAAAAAACTTCCAACAGTATAGGTATGAGGTCAATGAAATTTTGCACAGTTGTGCATAATATTGTTACGGTTGGAGTATGTGCCTGGGGCGAATAAAATATCGGGAGGCGTAGAGCCAGTAATTTCATCATGTATGAAATAGTTTTTAAATTTCGCATGGAAGTCATTTGGTTGAATATTGCCCCCAAGGGTGACTGGGCAATAGAAATATGGTCACCATTGGTCTCCCTCCGACCTGCAGTAAAACCCTCGCAAAAGTTGGGCTTCCGTTTGGCTGTGCGGGATGTACAAGTTCTCAACCGCGCCGGTTAGAATGGGGACGTTAAATCCGATGACTCCTGGAAAGAGAGTGCCATGCTCTTTGCACGTTAAGAACCCTTCCAACAACTCTTCGAATGATCCGTAGTTGGCCTGTTGCAAGGTTTAAGCTTTGTCTCTATCCAAATACTCCTATTTTGAGGTGGCAGTCCAAATTTCCCCGACCTCTATCCCGGACTGCCTCTAGTACAGGACCTACCTATTGTATTGATTGTTAATTTGTTTTTGTCCTGAACAAGCAAGTACCGAAGCACATAAACTCGACAATAAATCCTTGCTGTCACCGGTTTTCACCAGTTTTCATTTACTGCTTGATTACAACGGTTTTCGGTATAAGGTAGATAATGCTTACTAATTTTATTTAAAATTCCCGGAAATAAGTCGGTCTATTTTATGCCCCACCTAGGGGCATTATGTTTTGGTCTATGCGTCCGTCCGTCCGTTCGTCCGTCTGTTCCGCTTCAGGTTAAAGTTTTTGGTCAAGGTAGTTTTGATGAAGTTGGTGTGATCTGTCTTCGTATAAAATTTATATATAAAATAGTGGTATTTAAGTATTGAAACTATAATGCATCAAATGGTTCTTTCTGTTTTAACGCATCTTTTTACTGGAACCAATGTAATCATGTATATCATATTTTTTATCTTGTAGGACATGATCATTCATGGGCTTTCCATATCCGACTGGCAAATTGCAGATTACATCTCTACCCTGTAGGATGAGTTTTACGGCCTCCTTCTGTTTTGGCTTCAATTTTATAGACAGAACTCTCAACTCCATATCTTTAATTGAACACGTTTTCAAATATTATTACTTTTTTTAAGTGTCAAAAAAAATCCAAAAAAAAAAAAAAAATTAATTATAACAATATAATTTACACATGTAATAACAATATTTTTCATACACAACACGAACAAGAAGAACAAGAAACTGAGCAGGTAAAAATATATAATCTTTACATCCTTACCCTAATCTGCGCACCCCAAAAAAAATGAGATTTCGTCTCGAACTAAAAATAAGGAAATAACTACCTATCAAAAAGCATATCTAACTCTTATTTTAACATCTTAAATGGTCCAAAGGTCAAGTTCGTGCATATTTCAATCTGGTAGATAGCACCTTTCTCCTTTGATAATCATTTTGGTACCAACAGGTATCAGTCGTATCTGGTAACGAGACTTCTTACTTCGGCGGCATAATGTATGCTGTCTGAATCTGCTAGTTTCTTTTCCTGGGTTGTTTCCCTTTTACCCCTTTTCAATATCTTGTTTAACTATTTAAATCCTTGGAGGAAATAGTCTTAGCCGGACGGATATTTGGGGTTGTCCCCAACAGCTTCTTCTCTTTCCTCCATGTATTTAAATGAGTGTGTACACCCTCTTTCTGTTTTTATCTTCGACCTGCTTGAATTTTGTCTCAAGCTTCTACCATTTGGATATCAATTGCATCCAAGTGACAGACTGAGACTTATCAATACTGGTAGCATTAAATTTAATTGCAATAATTTCCCATATTGCTTTTTTGGTCACTCTACCCTCTTCAAATTTATAAGCATGTTCTTCTCGGTATTCAATCAATCTTTTAATGCTACAGTCATCCCAGATGTATTTCTATGAAATGATATATAATGTTACTTCATGTTCTTGTTAAAATATATTTATTATTTCAAATCAAGATGAGGTGAACTGTATTACAAAATAAGTTTTTTTTTCATAAACTGTTGGGTTACTGTTCATACACCATTTGACATCTGCTATCTGTTTTTTTTTTTTTTTTTTTTTTTTTTTGGTGCATCATGTTTTTTTAAGCTAACTTTTACAGTTTGTATAGTCTCAGGGCGAATGTCATATCTCTGGGGTTGATAAATCATTTTATCAACTGGTATTAAAAGTCACTGTGTCAAAAGTAGACAATTGTTTTATTATATGACATTTTATACTTCTCCAATAAGCTTTCTAGTATTTGCGCAAGACACTATTAAAATTGCTCCTTGTTTTTATAAATATATCAATTGGTTTTGCAGTTGCTAACGTTTATAAGTTGAAATATTCAATAAAGTTTATTAAGAAAAATACATCGAAAAAAACAAGTAGAAGATAATTTGCATGATGCATTTGGATAATTTTTTATTTAGGTTCACGCTAGCTTTTCCAATTCTTATATTAAATTCCCACGATGTTTCCCGCGGTTAATATGATGTTTTATCAAAGAAGAATCCGTTTGTGTTTAGCAAATGAGAAAAGATATTTTGTTAATCATATAATAATTGTTTGTGTATACCATCTTTTAATTTTGAAAAAAAAAAAAAAAACATAAAGAGGGCCTCCATGAAAACATTTTTTCATTAAATGATTAAATTTCCATATTATATATCTTTCTGCCCTTCTGTTTGGTCTTCAGAAACATGTTATAAAAGTGCATAACTTAAATAAAATGTGTTCACAATGTAATGGAATAGCATGACAGCATCCTATTTTAAGTTTTTCCGTAACTTTTTGGTTTTGTTGTATACATAATTTTTAATGTCCTTCCAACTTCTAGAATGTAAGACGGGTTCCTTCTTTAAGACCGGGATAACTTCATGCTTTTGAGGGACTTTTCCCATTCATAGGTTTGCACCTAAATGCCTAGCTACAGCATTTTCTTCATCTTCTGTCCATTTTCTCCAATGTCATTCTGTGATGAACAAATACTGTGAAAATGACCATTGAAGTTAATTTAAATCCCTGAAACATGACTTTTTTGCAATATTTTACGGCTTTAGACACAGGAAGTCATTCTGTGACCAAATATGATCAATAATTAAGACAATAAAAAGGTTTTTGTAGTAGGGACCTGACTCAAGTCCCCAGTAGAGTTAAAGTCCCACTTGCCCGTTGGTACAACCTATTCAAGTACCCAGTTCAGGGTGTGCATCAGTACCATTACACCCACCAAAACACCACAGTATCACTCAGATCTACAATGTAAGCATCCTTTTAAATTCGCTCCTATTCCTATATTATAACACCATATTTAGATTGATCATTATGTCTTGCATAACCAAAATACCACAGAACGGCAGCAATATGAGAACAAACACCTACGACACGTGTACCGGCAAGACCTTTGCTATACCATGCAACTACATAAGATTCTGTATATCTAATCCACAAAATGTACTAATTTGATGATGTACGCCTGCTTTGCATTTTCACAAGGATTAAGCCCCGGTCCTCCTTAAAGATAAGAATATCGCTATCCCCATCCATGTACTCTTGTATGTAGCTAGGACTAAGTTTCAGTTGGTATGATCCGCATGTGAGATTTCTAAGGTCATCCTCACCAATAAATGGAAACTCATCCATTGATTCAGCAATTTTTCATTTTGCAAACTTCCTTTCTAAGGAGTTGTTTTCTAAAAACTCTTTGAGGTTATTAACTTGTGTCGAAAGATGTTTCATCTTTGCTGCTAGAACATGTAGAAGTTCGTCTTCCTCGGCAACTCCGGTTGATAGCGGTGGGAAATATTTATTTGAAATGGCGAAAACTATTTGGATATAGTCTCCAATGTATGATACCTGGTCTGTGGATATTGCCGACTTAGATAGACGAAATACTGAATACTGAAAGTATTTCGACGGCATATTTTAAGTGACAAGCGTGTATTTGAATTATTACTGAAGATATAATACACTTATAAGTTGAGAACATACCGTAATTTTAAAACAAACTTTTGCAGAGAAACATTTTTATTTACAGATAATGACAAAAAAAATTACAACATTCGTTAAAATACGAATTAGCAATAGCAACTTGTATAATGAAAGAGGTCAATATCTCAAACTGCCAGTAGAGGAGAGGATTTGTAAACTGTAATTCAGGAGTTGAAGATAAATTTCATTTTATTATTACATGTACCAAACTAAAAAAAAAAAAGCCAAAGGAAGAACTATTTAAAAACATTATTCATGTTATTTTTGTTATACCTTCTTCTTCTCATTTTCTAAGTTTGAGAAATTGTAATTTATAGTAAGCAGTAATGACGTAGATGTGTTTAAGATGTATTTTAGGTGTCAACAAGTTGTATGTTATGAATCTGTCTTTAAAACAAGATGTTTAATACTAATCACTCATTGTATAAATTTTATTTCTATTGAATTAAAGTAGTTTCATTGTTGTGTAGTAAGGAGATAACCTGTAAATTCTTTGTAATAACTAAGATATATTATATAAAACATGGGACTTAACTCAGTCGTGGTATCAGTGATAATAATTGTTCTGTTCAATGTACGGTATTGTTTTTATTATTTCGTTCATTTTGTCAACATATGTATATTTTTAAATGTCATATGGACGTCTCTCACAAAACATTTCAATAAGATATCATTTGAACATCAAAAAAATGTTTATTTTATTGTTTTTGAAATGTTTTATTTCTAACATTTAAGTGAAATGTTTTACAACATTCAAAAATATTATTTGCTAATATCTTTTATTCATGTTCTCAAACATTGTTCTAAAATATCCCGTATATATTTTATAATATAAACAAATAATATTTTCTTGAATTGGAATTTCATATTGTTACAAAATTTAAAGTAAATATTTTCCAAATATCCAAAAATCATTCTGCAAAAATGTTTTATAGAAAATATAGTTTTGCTATTTGCATAAAATGTTTTATAACGTAAAATTAAAATGTTTCACATTTAACATCTGAAAATGTCAGCTAAATGTTTTCTATAAAATATTTTGACATACACTTTATTTAATAGTCTTACTGATATTTTATTCAACATTTTACGGATATAACAATAACATTTTATTTAAACATGTGTTAAACTTTGTTCAAAACCCCACAATCAACGTTTTGTGGAATTAGCTAGGTTTTTCACCGGAAATGATATTGAAATTTGAAACAAAGACAGAATATCAACAAAGAGAGCCAAGAAAATTGTTTGTTACTCACTTGGTAAGAAGGATTAATCTCTTTAAGATTAAACTTGGGCATTCATTTTGTGTGTTCAATCATAATCGGAACAAATACATCTGTTTCTAGAGGTGCTGATCAAGGTTTTGATAAAGGGGGCCCCTGCCCATGGCAAGCAAACGTTTGGACTGATACATGTAAATAATCTAGGCATTTATCTTATATGTAGCTCCATAAGGGGGTCGGGATCCCTAAATCCGCCACTGTTCTAGCATCTACGAACATCAATTATGAATTTGTTCATTGATATAAAAATAAGTAGTCCAAATAATTATGACGTCTTGAATGGCTATTATATTTTTTTTCTTTGACACCTTACATCGACGTCATAATGCTGAAGCCACCATTTTCGGTTGGACTTTGAGAGCATATTTTGCTCTCAACTTTGAGACCCAATTTAGCCATAAAATTTTCAATGAAGGCTAAACATTTTTGCATATATAAATTTTCTTACCTTTTATGTGTTTGTTTGTGCAAAATATTTGCAATAAATCCCAACAGTAATAATAAAATAAGTTACAATTCCATCCGAGGCGGACGATTATCTACTGTTTTTTTAAAACGTTTATCTGATTTCTTTTTAGGAGAGTATAAAATAAATTTTTGCACCAAACTCTGTAAAATTTGACAGACCCGAATTTCCGGAACCTTTGTTTTATGTTATCCGGAAATTCAGGTCCGGCAAATTTTACCGAGTTTGGTTCAAAAATATATTTTATACTCCTAAAATGAAGCATCTTAAGGAGAAATCAGCTAAACGTTTTAATAAAGCAGTAAATTCCCTTTCAAAGTCCAACTGAAAATATGAGTTCGGCGTTATGACGTCGATGTAAGGCGTCAGAGAAAAAAAATATAATAGCCTTTCAAGACGTCATAATTATTTGGACTAAAAAATAAGGAGATGTGGCTTGTGTGTTTGATTGCCAATACACCTTATCGCTATTTGTCCGCCATTACTGGACATCACAAAAGTTCCCGTAAAATGTTGACGTCATAAACGAAAATATCTGACACCACAATGGAAAAGTAATTGTTGTATGACGTATGTTGACGTAAAAGTTAAAGCGGGACAGATTTTCAAATAGCGATAAGGTGTATGAGACAGCTATCCACCAGAATTCAAATGATTTGGATAAAAGAAATTAAAGGTCACTGTACGGCTTTCAACACGGAGAAAACCCATACCATATAGTCCACTTTAAACGGCCTTGACAAACAAAATGTAAAATTTTTCTCTACACAATTGAAACAAAACAAATAACCGCCTACATTTAATACACATTATGAAAAAAAAAAAATATGACAGACTTAAACCAACAACAACTGTTGCAATAAGCATGACTCAATACATTGTTCCGAGGCACAAACACAAGTAACATTAACACTTAGCACTATGTGAATATGGAGATTTTTTTTTCTAGTAAAATCAATGTGTATTCGCAAAACAGTTAATTAAATTTCCCTTGACAGCTTAATGAACATTACAAATACTATGCAAGACTTGAGTTACAAGCAAGATAATATAAACTGTTGCTTAAAATTATATTCATTGATTCATACACACAATGTATATCTTTTATTTTTTAACAGGAGCTAAAAGAAAAGCCACAAAGGACAAGTTCAATATGCAGGTTTACAATTTGGAAGTGGTGCAGGTTCTTTGGAATGTCTACAACCTTTTAGGAGAAATTTTTTTTTTGAAGTAAGATTTTCATAGAGAATTACTGTTATTCCATATTTAATTCAAATACTTAGCATAAACAATACATTAAATTCAAGATTAAGGGCATACAATACAAAAAAGATATCTGGATTTTTGAATAAATTAATTTTTTGTGACAAAATAGAAACAAGCTGTTTATTTAAATCAATCTTTTAGTCCAACAGTGTGCTTTCATAAACAACATATATTTGCTTTCCTTTAAACAGTTTTCAAATACAAACAACCGATTTGATGACATCTTTGTGTTTCTCGGAAGTTAAGTTATATTATTATCATCATTACGAAAACAATGCGTACAACTTATATAAGTTATTATTTGCCTATAGTATACTACTAGGACTGTATCGTATGCCTTTAAATACAAATGACAAATTATAAACTTTCTCACTCTACGGATTTTAACACTTAAAAAGGACAATAAGATGTTTAATGTAGCAGTGATTTTAAAGGATCCTACAGGATACAATGTATAATGAAAAAAAAAAAAACACAAAAAAAAACAGCCTGATTTAGACAAAACAATAAAAGAAAAAAATATGATAGACAACAATCAACGAGTATAATAAAATAAGACTCTTGACTGGCCGTATCTCTAGTCTGAATTTTTTTATGTGTTTATTTTTATAACAAAATGAAGTTCAGCGTGGCGTTAATCATGTTAATGAAAGGCAATTTAGCCCTTTATTGATTAAATGAAAATGGTTTTATCTGAACTGTATATTTAATCCTCTTAAATGCTATATATATCAATATCCTCATTTTGAGACTACTGGTTATTTAGTTTAAACATATTTATTTATAAAGTGGATTGGGAAACAAATTATTGCAACAGAACTTATATTAATTCCTTTCCACTTTGCGGTTGCGAGTGCAGCCTTGTAGCAGCATTAGTCTGCTTTTTTTCGAAATCTACAAGGGTGTCTTTTACGTGCAAGAGATATTGCTCTCTCTAAACACGGGTCAACCATTTATCGTCCCCTCCGGCGGACTATCATCGTTATTTGGTTATTTGTTTCAAAACTTTAAAGGGGAGGGGGTTATATCCTTCAGGCATCGTGAATCGTTCTCTAATAAAAGAATGTGCAAGAAGTTTATATATGAATGTAAGATTAACTATTTTTTCAGAAGCATGGCACAGCAAGAAAAGATATAAGACACTACAAGACATTCCAAGAGATTCTGAATAAGACAACTGATGGACTTTTTCAATGTATTCTTAAATAAATTAAATAGTGGATGCAAAATGGTGTCTTGTTCTTCATCTCTTAAGCAAATTATCAATGATTATTGACTTAAGATGTAACCCTATTAGAAGTGTAACGTTTTAGTTTAGATAGAGAAGTTTTAGTCAATGTAACCTCAACTTAAAAATTTGTATAATGTTTGTTAATGTCCAGTGGCAAATATTTCATGCATGTTCAGGTTGACATATGCATGATGTGTATAAGAGGTAATAAAAGTTGAGAGTGAAAAACTAAACATTATACCATTGTGGTAGGAATGTGGGCTTTCTTGCACTGCCTGTCGTCTGTCCGTCTATATTTGTCCAACAGATATTTTCATTACTGTTTTTTCCCAAAACTGCTGATCAGGATGAGTTCATATTTGATGAACTGCTTGATAGTGATAAACAGTGATGTGTGAACATTTTGTATCTGGCACTCATATACCTGTTTCCTGTTTGCTTATACATGTATTTCAATATGTTGAATGTTCTCAAATTTTCATCACTTCTATTGGTAATGCTGCTGAACAGAATGACTTCATATTTGGTTAGTGGCTTGAGCATTTCGGATGTGTCCAAATTTGTAGATACTTCTTGCTTTCAGATACTTTGAATTGTGAATTTTCATATGCTTAGCAAAACAACTGATTTATTCTTGTTTGTATAAAGAATGAATCACTGTGTCACTGTGTATATATTAAACTAATGATTTGTTATATAAAAAAGCAGGAAACTCAATTAAAAGTACAAAAATTTTTATATTGATATGATCTAGATATCAACCAAAAACATCTTCTTAACACATTTTGAAAACATTTTTTAGGCACAGTCTCACTTGAAGGAAAACATCCCAAAACATTTTTTTTTACATTATTTGATGTTCGTGATGTTTTTCAAACTGTAAGAAAATATTTCTAGAAAATATTTTTTAAAAGATTATCAAAATGTTTTATACGCCATTGTTTTTCACATCATGATATTTCTTGACAACATTTTAATTATATTATGCAAATATTTTAGGAAATATATTAGAAAACGTTTTAGCGATATATATCCAACCATACACTTTTATATTTTTCTTACGTTTTTTTTACGATATTTTCATGACATTCGACATAACATTTTAATAACATTTTAAAGATGTTTTGTGTTTGCTGGATTGCTCTTTGGTCGGGTTGTTGTCTCTTTGACACATTCCCAATTTTATATGTTCATTTGTAATTGTCATTTGATGATAGTCCAATGTCTGGACTATATTTCAATAACACTAACCTACTTACTTACTTACACTTACATTATTACCTGTAACACTCGTAAAACATTTTTTTCTTCTTCTTCACGGCGATGAAAAAATCATTACGAAAGTCATCTAACTGCAGTGTCCACTTTTCCAAAATTGCCGACCCGTGTTTGATTTCGCTATTACATAGCCCAGGTTGCCCCGGGAACATAAAATAGCATGGTCGGTCAGCGAGAAAATTCCACAATCAATTACAGTATTTATCAAACTTAATAAAAATGAAGTCATGATAGGTGAAACAGAATTTTTAGTTCAACTGCCACAATTCTATTATGTCATGACGCGAATAAATGTAAATGTTCATGGGAAACTATTTGTAATGAGGCGTCATTGGTGTTCATAGATGCAGGTAAAATAACATAGCATGGCAAAATCTGACTGTAATTACGTCGACCCAGAACAGTTCTTTTCAAAAAAACACATATAAATATAATGATTTTACTCCATTAAATTTTGGTTCACTATATAATTTCGGAACAGATAGCTTTTGGTTGATGTTTTGATAAGTTTTTTAACTGAAATACGATAGGGCGCCATGCCTCGCCCACAAATATTTTAACGAAAATACTTCAGTCAATTACATGTTTTATTCTTTAATAAAGCTAAAATCGTAGTCGAAGGGTGGGGCCCATACGAAAAACAGTCTAGAACATTGAATTTTTTATGAAACAACGGCAAAAGTAGTTCAATCACTTATATTCCCATACACTCATTGCACATAATTCTTAATTTTTTGTCATTTTTGTTAAACTGATATAATCAATAATGAGAAGACAAAATATCAACTGTGGTAATCTATTTTAAAAATCCAAAGTGCCATTTACTGGGGTTCCTGGCTCTCCTTTATCTTCCGTATTATTTGCTGACTGTAGAACCTTCACCGCTATCTGTAATTTTGGGTGGTATCTCCTCTGGGGTTTGAGGTTTAGGCTCTAGTACTGAAACAACTGGTTTCAGTAACAGATTGAATATTCCAGATAGATCTAATGGTATTTTCATGACTTCAGGTAGTTTAGTAAGTTTTGGTTGTGGCACATGTTGAAGGGGTTCTAGATCTGAAAGTGATATTGGTTCTGATGGTGACATAGGTTGTTGCAGCTTTTTCTGGTGTTGAAAGTGAAGAGGGTTGTTGGTCTTGAGTACTTGGCACAGAAAGATCTAGGGGTTGATTATCACCCAACCTGTTCAAAAAGTATGGATCTTAGGGTGAGTAGAGTTGAGTTGAGCCAAAGGTGGTGCCGGGCAGGATGACACTGGTTCAAGGTATTTACTTCAAAGGTCCACATGATATGGAAACCAGATCAGATGGGAGAAATTGTAAATCAGTTTCTCCCTGGTTTTAACCTTCTCATAGGTGATGGTGTTGTTGGTGATCGAAGTAATTCAACGAAATCTGGTATATCTTGGTCAAAATACTCCAGCTCTTTTGTAGTGATCTGGTTCCATGTAAGAGGCATTGATACTTTGGCAGTTGGTTTTCTACAAATC
The DNA here is from genome assembly GCA_017311375.1 of Mytilus coruscus. NCBI lineage: Eukaryota > Metazoa > Mollusca > Bivalvia > Mytilida > Mytilidae > Mytilus > Mytilus coruscus. The sequence continues at coordinate 77,342,085 of CM029595.1, read as the reverse complement.
AACAGATGGTAGTATGGTTGTAGGTCTAGGAGTTTCAGCTGGTGTGAATGTTCTGTTCCGGCAGCCTCTTCATTTGATGATTTCTTAACCGGTAGGCATCATCCACACTGCAGGTTGTTACAGTTCAGGCGACTGCCATGCATGTGGAGTTCATGTTTAGTCAATTTTCGTTGATTAGGGACCTCTCCCTACACTTCTCCTATTGGTCTTCCCACACTCTACCATATTCTGAAATAAATAAAAATGAGAACGCCCTCAATATGATAGTTCTAAAGTTAAAATTTGTAAGCGGTCTATTTATATATCTCTGCATATATATATCTATTTCTCCTGTTTGACAAATATTGGTAGGTACATAAATTTGCTGGTAACACATGTACAATACACCGTTTGCTCCATTAATCTCAATCATGTTCGTCTTTGATATAAACATGATAATATATAATATGAAAGTTAAAAAGTAATTGGTAACAGTCTGTTCAACGGTTGGTATTTATCTTAGCCATCATTTTACTAGAATGGTTAGATAGCTGGGGCGCATTTTTTTATTCGAAATCCGAATCATGTTTCCGAATTCTGATTCCTATTCCGCGTTTTATAATTATTTTCAAATCATGATTCCGAATCAAGCGAATCGGGGATCAAGCGTGATCCAATACGGAACAAAATGGCGCCTGTTGAAGTTTTGATTTTGGAATGCAGTGTTTGCAAGGCTCAGTTTGAGAGTGCTGAGGAATTTTACGAACATCCATGTTGTACCAGTGGTAATAATCTGGATGCCTTTAGTGCACACCAGTGTTCAGCGAACAACAGTGATGGAGTCCCCTGCAACAGTGATGTTCCCTCAGGTGATCGATTTATACAAACATTTCGACCACGTGGACATGCACATGTAGTAGACAGTGATGAACCCCCAGTTAAATATTATGCTAACTGTATCCCCCTATTCACTATGGAAAGGGATCATACCCCCTTAGGTCCGTTTCATGGAAAAGCTTGTTGATTAGGCATTGCATAAAGGTATTGGCTACGATTACTTCGAAAAAGTAACAATAAGAAAATATAAGGATTACTTTGCACACTAAATGCCGGTATGTAACGTCGAAAACGGAACCGAATATTTCTGGGGGTAACAATAACGCTGACGGCTACGGTTACTTGGCCTTATTATTACTTCCATTGTTCAATGTTAAATAGAATTACAATATACGGGAATTATTTTATTATTGGTAGAAAATACAAAACGATAAAGATATAATTCATTATTAAGCATGACATTGCCGACAAATCCAAAAACTGCAGGCGTCAACATTCTATACCGTGTTTAATTGGAGTGAACATGTACTCCACGACATGTAACCTCTTAGACACTGTATATACCCTTCAGCATCTTCCCAAGTCTAGGTTTTCTTATTCACTGTGTTACTCATATATTTATAATAATAAGCCAGAAGAGTAGCGGATCGACGGGCCTTGACTTGGGAAGATGACCCTTCAGCTACAATGAATTACTTTATATTCCAGCACAGTGAGCAAACAGTATATTTCCTCGTTTACATCATAATTTTGCTTAAATTATTTTATATTAATTGTATTCGTCTCAGATTGCCATACATGGAAGTAACTGTAGCCTCCAATGGTATTCTTACATCCGGAAATTTTCGCGCACCCATTAACCGGTTCGATCCATACCTGTAGGCAGGGGGTTTGACGGTTTATGACGAACCTTCCTTGGAAGAGAAAAAGCTGTAAATAAGTAGGAAAAAAATAGTCTTGAAATTGGATAAACATTGTTAATATCTGAAAAATTTTTGTCACAATAACCCCTTATTTTGAATTGACCTCACAAACTTTCTTAATTTCATTCAAAATGGAAATCCTGTTGGTACACCTATATTCGAAGTTTATTCAAAAAACCAAAAAGCTGCCATAATAGCTATTGTCATCACTTGGCGTTCATCGTCTGTTGTCCATCATTAACTTTCAAAAGTTTTCTCTTCTAAAATTACTGGGTGGATTCATTGGATTGCAACCAAACTTGGCATAAATGTTCCTGTATCTTGTACAGAACTGATGTAGGGATTTTTGATCTGTTGAAAAACATTGCTGCAAATGCTAAAAATAGACAATATGGTTCAAATTGCAGATTTTTGCAAAGGACTCAAAAATGGTTGTGTTTAGCAGAAATTTGGCAGAGTGAAATTGTTCAGCATGATCCAAACGTCCGTTCGTCTGTCGTACTTAGAAAAATCTTCTACTCTGAAACTACTAAGCAGAATTCATTGAAAGTTGGCATGATTGTTCCTCAGGGTATCCTGCACAAAATAACTGTTTGGATTTTTGATCCGTCGAAAAACATGGCCGCCATTACTAAACATAGAACATAAGGGTCAAACAGCAGTTTTTTGCAAAAATCTCAAAAACCATTACTTGTAGCCAAAATCTGGCGGAAGGTAATATTGTTCAGTATTATAAGACAGACTTATGCCGAAACAATAAGAAATAAATAACTCATGTAATAACGAATTATGCTCAGTATGTGCTTATTTTTATGACAATCGGTTAACTAATGTAGGGGTTATTGCCCTATAAATGATATTATACCCTCCTCTTAGAAAGCGGGGCTGTATATATTGATGGCGATGTCTGTGTGTGCGTCCGTCTACAATTTTCGTCACAAATTTCCACAGGATTCTGTAATTTTGCATGCAGCTTTTTATAGGTGTGATGTATTGTGGGGTGCGTTTTCGCACCAATTCAACAACTACTTACGTTTGCCGAGGACTTTGATTTTTTCCCAGTATAGGGGGGTGGGTATCATCAGGGTGAACTTTGCTCACAGTAATTCTAGTTTACTTCGAAAATTTCTTAAAAAGTCAAGTGGATCTGAGACAAGTCATATTTTGGAATTGTTGCTGGTCGAATTATGCTCTCGCCTACAGGCTTAAAATATTATGTTTATTTAATGCAGATTCTCTGAGTAAGAGACTACCGGTACTCCCATAGCAGAAGCATTTGCTTGTAAGTATTACTGCACTGGGTTACAAAATAGTGTTTGAAAAAAATATTATTCTACCCCCGCTCAGAAGTAGAGGGGGGTATACTGTTTTACCCTTGTCTGTGTTTCCGTAACACTTTTTTCAGTGAAAGTTTTCTCAGCAACTACTCATCAGAGCGGCTTGAAATTGTAACACAATCTCCTGTAGGTCTGTTATATGGTGGGATTTTCGGAACAATTCAACGACAACTTTCTGTTTACCGAGAACTTTGTTTATTTTTTGACTTTATATTTTTGAAAAATTCTCAGCAACTACTCATCACAGCGGCTTGACATTTTAACACATTCTTCCTGTAGGTTTAATCATAGCATTTGTCTTACTCTACTGTAGGCTTACCCGAGCCTCTACAAGAAGTTGATAATTTAAAAAAAAATATTCAATTAATTCCTTTACTCATTTTATTTGTATCTAATATTTGTTTTTACAGCCAAATCAGATGAAGATTGAAAATGGGGACGTGATTCTGTTTTGAAGCTACTTGATTTGTACCAAGACAAAATGGAGAAGTTAGCAACCCACGTTTGAAAAAAGGCAGTATAGAAAGAGATTGCTACATCTATGAAAGAAAATGGATATAACTATGACTTCAGCAAATGTGAGAGGAAATTATTAAATTTGAAACCCAATTACAAGGCTGCAAAGATTCACAATCGAGGGTCTGGTTATGACTTATGACCCCAAACGTTGTGCCTTTTATGAGGAGTTGGATGAAATATTTGCAACAAACCCGGCAATATCGCCAACTTCCATTTGTTCTAACCTTGAACATGTTGAAGGGTCAGAGAAGTTCATGGTAAAAGACAAAACAATCTTGACTCCTTCCAAGAATTTTTCTAAAGAAAATAATTGTGATCAAACAAAGAAAACCATGTCATCACAGGATAAGGTAACACCTACAAAAAGGAGAAAACTTGGAAGCAAGCAACATCATGAACATCTTCTTGAAGCTATCATAGTCAATTAAGATTGGAGTCGAGTGCACTCGCACGAGCGGGGTTCGAACTCACAATCTCAGTGTTGACTGGCTAGTGATTACAGTAGTAGAACTACATAGACCACTTGGCCACCGAGGCCCCTCCTTAGTAAGATAATTTTCTGCAAAAAAGGGATGAGAAATAAATTAGATAAAATAAAAAAATTAAATAAAATCATTTTCCGACCTTCCTACCTATTTTTTTTTCAGGGTGGTAGCAGCAAACAAGGGTATTATTTGTGTTGGCCAGACTTGAACATTTATAGGTAAAACTATTTTAGGGACAGGCTTTTAATTTTATCATCATATAGTAGTTGCATAATTTTCTTTTTTGTCAGCTTACATCACTAAGAAATAAAAAGAGATAAAGATAACCAATGTTAGAACAAAATGTGCTCATTATGATCAGATCTCTCTCAGTTCAAATTTTCAGATTAAGAAAATGGAGTTATAGCCCTTGAAATGTCAAATTTACCCAATTTTGGTTGTCAGTTTTTATCTTGGAACCAAAAGGAGTTGAATAATCATTGTGATAATAAAAATATGTTCAGCATGATGAGATTTACCCTTATGCAAATTTCTGCCCTTGAAATGTTGATTTTGTCACAAATTTTGTTTTTGTAAGCTTTTATCTTCGAAACACAGAGATAGATAATTACAATCAATGTAACAACAAAATGTGTTCAGCATCATGAACAGCATGCAGTGGCGGATCCAGAACTTTATGTAAAAGGGGGGGCGCTCCCATCATGCTTCAGTGATTCCCTATATAATCAACCAAATTTTTCCCACAAAGGGGGGGCCGGGCTCTCCAGCCCCCTAGATCCGCCTATGGCATGCAGATGACAGATCTGTGTTAGTGCAAATTGTCATGAAGATAAGTGCAGTGAGCGATTCAGGCTCCTACATTGTAGGATCCTCTAGTTTGTTTTAATAAGACTGCAAAAATAAAATGTGAGCATATTATGGTGTTGTCATGAATATTTTCGTTTCCGTGGGATAACTTTTGATAGAAAGTCATGAAATAATGTTGTTACTTGTAAATAGAGGAAGCTCCCATTTAATTTTGAGGGTTGGCCCTGTCCATTTTTTAATGGCTACCATTTTTACCTGTCGAAGTATTAACTTTATTGGATTTGTTTGATTCATGTATTTGGTCTATACAGGAAACAGTGTATGCCGAAATGAATGTAGATAACCAGAATGCATATGGTTAATATGTCAAATAGACAAAATCCCTACTGGGATAAAAAAAAAAATCAGTCCAAGGCAACCCACAGGTCTTCAATGAACGTGAGGATCAAATTTTGTAGGATTGTGAGGTACAATATGCAGTTGATCATATAGCACTGTCCACTTGTTTTGACAAGTTTAATGGGAGTAACTGTTTTTTTTAATTTTTATCAAGATTTTCAATACATTTTATTCAGGTTCATTTAGTTTATGAATTTATCTTTCTCATAGTTTCGTCTCTGTTAACATTTCCTGCAGAACCATCTCCAAATGTACAACCACATAGTTGTTCACCATTCACATCATCAACATATTCCAGGAATTCTTCAACATCATATTCAATTTCACAACAGATATTATGAAGGGTGCACGCTGCCACTACAAGTTCCGGAATATCTTCAACAATGTCAATATCCATCATTTTTAGTTTTCGAAAACGTCCTTTCAGAATTTCAAATGCTTGTTCTATTAACTGTCTCTTTCCTGATAAGTGTTTGTTGAATCTCCTTTCATTCTCTGATACACGGTCATTATCTTGATACTTCTTTAATAACCAACTAACTAGTTGGTATGCTTGGTCACCAATGATAAAGTGCTCACCTGGGAAAAACTTTTGAGCCCAGTTGCTTGCGTTTCTTATAAGGTTCAAATGGGAAGAAAATTTTAGGAACTGCGGGAGTATCAATTAAAGCATGTATTTTGGATCGGTGAAGCCCTTGTTGTTTAAAAAACTCCCAAACTACTGATATATATGTTAGTTTATCCTCAAAAGATTTGATCGGTGAAGCCTTTGTTGTTTAAAAAACTCCCAAACTACTGATACATATGTTAGTTTATCCTCAAGAGAAGCCATCTTTAAAATCATAGAAATAAATCACAACGTTTTTATTTCAATCGAAACATGTTTCTGATTTTCAAAAAATCAGAAACATGATATTGTATGATTTCGTAAATAAAATGCACCCTAGTTCTTCGGTAAAATACGGTTTTCTTCTAAAAATGATGACAACGTTAATGTCGCCACATGTACATGTGACGTTACTGCATCTTTCATAGCAACATTGCTTGCCGCTACTCTTGTAGTAAATATATCGCACGTAAATTTCTGTCAAGGATTCTAATATCTTTCAAGAGAATGGAGAACATACCGATGTCAAGACTTGGCTTTGCTGTAAAGCAATTTATAAAATAAGTTACAATATTTTACTATGTATTTAAACGTTTCTTTCTTCATCCGTGTTACATTTATTGAATTTTAAAATGGTATCGATGTTTATTTCATTTTGTTTAATTTCCAATTATTTTAGCATTCAGATAGGCAGGTTACCTAAAATGATCTAAAATTTATTTAAAATAAAATAAGTTCTACAAAGGCAGTGATGAAATTCATTTTGCGACATTAAAATATATTATTTATGTCCAGAAACTGTAAAATGTAATGTATAGAATACACTATGTCCCGTGTATCTTCCGACTCTTTTTGGAGAGTAAAAGAAATGACAAACATTAAGAATACACCGGTCTATTTGAAATCGGAAAAAAACACAAAAGCTTTTTCAGCATTCAGGATAAGATGCCATGTGGCTAAATGACTACTTGACCAGTTTATAAGTGAAATAAAAATGAGAACTTCTTAATGACAAAATTAACAGAAAATGCATGCTAACCAAAATGTGGTTGATTGGTGTAATTGAACCAATTCATGTGTACTTTGAACAAAAAATAGTTGTTTTTTTTTTTAGTTTTTTGGATGGAACAGAACAACAATCAAGCATTTGATTGATTCCATTCTTTACACCAATCAACGATTCGCCGTTCGCACTTTTTGTACATTAATACAGCTGCCTGTGTATACTTAATGTGTACAATAATTGTTATCTGCTTACCTGGTATATAGGTTTTGGCTCACTTTTAATTTTTCAATATTTGGTTGAATCATTTCAGTAGAATAAATGAATGAGTATTTTAATTTTAAAGTGCAACCGGAATTATAACAAGTAATTATGTTCAAATATAAATACATGTCAAACAGCATTTTCTTTCAGCCAAATAGTCTTACGATGCATTGACTGTTTTATCTTCGAACTTTTAATCTGGTTGAAATATCTTTTTGTACTGAAATACGTACACTAAAACATTTCCATTATTTCTGGTAACATGGACATTTCTCTGTTTAAGAATAACTTTTTTGACTTTCTGACAAAACTTAAAGCTGTAAATATTTTATAAAATAAAAGGGGAAGGGTCTTGGTGTCCAGAAAAAAAAAATAGTTCCAACATGTTATATTTGAAGGATTGACAATTACAAGTGGTATTGTAGTATTCTTAAGGAACACGCTAGAGCAGGGTTCACTGTTCATGGAATGCCATTGGTAACATTTAAACATATTGACACTTTTAATTTGCAAAACACTCATTTGCAAATCCGCCGCCGCCTCTCCTTAGAGCTACAGTGTCATGTATAGAACCAAAATGTGCGGAATTACATGGGATTCAATAAATTCATAGCTTTTTTTATGTTATTATTAAATATATCTTGCAATTTGATGAAGAAAAACATGGGATTTTCAAAAAAATCCCGTGGGATAAAATGGTTCTTTATAAAATGTTTAAAATCCCATGGGATGATTGATTTCCTTTAAACATCAATGAAATTAAGTACAGTGTTTTTTTTTGTGTTTCAGTTATCAATCTCTTAGTATTATTTTTTGTGTTTCAGTTGTCAACCTCTTAGTATTTTTTTTTTTTTTTTTGTGTTTCAGTTATCAATCTCTTAGTTTTGATTCTATGGTTGATGATTCCTCATAGCTGAATACATTTTTCTCCTTGGATATTTTAATGCAATATATTGTTCTATAACTGTTTTAAACTCAACATTTAAATAACAAAGCAGATAATATATGTATTAATATGTTTATTCTGGAATTCTATAATACTTTTTAAAACACAATTCTTTACAACATTTAAAATCAATAAAAATATCTATAAATATGATCAACAGTCTTAAACTCTAATATAAAGGCTCAACTTAACTTTACATAAAATTTAATTTTGTAAAGTTACCCCCAAACGATTATGTTCAAGATATATAGCCCCTCAAACTATTTTTTTTCAAGATATATCCCCCCCCTTTTAAATAAAAATAATAAAAAAATATTTTTGTTTCATATAGACATATACTTTAAAGTTATAAAGGACTTATATTTACAATAAAAAATCAATATGTACAAAACATAATAAATGTTAATGCATCACTATATCAGTAGTCTTTGTCACAATTTCGTCTTCTAGTTGGCTGCCTTTTTAATTTCCTCTGGTTTGAGACTTATCTTCACACCATCAAAAAATTTGACATAATAACCTGAAATAAGAATAATAATGAAGAGTTATTGTGACTAATATTTTACATCCTAAAGGCATAGGTTATATATGTCTTTTTATAGTTTATATTCAGTATATATATTTGTTTTCACTAAGTATTATAGTAAATGTAATCACTATTGTTTTCTTCAAAATATTTCTTGAAACAAGTCATTAGCGTTATGAAAATAAACAAATGTTATGTCACATAATGTGAATATTATATAAGGCAGAAGAATAATGCCTTGGACATATATAGTGAAGCAATACAAAAGTATTAATATGTAAATAAACAGTTGAACATCAGTTGAAAAGAATTTTGACGTCATGTTTCTCTAAAGTATCTAGTCTGACAAGTTAAGAATAAATTTAAATTTATTGATAATTGTTGAAGTAGTTAATTCAAAAGAAACAGAGCTTATAGAGTTTACCAGACAATTAATATATATTTGCATGAGTGTCAAAATGCAACTGTACTCTATTATGACAATACCACAACAAGGCCATTATAATTCATCTATTTAGTGCACTTACTGTTTTTGTTTACCCTTAATACCACTGCAGGGTACCATCCTGATTTTTGTCTTCCCAAAATGCGGTTATCTTTTCCCTTTGCTGAATGTAACCTGCAACAGAAAGAAGCAATGTAAGTAATTAATAAAAAAAAAAAAAAAAAAAAAAAAACATTAAAAGATCATCAGATTTATGAAGTTTTGTTTCTAGGTGCATTACTACTATTTTTTAAGAAAGAACATGATTATGTGACATGAATTAAAACAGTAATAGAGACAAGCAACAGCAGCTTTTAAACATGCAACATGATTCACAAGGTAACAGACGACATAGAATGTATTGGTTCATGAAGAAAAGAAATAGTTTCGCTTTTACACATTAAAAATGTACAATCTCAGAATTTAGCCAGACTAAGTATTAAGTATTATCCTACTTGGCTATCATTACCTGCATTTGAAGCATGCAAACTCGGAGACAACAAAAGAATGCTATTTTAGAAATTTTGCTTTTTTCATTAAGAGTCTGTGTGATTACTATACGTTTTATCAATAACAAAAATAAATTAATGAACAATCACTATGAAAAAGCAAGCTGCCCTGTGTAAATGTATTCTTGATTTAATTCTTTGTTTTTTTTTTTTTTTTTTAGATCAAACTCAGTTTCCTAATGGTAGGTCACACCCATGAGGATGTCGACCAGTTTTTCTCCAGGATTTCAGTTAAATGCCACCAGCAAGCAGCTGTCACACTTCCTGACCTACACCAGCTCATATCAACGTCAGTCAAACCTATGCCATATATTGAACATATCACCAGCCTTGAAATTCATTCAAACAAACTTCAATCCTCAGGGAATGTTTTAACATAAAAAGTAGCTTTCCAAAACAGAATTTGAAAAATGAGAAAATAGGGGGGCCAAAAACAGGCCTTATCGTACCTTGTCCTTTCAATCGAGTAAGAAACAAGCCTTTGACGAGTATGATTATCATTTTTATTAAATAAGAAGTGTTGATATGCCATCCAATTTTCTACACTACACAATAATGGGGGTATATAGTATTTGACCCATCTGTTTGTCAGTCACTTTCGATTCTGGATGCTTGCTGCAAATACTCTCTATCTGATAACAGCCATACTTAGATATATGCTCACACCTGATACAATAGAGGAATACTATGTATTTTGAGGTAAACACTTCAAATGTCGAGGTCATTGTTACTAAAAATAGACTGAAATTTATGTAGAAAAGAGGTTTCAGGGTTCTTAATGAAATACTACACATGGGATTGTCACCTTACTTGGATATAAGGTTACAATTTACAGAGGAAAATGTCATAGTAATTAAGAAATAGACATCCTGATGTACATTGTTTTAATCTTAGAATTTGCTGATATGACCTAATTAATAATCACTTGAATATTTAACAGATTGATTGAAACACTTTCTCATATCTCATTCTGTGCAGTGTGATATGAGAAATAAATATCTCTTCAAATATTTCTTCAGGTCAACCATAAGGGAATTAAGTTTATCAATGTTTATGTGCACAGTTTACTTTTATTGTCTATTGTTAGGTGTACTAAATCATTTATTATCACTTTTATTGCTGTGCTTTGCCAAAGAAGTATAAGTATCACTTGTTGAATATTTATCTAATTTAAGGAAAGATGCAATGATGTCATATATCGCCAGTGAAATTAAAATATTAATTTAGGTCTTAGTTAATTGTGTGTGATCTGTCATTGACAATATTATTAAATATTTTAGAAATTGTTTATGTTTTTGATGATAAACACACTTGAAAATATTTATTTACCAAATCCCAGTACTTAACTCCTTGTTTCTTATTTAAGGTTTATGCACCAACATCTTGACTGGTGGAAAGATTATCTTGAAACATTCAGCCAAAGAAAAGCCCGACCTAATGTGCCTCTTCCGACCAATTTCCAAAGGTATAAAAATCCAAAGAAGCAGACACCAACTTTGGAATCCAATATAACAGATGTCATTGACAAACATTTAAAAAAATGCCAGAAGAAATCAGTGATTCACCTCGTAAAGAAAAGACGTTGAGTAATGTCGCCCATGACTGAATATAATTTCTATTATTATGACTGATATATTTTATGTTTCTTAGGGATGTACTTAGGTGAAATTAAAAAATCCAGAGTTTAAAATTGATACTATAAGTAGGAAGAGGATTGGTTAGCAAAGTAAGCTAAAAATATTGATAGGTTATTGAGATCCTTTTCGAGATATTTCATTTTTAAGAAATGGAGGGAAAATGCTGACTCTGACTTTTACTTTATATTTGCATATATACATATAATATTTGGGTCTCAAATTGAAAGAAAAGAAATATAGAATCTGCTTAAATTTTGTTACATGACCTTTTATGAGCTATTAAAGTCTTATATGAAAAGAAAAGTGGGTGTTATGGGGCAAATTATTTTACCATGTATCCTAGGGAAAAACAAAGGAGACAAATTCATAAACCTGACCTAAGTACATCCTTAAGTTCATTTTCTTTAAAATAATGTAATGAATTAGATTAATATATAGATAAGGGTTACAGTATATATTCATACTCATACTATTTCATTTGTTTCGTGAAACTTTCAGGATTGTTCTTGCTATATTGTATTATTCATATACTTACCTTTTCATTATCATATGTGATTTTGTATTTATAATAAATTCATATATCATTAGTCCTGTGTAAATACTATCAGTAAAGAAAAACATGTAAAGAACAATAATAAATGATAAAATGCAAGCTATTTGTATGATATATTTTAATTATGAAACTAAATTTAAAGTGTAATGGTCGTGATTAAATTTAATGGTTGTGATTGTGTAATATACTTGTGTTTCTATTACAACCAACTTAATGTGTATCAATGGATATTTGTGTCTTTATAGATAGTTTATTCAAAGTAATTATTTTAGGCTAAAACTTGTTTTTTCAGCAATAGTTAATACATGCAGTTTGATGTAAACTGACTGGCTTCAAAAGTATATGATTTTATAAAATCCACAAAATGGGTTTATTCTAAGCTTATCAATTCCTTCTTTTTGATTGGTACCTTGAATTTTTAAAATCAATATGAAGAAACAAAATATCTATTTATGGTATTTTTGATAAAAATAATGTACTAATAACTATGATGAATAAACATAATATTGATATGTCAATTGTGATGTAGGACTTTGCTTCCTTTTGAAAAATTATTCACAATTGCAGTATTAAAATGTGTAATGTGTGTACATATTGATTGTTTATTGTAAATATAAGTCCTTTATAAATTTATAGTATATGTCTATGTATGTTAAGTTATGTTGAGCCTTTATATTAGAGTTTAAGACTGTTGATCATATTTATAGATGTTTTTATTGATTTTAAATGTTGTAAAGAATTGTGTTTTAAAAAGTATTATAGAATTCCAGAATAAACATAGTTTATACATATATTATCTGCTTTGTTATTATAAATGTTTAGTTTGAAACAGTTATAGAACAATATATTGCATTAAAATATCCAAGAAGAAAATGTATTCAGCTGTGAGGAATCATCAACCATAGAATCAATACTAAGAGATTGATAACTGAAACACAAAAAATACTAAGAGATTGATAACTGAAACAAAAAATACTAAGAGATTGATAACTGAAACACAAAAAAATACTAAGAGATTGATAACTGAAACACAAAAAAACACTGTACTTAATTTCATTGATATTTAAAGGAAATCAATCATCCCATGGGATTTTAACCATTTTGTTAAGAACCATATTTATCCCACGGGATTTTTTTTGTTCCATGGGACTACAATTATCCAATGGGATCCAAAAATTAATGGGATAATGGTCAATCCCATGGGATTTTGCCATGTCCCATGGGATATTGAAAATCCATGTTTTTTCTTAATCAAATTGCAAGATATATTTAATAAATTCATTAAAAAAGCTATGAATTTATTGAATCCCATGTAGTTCCGCACATTTTGGTTCTATACATGACACTGTAGCTCTACGGAGAGGCGGCAGCGGATTTGCAAATGAGTGTTTTGCAAATTAAAAGTGTCCAGTGTTCATCGTTTTGTCCCACCATGATATTTGTTTACTTGAGTTTTACCCAACATTAGGTAATGCATCGTTTTTTCCGACCATGATATTTGTTTACTTGATATTACCCCAGATTAGGTAATGCATCGTTTTTTTTCCACCATGATATTTTTTAAATTGATTTTTACCCGACGTTAGGTAATGCATCGTTTTGTCCCATCATGATATTTGTTTACTTGAGTTTACCCCAGACTAGGTATAGATATAAGATGTGGTATGAGTACCACTGAGACAACTCTCCATCCAAGTCACAATTTATAAAAGTAAACCATTATAGATCAAAGTACGGTCTTCAACATGGAGCCTTGGCTCACACCGAACAGTAAGCTATAAAGGGCTCCAAAATTACTAGTGTAAAACCATTCAAACGGGAAAACCAACGGTCTAATCTATATAAAAACGAGAAACACTGATGAACCACACCAACAAACGAAAGCCACTGAACATCAGATTCCTGACCCAGGACAGGTGCAAACAAATGCAGCGGGCCCAAACGCTTCAACGGCACCAAACCTCACCCTTTCTCCGAAACAATAGTGTAACATCACAACACAGAAAGACACACTATAAAACATCAACTGAAATAGCCTAAATCAAAGGACATATTAACACCATTGAACATACACTGAATGCATAGTTTTGATCCACCAAGATATTTGTTTACTTGAGTTTATCCCAGATTAGGTCATGCATCGTTTTGTCCCACCATGATATTTATTTTACTTGATTTTCACCCTAGATCAGATAATGCATAAGTTGGTTCCATAGAATATTCAGTATGCCTGTGGAATATACAAATATTATTGTCAAACTTGTCAAATTACTGTCGGGTAGCAGTCTAGGTAAGGCATCGTTTTGTCCCACCATATTTATTTACTTGATTTTACCCCACATAAGATGATACATATGAAAATGTGCCCCAGTGGCGGATCCAGGAGGGGTTGGGGTGGGTTCCGGTGGTTGGACCCCTTCTTTTTAACGATTAATGCATTTGAATTGGGACATATGGTTGGAACTCCCTCTTAAAAAGGGCGGGGTCCGTCCCTGTGTCCCCGGTTTAGTCCCTTTATAGTATTTGGCTGTCTTCTGAATACTAAAAGAATGTGTTATGTGCTTTTTACACATTTGATGTAGCATATTGCAAAGAAATCGTCAAACTGGAGATAAGAAGGAATGGTATAGTTGGTGCGTATTTCAACAACATAGACAAACTTAGAGCACTTCAAAAAGTAAGTTTTTTGTTGTTGATCAAATTGATTTAAATGAGCTGTTCTTTTCAGAGAACTTCAGTTTGTAATTGTTTTTGTTACTTCTTGCGGAATTTGCTCATTGTTATACAGAAACACGTATCTAGATTTAGTTCAATCATAGAATATAATAGCCATTATATCTATGGTTCAATGCACAGTAGTCCTTCTTGTTGTAACTTTTGTTCATAACTTTTGATTATTATAGATTATGTATATTCATTTTAATTCAATAAGACTTCTATAAGTGCCTTTGTATCTTTGTAAAAGTTTGACTATAGCATGTTACCACTAACACCTAGCTGACAAGAACTATAAATTATATTTAAGAAATAATTCATGGCAGCCGTAGATTTGTTTTCATTTAACCATGGGTTGGGCATTTATATTCGATTATTTTACCCTGAGCGTTAGCGAGGGTAAAAAATCGAATATAAATGCCCAACCACGGCTGCCATGAATTATTTCGATTCTTATAGGACAATTACGGTAATTTTGTCAACCGTGAAAGTCCTATACACACAATACTTTTTAGCTGTTTTTTTACCCCGTATTTAAAACAGAATTTTCATTCTTTTGTGCTTGAATATTGTAGTGTGTGTTACACATTCATATGGAATAGAACAGGAACAGTTTTTTTTTTTTTTTTGATTTATAAACACAACAATGATTGAAAGAACACTTATCTAATATTAATAGGAAATACAATAGCTTATTGCCTAATTCAAACATAAAAATCAATAGTGTATTCAGTGTCAAGATGGCGCGCAATGAAGCAATGTGAATGTGTGGGAACGTTTTCATGGATTTTTAAATGGAAAGATAAATATCTGTCGAATGATTTACTACTTTTGGATAAAGTTGAAGGTAATGTTGCCACCAGAAATGTTTGCGGTCTGGAGAATGTTCATGTCAGACAACCGATTTCTTGAAATGTTCAGTGTTTGTGACTGTGAGGAAACTATTGTTCTCGACGTACATGTAGTGTTGTTTGGATTAACTGTCGGAACAGATACAGACTGAGAGGTAAGTGCATTAGAATTAGTACTATCCTGTCCAAAATTTTGTAACACTGAAGATATTTTGCGGCGGTCACTATCTGAAGGTCCTTCAATGTAACTATCCAGAGATTTCACATTGCGGTGCCCAGTGATGCTCATTATGGACAGGAGGTCGACACCTCTCTGCTTTAACCCTGTGGCAACTGTTACCTTAATGCAGTGATTGGTATACCGTTTTGATAACCCGGCTGCACTTGATATACGGACATCATTCCAGCAAGCTTATTTTTCCCGACTGGTTGTGCAGCATACCACAGGTTTGCCTTGGGGTATTGTAGAGGTTGCTGGAACAAGGAGTCATATTTGTTGCTGAGTTTACCAAGATATAGATCAAGACTTGCCACAGGACAGATTGCTGTATTTTCATGATTTGCATACATGCGTTGTTCTTGGGAATTCCCTGGAATCAATGCCGTGGTGGGTCTTGTTACTCTCGTTGTAAGTCATCTTGTAATAATCATGATCTTTATCGTCTTTGAATTTTGCGTAACTTGCGTAAAATTTAAGACGATATCCCAGAAGATCTTATTTTGTAAAGTTATAGGATCATCGATTCCCCACTTGAATATAACTTTTGGATATCACCTTCTGAAATGGCTTTTTTGTGCACAGTTACACCTTTTCCGTCCCGTTTTAGCATTTTAATTAGTCCCATAAAGACATGATTAGATGTCATAAAGTCTGAGTCCTTCATCAGGCTGATTTTTCTATTAAAAGGGGAGCGGGGGCTAGTCAGATGTCTTGAAATGGCTGCACGGATTCCGATAATCGATGACTTAGAATAATCCTGCCCTTTGTTTGTTTGTAAACTGGAGTAAAAAACTCTTAGCCTGCTGTTCAATGTTGCCGGGTCTAAATGCTCAAACTCTGTATCAAACTTGTTCTCAGATAACCAACCTATATAATAGAATAAGGCCTATTAGCTATAAACACAATTGAATTGAACTTGAATAAGGTAATGACTGGTATTAATTTAAGGGAGTGATGGGAATATGTTTTTACTATTATTTAGATTTTTGATGCAGAGCGCAATATCTGTTTTAATGGCAAAAACTTGTGGTTAATCAGAAAACGGATCAAACTAATTTCTATTCAAAATTAAATGTTTAGGTGAAAACCATACCCTCCCAAGCTTTAAGTTCAACAGTCGTTGCCTTATTGAAATTTGAATATTTAATTATGAACAGAATACATGTACATGTAAAGAGTCGTCCTGAACATTCTTGAAATATTTGCCACTGGACGTTAAGCAAACCAACAATCAATCAATGTAAAGAGTCGTCCTGAACATGCATGAAATATTTGCCACTGGACGTTAAGCAACCAACAATCAATCAATATATAATCCATACCCATTCCACAAAGTCAGCTATAAAAGGCCCCTGAAATGACAAATGTAAAACAATTAACCAATGGCCTGATTTAAGTACAAAACAATGAATGAAAAAAAAATATGATATACAGCAATATACACACTGAATTAAAACTAAGACAAAACAGAATGTAGATCTAGTTTTTACGGGCCAATGATGCACTGATGTATAATGGGACATAAAAGACAAAAAAAAATGAGTAGCCCTTTCCCTATATATATAAATATTGCTACAGTCAGTCTTGTCCCTCGAAATAATTTGACTCCCCAAACTGTCTGTTTATTTGTAGTGGGCTCTGTTCTGGCCATTGCAATTGAGTCCATTACCTCCTCTGTTGGAGCACTTTTGAATCTTAGAGTTTTGTTTGTAGGATTTATAGGCTGATAATGAGGAGGTTCAGTTTCTATTTCAACGTCAAATAATTCGTTGTCAGACTGTGAAAAGTGTTCCTCTGGCTCCGATACGACAGGCTTGGTTGTTATGGTGCTTGAAAGTGCCGGAATCTCGTACAACTCGTGTCTGAAAGCCTTCTTTACAACTCCAGTAGAGAAAGATTGAATGATATAATGCCTTGCAAAATTTGGGTTCGGCTTTTCATGATTGACAAGTCTGTATTTTTCGCCGCAGTGCTCTACAGTTATGCCGATCTGCAATGGGGTGGCCATCTTGTTGCTTTTACGTGCAGCAGACGATATTTTACGTGGATGCGAAGCAAAAAATAATGAAATAATATTTAAGTCCCCGTCAATTAATTATTAATTATAATTTAATAAAATTTGTTACAAATTAATTTCATTTTTTGGTTTGGAATAGAAAGTAGGTCGTTGACGGGGCGTAACGCCGTTACGCGGAACAGCCGTTTTTGTGTATTACTGCGTTTGCGCTAAAGGTAGATTTATTGCTATTATACTGGTTGGCGATAATAGGCCGTCATATTAGAATAATATTTTAATATTATGTAGCTATTATGGATTTCTCTTTCACAGGAATGCTGGTACTTGAAAAACTACACGAAACAAAGAAGCTCTAAGCTTGAAACGTTTCTTATAATTAATAAGTGCAAAGAGGGCAATGTTCCAAGAAAACTCGAAATCGGATATAAAGATCTTGTCAGAAAACAGTCCAAGGCTGTTGAAGATTATACAGCTGCTTTCGCTAATTTCAAGGACAAACAAAATAATGAGAAAACCTTTAGAAAAGAGATGTAGAGGTGAGTTGATTAGAACAGATCTTTTTTTAGATGCTAACTGTATGAAACAAGGGCATATAGTCTAAAATTCTGATACTCGATCGTCATATGTAATTATAATAAATCAAATTTGCATACAAAACAGGAATCCCTTTAAATAGGTTAGTTCCTTAAGTAAAGGACCGTAGGGATACAATTCAGTTTTGCAAATTTAGATAAATCAATATGCTAATGATTGCTCGCTGAGATTTTAACCTTATTTCCCATGTAAATAAATATAAGATGTATCATCTATTACATTCAAGCTTTTCTAGCTATCATCAGATTTTCTTTACATGTATGAATAAAAATGATGATCAAGATCGTGTCATTAAAAAAGTGACCTAATCAAAATTGTCTATTTCAAATTGTTACAATTGGGAGCTTCCATAAAAACTGCATTAATGTCCAGAATGAAAGAAGGTATAACAAAGGCACAGGAAGAACTAGACCAAGCTATGTTCTGGATCAACGACCACCATGGGTATGATTATATTCATATAATAGTATAAATTCATCAAAGATACTAGGCTTATAATTTAAATCGTCAGGCTTGTGTTTCGTCTACTTAATAGAAAAACAAAGGATAATGGTATTGTAAGGGACCTGGGGTAGGCTTCAATATAATTACATCATTTGGGTAAGTCTCTGTAAAGGTTGCAGCAATAACCAATTTTAAACGTGTATATATATATGTCTCTGGATGGTCAGCCATTATGGACCAATTGTGCCTGCCTGTAACAGAGAAATATCTGCCCAGCCACAGGACAACTGCCCAAAATGTATAATCTTAATCTTATGAAGTTTAGTGCACCAGCACTAAGATGATTAGTGAACAGAAAGGATCCTGTTCTAGTCAGGAAAACAGTCTTTGCTCATTTGGAAGTTGTAAGTTGATTTACCATTTACTTGACATTCATATTTCACTAACTATAATGCATAATCCACAGGACTAAATATTTATTACCACATAAATATAACAATATGGTAAAAACAGGAATGAAATATATTCTTCTTATATTGTTTCTATAACTATGTCACCCTTGACTAAGCCTGGTGATGTAGCATGTATAATTTAGGGTAAGAAAAATCTATATTTAAGATTGTGATGGCACATCCAAATTGGGACTGGAACATCCAAATACCAAACAATTGGCACATCCATATAACTAGTTATGTCAGGCCGAAAACAACAGTTTATCTTTAGTGAAATCCTAATTAATGGTCCCTTGTTAATTATCCGTGGTTAAAAAGGTCGATGTGATGTGGAATAACTGCATGATTTCATTATTAACACTCTGGGGCAACTGGACAAGGTAGGAACTGACAGCCGTTTCTTATCCTTAGTTCCCATTTAAATTCTGTACGTTCATGTGCTGAGTAAAAATTAGTATAAAAATTGTATAATAAATATTCATACCTCTACTGTGCTGTTTTGTTCTTGCAAATATTTGTATTTCTATATTTTGGTATTTCAAGTTACCCGCCAAGGCAGCTATTCGCCATATTATGAAAGCGGCGCTTCTTATATAATAAAATTTATATGTCACGTGACATGTATTGGCCAACCGTTACAATGAAAACAAAAATGGTGGGACAAGTTGAGCCGGTCAATTGCCTGAACTTTCATGAATTTACTTAAGAGTTAACAGCTTGCCCGGGTGGGCGCTTCATTAGCTATGACTTTAAGGAAATCGGGACTATAGGTTAGAACGTCGTACATTATGTTAATTTTAATCAGGCAAGCAAAACATGATTTGGGGTAAAGCGCTTTGATACAAAAATGGCGTAATCACATTGTAAACAGGCTTAGTACAAAAATAACCCAAGGGCGACACATTCATATCATTTAGATACATAATTATAATAGGAAATTGTTAATTGAAATTTATGTTTCCACGTTTACTGATCTTGCAAAAATACTAAAATCTCAAAGAAAATACATAGCAGACGAATTCCTAGACGTCTAGACGGTCATGTGACTTTGTTTACATGGTGATCGATTACGATCAGCTGAGAATCAATAAAATTCTGTTTACTTCTGATTTTAAACATGTAATGATTACTTTGCAAAATATAAAGCAGCAGTTAAACATGGAAGCTCTACGGCCTTTACTTTTATATGATTTAAAACCCTGTGAAATTTATGAAAAGAAAACAACAAAGATGATTAACTTTGCACTTTTGAACAAGTTAACAAATAATGAAACATTTCCATTGAAACTATTTCCTGGCTTGCAACAAGCAAAATAAATTACCAAATATCTTAACATAACAAGGAGCCTTAGCCAAACATTATCAACGAGAACTTGTAAATTGGCAAAACATGAAAAATAAAAAGAAATGTAGATTTCCAATTATTAAAAAATGTCGGGGTGTACACCTGCACATAACACCTCCCACCTTTAAGTGGTGGAATTCTCCTGAATTCAATAATTATTTCACTCATTTCTAGTACTACACAACTCAATGCATACAGTACGATCAGCCATTGTTAAATAAAGAAAGATATTTACATTTGTGTTGTCTGTCCATTCAACTTCAAATTGTTACATGTATAGCAAGAATACCTACTCCAAGCCTTGAGTTCTCTCAAGATATCAGACCAGCTGATATCATCTTACTCGTATAACATATGCTAGGCTACTGCATGCTTGATTTGTGATGCACAAAAATCCCTATACATATTATACCATAAATGCATATTATATAATAAATTTCAATATCAAGTAAAATCCACCCCCAATGTCACATTGATGATTTCATATTCAAGTGTTCATAATATGTAATCTTCTGTAACTGCAGTAACGGACGGTATTGTTATTGTTTAAAGTCCAAAATAATTGATATAATGTTCCCATATACAATGTAGTGTCCAGCAATATTTAATGAATCCCTATACATAATATACCATAAATGCATATTATATAATAAATTTCAATATCAAGTAAAATCCACCCCCCAATGTCACATTGATGATTTCATATTCAAGTGTTCATAATATGTAATCTTCTGTAACTGCAGTAACGGACGGTATTGTTTTTGTTTAAAGTCCAAAATAATTGATATAATGTTCCCATATACAATGTAGTGTCCAGCAATATTTTATGAATCAAATTTAAACATCCAATCGTAAAGGAATGCCAGCCTTATCGAAAGCATGGCAAATATGGTCTGTTGATTTATCGCGACTAGCGCTTGCTTTCTCCAGCATGTCCAGCATGAAAGTAGTGGAAAGATCCGGCTTAATCCCTTCTGTGGCAATTAATCGTAAATTCTCATACATATAATAACGGTTCTTCATGATAGTTCTGCTGAGATCTTTTATTTTGTTGTGTGGGGAAGTTCCTGGTAAGGCAAACATATTATATTTGTCTAGGAGTCCTGCTCGACTAGGTACAGTTGTATGATTGGAGACCTGCTCATATTGAAACGCTATAAATTCCCAGTTTAGCTTCTTGGTGTCTTGGGTCATTTCCTTCCAGCCCTGGGGAGGCCAGTTCTTGGTGAGAACATCTCCAGGAAGTTTCACCTGAACCTCCCCAGTCCAGTCCCGCCGTGCTGGAGGGAACAATGGCATTCCACCAAGACGTAGCAAGGAAGTTGCACGTTCAGCAGGTGTCCGGAGCTCTATATTTGGAACATCTTCGGTTATTATTGTCGCCAGCAACTGTTTTGGTGTAGGTATATAAGTTGGTCCAGGTTGAGTTGGTTTTTCTGGGGTGTACGGTATTGTGGAAATCTTGGGCTTCTTTGCTGGAGGAGGTAAAGATGGCATGTATCCGGTAGAAATTGAGAGAGAGCTGATGAATTTGTGGTAACGGCCGGTGTTGTAGGTGGTGTCGATGGTTTAGATGTTGAGGCCTTTGGTCTTGATGGTATAGCTGTCACTGGTGCAGAGGATGTTTTTTCTGCCTTTTTACTGATGGATGAGGAAATTTTTGCAGACTTCTTTGCTGGAGGAGGTGAAGATGGCATGGCTGGTGATAATGATCCAGTAGAAATGGGAGAAAGAGCTAAGGAATTTGTGGTAACGGCCGGCGTTGTAGGTGGTGTTGATGGTTTAGATGTTGATTTCTTTGGGCTTGATGGTATAACTGTTACTGGTGCCGAGGATGGTTTTTCTGGTTTCTTACTGATGGATGATTTGTCTGGTTTTTTACTGACGGATGAGGAAATTTTGTAGACTTCTTGGCCGAAATGGTGGATTTCAAACTGTTTTCTTTTTGATTACTGGATTTTTAGATGGAGGATCAAAAAGTTCTGTTGTAGGTAATGTATAAAAATCGCTCTCCAAACGGTGAATATTTGTAATGTACTTTTCTGGCAGTCCTAATAATTTCACGGCCAGCGTTACTCTGTCACTATATGTTTTGCCAAGAAGCTTGTGTTTTCGTCCAGCGGATTGTTTACCTCCCTGCGGTATGGCCAGCATTCTCCTTGTCAATGCAGATACATATTTGACATCTGTCTGCAATGGCAAATCTGTACGTTTCTCTCTCAAAGATAGCTTCCACCATGATACTTTAGTTATGCGCCAGACATCAGGTCTTGTAATGTCCATATCCATGGAAGAGGATGAGGCCGCCCGTGTCTCATCCCCGGAATAAACTGGTTGGAATAGTTCCTCGCCTGGAGGCCCATCAAATGTAGTGCCCTCTTTCCATCCCTGCTCCCACTCCTCTGGCGTCCTGTAGGTGTCTTTCGACTTCTTCAGCCATGCCTGCATGGCTTTCTTCAGATCTCTTGCTGAGGAGGAGTAAAAAGCTGTTGGCCTACCTATCTTCCTGTAGCATGCCGGGTGCACAGCAAGGTAGTAGGCATTCCCTTCTGATAGTATGTCGGGTCTCATGTCCTGCATGGCTGGTTTGTGAAATCTGTTGCAATGGTCCTTTAACTCCCAGACTCTCTTGTATTTTGTAG
This sequence comes from Mytilus coruscus, assembly GCA_017311375.1. Classification (NCBI taxonomy): domain Eukaryota; kingdom Metazoa; phylum Mollusca; class Bivalvia; order Mytilida; family Mytilidae; genus Mytilus; species Mytilus coruscus. Next base: position 77,318,990 of record CM029595.1, on the reverse strand, counting down.
GTCTGTCCAAACAAAAGGGACACACCACCTCCATCTTGGAATGTAAACTGCTCGCTAAATGAGATTTCAGCTGTTTAGTTGTATCAAACTTTTCTGGACATATCCAGCATTCTTTTTCCATCTGAAAACAGAACATCTCTGTAAGTGTGGGGTCACATTTGAGATATATATATACATATATATATCAAATGTGACCCCACACGAAAGCAAATTACAGATCTAACATTGTTGGGTTGATGTTTAGACGAGTATATATATATATATATATATATATATATATATATATATATATATATATATATATATATATATATATATATATATATATATATAGTGTCTAAAAATAGCAACAATCAACATTCAATCTATCTAGGTGTGGATCAGTTTGTAAATAAACTGATGCAGTTACTACATTAAATTATATAAGTGCCTAAGAATGTAACTTTAACACACTAATGAGTGTTATAAAATTAGTTGTTATATTTTATATTATTCACGCAATATTTCGCTAAACAAATTAGCTTCATCAGGCGTGTGCATCTCTCAAGGTGAAATCGGATGCATGACAAAAAATATTTTGTAGCTTGAACTACACAAAATTTGAGTAAAAGTTTAACAAAATTTATTGATGTTCTATAAAAATATATGTTTGTAAATTGTCTTGAATATATAAAATATTTTTGCCGCTTATTGTACATAGCAATTCTTAAATCAAAACAAATAGTTGTTTTAGTTAAATAGAATAGTACTCTTGAACCTGATGGACTTAATGAGAGATGAAAACAGTTCTACCCAAAACCAAAGGAATTAATTTACAAACATATATTTTTATAGAACATCTAAAATTTTGTTAAACTTTTACTCAAATTTTGTGTAGTTCAAGCTACAAAATATTTTTTGCCATGCATCAGATTTCACCTTGAGAGATGCACACGCCTGATGAAGCTAATTTGTTTAGCGAAATATTGCGTGAATAATATAAAATATAACAACTAATTTTATAACACTCATTAGTGTGTTAAAGTTACATTCTTAGGCATTGTATATTGTATAATTTGTATATAGATAATTACTAGTAATATATTCAACATTGTTCTTTTAACTTGTTTTGTAGGTATGAAGATTATTTGAATGGTGCTGTAGCTGAAAGGTCAGGTTACTCCAGTCTTGTATCCTTGAAACACTTAAAGATGCACAAAAAAACTTTTACTCTGTACAGGTGACCATAATATATAATACATGGACAGTTTGCGTAATGGACGATATATGCACATTAACTCATTTCATTTAATCAAATGAATGTCTTTGTTGAAGTAAAACATCTTGACTTGGTTTTCTTTGTTCTTTGTTGTGTTTATATATATATTATATAACATCTATATATTATATTATCATAGTACTCAGCACATGAACACTAATATATTGAACTATTTGGTAAATAATAGGAATCCCCAGTCTTGACAGGACACTGACCACATTATCCTAGTTCTTAACAAGCAAGTGAATTATTTTATACATGGTTAACCAGCCTTGACACATTTTATAATTTCCAATACCAAATCCAGTTGACGTATCAGTACAAGTCCTTTGCCCGCAAAGGACGTGGCTCACCACTGTGAAACCACAGAGCGACTACCAATTTCATGGATGGCCAGTCCAGTTCCTTGTAGCCCTTTCCAGTTGACGGATCCGTCTCTCGACAATGCGTCCATCACCAAGATTGTTAAAATAACACACATGTTATATATCAAAACATCAATGCGTCCATTGAAGAACCAAAATAAAAACTGAAATACGTCCACACCTGGTTGGTCTAACTTCCTTTTTACAAGGCACCAATTCATGAGTAACAATAAAATAAATTCAACAATTTATTTATCATATTACATAAGTCAAATATTCACAATATACATCTTCATTTCATAAAATAATTCACTAACTCATTTGATCTGTTGTATTTTCTTCATCCATACAGGCAACTTTTGTCCCTCATATGGCATTAGTCTATTTACATGGTAGGCCTTTGCCATCTGCTTAGCAGTCTTTTTACAATATAGGTAGTGTCGTCCATACATCTAATAATAATGTATGGTCCTTTCCATTTAGCACTTAGTTTCGAACATACACCAATTTTCTGGGTTGGGTCATTCAGCCACACTCGTTGTCCCACTGTAAACATCCTTTTCTTTGATTTTACATCATAATACTTCTTTTGATACTGGACCTTATTTTTCAAATTCTTGCGGGCTAATTCATGAACTGTTTGTAATCTATTTTGCAGGTCTATAACAAAGTCTTCTTTACATGTAGTATAATCTTGGGCTGGGGAAGGCATTGGAATTACAGCTTGTAATGGAAGAGTTACTTCCCTTCCAAAGGTTAGGAAATTTGGTGTAAATCCAGTGGTTGAATGAACTGATGATCTGTAGGCAAGTAAAACTTGAGGCAAATATTCATCCCAAACAGCTTGGTCTTTTGCACAGTACATACTTCACATATTCGTTAAAGTACGGTTAAACCTTTCAACACAGCCATTAGACTGTGGATGAAAAGAAGTTGATCTGGTTTTGTCAATACATAACGATTCACACATTTCCTTGAAAATTTTGGATTCGAAATTTGCTCCTTGGTCTGTATGGATCTGCAAGAGGGTACCAAATTTACAAACAAATTCATTAACTAATATCTCAGCCACTGTTGCTGGTTCTTGGTCTGGAATTCCATAAGCGTCTGTCCATTTAGAAAAACAATCTGTCAAAACCAGACAAAATCTGTTCCCTGAATGCAGACTTTCATTCTGGGCCAGTAAAAGTGCTGTTTAATCTTCTCCAGTGTTTCTCTACACCTAGGTGTCCAGCAGAGGGTATATCATGGTTATATTTTAAAACAGTATCTTTGTAAGACTCGGTACTTCAAGTCTCAATTGAGTTTGTTCCAAATTATCAATCCAATTTACATTTAATACTCCATTGTAAATTTAAAATCTGTCCCACATGTTCCATAAGGTTTTTAAGTCTGTTGATTCCTCAGATAGTGAGTTCCATTCTGGTTTTGTCTCTATCTTCAAATTTTATGAATAACTGACCAATAATTTTGTCTTGTAACTGCTGTTGTCTTAAAGTATTGACATCCAACCCTAAAAGTACAAACTGGTTACTTGTTGGACTGGTATCTGCTTTACTGCGTGTTACTGTTCTAACTGATAAATGTTCTTTTCTTCAGAGTCTTCATCACAATTGTCGTGGGCATTGTTAACACTCTCTTGTCTGGAACATGAAGCACAAGGATTTCTGGAAAGTGCATCTGCATTCCTATGTTTTAGACCAGGCCGGTGTACAACTGTAAGATCATAAGTTCCAAGTTCTTGTAGCCACCTTGCAACTTGGCCAGTTGGTGCCTTTAAGTTCCTCATCCAGCTGACAGCAGAATTATCAGTCCTTATTAAAATGGGTTGTCCATAGAGATAGGAATGGAAGTGGCGAATGGCACAAACAACAGCCAATAATTCTTTGCGAGTAACACAGTAGCTCTGCTCAGGTTTGGTCATGGCTTTGCTCATGTAAGCTATAACTCTTTCTTGTCCGTCCTGCTCTTGGGAAAGTACTGCTCCCAGTGCCTTATCACTAGCATCAGTATCAAGGATAAATTTAGATCCAATTATAGGATATCCTAGGATTAGGGGTGAGGTTAAAACTTCTTTAAGCCTAGTGAAAGCTTCTTCACAGTTATCTGTCCAGTTGAAAGCAGCATATTTTTCACAAAGTTTATGTAAGGGTCTGGCTATTTCAGCAAATTTGGGAACGAATCTTCTGTAGTAGAAAACTGCGCATCTGTTTCTGGTTCTTGGGCCTTGACCATTTTGGACAGCTTCTGTTTTCTCTGGATCTGTCTGAATACCATTTTCAGAGACAATGTGACCTAAAATTTACCTTTTCTGAAAAATATACATTTTGAGGGTTTCAATTTCAATCCTGCTTCTAATAATCTTTGGAACACATGCTCAAGTCTTTCCATTGATTCTTGTACTGTAGAGGCGGGGACAATAATATCATCTAGATATAATAAACATTCCCCACTGTAACCCACGTAATACACTTTCCATTAATCTCTGAAAACTGTTGGGGGCATTAACTAAACCGAATGGCATTACAATAAATTGGTATAATCCTTGGCTAGTTGCAAAGGCTGTTTTTTCTTTATCAGATTCTATCATCTCCAGCTGCCAAAATCCACTATTTAAGTCCATACATCCGTAGAAACTGGCTGTAGAAAGAGCATCAAGGCAGTCATCTATTCTTGGAATTGGGTAGGCTATTTTTTCCGTCATTAGTCCATTTACGCCACGAAAATCTACACAAAAACGAGTTCCGCCTTGGCCTCCTTTCTTGGCAATTAAAACAACAGGTGAGGACCAGCTACTGGTAGAGGGTTCTATTACTCCTAACTTCAGCATTCTCTGGATCTCATCTTTTTCAATCTGCCTCTTGCCAAAAGGAAGTCTTCTTGGTGGCTGTCTAATTGGTACTGCATTTCCAGTATTTATTTCATGTTGGATTAAATTGGTCCTTCCTATGTCGTCTGAAGACTTTGAGAATACATTATTGTATCTTTTAAGTAGATTTGCAAAATCTATACTTTCGTTTTTATTCAAATGAATGCAACTTCTTTCCCATAACTCTTTCAAATATTCTGGTAAATTAGATTCTTCTTGATTTTCATCTAAAGAAACCTCTGTACAACAAACAGCAATACTGTTCTTCTCATAATATGATTCACAATCTCCTTACTTCATTTTTGGATATATCTTGATATCAGTATCATTAAAATTATGCAGACTAACAACTTTGTTTTCAGTAGAAGTTTGTAGTATGGCAGGCAAAATGGCTATATTTTTCTCGTCAAACAGTCGTACAGATGGTTCAATCATCGCTTTGATACAAAAATTGGCGTAATCACATTGTAAACAGGCTTAGTGCAAAAATAACCCAAGGGCGACACATTCATATCATTTAGATACATAATTATAATAGGTAATTGAAATTTATGTTTCCACGTTTACTGATCTTGCAAAAATACTAAAATCTAAAAGAAAATACATAGCAGACGAATTCCTAGACGTCTAGACGGTCATATGACTTTCTTTACATGGTGATCGATTACGATCAGTTGAGAATCAATAAAATTATGTTTACTTCTGATTTTAAACATGTAATGATTACTTTGCAAAATATAAAGCAGCAATTAAACGTGGAAGTTCTACGGCCTTTACTTTTATGATTTAAAACCCTGTGAAATTTATGAAAAGAAAACAACAAACATGATTAACCTTGCACTTATGTAAAAGTTAACAAATAATGAAACATTTCCATTGAAACTATTTCCTGGCTTGCAACAAGCAAAATTACCAAATATCTTAACATAACAAGGGCCTTAGCCAAACATTATCAACGAGAACTTGTAAATTGGCAAAACATGAAAAATAAAAGGAAATGTAGATTTCCAATAATTAAACAAAATGTCGGGGTACACCCTGCACATTACAGTATCCATTCATGACACAAAATCAGTACATGCATTAAAAAAAACATTTCACCACGGAGCAAAAAAACTTCTCACCTCACTGCAAGTTTGAGATGGCCCCTAGGACCGGTTTGAGCGGAATTTTTTGCCAAAATAATTCGGAAAGAATTTGTTAGATGTAACACCACCAAATGGGGCCCGGTCCAAAAAGATCATACTGGAAAGTAGTACATATTGTACTGGTGATCCTTGTAGAACACATATTGACTGATTATTTGAATAATAAAAAATTATTTTCAGTCATAGTTAACCCACTCAGTCTGCACTGATTTTCAGTTATAATTAAATAATTAATTCTTTATTGTCATATAAGTAAAATGAAACTTATGACATAAGTTATAGTTAACCCTCTCAGTCTGCACTGATTTAAACTATAAGTTGAATTTGGAGGTAGACTTTTTCAACAAATTGTCGGCATTCCTATGGGAACGAAATATGTCCCTCTCCTTGCCGACCTCTTCTTATTTTCATATCGGAGTTCCTTCAGACACTTGTCAAAAACAAGAAGATCAAAGAAGCCAGGTTATTTAATTTCACATTCAGATATATCGATGATTTTCTTTCCTTTAACAATCCGAACTTCTCTGATTGGGTTCCATTAATATATCCTCCAGAACTAGAAATAAAAGAAACAACAGACACGGCTTCCTCCGCCGCATTTTTAGACTTATACCTCGAATTTGACATACACAGTCATCTCAGTACCAGAATCTATGACAAACGAGACGATTTTAATTTTGATTGATTGATTGTTGGTTGCTTAACGTCCAGTGGCAAATATTTCATGCATATTCAGGACGAGAACAAATTAACAATAAATACAATAGGTAGGTTCTGTAATAGGGGCGTCCAGGATTAAGGTCGGAGAAATTTAGACTACCACGGGAAATGACGGTATATTGGATAGGGACAGAAATTTAGCCTTGCATCAGGTCACCTACGGACCCCTCAAAGAGTTGTTGCAAGGGTTCTTAACGTGCAAAGAGCGTGGCACTCTCTTTACACGAGGCATCGGATTTAACGTCCCCATTCTGACCGGACGTGGCTGCAAATTTGTACATCCCGCACAGCCAAACGGACGCCCCACTTTAGCACGGGTTTTACTGCCGGTCGGAGGAAGACCAATGGTGACCATACTTCTATTCCCCAGTCACCCTTGGGGATTTTAATTTTGAAATTATCAATTTCCCCACCTTAGTAGCAATATACCAACTTCACCTGCATATGGGATATACATTTCCCAACTTATTTGGTATCAAGAGCTTGCTGCTCCTACTCAGACTTTGTAAAACATCACCAGTGTCTGAGCAGAAAGTTGGTGAACCAGGGTATGTCAAAGAACGTCTCGTCCTTTTTCTAAAAAAGTTCATCGGAAGGTACCAAGACCTTGTTGATAAATATTCCGTATCAACTTCACAAATAATACACGATGGTCTTAAGTATAGATTCTGCGTACTGAAGTTGTTTATCATCTTAATAACGTGTTATGGTATTCTTTCGTTTGTCTTTGTTAATATTACTTTTACTGTTTAGTCTGTTTTTTGTGATATCCATTTGACGTGACTCTGTACTTATGCATCCCGTCATTGTGTTATTGTTCTATAATTGTTGTATTCTTATCCCGCCATTGTGTTATTGTTCTATTATAATTTTTGTATTCTCGTCTTTCATTTTTTGCTAATGTGCTTTGTCTATATGCCCTTTTGTGTTTCTTTGCTCTTTTTAGAAGAAATTCACAATAAGCATATAGACAAGCGGCAAGAAGGACAAAGGAAACTTATAATTTAGATTCTGCAGAGGATATGCCTAAAAGAACTATAGACTATATTCTGTTCATACTTTGAACGACCAAATTATGTTATATCTACCTGTGTGACGTTTACATGCTGAACAATTGATGTACGTCAAACGCGCGATTCTACGTCAGAGTTAATAATAACCTAACCATGTTCCTGTCAGGGTAAGGATTCGGTCCCAGTACTTAAAATCGTTCAATCTTTTAAGGGTGGATTTAACATAGATAAGTAAAATCGTATAATAAAAAAGAAATGAATGAGGTTGTTAAATTTGATATATGCCTTTTTGTGCTTCTTTGTTACATATTTGTTTGTTTTATAGTGATTAAGATTATGATATGTTTACCTATTATGTCTGTTTGTTTTCTTCACGCATCGTTGTCAATATAATGGAATTTGATGCGACTGTCATACAAGTGAGAGGTTTAGCTATCTATAAAACCAGGTTCAATTCACCATATTTTACATAAGAAAATGCATGTACCAAGTCAGGAATATGGCAGTTGTTATCCATTCGTTTGATGTGTTTGAGCTTTTGATTTTTCCATTTGATTAGGGACTTTCCGTTTTGAATTTTCCTCGGAGATCAGTATTTTTGTGATTTTACTTTTTATAATAAATATGTATCTTTTAATTTTATACTTTGTATAATAAGTTTCCTGTCATTGCAATGAGTATGATCAAAAGTGAATTTCTTTCTTTCTGATAATTAAAATTCATTCTGAAGAGTTTGGCGCCAACAAACTAGTTGAACCCCGCCACATTCTGTATGACTGCGCCTGTCCCAAGTCAGGAACCTGTAATTCAGTGGTTGTCGTTTATTGCTGTGTATTGTCATATTATTAATTTACCATCTTTTTCCAGACCAAAAGGTGAAAGAACTCACCAGATAAAATTGTTTAAACCTACAACAACAAGTCAGTTTCCTTGAAGCAACTGGACATACAGAAAAGATTCCAAAGGTTAAATACACTCAATGTGATTATAAGATCTTAGGTATGAACAACGGGTCACACTTTAAAAGATCCAAAAAAGAAAAATCCCACCTCTTTGACTCAGTTGGGGAAGATAATTTTGAAAGACAAGGTTAGTAGATATATGATATGCAATGCCAGTGTCTTTTGACGATATGAGCAAAGTTGTCATGTGAAATATCAGTGTGAAACATCAGTTACTGCATCTCTGAAATCATTATACATGTACTGCAGTAAGAGTATTTTTACCAAATTGCAGTAATAAAGTAATAGAACTATTCACGTAAAACGTAACAAACATTGTTCGATTTACAATACAACTTTTGTATTTGAAAAAAAACTTTGATTCTGGTATTTACATTTCAGATGATTGCTTCTTTCCATTAAATGGCGGTGTTCGTGCTGCACCAGTTAAACGCAGCGAGGAAGACAGCAGGGGTATTTTAAAGTTAAAACAGGTTTGTGTGTTTAACATCTTATGTTTAATTTATTTTCTAAATTGTTACTTCAACCAAAGAAAACTTGTTGCCAACTTACCCATTTACAGTAAATGGGCTATGTCAAAGATTTTGCTAACATTTTGCATACAACCTTGGCTCGTTGGACTATAACTGAAAATCGAAAAAAGCATTTATCTCTTTTATTATCCGAAATTTTACTGATTGAATTCTTCAAAATAGGCGAAAACCCTTCTTACAAGTATTAAAATCATCAAATCTCTATTTCTATTTCATAGATTTTTCTAAAAAAACTATATGTTGTTGATACACAAATTTTCGTTTTAATGATATAAAATAACCATATGGTCACCGACTTTATTTTTTGTCTAATAATCAATCTGTTACCTAGTTGATAGTGAAAATTTTAAGGTCTGAAACGCGATGACGTTACAATTATTTCGACGTTTTGTGTTTTTTTTTTTTTCATAGATTCACCACTTTGAATGATGTATACCGTAAAAAAGGAAGTCGGTGACCCTATCATTATTTTCCATCATTAAATAGGAAATTTCTGTAAATTTTCAACAACTGTGTGACATATAGTTTTTCAAGAAAAATATATGGAGTAGAAATTACAGATTTGACGAGTTTAAGACTTAAAGAAGTTTTTTCGCCGATTTTATGTGCTTTCTATATAAATGTTCATCTATTTTGAAAAAAAAAAAATCAATCAGTAATATTTCAGAATAAAATAAAAAAAAATTCATTTAACATTGAATTGTAATTGGCAGTATATTATAGTATCTGCTGGAAGAAAGCGGTTGGGAAAGAATTATTTGTATTTCGGGAATTCGGGACGACACCCTCTCCTAACGACCATCACAGCTGAATTGTTTAAAGAATAACTCTCAAATCGATGCAAAGATCAGTAGGGATGTTAATGAGGTGGTAGTCAATATGAACAACAAAGAAGCGCTGTATTTTTAATATAAAAGTTTTTCAAGTATTTTACGTCTGGTAAATTTTTTCTGATACTAGTACCTATCCATTCCCTTGGATGATATGGTTGGATGTAATCGCATGTACATTTAACCCACACAACACGGAAGTGATAAGAAACGGAAATCTTAAACATCTTTTTAAATTTTTATTTATTTTCATAGATTACCAAGTCAAACTGAAATTATCCCAAATGAATGGCAATGTTGGCTTCGGTGGATAAGAAAGAGCTTTATTCATGGCGCAAAGAAATGGGGATTCTATTTTTTAACACCCATGGACGCTACAAAAGAAATTGGTGAATCTTTATTTGCTCAAAAAGATGAACAACTTGCTGATTTGACAATTTTGTTCATGATGAGAACAAAAGAACCAAATATAGACATTGCAACTTCTATGCAGAAACTAATCTCCAAGTGCATAGACGAATCAGAAAACCTTATTGTTTTTTAAAGAATAATGTCTTATATTTTTATATCCGAGACTGCTAGCTTCAATATGTTTACATATATCCTGTACATTAAGTCAAAAGCCATTTAAAAATCAGGGGTTGTATGAACTCGTCTTCCAGTTATATATTTTTAACAAAACTCCTATATATGTCACATTTGGCGTAGCGAAAAGTAACATTTTATGCTAGCGACGTTATTACTTCCCCTCTAACTGTAACTAAAGTTATATTTTTGTGTTTGCTAATGTGAAATTAGAATGTTAGCACGACTTATTGATTATATATATTCTTGTCTAACCACGTCCGAATGAAATAGCGCACCAACATGTTACAAATTTTTCAAAATAATCTTATAAACAAAATTTATCACTTTTATGTTATTTTGATATGATCATGCACGCTTTGTTTTTTGTTTTTTTTTTTTTTTAGTTTATATCCGAAACAATATTATATTATTTTAATTTAAATATTTTTTAAAAGAATCAAGGGATCTTCGGTCAATAATGAATGAAAAATCCCGAGAATAAAACGAACAATGTGCAATAAATTTAAATAGTTTTTACGCTTTGAAAGAATAGCAATTACAACTAGATACCTAATATCATTTTAACATGTCGCGTACTTTTTGGAAATGTCGTTAAAGTTTGGCGGAAAGAATAAAAATAATAATAATAATAATAATAATCAGAAGAAATACAGTAAGGTCTTTCCTTATAGAAAAGGAAAGACCTTAATAAAAATGGTGAATGGGAGATAACTAATAATATTAAACGGCAGAAGAAAAAATAAACAATATCTAAAGTTTTTTTGTACATATAGAGAGTAAGAAAGACCTTAAAATACAGCAATTCTGATGGGTAAAAAATATTGTTACTAAGCTGATATTACACTCCTTGCAGTTAGCTTAATTTTGGCAAGCACTAATGAGAATATTCCGAGTAAAGCAATACTTGCACGGACGCAAGCAGACAAGAGGTTCACAATATGGTAGAAATGAAAGCTGTCTCTAGAGCTGCAGGAATTGGACGAAGTATCATCAATATTGCTCAAATATTAAGTACCATATTTTAAAAGAGCTATTACACCCGTAGTGTGGAATATTGTCCCTCGCAGTATATCATATTGCACTCGTAAGTTAGTACATTATGATATACACGAAGCGGAAGTTTATTGGAAATGCTGGTTGTTTGATTTTTCGGTTTTTCTATATAACTGTGATCATTGTTTGTTTGCAGATTATTAAATACTAGCAATTGTAAAGCTACACTATTGTATTAATTTAAAATAAAATAAAGATGTTGTGACATCTTTCCTCTTTTCTTTACACATTTGCACGCAACGTACTCATCTTTCAAGGGATATTAGCAGTCAGTTTATTTCAGTTTTGATTAACATCGCTGAAGTATTATTCATCTGGCTAGCAACTCAATAATTCAACTCATTTGAATCTGTATTAATACAACCTTTTCATACAAGGTAGCTACCAGGAATAACCATTTCGCTGTCTGCTCCGACCGACAAAAAAAATTCTCATACATGTAAAACGATGATTTACATAATATTTAACCTATAAATGAAATCAAAGAGACTTAGAAAAATCCGATTACTTGAGCTCGCTTTCTTTTTATATTATTTATGTTCATAAGGGATTGCATAAGTGTCGGAAATCTTGGTATTTCATTTCGATGCATAATTAGATAATGCGTGTTCAAATATACGAAATGCTGATAAACAATACATTGTTAATTGTTTCGTTTGGACTGTTAGTAATTTGGATATACGTTATTCACATGTTTTAGTATGTTATAAATAATATGTGAATTTTAGTCAAACCGGTGAACATGAATTTGACATCTAATGTCCCTTTGTATTATATACTTCGATTAGTCCTAGGAAACATATATTTTATACCCTGACCAAAGAAGATTATAATTAATCAAAAATTTTTAAATATGATGAAGATAAAAATACATATGACACATATTGCATTACGTTGCGTAAAATGCTGTTATGTTGTTCGATCAACTGAAATATTTTAATAGTGATAAACGATTTTGTCATTGATTTCGTTGTGGGTATTTTGTTTTCTCTTTGGTGAAATAAAATTGCACGTTCAAGGTAGGAAATGTTATATGAATCTAGTGTCATTGTTTTCCGTTACCAAAAGGCGTTTTTGGATATAAATTATAATTATATATATATATCAGTACTTTGCAAGTATTAATCATGTTTGTCATTAATTTGAGATGCTTAATAGCAGTTTTATTATTGGTTTAAATATCTTAACTGTACGCCTAAAATCATAGTTTTTTGCGTCTTTTTTGTTATTAATTGTTTGACCAACACATAAGAAATTATTTAGAAATTCATCTAAAAAACTAAGGTGACATCGAAACTTTAGTCGTAAATTTGGTTGACCGTTATGGAATATCTGGTTCACAACTGACAACGAATATTTTCCAACTGGTTAACGCAATTTGTATCGGAGCTGGGTTTTTTTACAAAAGAATTACCGTTATTTGTAAAGTGGTAAGAATGAAAAAAGATTTTTTTTCTCGGATTAAAAAGTATTAATCAACAGCAATAACATAAATAATCAAATAATCCTTCAGAGTAGGGTTTATTAGAATAAAAATTATAATAGGTCTTGGATTTTTAATTTTGTTAGATATTTATAAAGGTTTCATGAAGAATGAGAATCAGATATCGACATGATCGATTAATATCAAGAGTTGGCTGGTGCAAAAAAAGCTAAAGAACTCAGTATAGCTCAACTACGAACGCCGAAACAAAAAACAGAAGAAAAAAAAAACATAATTCCGTTCGTTAACACGCATGATCCTGGCATCAACAATGTGTATAACGCCATCAAAATGAATTTTACCAATTTTAATGGAAAGCGAGAGGATGAGGAAAATTATACCAGCGAAATTTTACCAATTTTAATGGAAAGCGAGAGGATGAGGAAAATTATACCAGCGAACTCTATAATAAATAGTAAGAGACACCCAAGAAACTTGAACAGAATTCTGACAAGATCAAAATTTCAATCTAAAAAAAAAACAATTTTTCCGTGAAAACATGTAGAGATTCAAGGTGTGGAATTTGCAGTTTGCATTTAATTTATTAAAAAACTTGATTGAAAAAGCACTTTACGCTCATATGGGCCAATAGCTTACAAATATTATACATGATATACATATAATACAGTAAAACAATGAAAATAAACAATACAGACACTTTCTACTATAACCCTTTCTTCAAATACATATATATAAGAGACTCAAATAGTATCAAGGACTCCCTGCCCTCAGTCTTAGTGACTTTTTTTTTTAAAGGAGTCTAATTTGTTAGTGTCCTGTTTTGTTTCAGGATTGAGGATATGTTTTATTTATCTATATCGTTTAAGTTATTATATTTATTTTCAATTAAAAATTATTTTCTTAATTGTTTATTTTTTTACATTTAAAAAAAGAAATGTAACTCATCATCAAGTACATCACAATGTGTACATAGTCTTAAATCTATTTATATATTCATAGATACACGGATTGAAATTTTGTATTTGCGCCAAACGCGCGTTTCGTCTACAAAAGACTCATCGAATAAAACAAGAAGTTAAAAAGGCCAAATAAAGTACGAAGTTGAGCATTGAGGACCAAAAATTCCAAATACAGCTAAGGTAATCCATTCCTGAGGTAGAAAAGCCTTAGTATTTCAAAACTTTAAAGTTCTTTAAACAGTTAATTTATAATTATGACCATATCAATGATCAATTCATGTCAACACAGAAGTGCTGACTACTGGGCTGGTGATACAAAATAGTTTCTTTGATTGATTTGCACTTCACATGATTGCAAATCCGGCACAACATTTTGTTCAAGGTACGCCATGCAAATTTGGTGAACAAATGGTTCATGGTACATGTAATGCATTCCCAAAATATTTTGTTCATGTTTAACCTGGATTTGGCGCTACAGTTAAAAAAAGTAGTAAGAATGATAAAGACACTCTAAATTCGTACTTTATTTGGCCTTTTTAACTTTTTTTATTCGAGCGTCACTGATGAGTCTTTTGTAGACGAAACGCACGTCAGGCGCATATACAAAATTTCAATCCTGGTATCTATGATGAGTTTATTTGACCAAATCCTACAGTATGTTACCAGAATTTGGAAATATTACAAAACTATGCACATAAGGCAGATTTTTTCGTGCAGACTTTCTAATAAATGCCATGCGATATCATTCCAAATCGATTACGATATAAGTAGCTATAGGTGAAAAATACATAATTTTCGGAAAAGTAGTAATTTGACAAATAATCATTTTCATGCACTGCTTTAGCCATGTTGATATAACGTCGTTTAGTGGCCTTGCTTTCATTTTTAATTCTTTGTGGTAGTTTTGCCTTACTGATGTTAAACATAGGTATGAATAGTTTGTGAGAAGTTATTATACTAAACTTTGGCGTTCCTAACAAATATGAACTTCACCTGGTTTTTATAATCTATATCCGTTAAATTCAAGCTCGTTGACTCCAAATTGACACTTTTCTTCATTGATAAAACACCAAAGTCCCTTGTTCTTTGCCAAACTATTTCTAATGTTTGACCATGCTCCTGTATACTTTGTGTGAAGTTATTATCCTAAACTTTGCGCTCCTGACAAATATTTACTAAACCTGATTTTTGCCCATTTCACTGCTGAAAATGCGTAAAAAGATTAAACTTCACAGTGGCAGAAGAGGACTTGATTCAGTAACTAGTTGAAAAAGATACAAGTATTTTAAATGGAAAAAAACCAAATATGGGAGCAAATAACAATAAAAGTAAATTTCCTTGGCGTTGCTTTTTGAACTACTTTTGAAGTACGAAACAAATGGAGAAAACCACAAGAATGGCCAATGCCTTGTTTTCAAAATATAAATCTGAAACATTTAAAACTGGGGGAGGACCAACTCCAAATACAGCAGGGGAGAGGGTAATCATCCTGATAAAAGACCATCAGCTTCAGGGGGATTCAAAAAGGATTGGAGACCGAATCCTTTCAGCCAAGTAAGTGAAAAATAATAAGCATATTTGCCCAAATGTTTTCTTCCTTTCTTTTATGGCCGACAACAATTTAAGTTTATAGAAGCATCCAATGTAGAGAATGTGCTCGTGGAATACATCATCTTAAAGACTAACAATTAGTCTAAATATTTGCAATGTAAATTATGTTATCCTAAAACCAGAATCTCGGTAAATAAAGTCATGATATTCAACCTTTCAGTTCTGAAGGTCACTCAATGGGCATCCTCCGTGTGTCGTCAGGGCGAGAAAGATCTATTTGTTTCAGCCAGAAAAACAGTAATTAGGAGGCACATTATTTAACCACACTCTGGTGTGACTCCGGTTTTCAGTTTCTGGGAAGGCTAACCAGAAGCATGGCACTTGTGATACCAGGACCCAAACCACATTGGTAATAAGGCCGACTGGTGTCACAGGTATGGGAGATAAGAAGGTTCTTGATTTTAGACACTCTGTGGAGGGAAGGATTGTGGCCACGAAAGACTAGTACCAGGGCAGAAGGGAGAAAAAGAGCCGAGCAGTGCCGAACCAAGTTCCAACAGGGCAAACAAGTGACAGAAACAGCCAATTGACCTTGGTGATGTTGGCATCAATTACCCAACCCAGCTACGTCACGGCCAGAACAGAGTGAAAAAGTGGCAACAGTTACCGAAGCCAGCACTAGACCACATCCTACTTTTGTAGGGAAGCAGCCACTGTGGTGAGGAGCCCTCACCCACATCAGTAGAAGCAGAGGATCCAGCTAAATGTGTTCCTAGTATACGGTAATAAATCCATCAGGATGGAGATGTTTTGGACCAATTCAGCATACACTACTGGACGAAAAACAACTGTCCATACCAGTAACAGTCGTTGTACGACTGTCTTAGTCTGTGGAAGACTGAAGATCGACTGTCAAAGCAACTGATACAGTTAATTAATGTCTGTCCCAACACTTTTATGGGTTGTGAAAATCAAAAAATGTTATCAACAGTCATTTAAGGACTGCTGCAGTGATTTACGGCGTTGTCACAGTCAAATACTATTTATTACAGTCTTTCCAAAAGTTGTGGCAGTTGTATAATGTTTGTCCCAACCTTTTAATAGTTGGGACAGTTGAAATTTGTTTGTGTCAACTTTTCAGACGTTGATGCAGTCAAAAAATGTTTGTTACAACGTTTTTAGAGTTGGGACAGTTGTAAAATGTTTGTTACAACTTTTAAAGGTTGTGACAGTCATAAAATATTTATTACAAATTTTAAAAGGTTGCTACAGTCGTTAAATGTTTAAAACAAACATTTCATAGGTTGTTGCAGTCGGTATATGTTTAATACAAATATTTTAGCGTCACGTTAGCAACTCAGTGTAAAAAAAAATCACGTCTCACCCGGCTCTCAAGATTTGATATAGTTGTGAAATAGCCCATAATTTATACTATTATCATCTATTGTGCAGTTGTTGACTTGTTTTGTTTTTATTTATTCATTTGCGATCGTTGTTTGTCTTTCTTTTGTCGTTTTCCGTTTATTGCCATATAGCATTGTCCGTTCATCATGTTTTGACACGTGCGTTTGACTTTCCTTTAGGTATCTTTACTTTTATTTTATCTATTCAGATTCGTTCATAACTGGTTTTACATACCAGAAGTCTTCGTTTAAAATAGAGTTTTAATATTATTGCAGAAGATGCTAATGAATTCATTCAAATTTATATTTAAACTGAAAAGTTTTGATAAATTCTGCGGAATAGAAAATATACCGTGGGTATTCCTGAAGTAAATTTAAAGAATATGACTAAGGTACCAATATTGTACAGCATAATAAAACCGTTTTAATTTGAATTACTCTCCATGAGGACATTTCCGATGATAAAAAATTAATAAATTAGATCTGTCAAGTTTCATTAAAACGGAAAACAATTCTTCACCGTGAACGATTTACCCTCTTTATTTTCTTGTCGGCAAACTGGACCTGCAGGTCGGCAAACTATATTTTATACAGGAAACTTAGGTACAGATGTTAGACCACATGTACAATATAAGCTGAGCTGGAAATTACAATCGGTGAGTAGAAATGAACAATATTTTAAATCATGTCTATCGAATAATCATGGATCCAAGATTTTGAAGGGAAAATGTGCACATTTGTTCTTCCTACAGATAGGCTATGTATGAATCGACGTTCTATATCACCAAACTCGTGCATAGTTGCATGTTCCAAGGCAAAGTTAGGATTTGGGCTTGTAAAAGTTGTGCATCATTGAAATTCATGTATGACACCATTCCCATCCCCTTTTATCATGTGTATGTCATGTAATCCCTTATTTACTTTGCATACATCACCCCAAGGGTGACAAGGTCAACATGGTCAAGGGAATAAAAAAAGTTACTCTTGATCTTCATCGTCTTACTGTTAAACTCTAACATGTGGGGCATTATAGTTAACTTTTGTTGTGCGGGATGGCCTTTACAGGACCTATACATCATGTACATATTGTATGTTAATGTATTGTTAACTCTCTGGTCCTAAATTTGCATGAAATACTTGTCACTGGACTTTTATAACCAACAACCAACCAATCCTTACATGTACATATCCATATAATTGTGTTACTAATGCTGGAGTACAAGTATTTCCCTGGTTTTGCTTTGTCAGCTGATAGTTTTCATTCTATTAAGAATGCATTGTGACGTCACAATTTCCATTGAAAAACATGCATAGTACAAATTAATATGACGGGCGTACGAAAACATATGATCTGACCATAAAATGTTATGAAAATTATTAATTTTAGTGACTTATTTAGCAAACTTTTATGCATTTTCATTTAATTTTTAAATAATTCCAAAATCATGGACAACAAAACATGAATATATTTGATAATATAAGGCATTGAATGTGAATATGTATTAGATGGTTCAATATAACATTAATCATCAAAATAAAACAATACTATTAAATTAATGTTCCTGAAACAATGCACAGAGTCATAACAGTTGCCATTTAAACACAGTTGATTAAACAAAATGTGCTAATTCAATTAGTAATTGTTTCATCATGTACTTAAGGATTCATATTGAACAAGGGTTGTGGAGGTTGTTGCATCTTTTCTCAAAATGAATAATTACAATGAATAAAATATCTATAAATATTTCATCATGTTAATTGCTTCATGGTTTTAAGTTAAAAGAAATAAAAACATATTAAAAGAGCAAAGTTAGCATCTTAATTATATTCTTTTTAGATTTAACATAGAATATTAAATCACTATACATTTGTAAATACTTTGAACCTAAACTATATATTTTCATGTCAAATTTTTATATAAATTGTGCCGTTAGTCATATTTTTCTACATGTGTTAAATTGTGTTTTGGTTACTTTATTGTTGCCTTACTGTTGGGTTGATGCATCATTGATATATATCCCACATCTCCTTTCATCATATGCATTCACATCTGACTGCAGATTTTTTGCCTTTTCTACATAATTATTTTATGTTTAACATTCAATATTTGGGGAAAACATAACAAAAAAATCTATCTGTTAGCATAATTTTTTTTATGTAAACATGATATAAACTTTTTTAAAGTATTTTATGAAGCTCAAATTATTTTTTATAGATATTGTATTATCAAGTAAGTTGTCATAAAATTTACTGTGTTAACTGCATTGTAGTTTAAAAATACCTGTTATTCAAATTCGAAATAAATAATTAAAATATATGTATTTACTGAAAATGAATTCATGACCATGCAAATGTGACATTAAAATAGGTAATAATCAGGATGTTGACACTGGATAGGTAATAATCAGGAATTCTTATATACATGCTATAGCTAATATACAGATTAAGACACAATAGTTTATTGCCTTGGGGGTGAATTTTAAACTGTCATGGGTATATATTGAAGATGATTTTATGATGATGTTCACAAATTATAATTGTCCTCTTCAAAATTTGGATACATTTTCAAAATAAATTATAATTTAAGAAAAATATGAAACAGCAGGATATAATATTATTTTGGATATAAAAAAATGCATATTTTAAAAGTTATCTGAGTATTGATTTATCAAAATAAAATTAGGTAAATAACTAAAATAAAATAAAGAAAGTGTTGTCTGAGCTGCAAAGCATTATTTAATACAAGCTATAATAAGTAAAAAGTATACCGGGTAACACAAAAGATGTAAAGTTAAACTCAAGGATTTAAAACATTAACAGGGAGGGTTAAGCCTTGGAATAGAATATATATTTTCCTGATTAACTTTAGGACAAAGATTCTACATTTACATCACAAAGGTTTATTCATTATATGCACTTGACAAAGGGAAAGTCAATAGCATCTGTATAGTAACAGTGCATTTATTTATCTATTTTTTCATTCTTTAAACTTTTCTCTGTAGTATCAATCTATTTCATATTAACATGAACAAAAGAAATAACCTGTTGTGTTTTAGAGAGGAATAACTATGTCCATGATGTCTGACTTTAAAGAATTGATGAAATAAAGTATGATGTGAGCCTCAATAAGACAGTAACCCTTCAATGAAAGTACACAGTCACACATAAAAAATCATTAATGTAGGAAAACAGACAACACCATATATAGAATTTAGACCCCCTAAAAAGATTTATTCTTCTTGTTAATTGGGACTTAAAAATATAATTGTATAAGTTCTAGAAATTTTTGTCAATCAAATAAGGATTGCTAGTTTTCATCTAGGTAAATACAGTTATTGTAATTGACTTTCTTCTAAGTACCATACAATGTATATAGTATTATATTAGTTAAAATTTTACTGTACTTTAGTCTCAATGTATATTTTTTTGTAGAATCATATTGGTTTGAGCATGATTCCCACTTACATTGACTAAGAATATGAAGCCTGCTACATGTGCACTTTGATGCATAGGAAATATAGATGTCACTGAGTCACTCTTATAGCTGCAAATTGTGAAACATTGGATTAATTCATTATTTTGTGCTAGTTGTTTATTGTTTTGGAAATAATGAATAGCGCTTGCAGCATTATTCCATGATGACGATGTGATGTTAGGATTAAATTGGACAAGAAAAAATTGCGCATTGTACAAATAGGAAACTTACAAATTGTATTAAAGGAGGACCACATTACTGGATGACTAAATACCTTGGATAATCATGATAATTATTCATTTGGTATATCAATAATCAATTTGGAATAACAAGATTTCATAGTTTCAGTGCCATGATAATAATAGTGCAATCATACATTGTATCTGAATTCCATGAATACCTTGGATAATTATTCATTTGAAATAGCAATTTGGAATAATGAAAATTCATAGTTTCAGTGAATATTAATAATAATAGTGCATCATATCTGAATTTATGAATACTTTAGTGGATAATCAGTCATTTTAATAAAATAACAATTTGGATAATGTGAAATTCTAGTTTCAGTGAAATTTACAATACAGTGCATGTATATCGCATCTGAAGTTTATGTTGGCATTGCAATTGTTAACTACCACCAGGGTGTGTAAAAAGACCTTAACCACCCATGAGGGTTTCTCGTAGTCCGTCACAATTATTAAGTGTCAAATGACTGCCTGCTGTACTTGAAGTCTGAATTAGAATTAAATAAAATCTAAATTAGTGGCCAAGCATATTAAACAAATAAACCATGTACTTCAAAGTATAATTTTATATTGTCCCTCCTGCAACAAAAGTTGAAGTATGCAAGAAATAGGTATTACAATCTGGCAGTGGCTACAGCGTAACCTATTTGTATAAAGCTTCACCAGGTACATTTTAGAAGCTTAAAGACCTGGATACTTCTTTATGTTATGAAGTTTCTGTTAGTAACTTGTCCGTTGCACTTTACCTTGTTTTCATGGCTCACTGACTTTTGAAAAAAATATTACTGTTTGAACAGTCATACAGTGAAATACTCTCTTACATGTATAACATGTATAACGAGTGATTGGATAAATTTATATGGTATATAATATGGGTATCTTGAAAGGTCTACATGTCTCATTGTTTGACAGGCAGGGTTCACCTGACCTTGACTTCATTATATGGATCAGTGATTAAGGTTATTCAGTTACTTTGTCAAGTTTGTTTTCAGATACTACAAGCAGTAGGAATGGTAGGTCAACTATATCATGTATATTTGGTATATGAAATGATTGTAAGGTGAATATGTCTGACTGCCAGACTTGCATCAGACTTTGACCTCAATGAAAATGTCATGGTTCATTGAACAATGTTTAGTTTTGTGGTTTGGTGTATTTTCCAATGTTTCTCAGATGCTATAAACTACATGTACATGCATAATGCATGACATGTATAGGATCACTATTTTTGGCGTATTGGATATTCGTAAGTTGTACAAGTTTGATTGGCAGGTTTTAAATCTGACCATGACCTCATTTTCATGTTTCATTGGGCGATGTTTAGTTTTCATGGTTTGGATGTTAAGTCTATTTCACAGATACTATAAACCACTAAATTTTGGGTATGGAATGTCAGTTTGTAGGGTGTACATCATCTGTCTGGCATGGTTAATTTGACCGTGACTTCATTTTCAAAGGTAATTGATAATATAAAGTTTATGTGATACTTGTACATGTAGTAAAACCTTCATACATGTATTACATTTTTTACATTCAACATAAATTCAATTTTACATGTAGGCAAAGCAGACATGACATTTCAGCGTGTGCACAGTCACTCTTGTTTACATCACCATTGATAATGTCTACCATCATGACCATGTTGATTATAGCTGCTTTTTGTTAACAGAAGTCGGACAACTATTAACAATTGTTATAATCATGATAATTCACTTGATAATATTGTAGTCTTGTATAAAAGAGGGACAAAAGATACCAGAGGGATAGTAAAACTCATAGATTGAAAAAATAAACTAGGGTGTATAACATGTATAATGTACAATAACCAGAATAAGGAGATGTGGTATGATTTTCAATGAGACAACCATCAACTGTAGACCAAGTGATGTAATTGTTAGTAACTGCACTTCCTTCAACAATGAGCAAAATTAGTAACGCATAATCATGATAATGAAAACCTATAACAGGCCTAGTCATATTGGATGATGTAACACAATGTAAACAAGTTTAGATGAGAAACCCAATTTTGATTTAAATACAAAAGCAACAAACAATCAGTTGGCGATAAAATTAGGTCAGTTAATAGATATAAGAAGATGTGGTATGATTGCCAATGAGACAAATTTCCATCCAAGTCAAAAAATTTGAAAAAGTAAACCATTATACATGTAGGTCGAAGTACAGTCTTCAACACAGAGCCTTGGCTCACACCGAACAGCAAGCTATATAGGGCATCAAAATTACAGTTATGCATGTTTAGAATTTGAAAAAAATAGTTCCTGGATCATCATTTCTGATGTCTCCCATTTTTATATTTTTATAGGCCCATTGAAACATGAGTGATGATAAATGTATTATGGTTTACCATGTTTACCAAAGACTTATCTATAGGTGATCCAATATTAACAGGCTTCTGCCCTTATTCATGTTTTTTCTACAAATCCATTCTATCTGTTTTTGAATAAATGCCTTCTAAATATATATCTTAAGATGTTTAGCAACATTTTCAATATACACAACATGCACAATAAGCATTACAAAGGCATACATGTATTATGCACTATTAGTGAGCTGTTTGTTATAATTTAATTATAATATTTATGTGAGGTTTTAATTTGCTATGATTTTTAAAACTTCTAGCAAAAGAAAACAAGCAACCTGAAATGAAAAAAAATATATACAAAAGTGGTTCAAAAAGGGATGATAATTGGATTTTTTTTTTTTGTGGCTGTACAATTAGAATTAATGTATGGACTATGTTTGTACATTATACACGTATATACATGTATATATAGCATGGTGTGAAAAGCCTATGTAATACAAATAGACTAAAACATGATAATAAACTGGTGAAATTGAGTAAACTGCTATTATGAGACATCAACCCAACAACAACTAAATAACAATCTAGAGGTCAACATATATATATATATATATATACGTCTAAACACGTCAAAACTTTACGACAAATTCATCCATTGGAGAACAAGTGATCATTGATGGGTGATACATGGCTGAAATCATAATTACTCAAAATATCGACACAACAATGTTAAATAGAACTGCATTTTTTTTTAATAAGATTTATTATTATTATTTAATAAATAAAATGGTGTGGTACGTGTTTACAAATTAGACAATTTTTCACCGAAAACCCAATGACATAGAAGTTAGCAACTGAACTGGCAAATTTGATAAGGTCAGAATATTAATTTCAACATATAGGCAGCCAAATTATATATTTTCACCCAGACCAGGTCCAGAATACTTATTTTCAGTCCATCCTTCTATTAAAGTGAGTTAAAAAATTGTATGATTTAATCAATGATTTTTTCTAAGGGCGCCCTAATAAGTTTTGCTGGTAATACATAATATGTACTGTTTTCATCACTGATTGAAGATGAATATAATCAGAATAATGGACCCATTTGCCTAATTTATAAATGTGACCATTTTAAAATTTCTATTAATCTAGTAAAATTGTTAGTTTTCTTTACTGGTTGAATAATATATCAATATTGGACAAGCATTTATATGATTAAATAAATTGAATTTAAAAATGGAAATGGGAAAAATATTTTACGACATCTGATCAACTGAAACCACAAAGAGAATCTGATGTCAGTCTGTAGAATTTAACAAGACCGGACTCTAAAGAATACAACAAGTTCTAAACCGTGATGTGAATAAATAAAAGATTTGATTTCCTTGTCTGAAACAATGCAAGTTTTCTTGTTTTGAACATTTCAACTTTCACTGGTGCTAGTTATTTTGTCGGTCTTATACAGTACGTCCATCTATTTATAAATACCTTTTTACAAAATATGTATGGTAAATTGGTTGAGAAAATCCGGTGAAAATATGAATGATCTCGAGTGATAATATTTTTACTTCAATCATGAATGCCGAAGTGCTATTTATCAAGGACATTTGAACTTTAAATAGACCACTCGGTACAATATACAGTACAAAGTCGAGTAAATATTGAACTATTCAAAATAAAATACGGTAAAATAAATTAAATTTAGATAGATTTAAGAATATTTTGTTTTTCCATAGCTGCAAAAGATGCGTTAAATGTTCATTATAGCTTTGTTTTTTTATATGTATAGAAATCAAAATGGTTAATACGGCAATATCTATAATTTTGCAAGAAAAAAATGTAGCCCCAAATAAAAGCTCAAAATAAGTGTGTGAAATAAGCCCTCAGGCGAAAAATTAACAGTTAAATATGGGGATAAATTTGACAAGTGTGTATATTCGAGTTCCCGCTAGGTTTACAGTATATCATGTATATTGACTGTTATTATGAAGTAATGTGATTCGTAAAACTACGCGTATTGAAGACAACCTTGTATGCATGAACGATTTCACTCCTAACTAATTTTAAAAAATTTAAAAGTTGTAATTTAGATAATATTGAAAATTGTCAACTGTTAATACAGTTAAAGATACATTTGGGGTAACCTTTTTCGATTTATCTGTAAGTAGTTTTAAATGCGAATAAAACCGTCCTGTGTGAAATTGCAGGTATCTAGTGGTGGTTCCGATTTTGTTCGAAGAGATGAGCGGCGAAGTATTGTTAAATAATTATATAAATTTAGCACATTCACTAAATAAGCGGGGAATACCAAAATGTTCAGCGGCAAATATTTCAAAATACTATTTTTTTTTAAATCAATTTCTATCTTAAGTTAATGTATTAAATGGTGTGATAGTTGTCACAACCTTAATTATATTGCACGCGGTAAAATTGTTTTACAAATAATTTAACCTATCCCTGACTGTCAGAAATTTTGTATCCGTGACTTTTAAGTCTTAATGACTATCAATGTTTGGAAGTTGCTACACTTATAAATTAGCTATGAATATATAATGGTTGTAGCAATCATATTTTTACTGTTACAATCTTTTCAGCGTTTAAACAGTTTATTTATGACTGTTTCAACGTTTTCCGTGTTGGGACAGTTGTTAAATAACTGTTACAACTTTCAAATGATTGCAGCAGTCTTATTGTGACTGTGACAACCTTTTAGGCGTTTAATCAGTTTATTTATGACTGTTACAACGTTTTTCGAGTTGGGACAGTTGTAAATCAACTGTTACAACTTTGAAATAGTTGTATCAATCCTTTAATGACTGTGACAGTTATTTCTAGCGTTGTTGCAGTCGATTTATGTTATAGACAAACACTTTTAAAGTTGGGACAGTTACAAAATAACTGCAGCAGTGAAATTTAACAACTGTTACAACTTTAACAAACATTATCAGTCTTAGAACAACTGTTACTGGTATGGACAGTTGTTTTTTGTCCAGTAGTGATAGGAGCATCCCAAGTATTCCTCTTCTTCCCAATAGGGTTGAGAAACCAGCACCAAAACCAGTAGCTGCTACTCACGGGACAGCACAGAAGCTACTTCAATTACTGAGCCTGTCCGCCGAGAGGTCTGGGATCAGCTGACTAGACAAAAGGGTGACTGATGAGTACGGAAGTCCTAAGTTCTTCCTTGACTTGCACATTTTTGAACTACCTAAGATTGGGAAACCAATGGTCATCGCAATCTTTGCCCCGTGTGATCAGGTACCTAAATGACCTGCGGGCAGATACTGACCATTTCAAATTGCATGGACTATACGACCATATCAACTGCCGCATCACCAACCGGATAGAATTCGAATATGTTGTCAACTTAAAAATCCCAGATACATATTCTGTACAATAGTTATCAAAGGTACCAGGCTTATAATTTAATACATCAGACGACGCGCGTTTTGTCTATATAAGACTCATCAGTGACGCTCAGATCAAAAAGTTAGAAAGCCAAACAAGTATCAAGTTGAAGAGCATTGAGGACCCAAAATTCCGAAAAGTTGTGCCAAATACGGCTCAGGTAATCTATGCCTATATTATGCTCATACATTTAAAACATAACAGTCTTTGCTTTTTTGCTTGATGTGTCCATTCCAGTGTGGTTTTGTGGTATTTATGATTTATGTGATTTCAACATGTAGATCTAATTGACTTGTAATTAACTACTGTTTGAAAGTATTCTAAACTAAATGAAGGATAATAAGGAAAGATTTTTAAAAGTCAGCAATCAAAACATGATAAAAATACGAAAAATACAATTTACTTTTAAAATGTAGACAAAGCGGCAATATACTGAGCTTATTATCATGATTGAATTTTTTTTATGTACTAATTATTCAGTCTTTTTTCTCTAGATTTTGTAGGAATCACCTGAACTGTACTGAAAACGAGGAAAATGATGATGTAAATGAAATAACTGTGAGAAATTCTACTGGAAAAAGAAAATTACCGTTATCTTAAAAAGGTATGTATAGTATCTGACACTGGTAGGAACAAAATCATTAATAATACGCAAAATTACATGTAGTCAAAGAAGAGAACATACTGTTAAAAAATTGAAATAAACGTAATGTATTATTATTGTTACGTATTTAAAATGTAGGTACTTAAGTATTTTTGTAAGATACAGCAATTATCGAAAGTAAAGAATAATTCCTAGCCTCTAAGATCTGCCCTTGCCATACTAGTCTATATTAACTGTTGATCGTAAATGTAATTTTCTTAGAATCGATAAATAAAATTTCCTTAGAATCAATAAATACACTGTTTTCTTTCATGATTTAGTTATAAGGAATTCAATTAAAACATTTCTTATTCAGA
The DNA here is from genome assembly GCA_017311375.1 of Mytilus coruscus. NCBI lineage: Eukaryota > Metazoa > Mollusca > Bivalvia > Mytilida > Mytilidae > Mytilus > Mytilus coruscus. The sequence goes on along the minus strand of CM029595.1, from coordinate 77,291,883 downwards.
TTACGAAAGTTTGTACAGCGAGTAAAGTATTCAAAAAATGATTGTAACAGATGGTGAAGTAAGATGCTGCAAAGATAAATCGAAATTGTAAAAGTTTTACAAATCAACAGCTGGTATGCTCTTCGTGATAAGACACTGTGGATTAATTGTAGGCTTTGCATAGATGTACAGCCCTGAATCCCTTACACCGGTTTTTTTGTTGCTGCGTAAAATGTTTTTTTATGAATGAAAATTGCGAAAAGAGAATTAAGTATATCGGATATGATAGAAGTTGCGAGCTTAAACCTTTTTTTGCGGCGGCTTGTAACTCCAGAAGTTGCCGGTGCTGAAGAAATGTTAAGAGATGTTGTACATTTTCTAGTTGACATTTCCATGTCTTGAAGCACACTAAACCAAGTTGTATGCCAAATAATAGAAACCCGTTTTGTGAATTTCATCCTAGACTAAAAAAATTCAGTGAAATTCATGGTTGCAATACTGAGAGTTGTGAGCAAGCCTTCAAAAAACTAAACCGGTTCAAATATTCAACAAGACATATGACGAGGCATAAGAGAGTTGTATATTTTTGTTTGATTAACTGTGACCACAATACAAGCATTAAGGATAAGAAAAATTAACCTAATCCGATGTTATACTGTTATATATGACAGTTGTATGTATAGTACAATACAATGAAGCATCTGAAATAAGCATACAAACATGAGAATTATTTCAATAACTATTTTCAAATGAAATATTATAGGAAAGACTGTCAGAGTTTAAATGTGTTTTCTTTTAAATGCAGTAATGTAATATAGTCGTCGTCATACATTTATCGTGTTGCAAGGCAAATAATAAAGTAAACTTGGAATAAATGAATTAACATATCTGTTTGTTAGAATTCATTGCCAACTAATTGTTAGTCCCCTACCAACATCGCCGAAAAATTTTTTGCACTCTTTCTGTCCGATATCAAATTATTTTTTTGGTATGTGATTGTACCTTGATAGGTTATCAGTTTTGTCTACTTTTTTCAATAATTGCCTTTAGATATTTTATTGAAATTTGGTATGAGAGTTCACCTACCAGTTTTGAGTTTGATTAGAAAAAAAGTAAAATCACAAAAATCCTGAACTCCGAGCAAAATTCAAAAAGGAAAGTCTCTAATCAAATGGCAAAATCAAAAGCTCAAACACATCAAACGAATGGATAACAACTGTCATATTCCTGACTTTGGTACAGGCATTTTCTTATGTAGAAAATGGTGGATTAAACCTGGTTTTATAGCTAGCGAAACCTCTCACTTGTATAACAGTCGCAACAAATTCCATTATATTGACAACGATGTGTGAAAAAACAAACCGGCATAATAGGTAAAAATGTCAAAAATAGGGGTACAGCAGTCAACATTGTGTTATAATCTTAATCAGTATAAAAACAAACAAATATGTAACAAAGAAGCACAATAAGGGATATAGACAAAGCACATTAGCAAATATTAAAGACAAGAATACAAAAAAATTACCATAGCACAATAATACAATGACGGGATGTATAAGTACAGTGCCACGTCATATATATCAAAGCATCACAAAAGGCATATAGACAAAGCACATAAGCAAAAATGAAAGACAAGAATACAAAATTTTACAATAGCACAATAACGGGATGTATTAGTATAGAGCCACGTCATATGTATCAAAAAACACAAAACGGCATACAGACAAAGCACATTGGCAAAAAATGAAAGACAAGAATACACATATTATCATAGAACAATAATACAATGACGGGATGTATAAGTACAGAGTCACGTCAAATGGATATCACCAAATACAGACTAAGCAGTAAAAATAATAATCATTAAGACAAATAAAAAATACTGTAATACGTTACGATCGAGTCTTCAACATAAACAAAATTGAGTTGATTGAATCGACAAACAATGTTCAATCGGTTTTGATCGTTACACTTGAATATTGGTAATAACCAATCTGTGGAGGTTGATTCGACAGATGATATTCAATCGTTATCGATCGTTATAATCGAGTAGTGGTCAACACCAAACTATGAAAGTTCATTCAGCAAATGATGTTCAATCGTTGTCAACAGTCATGATTGAGTTCGTCTTAAAAAATGGGTTGATTGATTCGACATATGACGTTCAATCGTTATTGATCGTATTAATCGTTACGATTGAGTATTCATCATGAATAAATTGAGTTGATTGATTCGACAAATGTTTTTCAATCGTTACCGATCGTATCGTTCGTTAAATATTTGTTGAATTTATCGATTGTTAAGGTGTCTATTCAATACATTCTTTTCAATTGAATTGAATTTAAAAAGGAAGGAAAAATCAACTGTTGTTGAATCAATCGATTGTCGAATACTGTACCTTAAAGCCAGAATAATGTCACTTTGTTGCTCGTAACCAGAATAGGTCCACGAATCATATACGAGCTTTTTATGCATATCATTAAAGAAGCTGATCTAGTTCTGCGTTTTCTAAAACTTCAGGAAGCATTATCCGGTTTTAAAACTGAAGCTCGATGTTGCTTTCCTCGACTCAACCTTTTATTGTTTAGCCATAATTTTCTTCTAACAAACTCCTTACTTATATTCTCTTATTGATATAGTAAGAATATACATAACTGTTGTTTATAATAATAGTTTATAAAGTTGCTTTTTCGTTGTTGAAATTGTTTCTTGAATAATTTTGATTGTATTCAAATTCGTGGAATCAAATTTGTTGTCTTCGGGACTCGTAATAATATTCATGTTTTCGTTGGCGATTTCTGGTCTTTGATGTATACAGGTAGAACTGAAGCGCGCTTGACGGTTGTTTTTAGTAGGTAGGGATTATGTGATCTTTCGCAAGGCTCTTCATTGACCCATTCAGTTTGTGAATGGTGTATTTGTCTTATAAAATTCTAAATTTCTTTCTATTGACTGTTTTAATTTATCGCGGAACAGTTTCTACGTTTCCTTTTCTTTAATTTTCCATTTGTTTTTCTGTTCTCGTTTGTCTCGTTTCTACACGGTTGATCGTTGTAAAGTTCCTTGTTTACAGCCCACGATTTCCGCTTTTGTTCATTTTTTCCAGTGACCAATTTTCTTGCACAGGAAGCATATATCCCATGGGCACGGCTCACGCCTTGCAAAGCCCTGACGAAAGGGCTGCTGTGCAGTTTAACGGCGACTATAAGTGCTGTTAGGATTAAAAGCAGTTTCAGATCTGATATTTGAAGGTGCTCTGACATACGGAACAGGGCGATTACGTTTCTCCTTAATAGACTTGATGGCTCTAGTTTCTGCTTGCACTCAGAAGATGCCGAGCGTACCGAGGAAAACAATTTTCGCCGTTCGGAACGAGGCGAAAAAAAATGTTGACCCTTTTTTGCAGAAAATGAATCTTTTTTCGATCTAAGATGGTTAATTTTGAAGTAAGTGAAGTATGCACAGTTGAGTGTTTTGCTATATATCAAATCAAAGACCTAAAACTGACTAAAAAAATCTAAAAACTTTGCAATGCTCCCCAATTTATTATGCTTCAGAGAAAGAAAGGGCTAGAGAACTGGATCATCTCATGACATATATAAGTTAACATACGAAAACAAAGCAATTCAAACAATCAATTTTTAATTTTGTGATATAGGAATGTGACGTTCGTATGTAAGACTGAAGTTATCAACCGAGGTCCTTTAGGAGAGTAACATTTTCCTTTGCCTAGCATTGTTAAATGTCAACAACTTCTTTAGTGTCAATGTCAAAATCAGAATGAACGTGCAGCAGTGCAAGTTAAGAAAGTCTTTCTTGTCCCATGGTCGATCTCAGATACGATTTTACGCGTTTCAGAGCGCTGAAAGAGCGTTCAGCAGTAGCGGTTGAGGGTGGCATGGTGAGAAGTATTTGCAGAATACAGAATATATTTGGGTAAAGTTCTTTCGGCGTCATCTCCAATGTTGCACAGAGTTGGTCTGGTTTCTTAGATGGATAAATATCCCATCTCGCAACCCACCTTTTAATTTCGAGAAGAAACTGATCTTTTGCTTGAAGATCGGACTCGTAGGCGCGAAATATGCGAATTTGATGGTCCCGATTCAAACTTTTCAGATTGTTTGGAAGAAGCATCTGGGCAAGAAAACGTTCTTCCGAATTGACAAGACGATCTCGTAGTTCGTTTAGTAGATGGTCTAAAATTGTATATACAGTGTGACGCGCCAATAATCCTGGATACCGACAACAGCGGGATTCGCCCGATTACGTTGAAAACCGGTAGTTCTTGGTTTCTATATATATATATATATATAGTAACAGTCAATCGCACTCTTTCTTTTTTTGACTGTTATGATTTTTTAATAATGATTTTTTTTTTTGGACATTTCGTTTGTGCACGCAAGTGCGTTGTTGCGTCAATGGTAGCTACGCCACTGCTTGTGGCCCACCCCGCTGTTGAGGAATCAGCAATACGAATAAGTTTATTGCGTGCTTTAATTTTTTTCAACAAGATCAGAAATCAACGGAATACCAGTTGCACTAGAATGTTTCTGTAATTTAGATACCCAAGAGATGATTTCCTCATTAAATCGATACTGAATTTTGTTCCCTTTGCTTCTAAATTTTAAATTAATGTCTTCTTTAACTTTATAAGACAAATGTTTTTTCTCAGAAATAATTTCCAAATTCAAATCGGACAGCTTATAGTCAAAATAAGTTTTGAATAAATCAAAGGTATCAACTAAATCTTGACTAGATTCACTAGATTCTTTATTGACCGCGACGGAAGGCTCACATTGATTACTACCAGATTCGTGGTCAGAAAAATATTTATTCGGTTCAGACATAACGTTTTGAGATGTAGCTGCACTGAAAACTGAGCTTCGAATGATTATATACTGTAGTTTGATAAACAAAGAAAACTATTCCCGCGTTTGAAATTCGTGCAAAATAAGTTGCAACTTTAAACTCAAAATTTAACATAAGTTAAAGGTCCAATTCGGACCAATGGTCAATGTTTTTAAAGGAAAAAAACAATCACACGTGCAATATAGCCACGTGTATTAGATAACAGGATTAAATAACTCTAGCGATGGTAAAAGAGATAGTACATGTAGATATAATACTAAAGTTTTTTTTAACTTTTTTAAGGTCTTTAGGGTGTACATTCCTCGCATTATTTCGTTTTGTTGAAAGGAGGCCATATACAGTAAGCGGAGGAAGAACTTGCAAATGAAGTTCATAATGTTCCTTGCATATTACACTTGTTGCGGCGCCAAACCATTTAAACGGACAACCCTGCAAGACATTTTTATTAATCTGTATCTTGTCATAGATTACCTGTAGTCTTAAAACTATTTAGTTTTCAAATTACAATTTTTAAAGTACTTTTTACTGTTGTTTTATGCAAAGCCGAAAAATACTCATCACGAAATTAACTCTCTGTTAGCCTTAAAAGTTTTGTGAAGGCATGAACATTTACCTAGGACAGTTCTGCAAGACATTGCAAACCTGTATTGTTTTGAATTGAAGATAGTATACAATTGTATAAATTACCTGTTATTTTTCAATTGAATTTTTCTAACTTACAAACTAAATTTCCCGTGGGAAATTTCTGTTCATCTTATTTTTTCAAAAAATTAAATTCCACATTCTCTTCACAGAGTCTGTCATTGGTCTACTTATAAAATGCACAGATTGCAATCCTTTAAATTATGCGCTTAAATAATATCCTTAGTGAAAAACTAGCCTACGTTTTCTCAAATATCCGGTTTACAAGATCTAAATATCATTGCTTTCTCGTCTGTTATACTATCCACAAGTTTCTGTGAAGCACATTTTATGATTTCCCCCTTTCAAATTTCACTTCTTTTTTCGTTAACTCTTTTACATGTTTTAATGGTGCTGTTAATAATATGAATCCAAACTTATTTAATGTTTACATAAATGATCTACCAGAAATATTTTATGAAAATTGTAAACCAGTGACTCTGCAAAAAATGTCAATGAACTGCCTTATGTTTGCAGATGACATTCTGTTATTATCTGAAACTCCTGAAGTACAGAACTCTATAGATAAACTAAATTCTTATTGTAATAAGTGGCAGCTCACAATAAATACACAAAAAAAAGAAAATAATGGTCTTTCAACAGAAGAATATTTTATATGAAAAATATGATTTTTACTTAAATGGTGACAAACTAGAAAAAGTTTTACAATATAAATATCTTGGAAATATATTTAAAGCATCTGGGAAATTAATGATTGATAGTAGCCAAGTGGAGAAGACACATTTAAAATTTTGCAAATATATACTGGGGCTAAGTAAACAATCTGTCAATATAGCTGCCAGAGCAGAACTAGCTCAGTTTCCCACAGATGTCTTTATTAAAGTACAATCATTGAAATAATTAGCAAGAATATCCAGTGATGAAAATAACCCTTTATTATATGATGCTTTCTGTTTATCTAAATGGCTTAGCACAAACGGTACATTTTCATGGTTCTCATATGTAGAAAATATAGCCCATACAAATAAATTAGACATTAATAAAATACAGGATATAAACTATAAACAAGAGAAGAGTTCATTCTCAAATAATATTAAAAAGAACTAAAAGATAGCTTTGAAAATATATTTCATTGAAAAATTAAAATTAACTAGATATCATTGAGATGGGAGCCATCTCTGTGGGCCCCGCTCTGAATAACGTGTGGTAATTTTTGTTTATCTTTACCATAGGACATGGGGTTGTCAACTTAAACCAAAGTTTTTAACCTTGACCTTTGACCTAGGAAGTTGTACATAAATTATGACACAACCTCTGGTGTTGGTTTATATACATGTCAAGTATAAACTTTGAAATCATAACGGTTCTCATGATATAGAGCAGACACGATCTTTACCATAGGACATGGGGTTGTCAACTGAAACCAAAGTTTTGACCTTGACCTTTGACCTAGGAAGTTGTACATACATTATGACACACCCTCTGGTGTTGGTTAATATACATGTCAAGTATAAACTTTGAAATCATAACGGTTCTCTAGATATAGAGCGGACACAATTTGTTACGGACGGACGGACAGACTGATCACTATAGGGCGTCCGCCATTTGGCGGGCCCTAACTAATGAAACAAGTAAAATGTTCTTGTACAGTAAAATTAAGACAAAATATGAAATAGACAAATACATTTTAAAAATAGTTTGAAAATCGAAAAATATTATATAAAATGCGAGTAAGTGACCATTTCTTTGAAATAGAGAGGGGTAGATAGAAAAGAATTCAAAGAGAAAATAGAATATGTAAACATTGTAATATAAATGAGATTGAAGATGAAACCCACTTTTTCTTAAAATGTAAAATTAATAAATCTTTACGTAATCAGCTTGAAAAAGACATAAATAATATATGTCTAGAATTCATGAAATTGTCTGAAACAGATAGATTACAATTACTTCTATCTTCATTTGATATTATGCTGCTTACAGTTCCGTTCGTTATAAAAAGTCATTCGCACTGAGGAGAGTGGACACAACACCTGCATAAATATTATTACTGTTTTACTACTTTATATATGATGTTTAATATGTTATAATTTGTGCATTGTGTATATATTTGTATTGTATTGTATTGTTTATATATGCATTCAACCCCTAGGGGTATAAATGTGCATCTCATTAATAAATAAATAAATAGGTTAATAATGTGTACCATGGAATAAATTTCGAAAGATATCCAATCATTCCAAGAAAACTCCACACAGGTTCTTTTGATTCTGGTGCTTTAAAAGCTTTCACTTTGTCGGTTGTTGGTTTGAGTCTATCTTTTGTAAATGTATATCCGTAAAATTCTAGTCCGTTTACTCCAAATTGTCACTTTTCTTATTAAATGTAACACAAAAGCCTAAAAGCTTGCTCTTTTCAAACTATTTCTAACGTTCATGATCACGCTACTCCATAGTTTTCCTTTTGTTAGTTTATCGTCTATCTGATATTAGCATTTCGGAATGTTGCCAAATATAACGAACTCCGAGGAAAATTTAAAACGGAAAATCCCCAATCCAATGGAAAAATCAAAAGCTCAAACACATTAAACGAATGGATAACAAATGTCATATTACTTACTTGTTACAGGCATTTTCTTTTTAAACCTTTTTTTGTAGCTAGCTAAATCTCTTAATTGTATGGCAGTCGTTTAAAATTCCCTTGTATTTACAACGATGTCTGAACAAAACAAACAGACAATAGGTAAATATGTCAAAAATAGGGGTACAACAGTCAACATTGGGATATAATCTTAATCACTATAAAACAAACAAATATGTCAACAAAGAAATACATAAAGGCATATAAACAAAGCACATTAGCAAAAACGAAAGACGAGAATATCGTGTAATGTTTGTAAAGTTGATACGGAATATTTATCAACAAGGTTGGTATCTTCCGATGAACTTTAAAGAAAAAGGACGAGACGTTCTTAAGACACTGGTTACGTTTTACAAAGTCTGAGTAGTAGCTGCAAGTTCTTAAATACCGAATGAGTTGGGAAATATAAATCCCATATGCAGGTGAAGCTGCATATAGGATAATTATGTAGCTTTATCAAACATATCTTGCAACGACTTTGCACCAAATATCAATATTTCACCCGTGTGTGCTGAACGTAACAACATGTCTTGAGTCTTGATGGAAAAATAACTGATGATTCCCCTGCTTCAAGTCCATTTTTGAAAATATTGTACATTTTTTCAATATACTTATTTTGTATTCTCAGATCAACACAAGCTCGAATCATGTGTGGTTCAAGGTCTTCTTTTGGTATCTTACTTAACCTCGGTTCGGGTAATACTACTAACGGTGTACACCATGTAATTGGATCCAGGATTTATTTCAATATGCCTTGCCAATTACATTTATGATTGATTGTTGGTTGCTTAACGTCCAGTGGCAAATATTTCATGCATATTCAGGACGAGAACAAATTAACAATATATACAATAGGTAGGTTCTGTAATAGGGGCGTCCGGGATTAAGTTCGGAGAAATTTAGACTGCCACGGGAAATGAGGGTATATTGGATAGGACAGAAATTTACCCTTGCAACAGGTCACCTACGGACCCCTCGAAGAGTTGTTGCAAGGGTTCTTAACGTGCAAAGAGCGTGGCACTCTCTTTACACGAGGCATCGGATTTAACGTCCCATTCTGACCGGACGTGGCTGCAAATTTGTACATCCGCACAGCCAAATGGACGCCCCACTTTAGCAAGGGTTTTACTGCCGGTCGGAGGAAGACCAGTGGTGACCATACTTCTATTCCTTGGGGTCCTTGCCAATTACAAGGTACTTGTCTATGTTTTTATGCTTCTAGGCTCTGTTTTGTTCAACTTGTTATTTAAACAAGTGATTAAACATAACGAGTCGTAAAAGTATTGCAGAAGAGTACTTGATTTAGCAACTAGTTGAAAAAGCATACAAGTATTAAATAATGTAAACAAACTACTACTGTTAAAATTAAATATAAGAACCCCAAAATTGGGGGAAATAACAGTAAGAGTAAATTCCCTTGGAGTGGCGGGTTCGTTTTTCTATTAAAGTACGAACCAAATGGAGAAATACCACAAGGATGGCCAAGTCCTTGTTTTCAAAACTTAAATCATTTAAAACTGGAGAAGGAACATCTTCAAAGCCACTTAGTTCAACAGTGGAGAGGCTAATCAACACGATGAAAGACAACACCATATTCAGGGGGATTCAGGGTGGACTGGAGACAGAATCCTTTCAGACAAGTAAATTAAAAATATTAAGCATATATGCCACAATTTTTCACTCTCTTTGTTAAAATGTCAGAAGGTTCTACAATTTTTATTGCACTAAGCAAAAAGTGAACACGGACAGTTTCAAAACACCTACATGTTTTTTTTAAATAAACATACTTCTTTTAAAAGGAAAAGTTGGCAATTGTTTGGAAACGTTTATTCTTATTGTTTCTTCTAATTTTCAATGAAATCCGATGAAACAAAAAAAAAAAAAACATTTTCATAACCCTTTTCATCTACTTGACCGTCTGAACAAATAAGGGAATTCCGAAATATCAATTTGACTGAAACAAAAAGTATTCAATCCTCTTTCTACTACTTTGCCAGCGTGATTTTTTTTTTGTGGTTTGAAGGTCATTTCTCAATTAACATTTTCCAGATCGCATTTTTTGAAACTAAGAAAAATCACGCCTAATATTTTATTTACATATGTTTTAAATTTACAATAAGTGCATTTTACATGATTTTAGTTGAAATGTTTTCAGTTAACCCTTCCAAAAAAAAAAAAAAAAAATAAAACAAATAAATACGCATACAAACTAAATCAAATTTTCTCTCGTTCAGCACAGATCCACATACTTTATTGTCACATTACCAGATAAAGATACAAGGCTGAAGTTGTTTGAGTTTGCTGTATCAATTATCATTATTTCCACTCTCACATAAGTTCACAAAAGTTCATATCTGCTTACTTGAAATGATCGTGTATTGACACAGACAGTTATTTCGTTAGATAAACAGAGAAAATAAACACAAATATGACAGAAAAGCAAAAGTAGGTTATAAAGAACTCTTTAAAAGGGTGAAGTAGTGTAAACAGGTTTTGCTATTTTATTGGTCAACATTTCTTTCTTGATAAAACATTGAATTTGAATGTTTTTTTTTTTTAATCAATAAGCCTCAGTGTAAGATTTTGTTATAAGGTTTTCGTGATAATGCTATCATTAATACCCTTACATAATTTTCAAACCTAAACTAACAGAGTAATGGCAAATTCAGCTAAGGACAGTCCAAGACATCCACGAGCTGCAGTATAAAGCACTGTAGGGTAAATTACGAAATCAAGAGAAGGAAAGTGTTAAGAGTGACCCGGAAAACATAAAGCTAGAACTTCAAATAGAACTGTTGCAGAAATTAGTTAGACCTGGTGGCAATTCTGAACAGGTCACCGTCGCCCAAGCACTTGCTTCTATGTTTTAAATGTAATAAATTTATTGTCATGTTGATTATTATTATAGAAGTTATTATAAGGCCAACATTTTGTGGAAAAACTGTAGAAAACATGCATTGTGTGAGTATTGCATGGCAATACATAGTCCCCTACCGGTTAAAAATTCATAGTATTGAAAAAATTCGAAGTTGATCTATAACTTGTCATGGTGTAAACTATATAACAAATATCAAGTCAATATCTTCAACCATGACGAAAAAAGTGTTGAAAACTGATTATTTAAGTGAATTTTTAAGGACAACAACTCTGCACAAATCATCAGACCGGAACAAAATTCGAAGTTGATTTATAACTTGTCATAATAAAACTATATACCAATTTTCTAATCAACATCTTCAATCATAACGAAAAAAATTGCGGAAAACTGATTATTTGAGTTAGTTTTTAAGTCGAAGGACCATAACTCTGCTCAAAATCATTAGACCGGAACAATATTCAAACTTGAACTGTAACTTATTATGATAAAACTATGTACCATTATCAAATCAATATCTTCAAGAATGACAAAAAAGTGCGGAAAATGATTATTTTAGTGAATTTTCTACGTCAAAGGACCATAACTCTGCACAAAATCATCAGACCGGAACAAAACTCAAACTTGATCTGTAACTTGTCATGATAAACAATACGCCAAATATCAAATCAATATCTTCATGCATGAAAACAAAAGGTGTTGAACACTGATTTGCCAGACTGACAGACGGACGGAGTGCAAACCTAAAGTCCCCTCCCACTTCGTCGGTAGGGAACTAAAAATCGTGATTACAATTTTGCAATACCAAATGCACAGGTCATCTTTTTAAGGAATATTATATGCTTGAACTTATAAACACATAATGACAACATGGACAAGTTTTACAACCAAAAATCTGACTTTAGTTTGAGATATAGTTGTGCCTTAGGAAGCTATCTTCTTATGCTTTAATATAATTTTGATAACTGTCCACCATTTACTGCACCAATTTTGCAGCTGAAAATGAACACTTCTTCTCTTGAATAATTGTTCAAGTGATTATATAAAACAATGTTGCAACAGTGTATGAACATATTGAAAAATAAACTCAAGAAATCAGTCATTATGCTAGACGGTGTAATGACCTCAGTTTTAACGTTGTACTATAGTGTTCCGTATGTTACGTCACATCCTTTATCCTTTCCTTTTTTTGATAGCAATTTGATATACCTTTAGAAGAATGCCACATGAAATGTACCATATTAATAATTCAAATTTACATGAAGGACTTCTATAGAAGTAACAAGATGTTGCATCATTGTAAGCCAACATCTTTTCGATAGAAAGTACAACCAATAACCCATGTCCCATAATACTAGTAACCTATAAAGGGTATCAGTATTATAGAATGATAAACAATTAGAGTGGAAATAAACGACATAGTATATTTACATTACATAAACGAAAAACAAATATGATTAACCAAAACCAACAAAATTCACGCACGAACAGAATGTTCCTCTTTGAACAGTTACTAAATGTTAGAACAATCTCTTTCAGTTTGAGCTAGCCATTTACCTTGATAAAACGTTCTTTTTGGAAAACTACTAATGAGATTGGTGTAGCAATTATATGAAATGTCCCATGCATAATTGAATATTATGTATTTGGCACTTAAAGTAGCAAACACTAAACATTCACCCTATTTTCATTTGTTGATTTAATTTTCTTTCAGAGAATTGTACACAGAAGGTGTTGAAAGGGAAATCTTCCATGTTAAGGTTGAGGAATGGTTTCATTTTATTAAAACAAAGGATTAAACCAGAAACTTCTACCTGTATGAGTTTCCGGAGGAAGGAGGAATGGTTTCATTTTATTAAAACAAAGGATTAAACCAGAAACTTCTACCTAAGAGTTTCCGGAGGAAGGATGACCGTTGTCATAACGATCAATGAAATATCAAAATAAGTGTTTTTAAATTATTTTGTTCATCACAAATATCATTATAAATACCAGAGATCTTCCGAAGAACGGATGACCGCTATCATAACGAACAATAGAACTAAACGAAATAAGTGTTTTAAATAATTCTATTCATCAAAAAGATCACTCTAAATAGCAGAGATTATATAAAGTTCCGAAACTGCTTTCAATATTTATAAGTTAAAATGCAATTTACCACCCATTCACAGACTTTTGTGATATGCATGTTATTTGTTTTTTTCTTTTGATTAATAAAGGCAACAGTAGTATACCGCTGTTCAAAAGCCATAAATCAATTGAGAGAAAACAAATCCAGGTTACAAACTAAAGCCGAGGGAAACACACCAACTTTAATAGAAAGCAAAAGTAACTTTTTATATTTAGTTGCTCTAGTTGCACTCAATGTGTGCCTTACTGAGTGTATTAGTAATAAAATAAACTGAACTAAACAGATTCTGCAATTCAAAAACGGGCAGCATGCCTTTACAAAAGAAGGAAGACAGACAAATGAAGGATAGGGCTTCCAAATGTGACTGAGATTAACGTAGACAAGCAAAAGAATAGAAAAGAAGATGAGAATTGTGGCCTGTTTTATCAATCTTCTTTTCCAGATATTTCATGGCAGGACGGCAGAAGAACAGTTGAACTGAATATGCATGGATCAGAGGAGGTGACAGTTTATAAGCTGAAAACCGACTTGACGAAAAACCACGAGTAACAGAAAATACATCTGTAATTGATAAAATGTTGAATATTAACTTTATTACAATGAATGATCAAGAGTCCTTAACCACGCGGACAAGGGAACGAGGTTACAGCGTTATATTAAAAATAGATAAAAAGATAAAGATAAAACGCCAGATCGACATCATTTACTACATTTTAAATGTGGTATAAAAAGTGTATATTATGTACATGATGTAAGCGTGTTTTATATGTCTGAATTAAAAGCGGATTAAAGCACATTCTTTCGCATCCCTTTATCGTAAAGAAGTATTTTCACTAAAACCGGATATATTTAAAAAACAAAACTAAAAAAAAAACAACAAAAAAACAACAACATTCGTAAACAATTCTTTTCTGCAGCTATTTTACACAATAATTTAATAAAACAAAAAGTGAATGGTGAGTAGTAAAGAAATCTGAAGAAAAACAAGTGCACCTCTCATTAAGATGACTGACTTGATTCTCAGAAATAATAGATATTGAGAATAATTTTGGTGTATTAATAATTGGCGGGATTACAAATTAACATCACTAAACTCGACTTAAAAGTGGGGGAGAACCCTTCTGAAAAAAAAAATGCCACAATGCTTCAATTGCAATAAATGAATAAGTCTGCTTAAAATCATGCCATCCATCAGAAATCACAAGGGGCGATTATCTCAATCTGAATATGTAAAAAAAAAATATCCAAATTAGTTCAAGATGGAATTCCAAGTGAAACATAAAGATAGAAATAACATATGTATCTTCTTGTTTAAAAAAGGTAGGATATAACCTGACATTTTGATTAGGTGTCTTGAAAGTTTGTAGTGCCTATATATTTTTGTTGTATTCGTGTTTATTCGGCATCGACCCAGTTGTTGTAAATATTGATTAATAAATAAGCGAACAAACGAGATACCAAAGCCAAACAAAAAACAAAAAACTCTGCCACATTCCTAATTTCTCTAAATTGATGTGACAATATTATCTATAAAACATACATACACTAAAGCTGGTAAAATGAAAGATATTGAAAAATAAGTATTCACTATGCTGTTGCTGATGGAAAAAAACACACCAATGTCTTGCATCATTGAATTTGAAATGTCATGAAATAACGACGCATTGAGATAATGCTAAGCACAGTTTGCAGTGTTTCATAACGGACACTTGCCTGAACGTCCATATTCTGACCGAACGTGGCTTCGTACTTATAAATCCCGGACAGCAAAACGGACGGTCTGGATTTCGTAATAAATAAAAATCCTTACATCTTCTTTTTATAACTTTTCTCTATTTTCCTTTATATCGTTGATAGACACACCATTTATAAAAAAAAAACCCACATTAACGTTTCAAAAAATTGCATGGGGCGTCGACCAGGCCTCCCCGAAAATGATCTGCAGAGAGCTATTGGGAAGGTTGATGCCAGAATGATTGTTGTCTACGTAGCGGGTCGATTTAATGTGCATATGTCAACAGTTTGATTCCGATTGAAAAATATGATTGTCGATGGCTGTTTCTCAAATAAAGATAATTTGAACATGTACAGTGCAGTTACAGTCACGAAATATTGACATTAATAACATGTACATGGTTGTCTATGGACCTGCTGAAGACAGCCTTCGGTCGCCGATTTTCTCACCGTGATGATGCCCCATTGGTATGCTTTTGTCATATTTAATGTATAAACTATATTAAAAGTAATACTTTAATCACTAACAAAGAGCGTTATAATTTTTAGTTTTCATGTTACATATTCCACGTACAATATGGTATATTGATGATTTTGAAAGGCCCAGTAAAAAAAAACACTGCATTATACATGTTGAAAAATATACATTTAACAGATATCTTAAGAATAACTTTAATATCTTCACAATTTGTTTTCATCGATTATCTTTTACTTAAAAAAAACCGTAGTGAGCACACTCACATAGCCCACAATGGGCCAATAAGTTCAAAGGGGCAGAACTCCTAGAAATTAAATTGAATCAAAATTTCCTGTCGATATGCACGTATGCATAGTATGTCCTTAATATCTAAAGTCTCATGAAATTCTGTTGTGTGGTTTCTTAGGAGTTGCGATGACAAACTGTTGCAGTAGTATATTGAGGCCAACAAGTTTAAAGCGGCATAACTCCTAGAAAAAAAAAAGAATCATAATTTCCTGTCGATATGCACATCTACACAGTTTGTCCTGTATATCTACAAAGTTTCATGAAATTCTGGTGTGGGGTTTCAGAGGAGTTACGATGACAAACTGTTGCAGTAGTATATTGAGGACAAAAAAATCAAAGGGCATAACTCCTAGAAAAAAAAACTGAATCGAAATTTCCAGTCGATATGCACATCTGCATAGTATGTCCTTAATATCTAAAGTCTCATGAAATTCTGTTTTCTGGTTTCATAGGAGTTGCGATGACAAACTGTTGCAGTAGTATATTGAGGCCAACAAGTTCAAAGGGGCACAACTCCTAGAACAAAAAATGAATAAAAATTCCTGTCGACATGCACATCTACATAGTATGTCCTTAATATCTATACAGTTTCATGAAACTCTGTTGTGTGGTTTCAGAAGAGTTGCGATGCCAATCTGTTGCAGTAGTATATTGAGGCCAACAAGTTCAAAGGGCATAACTCCTAGAAAAAAAAATCATAATTTCCTGTCGATATGCACATCTTCACAGTTTGTCCTTAATATCTACAAAGTTTCATGAAATTCTGTTGTGTGGTTTCAGAGGAGTAACGATGACAAACTGTTGCAGTAGTATATTGAGGCCAAAAAGTTCAAAGGGCATAACTCCTAGAAAAAAAATGGAATCATAATTTCCTGTCGATATGCACATCTACATAGTATGTCCTTAATCTACAAATTGAATCATAATTTCCTGTCGATATGCACATCTACATAGTATGTCTATGTCCTTATTATCTACAAAGTTTCATGAAATTCTGTTGTGTGGTTTCAGGAGTTGCGATGACAAGAACAGGACTGACGGACTGTAGTATATGGAGGCGAATAAGTTCAGAGGGGCATAACTCCTAGAAAAAAAATTGAATCATAATTTTCTGTTGATATGCACATCCACATAGTATGTCTTTATTATCTTCAAAGTTTCATGAAATTATTCTGTTGTGTGGTTTCAGAGAAGCTGCGATGACAAGAATAGGACTGACGGACGGACGGACGGACAGACAGACAGACGGGTCAAAAAATTATACCAGACGCAATTAATTCCCTTGGGTATAATAAACAATATAAGAATGCTACATGCTGGCATTGGTGAAACACAACTAAATAATGTCTTGTCACTTAATGTGAATTGCATCAATCCAAATTCCTTGAACGATAGAGAAGATGAAGTAGGCAGTGTACTGGCGACTCGGGCATACATGTCAGAGCAAAGACACCTGAAAAATGAAATATTTAATTCCACCTCAGGTTTGAACACTGATGGTTATTTTGTCTATATATATTTTCATATATAAAAATATCTGTTAATAAACAATACAGGAATGATACATGCAGGCATTGGAGAAACACAACTTAAAAATTTCTTGTCGTCACTTAATGTGAATTGCATCAATCCAAATACCTTGAAAGATAGAGAAGATGAAGTAGGCAGTGTAGTGGAGACTCGGGCATAAATGTCAGAGCAAAGACACCTGAAAGATGAAATATTTAATTCCGCTTTAGGGTTGCAAAACAATTATGGTTATTTTGTTGTTATTTACTGTTATGAACGTTTAATTATACTTTAATAGTTTTGTACAGCCGAAAATATTGTTCCGGGCAAATTTAGCAGTCACCTATTTTGCGTTACAAAATTCCGCCAACATCTTTTGTTTTCCAGCTTGTTACTAATCCTACATTTCATTAGTAACTGCATTTTACCTGTTTATATTCCCATTTCGGTGTAAAGTCGGATGAAATTGTCCATTCCTTCAATATAATCCAATGTTAAGGTACTCCTAACTTTAATACACACATTTAACCTTCACCGGTACCGACCTATTTTCATACACGCAAGGATAAGGCGAGCTAAGTCCTATAAAAGGGATTTCCGACTAGCAAAACGAATTTGAACTCATCTTTACAGAAATTTAATATGTAAAACTTCACGCACGAAAATAACAGAAAACCGTTAAACATATTGTACTTTCATTCTTTGTATTAATTTATATTTATAATAATAATTTCCATTTCTTGAAAAAAGTAGTTTACTTGTTATTTTGTTAAGAAAACCTGGCAAAGGTATTTCCACTATTGAAAAGAACAAATATCTAGAGACTAAATGTATTGTAAGAAAGATTGACAACAATATTTACACTGGTGGCAGCGGTATTTTATATCCATATCCAACAGATAAATTATTTCCCAACACAAATGACTATTGTTCAGTTAAGAGAACAATTGGAAGAAGTTTATAGTCTTGCGAGAGAACATTTGAGAGTGTATGCGGAGCGACAAAAACATGACCATGACTCTTAATTATTTTCATTTTCAATAACGTTGGTTCCCAAGTCTATAAATTAGACAAAACTATAAACATAAAATTCAAATCTCCATGGGTAGGACTATATCTAGTTTCCAAAGTAATTAGCGCAGTGGTATATGAGGTAAAAAATAAAAACAAAGTAATAGTAATTCATTTTTATCGGCTGAAACCAAGGGATTTAACAAATGTTAAAATTAATTGAAAAAGTAAATGATTTCATAAAACGAACAAAAACTTGGAATATTTGCAATTATTTTTACTTTCAGAAAACATGCTGTATGTAAAATGTTCCAAATGTCCTTTAGAGAAAAACAAAGATATGCAATTGATCACTATTTGAAAAGACATGTTCACCAAAATGTTGTGCCACATTTTTGCTAAGTCAATTGAAAACTTCTTCTTAAGCAAATAAACTCATCAGATACCAGGATTAATGGGATAAGCACGTTAAAAAATATTCAAAGCACCTGGTTGCAGCAAGTTTGTAAAAAAGTGAAACTATCAAAGTTATAAAAGGATGTTGATATCAAACTTATTGATTCATAAAAATTGAATTTTTTTCCAAGTTGTCACTTTAATCTTTTTCCGTGGCAAACCCTTCAGAAAAAGTAGATTAATTCTCTTACTTTGCCAGTGACCCCACAATGTGTTACAATTTTATAAGAAGAAATAAAATTCAAACTTTTCAGTATGAAAACAGGGGCAAGTTGTCATTTTTTTTTTTTTTTTTTTTTTTATCTGTTAATATTCAATCAAAAAGGTTTTCTGTAAATTTTCCCTCTATATATCTATTGAGGAATTAGCCTATAAGAACCAATATTAAAAGGTTAAAAAAAAATCTCTTGGATGGCCGTTGAGCCCCAAAGATTTGTCGCAAGGTTTCATAATTTGAGAACAGTGTGTCACTCTCTCTTAATCATACATCAGATTTAACACCTCCTTTCTGACCGAAGACGGCTGCGTACTTGTACATCCCGTACAACCAAACAGATGCCACATTTTGGCATGGGTTTTAAAAATAGACTTTAAAAAGCTGGAATAACTGAAGTTTGTTTGTATCTGTATATTCCATATTAGGCCAAAACATATAAAATATAAGTGTCCACTAGTCTTTCTCATTCATTATATTCAACGAGTAACTGCTTAAAGTTTCTTTCAAGCCATTGCTTACGAATTTTGTACACAAAATTTTTGTTGCAATTCTGTCCGATGACGGAAACACTATCATGGCGCCTTTATTTTCATTTTCCTCCCAAAATGAATAATCATAAGTGAGGTACCTATAGTACACAAAGGCATGATGCTCAATTTATTGTGGAAGGAAGAGAAGTGACACACAAAATGAGGTCTTCTCATTTATTAGTATAGATAAAAAAACAAGAAATGTGTCCATAGTACACGGATGCCCCACTCGCACTATCATTTTCTAAGTTCAGTGGACCGTGAAATTGGGGTCAAAACTCTAATTTGGCATTAAAATTAGAAAGATCATATCATAGGAAACATGTGTACTAAGTTTCAAGTTGATTGGATTTCAACTTTATGAAAAACTACCTTGACCAAAAACGTTAACCTGAAGCGGGACAGACGGACGAACGAACAAACGAATGGACGCACAGACCAGAAAACATAATGCCCTTCTACTATCGTAGGTGGGGCATAACAATCAGAATATTCCCTTCTAGTAATTGCTAGCTTGCCCTGAATTTGGCAATAATATTTGTGTGTTTTTTTTTTAAGTTAAGTTTCATCAACACACAAATAGTCGGGAACAGAACAGCTGCAAAATGTTGTACATTTGCGACATTTTGGAAAAAAAGGACATTTAATTTCCACATCTGATCCATAACAAGTATTCTCTATTCTTTTTTCTTCATTATTCCCTCCTATGTTTACCCCCATCCACGCCCTCATCTATGCATTTAATTCGAGGAAGTTTACTATATCTTCTATAATGATTATCATGATCATTAGCATGTAAAAGTCGAAGCCTGCTGTGCATGTGCAGTAAGAGGATCCAATTTCTCTTGTTGCTTTTCAACACATACCCAGGTGGTCTGGGTTTGTCTTCTTTTAATTTTTCTGAAGGCTCAAATTTTGCTCTTATAGAATTGTAGTTGGATCTTGGATCAATGTTATGATAAAGTATTTCTTGCAGGAATCCATTTTGAAAATATTCATCGACCTTGCCAATTTTTTGATCTTGGATAATCTCTTATTTTGCCAGATGTTTCATTTTCGCTCAAGTAATTAACCATTTCAGATATGAAGAATGGTGGAAATTTTTTCATACCATCTGTATGAATCTGTAGTAGATCTGGTAAAGCTTGACCGTTAATTTTAAGCAAGTTCTCATTATCTAATTTATTGTTTTTGATAATTTCAAAAGAACATCGAATCTTTGGAATTTGTAAAACAGGCGCCGAATAGCAAAGATCAGCCAATTCACTTTTTGTATCGTCCTTCGCCATACCTCTCTTTGTCAAATAGTTGCGCACTAACTTACCATGTTAAAAAATTCTCTTAAGAACTGTTAAACAGTTTTAGTCAGTAGTATCCATAATAAAAGGTATTACCGTCTCAAAGGGTAAATATAAAAAAGGTAAAGCATATAAAAATTGTGTTAAAATGTATCAAATTAAATTCAAAACTCCATATCTTTTTTACAACATCAACATCGACGGCGAAAATGTTTACAATGAATACGATGTACTTCCCCAATGACGTAAGTGTTGATACAAGTATACCTGGTGTATCAGAACAAGTGTCTTCATCATCAGTGTTATACTCATCCTTGTCATCAACAGCCTCCTCATTATCATCATACTTATCCTCTATCATTTTTTCAGGATGGATTCTTGGTTACAGAACCAAAAGTCTTACATTTCCGTCTTGTTAATGTTAATGGCCTTATGATGTCTGAAAAATTTTGATATCTTCCTTAAAATCCAATGTATGTTTAAAATTTCTTAGTAGGACTTATTCCCTGTTCCATTTTGTGATGGTGGCTGTTCAACTTTGGCATATTGAAGTTATAATTACTGTTGAAAATGCCAATTTTAATTTATTCAGTCCTATGCCCTTTATTTCTATTACGTTGAGAAGAAAGTAAAATAACAAAAATACCGAACGCCGAGTAAAATTCAAAACGGAAAGTCCCTAATCAAATGGCAAAATCAAAAGCTCAAACACATCAACCGAATGGGTAAAACCGTCATATTTCTGACTTGGTACAGGCATTTTCAATAGTAGAAAATGGTGGATTAAACCTGGTGTTATAGCTAGCTAAACCTCTCACCTGCATGACAGTTGCATAAATTTCTATTGTATCGACAACGATATGTGAACAAAAAATTAATAAAATGAAGACAAGAATACAAGAATTTACCTTAGAACAATAACACAATGACGGGATGTATGTCATATGTAATGTTGTGAAAATCCATGGATGGTACTAGATGGATTCGAACCCTCAATCTCGGGATCTTAAGGCAGCGCTCTAACCAATTGAGTCGAGGAAGATCTTGCTTAACTACACCACTAACAAAGAAACTCCAACACATAACACGCATAAGCAATAATGAAAAACAAGAATACAAAAATTTCCCATGGCACAATAACGGGATGTATAAGTACAGAGCCACGTCAAATGGATATCAACAAAACAGACTAAAAAGTAAAAGTAATATCCATAAAGACAAATAAAAGAATACTATAACACGTTATTAAGATGATAAACAACGTCATTACCCAGAATCTATGTTTTCGTACGTCATAAGTGTTCGTACTATGCGTGCTTTTTCAATGGAAATCGTGACGTCATAAAGCATTCTTGCGAGAACGAAAACCCAAGAGACGAGGATACTTATTACTTGTGAAGTTGATACAGAATATTTATCAACAAGGTCTTGGTACCTTCAATGAACTTTTTTTGAAAACATACCCCTGGCTCGTCACCTTACTCCTCAAGACAATGGTGACGAAACTAAATAACTTCCTGCACTATAAAAAAAAAACTGTAGCCTGTAAGGAGTTTGATATCCAGGGTCTACTTTGTCAGCAACTGAAAAAAGCAGGGGTCATAAAACTATCAGATTATGCTTTTTGAAAAATAACTGAACTGAGCATATCATTAAGTAGTTTAGATAGTAAATATTTAATGACGCTATAATTGGTTAAATCTAACAATTATTTTGTATGAAGTTCAAGATTGACATTCATTCCGATTCATTTCTGTACGCTAAAATATCGGATAACAATTTTTTTATGGGTTCTCATCATGTTTCTTAGATTAAACTTCCATATTAATACAATGTATGTTTATGTGTGTTTTAACTACGTTATTATCTGTCAGCACAATTTGAAAACTAACGTCACAATACCTAAATAGCACCGAGTACCAATATTCGTTTACGTCATACGATAGAACTTTGTACCCACTATTCTATCGAAAGGATCACGGTTAGGTTCCATTTCTCCGGCTTAGAATTGCGTTAAATCCGTAGGTTGTTGGTACATTTCAGTTATAATGAGATTTTCATATGAAATATCGGAATAATAAAAACCATCATGTTAAATACTACACTGTTAGCCTGGTCCCCAGACTGGTATTAAGTTTTTTGCAAACCCTTGTTTAGACACACAATATGAAACATTCTAAAATATATATATAATTGTCATTGGATAAGCAGTTGGTTGAAACCATTCTTTTAGGACAGACTGACATATTTTTTGCTTATATCTCTGAGGCCACTTACTTGTCATGGATTAATATTTTGAGCTTCAGTGTCTTCAGTAGTAAGGTAAACCTTGTATAAAAACATGATTGTCCTTGTTAATACTTACTCTTGTGTTAAAATCCACGAGACCTCTTTCCTATTGAAAACTTAATCCTCCAAATTTAAATGTTATTTGGTCCATTGTGATGTGTTGCCTAATAGTTTTACAAAAAAAAAGTGTATATTCGGTGTAAATTCACTTGTTTGTTTTCATATGTCTTTTGATTGAGTTAAGCCATTTCAGTTGATATTTTATAGTGTGATTTTCTATGTTGTGATGTTACACTAATGTTTCAGGTAAAGGTGAAGGTTGGTACCTATTTAAACGTTTACACCCGCTGCACCTGTCCTATCTAAAGTCAGGAACCTGATGATCAGTATACCCCAAGGGTGACTGGGGAATAGAAGTATGGTCACCATTGGTCTTCCTCCTACCGGCAGTAAAACCCTTGCTAAAGTGGGGCGTCCGTTTGGCTGTGCGGGATGTAAAATTTGCAGCCACGTCCGGTCAGAATGGGGACGTTAAATCCGATGCCTCGTGTAAAGAGAGTGCCACGCTCTTTGCACGTTAAGAACCCTGCAACAATTCTTTTGAGGGGTCCGTAGGTGACCTGTTGAAAGGCTAAATTTCTGTCCCTATCCAATATACCCTCATTTCCGTGGCAGTCTAAATTTCTCCGACTTTAATCCCGGAAGCCCCTATTACAGAACTTACCTATTGTATTTATTGTTAATTTGTTCTCGTCCTGAATATGCATGAAATATTTGCCACTGGACGTTAAGCAACCAACAATCAATCAATCTGATGATCAGTGGTTCATAAATGTTTCTCGTTTTTTATATAGATTAGACTGTTGGTTTCCCCGTTTGAAAGGTTTTACACTAAGTCATATTTTGGGAACCTTTAAAGCATGCTGTTCGGTGTGAGCCAAGGCTCCGTGTTGAAGATCGTACTTTGACCTTTAATGGTTTACTTTTTCAAATTATGACTTGGATGGAGAGTTGTCTCATTGGCACTCATACCACATCTTATATCTAATTGAGAATAAAATTAATGTCAAGACTACAGTATAGAGTACACGAGTGGAGACGACAGTCAACTAAAGAATTGATTCGACGAAAACATTATCTATCCCAACATGAAAATATCAGTTGACACCTCAAATTTAAAACAATAAGGTGTACACACGATTTACAAAGACGATTTTCTATTGCATCTCCTGCAGACGAGAATACATTTTCATTCATTTATCTTAGGATGAGGTTTTATGAATGAGCTGAAAAATCACTGGTATGCGGCAATTTCTCTGGTGAAAATCCAAAAATTTAAATCGAGTTGTGTAATTAATAAAATTGAGAATGGAAATGGAGAATATGTCAAAGAGACAACAACCCGACCAAAGAGCAGACAACAGCCGAAGGCCACCAATGGGTCTTCAAGGCAGCGATAAAATCCCGCACCCGGAGGTGGTCCTCATGATTATGTGATCTTTTTTTAGCAATTCAATTCAAATATTTATTTTCATATATGATAAACAATAATTTGTAACAAATTCAAAATTGTTCAGCAATAGCAAGTTTTCTTCGGTGTTGAAGCATCGTCATATTTTATTGAAATCAACAATCTTGTTGTACCTCTGATAAAGGAAGTGTTTAAGAACAATTTAATGCAACAGGTATATAGTAATTTTATTTGCAAAATACACCCATATGGGTCAAGCAAACACAAATTCAAACATATCAATTACAGGTATATATAGAGCGTGGATTTAGGCAGCGAATATTACTATTGTAAAATAAAAAAAAATGATTTAAAAGTATAAATATTTCTTTTTAATGTACATTAAGGTGGTACTAAACACCTTGACTGAAATTAATTTGGCTCGTTTAACTTTCATAAAATTGTGACAAAATATTTACTTTGACCCTTTACCAAAAACGTAAAAATTTCCCAAAAATATTTAAGCACACACTTTATCGAACAAATTTCATTGCATATATAGCAGTTTGACAATCACTTATTTCGATCATTGAGAAACTTAATATTTCCTTAACAATAGGACGTGATGAAAATGATTACAGATTTTTACAGAGTAAACTCCCTGTAGTGTAATGTACCACTTTAATAGCAGATTATAATATACCGATAATTGATAGCGATACATATAAACTGTAAACAATAAAAGCGATGCATCATCACTGTAATCCCATGGGTATTAAAATGATAATAGAAAAGTATTAAATCTTCCGACAGGCAAATTTCAGCGTCCGTTTAGTCCTGCAGAATGTATAAATACGCAGCCACGCTCGGTTACAACTGATAACATGAAATTCGATGTCTCGTGCAGAGAGTGCCAACGTCTTGCAATTACTCACACCAAATATCTGTCCTTTTTCACATTACTAGTAATCTTCTAAATGGAAAAACTTTCAAGTATAGAACTCTTATCAAATAATGTAGAGAGACTTGTTGATGCTTCAAGCTAAAAGTGCCTATGAGGAATAATGACAAGAGTATGTCAAGCAATATGACTCTTTGGTTGGAAAAAAAATACGGCACATCTTTCAGGAGGATTCTTATGTAGCAAAAGTTAAGACGACTGTTCCCTGAACTGGATTATATCATTTATAATTGTGATTGGACAGTATAGGAAATGTTTGTGACACTACAGCTATCTACACTTACTTCTTGGTAGACGAATATGGGGAAAGGGGGACTTAAAATTATTCTTGAGGTGGTACGTCTGAAGGATGATGACGTTAGTCCAGAGTATGTTTAATTCATTAATGTGTACAGAAAGTGCATGTTACTGCATACGTTACTAGCATTCCTTATACTGCATTAAGTCCTGTAGGTTTTTTTTGTCCTTTCGTAGTCTGTCTCGCATACTCTTTTTAAAAATCTGGTCATGGTAAGCTTCTGAGATCCTCCTGTTTATTTTAGTTTTAATTATGTTTGATTGTGTATATAAAAATCTGAGTTAATAATTTTAAAGAGTTTTAATTACAAAGAGAGTGGATTTTCGTCTCTATTGTTATAAATATTTGCACATATCGGGTTTAAAATAATATAGATGAATTAACTGTCTTCCGACCGTTCTATCCTAAATAAAAACCATTTTCGATTGTTACTCCCAAAACCTCATGTAAAAAAATGAACTGTAGATAGGTAATTATTTTAATTGCTATCGAAAATTTGATATGAACTGGACACATCTGTCTATTTAACCATTTACAGACAGTAAATTCTTTCCTGATACTGCAACATTGCTAAAGATAAACCTTAAATATTTGTCATCAGGTGACATTATAGGCACATACTTTTTGTTGACATTTCACTTGATCCATTCGCTTCCTTGTCTTTGGTGTAGATCCAATTGGCCTACCTCTTTTGCACGCATTTTTCTATGATGTAGATCCAAACGGCCACCCTTTTTTACCTGTAAACAGTGTTTCGTGTGCCATTGAAGAAGCCAATAGTAAAAAAAAAATCGGATTAATAGTCTCATATAATTTTTATTTCCATTTGTTTCATGACATGTCCAACGTGTATGAAACTGAATTTTCAGATGAAGATCAACAATATTTAAAGTCAAAACATTTTAGATTTGGATCAGAATTGGAACCAGTAATTATTTGCTGAAAAAGATTCTGGTACCAAGTGAGAATTTTTACATCATCCTGAAGGTATTGCTCATTATAAGGAAGGTATGGTAATGGTACAACTACTGTCTTTTTTTTTTGCATGGTGTTGATGTTTTTTCTAAATTGTTATCTTTTAAGAATAATAGTTGAGGCAGGAATTTTTCAACCAGATCTATGACAATATTGACTACATCATTTCTTATTGTTATGTATTCATCTGATTGTAACAAAATCTGCTGAAATCCCAATTTATTCAGATCAATTTCCGGTTCCATAGGCTTTGATAAGAAGTGGTAATCAGAAATCAGTGCGGTAGAAGTAAACATATGTACCATATATTTGTGGTTTGTCTATGAGTAACAAACACAGATAGGTATGACATTATACGACCAATATAATATCAGTAATCACGTTTCACATTTATGCCACAGAAAAAATGTTAAAATATTTTAATCATTGGAACCCGTTATTATAAATATTGAGAAAAACCTTTTGTTACAAGTACATAATGGTTTGAAAATAACTATATGTTGATGCAAGAAAAGAAAGGAAAAGGATAGTTTCACATTAAATTTTAACATTGATCCATAAATATATGTGGATTTGATTTTGATTTCAATCATTACAACCGCCGCTATACATTGAACCTAGTCTTACTCGTCTGTTCAGTCTTTTAAACTTTCCCAAAAGTTATATAACTTATATTTTGCTGTCTTTTTTCTTTGAGAATGATAAAGAGCGATGATGTCTTTTCGTATCTTAAACTTTAAAGAACGGAGCACATTTAGAAAAGTTAAGTCCTATGGATTTAGCCTGCAATTTTTCCAGTTCTAAATGTAGAAGAGTGATATGCAGAATGACATAAACCCTCAAAATGTCTTTTATATTTATGCAAAACAGATTTTAGAGCCTATGTGAAGACGCGGTGATCCAAGCTCTCATATTGATTTGCTGTATAAAGACTAGAAATTTTAATTGAAACGTCTGAATTCTAATAAACTCCATACATCAAGAATTGAGTATTATAAGTTTTCAAATGTATACAGCAAGCTACAAAATTTTCTTAGCAATTTGCATGATTTTCGCTAAAATAAGAGACAAATTTTTTTTTTATAGCAAACTGTCTTAAAGTAAAATTATGTTCAGTACTAATTTAGTGAATACGCACTCTAACCTTACCTCTAATCGAATGTAAAAGCCAATATTTGCCAAAAAAGACTTTGTCATATCTGGGTGGTAATTTTAGGAAAAATAAACATGTTTTACATACTTTTGACAAGTGAACATTCTATGTATAAACGTATATAGTACCGAATGGATTTGCTGAATATTCTTCCATTCTTGAAGCATTCAATGACGTGATAGTTTAATTCTTTTTGGCTATGGCAAAAGTGAAATATAACAACATCCTTTTCGGCATACGCAAATGCTATATCCTTTGTGCTTTCACCTTCTATAACAAATGCTCCTGTAGACATGAGTACATTTGATAAGTAGGTTTTCCCACTGTTTCCTATAGTATCTGTAATCCACAGAACGGTTCTGTCATCCTGACTACTCAGCAAATTCTTTACTGCTTTCTGTCACGGTTTTAAAGTCACGGACTGATACTCTTTAGCAAGATTAGTCATCTTGTCTTTCACTTTCCATTCTTGAAAACGGTCCATATATTCCCTCCTTAATGCTCCTTGCATCCTGCAGTACGGATAACATGGATTTACCATACTCTTCCGAATGATTTCACAACTTCACTCCATTGAGCGCTTGCATCACTGGTAACTGATTAAACTTTTAAAATTTTAGTTATTGTTAACTTTTTGCAAATTTTGTTCGGCAAGTTTTCCTTGACTGGAAGAAATTGTATCTTTTGAATTGTACAATTTTGTATTTCATTGTGATTATTTTTCTCACTACAAAACTTGTTTGTAGTTGACATTGTCATAAGAAGATTACATCCAGTGTTTTTTTTTTCTCTCTCTCTTTCAAATAGTGGGTAAAAGAACTGTGGACCAGCTTCTTATCCAACTTGATTCCTGTTGTTATAGGCTGTGTCAGTCTCCACATCAACTGCATTTCACTTACCGATACAGTTATTAAATTCTTGCACAAATCTGGTTCATTGCCTCTTCATTTGAAGATCTGTTCCTCCCATTTTAGTTTTTAAAACGGCGTGCGTCATTTATGGAGGTAGCCAGCAGCTGGTCCTCTGCTCTTTTTTGACATTCTGCGTAGACTTATATGGCATTATATCAAAATGGCACGAAGAGAAATGCATGTAACCATACGCTTTGAAATAGCAATATTTTTGTATGATTAATTCCTGTACCTGTGTTGTGTGCACATTTTGTTTTAGAAATTCTTCAACTTAGAAAAATAGACCTATAATATTTTCTGAACAGTCCTCTTGTTCTTCAGTTTCCTCCAGAAAACAATGACGAGACCGGAGTTTCGATGGCAATGTATTATTTGCCCCATTATGATGTGCCACTGCAGCGTGATAAATATCCATTTCCGGTCGACAGACTTTAGAGTTAACATTTGGATGTTCTTCTTCGGCATCTGATTGAAACTGTTACTAGTAGTTGATATTTCAATGTATGTACACTTTGTTGAATTTACTATTTGTCCTTTTTTTCTACGATCTTAGCCAGGCATTTTGAATTTTGACTCTTGCACTAGAAATTGTCTACCAGAGGAATTAGTGCATCAGTAGTCTGCAGAATTTAACTTTCAGCCATGCAAAACTTCTGTCTTTGACAGGTCTTGCATCCCTTTGGACAGCATTATACTTCTGGAAGTTAGTCGAGTCTCCAATAATGTGCAGTTATTTAGGAACAGGTGCAAGCAAGTCACTGTTCCTAAATATCCTGGCATCATGGATGGACCCGGTTTCACTTACAAACACATTGCACTAAAACTAAAGAATATCCCATCCTGTTTATCAAATTTTCTTTCCTCTCTTTGATTGGTATGTGTGAGCCATCAACATAACCAAAACATCATGGAATCTCATGGTGCTGCTGATTTTGATCTGCCATTAATGCCATTTGTTCAGGAGTTGGCAATTTAAAGAAATTTGCAATATTTGTTGTCAGTCCTTCGCCAATAATAAATATGAGAAGTGAAGTTACCATGTAACTAAATTTGCACTTAGTGTTGTTAGTACTTCCACAGTTATTAACGTGGAAGTGAAGGAATCCTTTTCACATACCAAATCTATCAGCTATACTTCTATAGAACTGTTCTGTTGCCAAGAGCCATATTACATTTAAAAGCTGGATGATTGGCACAATTACTCTACATCTCTAATCTGGCATCAACTCTTTAGTAACAACTGAAATAAATTGAACACAGTATATTCAGTATTGTATTCCATTATTTTGGAATCTACCCGAGAGTATCCTGTCCTATACTTGGTTACGTACGAACACTCATGAAATGTATCTGCTCCCCGGAGTAAAACTTCGTCAGTTATGGTGTTCAATATAGTTTCTCTGATTTGTTAATACATGTTTGATAAACGGCTTCCTTTGTATTTGTTTGGTACTGTGCTATTTGTGTTACTAACGGCTTTCCATAATTTTAATTTTGAACGATCGAGCGTCCTCCAGCTCACGTTAGTTTTACCAGTCTAAAAGCATATTCCTTTTTATTTTTGAAAGTGTTTAAATATAATTTGATTAAATAACGAATTATGACACATCTAATACTTGTATACAATATATCATGGTGCATATGAACTAAATAAACGGTCTAAATTCATATTTTGTGGGAGCTGGTTACTAATATTCCATTATTTATTCTTATGCTCACCTTTAGCTTAGCTTGTTACTGCTTTGTTCACAATTTATTGATGGTAAACTTTTCGAACGTGCCACCAGCAGAACTTTGGGCTATCACTTTACGTGTTGCCAAATTGCCGTTACAGAATGGTCGCGTGTTTATATACAAAAATTGCAAGTGTCACGTGACATATTGATCCAATGGCCTACTAGTCATATCCGGGAAGCCGTAACTATACAAAATTAAGATATTGAAAAATATAGAAATAAAATCATCTCGAGTTGTTCTATGATTGTTCTTAAACATAAAATATTAAAAGTAAGCAATAGAGCTCAATAACATAACTTTAAATATGCAATCGGACACAACTGCGTGCGCATTAATTTAGCTGACGATATTCGCAAGTACATATATGTAAAATACATAAAACATAGTTCATCACACCCATCTGCATATTTACAATATAAAGTTGGTAATCCGACACATGATTTGATTACTGGCGATATTGTTATATCTAGTTATATGTCTAGGGTCTTCAGTCTGCAGAATTTCCCTTCAAGCAATGCAAAACTTCACTCTATGACAGATCTTGCAGCTCCATGTTCAACAACCCCAAGGGTGACTGGGGAATAGAAGTATGGTCACCATTGGTCTTCCTCCGACCGGCGGTAAAACCCTCGTCAAAGTGAGGCGTCCGTTTGGCTGTGCGGGATGTACAAATTTGCACTGGCCACGTCCGGTCAGAATGGGGACGTTAAATCCGATGCCTCGTGTAAAGAGAGTGCCACGCTTTTTGCACGTTAAGAACCCTTGAAACAACTCTTTGAGGGGTCCGTAGGTGACCTGTTGCAAGGCTAAATTTCTGTCCCTATCCAATGTACCCTCATTTCCCGTGGCAGTCTAAATTTCTCCGACCTCAATCACAGACGCCTCTATTACAGAACCTACCTATTGTATTTATTGTTAATTTGTTCTCGTCCTGAACATGCATGAAATATTTGCCACTGGACGTTAAGCAACTAACAATAAATCCATGTTCAACATTATATTTCTTCTCGACTGAGGTCAGCATTCCATGAACTTTGGTGTAATTAAAGCATGAGACAAAAGGTGAGCATAGTCTCCAAGAATGTGCAGATGTGTAGGAACAACTGCAAGTAAATCACAACAGTCCATGTTCCAAAATATGGATGGATCCCGGTCACCCTACATATATGCATGGATAAATTCAATGTTTAAATCACAAACACATTGCATTAAAACTTCGAAATATCCCATCCTGTTGTTCAAATATTCTTGATTTTCTTTCCTCACTTTGATTGGTATGTGTAAGCCATCAACATAACCAAAAACATCCTGGAAACAGATGGTGCTGCTTATTTTGATCTTCCATTAATATCATTTGCAATATTCGTTGTCAGTACTTCCACAATAATAGAATATGGGAAGTAAAGGAATCGTTTTCTCAAACAAAGTCTATCCGCTACAATTATATTGGACTGTTATGTTGCCAAGAGCCATAGTGCACTTAAAAGCTTGCTGATTCGCACAACTACTCGTCATCTCAAATCTGGCATTAATTCTTCAAGTAACAACTGAAATAAAGAGACCACAGTGTATTCAGTATTGTATTCCATGATACTGTAAGACACCCTGTTTAATATAGTTCCTCTGATTTGTTAATATATGTGTAATAAACGGCTTCCCTTATTCTTTACCTCAACATCATTTGAATTGTATGTATAAAGAAATGTAATGCCTAACTGCCGCATAATTTTTCTGCAAAATTCCTGTCAGCATATTGGTCAGAGAAGAAAAAAAAATTCAAAGTTTGAACATTTTAATTTTGTTTTCATATGGACGAGCAACGTTACAATAGCCTAGAGGATCCTCAATACAAGTCATTTATTTAAAACTTATTCCAAAATTTACAACATCTCCAACTGTCATCCCCCTTCAACCTGAAAAGGTTTCGACTGCAGTCGGCTTTTACAACTTCTGTTGCAGTTCAAAGATTTTCCGGATTTACCTCGTGAATTGGAGAATATTTCAAAAAGGGTTTTAGTATATAAAAAGTTTTGCATAACCCTAATTTCTTTATTTTGTATCGTTAGTTGCGTACATTTGGGTATGTGGACCGCTTTTTGAGTTATCACAATTTTATGTAAATTTATACTAAAACACACCCGCGAAATCGCGGGCATTAAGAGCGTGGTTGAAAGTATGTAAACTGATGTAGGTTGAATTTTTGTAAAAGATTTTATGACTGGAGAATTTCAGTAAAGGTATCAAAAGTAATAGGTACTTGGTGACAATTTTCTTTAGCCCTCCCCCTTTTTTTCCAAAGTTCGTTATCTTTTTTTTTTTTCTGTATTCTATGAACATACATATACTATAAATAAAGTGTATTTTCTATTTACTATCAATTCCAAGTTCACTATCCACGGCGTCAGTGATATATTATATAGAGACTCTCTATATATAATATATCAGTGACCGCCGTGGAATGTTAACTTGGAATTGATTGTAAATAGCAAATCATTTATTTTTGTAGTATATGTATGATCATATAGTATACAGAAAAACGCGAAAATAATTGTCCTGTCCCTAAGTATGTGTCCTAATCGGAAGTCTTGTCTGACTTAAAGTCCGTCCAATGACGGAAACAATATCCGGACGCCTTTATTTTCGTTTTCCTCCCAAAATAACCCAAACAATAATCATAAGCGAGGATGATAAATGCGACTATGCATGGTACCTATAAGACACAGAGGCATGATGATTAATTTATTGTGGCAGGAAGAGAAGCGACACACAAAATGAGGTCTTTTCATTTAATAGTATAAAGCCCAAAGAGAGTATGAATGACATGGATGGAATGGGATAATTTGAGTTTAAAAATTTGAATTCGCTGCTCATTAGACATATCTCAAAGAACGGTATCTTTTCAAAAATTACTATCTGGATGGTAAGTGCTATTTAAAGACTAACAGGTTTTATGGAAATAAATCAATCACAGAGACTGTTATTTCCAATCGGCTGTGAAAAGACGAAATAATTTCGGTTGACAAATTTTGAATGCCTGTTACGAATGATTCCGACAAAAGAAATATGCGTATTATACACCAATCTTTTTATGCTGATATGCTTTGTCTATATGCTTTATTGTGTTTTTTTTTACTTATGACGTGGCTCTGTACTTATACATCCCGTCATTGTGTTATTGTTCTATGATAATTTTGTATTGTCTTTCATTTTTGTTAATATGCTTTGTCCCTTTGCCTATATGTGTTTCCACATATGACGTGGCTCTGTACTTATACATCCCGTTATTGTGCCATGGTAGATGTTTGTTTAAATGTGCGAGGTTTGGCTAGCCACAAAACCAGGTTCAACCAACTATTTTTTCTTAAAATGCCCGGTACCAAGTCAGGAAAATGGCAGTTGTTATCTTATAGTTCGTTTCTATATATGTTGCATTGTCGTTTGTTTTTGTTGTACTTCAGTGTTTCTGTTCACTACAAAAGTCAAAAGTCTGAAAAGACCAGTTTTGTCTGAATATACATGAATTTTACTCGACATTCTTAATTTGTCTAAGTAATTTTAAAAATTCTTGACATAGTATGAATTTGTCTAAGAAGGTTCTTGATTTTTCTTGACAAGTGTCTTGACAGTATGAACATTGTCTTAAAATTTCTCGACACTTCCTGTATCATCTGATAAGAGTCTGGATTTAAGTCTCAACCAATTCTTGACTGTCTTAAATTTGTCTCGATCTGTCTTGACATATTCTTGACATTCTTAATAATGTCTGAATATGTCTCGACATATTCTTGACATTCTAAATAATGTCTGAATATGTCTCGACACATTCTTGACAGTCTTAAATATGTCTGGACACTATCTCAACAGAATAAATTTGGCCTGAAATGTGAACAGACTTATTCTGCACTGTTTATGACATTCTATTGCTGTTATTTACTCCTTTTATTATGGCTAAACTAAACTTTGAAGAATCAAGGATCAATTTGGTATAGTAAGATACCCTTTTGGTACAACTAAGTTGGAATACCCTGAATAATTCCCCATGTAGTTTAATTTTGATTTATTTTAATTAAACATTTAATTAATTGTTTTCACTTGGAATATAAGTCGAAGTTACTAACAAACAGCATTTAGATTATTGCCGTTCGCAAAACTGCCAGTCAAATTTGCTTTACTAAAATAGGTGTCTTATAGGCAGTTTTAAAATGTGACCATGTGTCTCTTTTGACCCCACAATTCATCTTTTGGGTTTATGTGGATAAAAAGAGGGGAGGGGCTTTCGTTTAGGTCAAAGAATTTGTTCCCATCTTGATTCCAAACCTTATTCATTTTTAGAACAACCCAAAAACATTTTTATTCAAATTTTAGTGTTGAATTTTATAATTTTTATCAAAAATAAATATTTGTGATAACTCCTTCCTGAAAAGAAAACGAATGTTTAGAACTATATTGTGCATGTCTGTTTGAGATCCATTTCATAAGACCAATGATTTCTATAGAAATCATAAATCATTGATGGAACCCATTATAAATACATTTTTTTATTATTCCTGGAGTAGATAATAATTTTCTTTTAATATTTAGGAATTATTCAATTTGTTTTTATGTTAAAATAATTAACCTCATAATTTTGATGAAAAAATACATTTTAATTCAATTTTTTTTCATCAAAATGATGATTTTCATTTTCATCTATCAACAATTTTTTAAATTGTAGTGGCATGTTCGGTCAACTGATAAGTTGTATGGCTGATTACAGGTAAAGCAGTAATTTCTATTTGACAGTTGCGTGTACTCTTGGGTATGGAATACCTTAATTTTATGGGGAACATCCTGTCCATGTGTAATACTTAATATATATATTCCAACAGATGACATTACACAAATTTTTCTTCTGTTAAATGAATGATTTGTATATCATCATAATTTGCTATTTATATAAACTACATTTTGGTATAATAATTATTTACCATATCAACATTGAATATTATGAATGTAAAAATATGTCTACAGTATGATTGGTTTTAATCATTTAATTTATAAGATTTAGGAATCAAAATTTGTAATTATTTAAAACCCACATTCAAATTGTTTTATATCAACACACCGTCATTTGAATTATTTTATACTTTAGATTTCATAGCCATATTTGCATTTGTAAAATATTTATATACTCAAGTTTTCAATATTTTATACTTTAGATTTCATAGCCATATTTGCATTTGTAAAAATATTTATATACTCAAGTTTTCAATTATTTTACATGCCCAACTTTTATTTTTGTTGTAAGAAGTGTAACTTGGAACAACAGTATATCATATAAAGAGAAATAAAGATTAAAGTTATATCATGAATATTGGTCATGATTTGTAAAACTCAGAACTGTCAAGTAAATTTAAGACACAATTAAAATGTTCAAGCCATACTGAGAAAAACAAGAATGTCGAGAAATATCAAGACAGTATTCAAATGTCAAGAATTTGTCAAGAAATTTTCAGACCATATTCAGAATGTCGAGAATATGTCGAGTAAATTTCATACAAATTTAATATAAATGAGAATTTGTCAAGAAAAATTAGGACACGAGTCATACTTTTGGAGAATGTCGAGTAAAAGTTCATGCAAATCAAGACAAAACTGGTCTTTTCAGACTTTTAGACTTTTGTAGTGGTTGTTTCGTTGTTTTCCTCTTATAGTTTGTTTTTCCCACGGTTTAATACCCGGCTTTGTTTTCTCTCAATCGATTAATGACTTCTGAACAGCCGTACACTACTGTTGCCTTTATTTGTTTACCTATTTGATTTTTGTTTTTATAGTGGTCAAGATAAAAACACTATGTTGACTGCTGTACCCCTATTTGTGACATTTTTACCTATTATGTCTGTTTGTTTTGTTCACACATCGTTGTCATTATAATGGAATTTTTGTGCGACTGTCATACAAGTGAGAGATTTAGCTAGTTATAAAACCAGGTTTAATCCACCATTTTCTACATAAGAAAATGCCTGTACCAAGTCAGGAATATCACACTTGTTGTCCATTATGTGTTTGAGCTTCTGGTTTTGCCATTTGATTAGGGACTTTCCGATTTGAATTTTCCGAGTATTTCAGTATTTTTGTGATTTTACTTTGTCTATTCAAATTGAGAAAATTATGACGTCATCCTTAGCAGATGAAATAATTTCTTGTGCAACAGTAAAAATTCAAAGTTCAAAATCCCTCGCCACGATCGCACAAAAAAAGAAATAACTAATATTAATTTATATCAGATGCTGTAGCAGAACATCCACATGTAAACCCCAGAGTCTGTCGACCTTAAATGAATATTTATCAAGCTGCAGTGGCACAGTATAATGTGGGGTGGGGTAGAGAATACATTACCAACGAAACTCCGGCCTCGTCATTGCTTTATGAAGGAAACTGAAGAACAAAAGGACTTCAGAAATTATAATCAATTTTTCTAAGTTGGAGGATTTCATAAAAAAAAGTGCATGAAACACAGGTGAAGGAATAAATCAAGCATCAATCTAGCAATGTTAAAGAGCATTGGCATATGCATTTCTCTACGTGCCAATTGTGAGAAATTCCATTCTGATACAATGTCATGTAAAATTTTCTCAGATTGTGAAAAAATAGAATGCTGGCTACCTCCATGAACCAATGACGCTCGCAGTACTTAAAACAAAAAAGGGAGGAGCAGATCTTCAAAGGGCCCG
Organism: Mytilus coruscus; assembly: GCA_017311375.1. Lineage (NCBI taxonomy): Eukaryota > Metazoa > Mollusca > Bivalvia > Mytilida > Mytilidae > Mytilus > Mytilus coruscus. Next base: position 77,254,739 of record CM029595.1, on the reverse strand, counting down.
GGCATGCCTTAAAACCAGGTTTGCAGCTTATATCAGTAAAGGATGGAAAAAATGATTAAGCTGAATAAAAAGAGAAAGAAAAAATCTGAGTTTTGTGCAAGAATTTGATAAATGTATTGGTAATGAAAATGAGGTAAATGTGGTGACTGATACAGCCTATAACAAAAGGAATCCAGTTGGATATGAAGTTGGTATACAGTCCTTTTGCTCGCTAATTGAAAATAAAACCACTGGACTCAATGTTCTTATGACAATATCAACAGCAAACTAACTTTGTAGTAAGAAAAAATAATTGTAGGCGCAAAGAAATACAAAGTTGTAAGAAAACTTACAATACAGAAGATACAAATTCTTCAGTGATGGAAAAATTTGCAAAAAGTTAATGATCTTAAAAAATTGGTAAAAAGTTATTACTCTAAAAAATAAATTCGTGAAGTGTGATGTCCCTTTATTGCTAAGGCTTAGTGAGATACCGCTTCAGAAAAAATATAATTTTATAACGTTAAACTACATGATGGAACCTGAAATTGAAGCATTATGTAAACAAATGTCAAAAATCGTTTTAAGCGTCTTCTAGAAGATATGCAAGAAGAGTGGTTAGACCCCGAGGTGGACATTTCAAATCAAAACAAAACAAATATGGCGTCATATTCCGAGGTACTGTCAAATACAAACACTAACACAAACCAAAACAAAACAGTTAAGGTTGATAATGTAACAGGTAAATCAAGTGATTCCAGTGACAATATAAAACCTTTATTTCTGTTATATATAGATGTACTTGGTTCTGTTAAACCTACCGAGATCCCTGTGGCTTACGAACGTAGAATAATACAAAGCCATTGATACAAAAATTCCAGCTGAACGGATAAAAGGTATTCAGAGAGTCCGTGATGTGTGGCGCATTTACATGGATAACGAGGAAGACAAACGGTCTGTTAGTGACAGGAATGAACTTGCGTGGCAGGCAAGTTCCCTGCACTCTCAAAATCCCCGAAATCCAGGCAATTTACAACCAGATACCATCAGAATTACAGTGAAAATGTGCCGATTTCTGCTGATGATGGGCAAATATATAGAGCTCTTACATTACAGGGCTGTGACATACAGGGTCTCCATAGAAAACGGTTACGGGTTAAAGGCAAAATCACTAACTGCCAAACTGGAGACAGAATAATAATAAGTAAGTTGTTAGACAAACCCATAGCCAGAAGTTTACAAATAGGCAAATACATGGCCATAGTTATACATAGTGGGCAACCTGAATTTGAAAACAGAAGCTCTAACAATGATGGCACTACAAAACCATGCTATAAATGTTTACAGGTTGGTAATTTTGTGTATGACTGTCCAAATGATTGGGTGTGTAGAAAATGCAAATTACCAGGCCACAAGATGATGGATTGTCCAAATGCATTCCAAGTAGTAGGCAATACTGAAGAACAAATGGTGACCACTGATGAATCTGTAAATGATTCTCAGTCAACTGAACAGTCTTGAGAAACTGAAACCAAAGACAAATGTGGCAAATAAACCAAAAGGCAGAAATCCAAAACAACAGATGCTAATTCAAACAATGCAAATAAGCCAAATTCTACAAAACCAGGAAAGGAAAGGTTAGTGTGAATGAGACAAATTCAAGCAATTCTGACAAAGGACAATCATATATAGACAAATTTATGAACACACCACAAAGTCAACGCAGGAATCTGTCTCAGCACCATACCCCACCTACACCCCAGAGAACTTACATGACAGGACTACTGGTAATAATAGCCCCAAGAAGGCCAAAGCTTAACTGTAGTCATATAGACAATGTAAAATATTTTAATGTAAATATTACAGTACAATGATCTTTTATCTATATATAATATAAACAAAACAAAAAATGAAAATGAAAAAAAGCTTTCAGCTCTTCAAAGAGTTTACTTCAAAGTGTTGATTGTGAAGTTGACTATTGGTCATAATTGCAACTCATGTGCATGTTTTATAAATGCAAACTCAAAACCTTCATTTTAAAGGCTTTGATAAGCTATAACAAAAGATATATAAAGTGTGAGATTTGTATGTCAAAAGAAATATATTTGCTAACTATTTTAGTTTCAATAAAGTATCTCATGAAATGTATTGCATGATGTGCATTATAGTTTTAATATTATTTACAATGATTGTGTTTACTATAGGTCAATCGCTGAACAAAATCGAACAGCGAATATTTATTGATATATTTAGCATATTACTATTATGTTGGTTTTATCTGTGCTATTTTTAGCGCAAGTATACAAATGCTGTGTGCTATTAATAGTGAATGAACAATTGTGGATATTAAGTAAAACACTGAAAACAACCATATACAACTTTTCACTGTTTAAAATGTATAAATACTTACCTCACTGTCAGCGTATTCATCCATACAGACCATACTGTATTTGTAGTTTAGCAAAATATATTTTTGAAACATATTTGAATATAGTACGTGTAATAAATCCAAGAAATGCACTATTGGATATTCCTTTACACTTCCTACTAGATACATGTAAAATATCTTGCAAACAGTTTGCTTCTTTAGTAAACATAGCCAACAAAATTTTAAAAGCAAACGGTGAAGTTGACATACGTTATTATCTTAAATTTGTTTACATTCTAAATTTCACTTATCCAAATAAAAGTATATGCACACATTATGTGAATAAGACACGTATATCAGAAATATATATCCATTCGATAGTCATTGTAAGACTGTAACAAATCACAGGTGGATGTTGATTATTTCAGTGTCAATTTTATTGTCTATTGAGTTTAACATAACAAGGTCAAATCAGGCCAGTAAATTAAATGCCGTATTCACAGGTAGCGTGTTTTATTTGTTACCTGTAATTATATGTAGCCTGATGAAATGTACTTTTATGTTTGTAGAAAACGAGTGATATATATTGTCGATTTCTGTATGATTGTTATAAGCATGTGTTTTAATTGTACTGTTTGTAGGCATGTACAGTTATGTGAGAAAATAATACAAAAATATGAAATTATACTTTGAAATGGCATCTAAATTTTTAATAAACTTAAGTAGTTTAAATGTAAATGGTACTAAAAATAAAGCTAAAAGAGACAGAGTAATTGAATGGATTAAATGTCAAAATAGTTCTATTTGTTTTTTACAAGAAACTCATTTTGATGAAAACATAGAAACAGAAATAAGAAATAATTCAGAATTTAATATATTTTGCAGTCACGGAACGACCTCTAGTAGGGGTGTGGCTATTCTCATTAAAAAGTCACTGAATTATAAGTTGATAAATAAACATACCGATGTAGGTGGACGATAAGTTCTTCTTAATGTAGAAATTGATGAAAGCGTTTTACACTAATGTGTATCTATGCACCTAATTGTAAAAGTAATAGAAATATATTTTTCAAAAAAGTAAATAATATATTAAAAGAACAAGGGATAGGAATTACGATAATGGGGGGAGATTTCAATGATACGATGAAAGCGATAGACAGAAAAAATACTCGTTCAGAGGTAAAAAATATTCAATCAGTAAATAGTTTAAAATCTTTAATAAAAATAAATAACTTAACAGACATTTGGAGATATTCAAATAAAAATAAACAACAATATACTTGGCGAAGAAAAGATAAATCTCAGGCAAGTAGGATTGATATGATTCTGATAGGTTCAGACTTCATACCACTAGTAGAATGTTGTAAAATTAAACCTGCAGTTATTGATTGTACGGATCATCAAAGTGTTTTATGAAATTTAGAACTGGTGCATCAGAAAAGGAAGGGGTACTGGAAAATAAATAATTCTATATTAGAAGATAATGACTACATACAATTAGTTAATAAAGAAATGAAAAGCTGCTTTATGAGTAATCGTAATTTAAAAAACCTTGGTTTAGCATGGGATATATTTAAAATAAAGGTAAGGAGGCAACTATAGCTTATTGTAAATCTAAAGCAAAATTTACAAGAGAAAACTTGCGAACTCTTGAAAAAATTAGAAATAAAATTGAAAATTAGAGATGAGCAAGAATCTGAGAATAACTATTTAGATAAAGATATTGAAGAAGTTGAAAATAGTATTGCCAAAATTTACGAACACAAGGCTAAAGGGGCTCAAATAAGATCACGAGAGAAATGGGTTGAATTTGGGAAAAAATAACTCGTACTTTTTAGGTTTAGAAAAACAGAGACAGGTAAAAAGTCAATCAATAAATTAAAAGGGAAAATGATGAGATTTTAACGGATCAGAGTGATATACTATGTAGTATTGATTGATTGATTGATTGTTGGTTGCTTAACGTCCAGTGGCAAATATTTCATGCATATTCAGGACGAGAACAAATTAACAATATATACAATAGGTAGGTTCTGTAATAGGGGCGTCCGGGATTGAGGTCGGAGAAATTTAGACTGCCACGGGAAATGAGGGTATATTGGATAGGGACAGAAATTTAGCCTTGCAACAGGCCACCTACGGACCCCTCAAAGAGTTGTTGCAAGGGTTCTTAACGTGCAAAGAGCGTGGCACTCTCTTTACACGAGACATCGGAGTTAACGTCCCCATTCTGACCGGACGTGGCTGCAAATTTGTACATCCCGCACAGCCAAACGGACGCCCCACTTTGGCGAGGGTTTTACTGCCGGTCGGAGGAAGACCAATGGTGACCATACTTCTATTCCCCAGTCACCCTTGGGGCTTATGTAGTATTAAAGAATACTATAAAAGTTATACTCGACGCAAAGCCCTGATAAAACATCAAGTGATAAATATATATTTGAGACAAAACTCGAGAAAGAAATGGATAAAATGATAAATCACTCTGCGATGGGGATATTACAGTAGAAGAATGCTCAGATGCTATTTATAAATGAAACTTAAATCCCTGGATTAGACGGTTTAACAGTTGAATTTTATAGAACATTTTGGGATAAACTAAAGTTCATAGTAGTAAACATTCTTAATATTGGATATAAAGATCAAACACTTACATACTCACAGCGTACAAGTGTATTAACGCTATTATTTAAAAAAGGTGATCCATTGTCACTAAATAATTACCGTCCTATTTCTCTTTTAAATATTGACATGAAACTTCTATCATACGCTCTAGCACAACGATTGAAAAAAATCTTACCAAAACTTATTAAAGAAGACCAGACTGGATATGTAAAGAATAGATTTATTGGTTTTAATCTTAGACAGATACAAGATATTATTGATTTCACTGATTTATACAAAATTGAGGGGGCTATAGTCTTTGTTGATTTTCTAGAGCATTTGACTCTCTAGAATGGAATTTTATGTTTTCAGTTTTAAAATATTTTGGATTTAATGAATCTTTTATCAGATGGGTTAAGACTTTATATAGCGATATTCAAACATGTGTTATGAATAATGGTTGGATATCTGATGTCTTTAAATGCCCCAGGGTATACGCCAAGGATGTCCTTTATCTGCATTATTATTTGTTTTATCTGTGGAAATTATGGCTTCAAGATTAAGAAGCAATACTGATTTTAAAGGTATCAGAATCAAATTAGATTGCAAAAATCATAGTATAAAAATTTCGCAACTAGCAGATGATACTACTTTATTTTGTTGTTCTAAATATGACGTTCAAGTTGCTATGAACGAAATTGAAATTTTTGGTTCTTATTCAGGATTGAAATTAAACAGAAATAAAACAGAGGGGTTATGGGTAGGAAAGCTTAAATCATGTAAAGACAAAATTGAGGGAATCAACTGGAGCAATGGACCGGTTAAAACTCTTGGTATATACTTTGGGCATTGTAGAGAGGAATGTGAGAAACTAAATTGGGAAAATAAAATTGAAAAGATGAATAAATTATTTTGTGCTTGGCAAAAAGAAATCTTACTATTTTTGAAAAATTTTGATTATCAAAACACTAATTGTGCCCATTTTACTTTTGTGGGATCTGCCTGCATAGTTCCAGAGAAATATTTAAAAGAAATAGAAAAAGTTGTTTTAAATTTGTTTGGGATAATAAACCAGATAAAGTAAAAGAAATTCAATTATTGGTCCCAATGAAAAGGGGATTGGATATGATAGATATAAGGAGTTATTTCACTGCTTTAAAAGCTATGTGGGTAAAAAGACTAGTAAATGATTGTGAAGGAGGATGGAAAATTATACCTCAGCACTATTTTTATAATTTTGGGTCAAACTGGTTAGTGTTTCAAACGAGCAGTGGGGATAAGCCAGACGAAAACATTGAACACATCCCAGATTTTTATAAAGATACCATTAAATGTTGGAAATTAACTGGTGGAGGTCTAACAAAAAACCAGAAACATTTACAGATATAAGAAAACAAATATTATGGAACAATAAATTGATTAAATTTGAAAATAAAGCTATATTTTAAAAAAAATTGGATTAAAGGCGATCTTATTTATGTAAAAGATATCATAGATGAAAAAGGCTGTATTTCTCAAGACATAATTTTAAATAAACTAAAAATAAATCAAACTGGAAAGCTGAAATTAATTTAGTAAAGAAATCAATACCAAAAGACTGGACAGCAATTTTAAAATCGGAAAATTCTGTAAAAAGTATTGTTAATATAAAAGAAACCAATTTAAATTGAAAGGTTTACCTATAAAATTAGAATCACTATCAAATAAACTTTTATACAAGTCTCTGATAAATAAAAATTTGAACCAGCTATCGGACCAAAAAATGGCTGCGTATATTTGATATAGATGATGTGTTATGTCAAAACAATTTATATAAATTTTTATTCAGATATTTAAAAGAAAATAAACTTAGAATTTTAGATGGAAATTACTACAACATATTCTACCTACAAAGAAACTTTTATGCAGGTGTAAAATTGTAAACAATAGTTCTTGTAATTTTGTACACAAGAAGAGGATTATGATCACTACTTTATACTGTGTCCGTATTTAAAACTTTTTGGAATAAAATAAATGAAGTTTTAAAGAACAGTAGAATAACTTTTAAGATAAAACTAAGGCACTTGGTATTTTGATATAAAATTTCTGACGAAGAATGTTTTGACTTTAACTTTTTTAACGATTGTTGGCTTTTCAATTTACAAAGCCTATTACATATCTGATCAAAAGACAAAAATGTCAATGTTTTCCTAATTTTTCTCAATGAGTTCAATAGAAGAGTATGTTTGAAAACTAAAAGTAATATTTTAGCAACTATTAGAAAACATAGGAATAGTCATATTAAGTGATATTATTTAATATATATTTGATGTACAAATGTAATATGTATTTTACAACTAATCACTACCCTGAGTGATTAGTGGATTGTAACAGGAACATCAGGAGGAGCTTGGACTCCTGAAGGATATTGTAACAAGCCAATATTTGAAATAAATATTTAATTATGTTGAAAAAGAAAATAGATAAATAAATTCGTGACCAGTGGTGCAAGCGCTCAATTGAGTAAAGTTGTGGGAGAATTCGGAAAGTCTGGCAACTCAATTCGGTAATATCAATGTTTTGTACATGGAATGCGCCCTGTTTAAAAAAAAATGTTTTCTTAAATACCATCCAGTTAAGACAGATACTTTTTGGGCAAAGATTGGCTACTTGCATTCGATTCTTGCCTGATGGAGTTTATTTGAATCTAAGCGTGATCGACTAAATGAAAGATAAAATCTTTCTTTAGATGTTTTAAATGAATTTTCTACTCTTTACACAACAAATCGATGAGAGTTCTTGCATCACTGGGTCTTCACATATGCTCCAAAATCTGTACTGCATGAAAGAAATTTTCATGGTTTAAGTGTCATCTTCTACATTTGAAACTGGAAAATCTATCTTATAGGCTAAATCTCGAGGACTTAACCTTTCTAAATATGATCCGTTCTCGCCCTTTTAATATTCTTAAAGAAAAAAGACAGCAAGATATTAAATTCTTTTTTTTCTTGGCAAAGTGTAAACGTGGTAAAAGACAACAGAAAAAGTATGAAAAGGTTTAATGTATAGTGGGGGTTGTAATGCTATAGATGAAATCCATAACTTGATATCAATGAAAACAATTAAAATTTGAAACCAACTGAACTGTTTTATTCTTTTCTTAACATTTAAAGTTTTTGAAACCATTATGTCTCTGACATGCATCCTAAAGGTTTATACTGGTTTCTATCAATATTTAAATTAATAAGCTCTAATGATAAATGATCAATATTTAAACAATTCTTTCTGTGGCATAAATGTGAAACACGGTGACTGATATTAGAAAATTTGCAATTATAATGCCAAAAAGTAATGAAGGCGGTGTACAATGAAATTGCATTTTGCATCCAAAGTTGGACTCATAATACCATATCAATCTGCGTTTGTTGCCCAATACTAACTTTGACCTGTAATTCAGTGGTTGATGTTTTTCGTTTGTTTTTGTACATACATTAGGCCGTTAGTTTTCTCGTTTGAATTGTTTTACATTTGTCATTTCAGGGTCTTTTATAGCTGACTATGCGGTATGGATTTTGCTCATTGTTGAAGGCCGTACGGTGACCTATAGTTGTTAATTTCTGTGTCATTTGGGCTCTTGTGGAGAGTTGTCTCATTGGCAATTATACCACATCTTTCTTTATATTTGACAGCTATTAATGATATTAAATCCAAAAAGTTGACTCTAAATATTGCTGTTCTTCATCGAAAATTCAGTTTCATACACTTAGCACATGTAATGAAACAAATGGAAATAAAATTATATGTGACTATTAATCTTAAAAACATTGTAAAAAAGAAAATGGGATACTTCACAACTGTTTGTAGATATAAAAAGATCAGGTCTATTGTAGAACAGTTTGACTAAAACTATTTCAAGTAGAAATCTCAAATAGATATAAAAAGATGTGGTATGAGTGCCAATAAGACAACTCTACATCCAAGTCGCAATTTATAAAAGTAAACCATTATAGATCAAAGTACGGTCTTCAACACGGAACCTTGGCTCACACCGAGCAGCAAGTTATAAAGGGCCCAAAATGACTAGTGTAAAACCATTTAAACGCGTAAACCAACGGTCTAATATATATAAAAAACGAGAAACACTTATGAACCACATCAACAAACGACAACATCTGAACATCAGATTCCTGACTGAGAACAGTTGCAAACAATTGCAGCGGGTTTAAACGTTTTAATAGGTACCAACCTTCACCCTTATCTGAAACATTGTGATGAAATCAACAAGAGTAACCTACAATTGAACATACATGGTCACTTAAATAACAAATGATATTTACATGCTGAAAAAAACCTGCACCTGAGCTGTTTTGAAAAATCTTAAACAGAAAAATTAGATTTGGGAATATTTCTGAGGCCTGAAGGGGTCAATCAATAGGTTTTTTACGTGACGTCATTACGTAATGGGAATGTTCAATTAGACCCATTCTGCAGAAGTCAGATATTCATAGTAACATAGATATCTATACATGTACATCAATAGAAAGATAATTCCATAAAATTTTGAATAAATAAAAATATATCCAACAACTTTTGTTTAAAAATGAAAATTGGTACAAGTTATCAACTTTTAGACCCATGGACCATTAACCTTGGTACACATTTGAGGTTTCTTATAATATGTATTTCGAAGAGCTTTCCGGCTGATTTTCGCCTATTCTGAAAGGAGTTAGTTATCTTACCAGACAAACCAAAAGGCTTTTTGCTCCTATCATATAAAAAGTCACACAAATCATTTTTTTTTATTCAAAATCTTGACTAAAGTGGCACTGAAATTGAACTTCAAAAATATTTTTTTCACAATAAATTTAAAAAAACAACAATCAGATGTTTTCATCAGTAGTAAATAAGTAGCAGGGAATTCCTTCAAAATGAAAATCTCACTGGGGAAATCTTTTTTTAGACTAAACTTTTCATGAGTTTATAGCACCCAAAGGTTCATGATACAGTATTGTTTTTAGTAAAATTTCAACGTTCATTTCTTCTTAGATTCCTAAGCGTAATGGTATTTCATCTAAGTTTAACCAGTTTGGTGTTTTATGTCAGCTGCAAATATGGTAATCTAAAGAACAGATTTCTTTTTCTTGTGATGTTATGAAAAAAATTGCCGCATGTGAAACTGTGTGTCAAAGGAAATACTGATTTTGAAAATCATTCTGCAAGCTGTTACCCATCCCATTTTCTTTAGTGATGCCAGTTGAGACGCATTGCAAGGGTCAATTTTCAATGTAGATATGAAAAATCGTTGAAAAACATGTGAAAAAAATCTGTCCGCCTTTACTGACACCACTGACACTAGAGTTCAAAAATTGAACCCTTTCTCCTATCACCCGTATCCACATGAAAGCCAATAGCGGAATCGATTGGATATGTGTATGTGCGACGTCAGAAATATATCAGTTGTTTTCCATTCGTTTGAGTTTTTGATGTTTGCCATTGATAAGGGACTTTTAGTTTTGAATTTTCCTTGGAGTTCAGTATTTTTTGTTATTTTACATTCTGATTCATTTTCAAAGAGGGGCGAAAGGTTCCATAGGGACATTCAAACTCATAAATCGATAAAAAAAAAAGAAAAAAACAAACAATAGTATACAAAACACAACATAGATTTCAAGATACCAGGGTTTGGTATGTAAAATAAACATCCCATTTATAACTACACATTGAGGGGTTTTAGTTAAAATATTTGAGAAAGAATCTGGGTATCGTGAACGAATTTTTTTTTTTTTTTTATTTGTCACCTTTATATGGTAAGCCATCAGAGTCAACAATTGCTTTTGGTAAAGCAATAAATTGTTGAAAATCTAAAACTGGTATGTTTTGATTTTTTTACAAGGAAATTAGTTTCTTTAGTAACGAATTTTCTATACGTTGATCTTTTTAAAATCTTTTCCAACTTAAGAAACAGTTTAAGGTTTAAATGAAAATCCAGTATTTTTTTTTTTTGGTTTTATTATATCTAAATTTAAAGTCAGTCGGTCCTACAAGATTTTATGTATTTCATCAAATGTGGCTACATTTTCATATGATAACAGGTCATCTTTTTGTAATTTTGTCAGAATTATTTTATCATTGAAAAAATGTGATAAAGTTTTGTGCTCTAATTGCACTAAATGTCTTTGCCTGAGATTATGTATATACAAAAGTATGTTAAGTTGTCCTAGTAACTACAGTTTTGTGAAGGTCTGGCTTATTGAATGAAAGTTCTTTTTTTAAGTTTGTTAGCGTTTAGCTCTATGGGGAAGCTAATGAATCAGTTTTGACAATGCAGCAGAGGATAAAGTTCTCATTGCACCCTTAACTTCAAGATTTATACAACTCTCGTGTGCTTCATCAATCCCTGTATATGAATGTTTCTGCCAGATATGTTCACAACAAAAGCACCTTCTTCAATCTTTTTTATAATACCAGCTGAAAAATTTCAAGTCCGCTATATGATATGGTAAAAGTCGGGCATAATATTTGCTTTCAGTAATTTGTGTAATTTTGGTCTCTTCTTTAATACAAAAGTTACGAAGTTCACAGTTACCAGAACGTATAGCAAGGAAATATGCAATGTAAGTAAAGCAGTGCTTACTTAAAAATGTATTCCAAAATCTCCAGTTTTTATTTTCCTCACAAAGCTGACCCAATAATTCTTTATATTCAAATGAAAAATTTGGGAAAAATTGCATATCTTTTGTATTTTCTCTAAAGGGGAAAGTGTATCATCTGATAAAATGTCAGATACTCTTTTAATATGAATAAAGTTGTCATTTTTGTTCATGATTAAATTGAAAATATTAATAACAGTTTCTAATCGAAAACGGAAAAGTGATTCCCAGAACTACAACAAAAATTCATGTGTTTTATCAAAGTTAACAGCCTGTATAACTGAATTTGCAGTTGCACCTTGGGAAAATTTCAATGAAATCTTTGAGACCAGCATCAAGATACAACTTCATAAGCATCCTCTGATAATTTATGTGACAGTCGACAGGAAAAGGGAGGACCCAATCAAGTTCCGATCCATATTCCCCTTTGAGCTTGACTAAGAGGTCATAGGTCTTTCCATCACCAACAACAATTAAATGGTTGATATCGTGACCGACATTTAAATTTTGATGAAGTATCTCTAATGAATGTCTGATGGTATCTTTATTGTCACATTGTCGTCTAACAAAGACAGATACTTTTGTCCTCAGATTTTTCAATTATTGTTAATACTGTTTTACTTATAAAATCTTGAATACGTGAATGGCTATTCGGACAGGGCAGTTTTCAAAAACAATATTCGAAAAAAGTCGAAGCACAGCTTTGGGCCACTACAATTTCAGTTCCCGATTTTTCAAAATCATTTACTTTGAAAGTTTTTTTTTAAATTATATTCCTGTCTGTTATTATTGGAATGCTCTAGAGTAACTTTATTTACAAAATTTTCTAAATTAATTATAGACTGATTAAAGAATTGAAGATCTTCTGGTTTTCTTTCGAGCAAATTGCTGAATTTCAGACTCTTTCATTACTTCAGTGCAAATGGTTGCAATACTGGAGATTTTTTAGGAAACCATCATACTTTCTGAAATCTGAAACATCAGTTATATTCTTCGACATAAGAAAAATACCACTGTTAAAGTATAACCTATAATTTATTAAAGGACAATATTTTCCTTCAACCTCCATATTTTGGAAAGAATGATTAGTTAAAAACGGGATTTATTTTCTTCTTAAGAAGTAAGTGATTTTGGTTTAAAGGGATTGATTGTGTTTATTTCATATATAATTCGTCTAAGCATCAGCCCAACAATGTTAGATCTGTAAATTTGCTTTCGCAAATTTATTGTTCTTCCCTCGCCGGGATTCGAACTCAATATATATATACAGTAACCTGTAGCAAATGACACAGCAGCTTAATCTACTAAATCTGCCTCTCTTCTGGTATTAAAAAAATACAATTCATGGTTAATGTGCTTATCTGGAGAAAATTTTGAAACTTTAGAAAAGTTTTCATCACTTAAGTTATTTTTAAGGATCTGATAATAATTCTTTCAGAGATTGATCCATTACTGTATTTGTTAGGCAGTTTTCCATAATTTTTTCTATATCAGAAGTGCAAATACCATCATTATCTTTTTCAGATGTAAGTAAACCATAATTCATAAAAATGGCAATTGATTTGTACAGGGAAATAACTTTGGAAATATTATCTTGAAATAAATTGATCGAACGGTATTCATCTTTACAATACAAATACATATTTCCTTTTAAATACTGTTGCTTTTCCTCGGACAATAATTCTATTAAAGGCTTCGGTATAACCAATTGAATTGAGATTCCATCAAAACCACGATAAGCATCTGTAGACTTAACAGCAGAATAAGATGATCTTTTGTTAATATTATTTACAGATACTATTTGAAACTGACATTTTGAAGAATTTATTGAATTGGATTTCCTTTCTTCAACAATTAGTGTTTGATATCTCTCATAAGTCTGCTTAGAAACACATATACCAAATTTATTTAAAAGGTTATGAACTTGTGAAATTTAAAACTTGACAAGTTTACTTTTGAACTATTTTAAATATTTTCACAAGATGTTAGTATTTTTAATTTCATGATTTCTGCAGTTTTTTCCAAAACAATTGCATCATCAATTTGTACTTTTTCTTCAATATAGCTAATGAATCAATAAGACAGGAAACAATAGTAAGTCGTTTCATTAGTATTATAGTACCTTTTCGGTCATATTTACAGCTGATGAAATCACCGAATAATGTGTTAATGTGTTACATAATAAACGGTTTTGATTTCTCATATGATCAGAGATAAAATAGAAGGGAGTTGTTACTGGCTTTTGTCAAAATGTATATGATCTTTCTACGACTTAATATCTCAACCAAAGCATCACTATCAAAAAAGTTTGTTATAGAAGAAAAACATTGTTTGCATATATCTGAATTTTTTGATAAGTCAACAGGGGTCAAATGTTTGTCTTAAAAATAGTAAAGTAATTTGTTCATCTTGTCAAACCTCAATTTGTATTTTCACTTTCAATTAGAGTAACATATTTACATTTGTCATGTGTGGATTCAAATCAAAATGTAGCCTTCATAAAATGGGAATAACATAGAAAAATCTCAAATCCTTCATAATCAGTCATATTTGTGTAAAAAACAGTATTTGTTTTATTCATAGAAATAGGCGAGGGACGTAAATGAGATATGTCTGTGGAGCACATCTAAAGAGAATGTAATGTATATTGAACCTTTTTCTTTTTTTAAAATTGGTACATCTTGCTCATTTCTCTTGCTACTGGCTGCTCTATCTGACTTAAGAAAACAATTTTTGCAAATGCAGTCATTTTTCATAAGTCCATATTTTTCTTGAATATAATTTAAAATTATGTCAGATTGTTGATAATTTTTAAACAAGTGGCGATATGAATAATGACTGTTTTTTTTTTTTTTTTGCATATACTGCATAGACCACATTCTCTTTCAGGGTGAAAATTTGAACCTTTAACATTTTCCAATCGAGGTTGATATAAATATATTTTCAGACCATCTTCACAGACGACTGGCTTCATGACAGATAATGAAAGACCATTTTGTAACCTAAAATGTTTGGTTTTTTTTTTAATTTCAGTGTGTTTTTCAACAAATAATTTAAGGATTGCTATCGCTACAGTTTTATGGAAAGTATTGTTTTATTAGAGATTTAATATGATGACTTGTTCTTTTATCAGTTGTAATATAGAGTCTATTATTATGATTTGCTTGAATTTTATCTTTATTTTCATTAAGAATTTCTCCTGGTTGAGATATTTTATCACTATGAAAGTTTTCTATCTTGTCAGAAATAGATAATACATCAACGGATTTTTTTATAGACAGTGTGTAATTGTCAGAGACAGTGTTACCATAATTAAAGTTGATTTTAGGAACATATTTGGGCTGCTACAAACATGACCAATATTGGAAACAATCAAATCAAATCAAATATATTCTATTGTCAATTAAAGACGCCCATTACAGGCAGGACAATCAAGTTAAATTTTGTACAAATGATTACAATGATTTGAATTCAATTAAATCTATGAACATAGTGAATAGAAAAGAAAAGACACACAATAATGTATATTTATAAATATTATTTTTCCACATTGACAAATACAGTGATCCTAAAAAATATAGAAAACTGAATTTAAATATTCTGGTTTTCCCCCTGGTGCTTTGATAAGCATACAACAATAATAAGCACAATTATAAATATCTAAATTATGCGTCTGTCTTTTTAACAGTAAAATCTATAACTTTACTAAGTTACTAATAGTTGTTTTCGAACAACATTCAAATTATTAATTACATTGCTCACTTGATTAAAAATGTGACTATCTTCATTGGACATTAACCCCCAAGGGTGACTGGGGAATAGAAGTATGGTCACCATTGGTCTTCTTCTGACCGGCAGTAAAACCCTTGCTAAAGTGGGGCGTCCGTTTGCCTGTGCGGGATGTACAAATTTGCATCCACGTCCGGTCAGAATGGGGACGTTAAATCCGATGCCTCGTGTAAAGAGAGTGCCACGCTTTTTGCACGTAAAGAACCCTTGCAACAACTCTTTGAGGGGTCCGTAGGTGACCTGTTGCAAGGTTAAATTTCTGTCCCTATCCAATATACCCTCATTTCCCGTGGCAGTCTAAATTTCTCCGACCTAAATCCCGGAAGCCCCTATTACAGAACCTACATATTGTAATTATTGTTAATATGTTCTCGTCCTGAATATGCATGAAATATTTGCCACTGGACGTTAAGCAACCAACAATCAATCAATCAATCAATCATTGGACATTAGCCAAATAAATTGTGATTGATAATCTAAATTGTGAAAAAAAAATTAACTTTTAACTATGTTTGAAATGATGGAAACTCTCACGATGAACATTTTAGTAGAAAGTGGAATTCATCTTCCACTTCTTTTTTACAAGGATTAAAAATTCTATCCATTGCCTGAAGTCCCCTGTATCTACCTCTCTCTATTTCTAGATTATGGTTGCTTATTCTGAATTTTGTCATCTGAATTCTCAGATTCTTATTGCCTATAGACAGATAAGGTTCAAAACTTATATTTCTCTTGAAAAGTCTTTATGTTCTTAGTTTATTTCCAAATGACATATTTTTTCTGTCATCGTTTAAAGATGAATATCACAACTTACTATACTTTAATTTTAGTCTGTTTAAAATAAATCTTTTCAAGTTGGATTTCATATTAAAAACTTGTGATAAATCTATGTTTAGGTATATGGCTAATGAACTCATAGAATTATACCAACTTTTCTTACTATGGTTTGATAAGGATTTTGATACAAGGAGAGCTTCAGACAATAATTTGTCCTCTGTATTTGTTAAACGTGATAAGTATGAAAACATATTAACTATAACTTCAATAAATAATGGGTATCTCCCTAGCTCACCTATCACTGCCATATTTGTGCTTCTCTTTCCTACTCCCAGTGAAAATTTACACATTTTTTAATGAACTGATTCAGTTTGCAGTTCTTTGCATAATTTTTCAAAATAACAATTTCCTTTTTCAGTTAAATTTTTTGAATCTAAAGCACCCCAAATTTCACTTCCATAAGTTAAAATTAGTTTCACTGTGTGGTCAAATATATGTAGTAAAGTTTTAATTTTGGGTTTATGACCTTTAAATATTTTATAAATTTTAAATAGGGCTTTTAGTCCTCTTTTATATAGATCATGTTTTGCCTCTGTAAAGCTTCCAGAGGTACTGAAGTTTATCCCTAAGTATGTATACTGTCTAGCTTTATCAAGAGGACAATTATTTAATTTAAAAGATGAGTGATTAATTTTTCCTGTACAGTTGAAAACCAAACTTTCTGTTTTCTTAAGGTTAATTTCTAATCCCCATTTATTACAGTACAGGCATAACTTATCTAAATTATTTTGTAAGCCTTCTGCAGTTTCAGACATCAAAACTACATCATCAGCATATAATAAGCAGTTCAACTGAATTTAGTCAAGTTGAACTGGGTCACAAGTTTTATCAAATATTTCAGGACACAGGAAAAATATTTATGGAAACAGGACATAGATTTATAAGTTTTAGCCTTTTTTTATGAGTTGAAGGTTTTGAATGATATGATACAGTTAAGTGTTAAGGAACTAGTTTCTGTCAATGACGTCATATATAAACGTAGACGATTAGCCATAGGCTACGAGTATGGAATTTAAATCTTTTTTTTAATACGTCACTTGTCTTCGAAAAAGGGATAACCTTTCGCAGTTTTATGGATTGATACATCATTATATAATTTATGTGTCATAATTCATCGTTTTCGTTTAGTTATAGTAGATTCAGTTCTGTGAGTATTCATTTCACAATAAAGTATAAATACTCGGTGCACGGGATGTACAAGTACGCAGCCACATCCTGTCAGGGTGGGAACGTTATATTCAAAGCCCCTTGAAAAGAGTACCAAGTTATATGCACCAACAACTCTTTGAAGGGTCCAAATGTGGCCTGTTACAAGGCTAAAGTTCTGTCCCTTTCTAATATATCGTGTTCCAGAGTCAGTCCAAATTTCCCCGACATTCATCCCGGACGGCTTCTATTACAGGACCTACCTATTAAAGTAATTGTTAATTTCTCCTCGTTCTAAACATGTGTGAAATATTTGCCACTGGACGTTAAGAAACCACTAATCAACCAATCAATCTTTCAAATATCTACATCTAGCTTCATTTGGGGTTCGGAAGCCTAGCATCTTACTCTTTCTTTCATACCAACTATGTTATTGTTGATGAGGAATCTGGTAAATTTTGACAATTTCTATTAATTTAGTAGTTTTCGGCAAATATGACATTGATTAAAGATGGATATATACGATGTCCAACCTTGTTGACATTATTATTTATTCAAAAAGTGTTTTTTTTTTTCTGCTGAATTTATATATATATATGATTATATGGGAGTCGACCAGCTAAAATTAAACAAGACTATCCATGATAATCAATAGTAAAAAGTATACAAGACCTCTGTTTGTTTTGATCACGCATCGTTGTCATTATAATGGAATTTGATGCGACTGTCATACAAGTGAGGGGTTTGTCTTAAAAAAGTAAAGTAATTTGTTCATCTTGTCAAACCTCAATTTGTATTTTCACTTTCAATTAGAGTAACATATTTACATTTGTCATGTGTGGACTCAAATCAAAATGTAGCCTTCATAAAATGGGAATAACATAGAAAAATCTCAAATCCTTCATAATCAGTCATATTTGTGTAAAAACAGTATTTATTTTATTCATAGAACTAGGCGAGGGACGTAAATGAGATATGTCTGGGGAGCACATCTCAAGAGAATGTAATGTACATTGAACGAACCTTTTTCTTTTTTTTAAATTGGTACATCTTGCTCATTTCTCTTGCTACTGGCTGTTCTATCTGACTTAAGAAAACAATTTTTGCAAATGCAGTCATTTTTCATAAGTCCATATTTTTCTTGAATATAATTTAAAACTATGTCAGATTGTTGATAATTTTTTAACAAGTGGCGATATGAACAATGACTGTTTTTTGCATATACTTCGCTAGCTATGAAACCAGGTTCAATCCGCCATTTTCTGCATGAGAGGATGCCTGTGCCGTGACAGTTTGAGTTTTTGATTTTGCCGTTTGATTAGTGACTTTACGTTTTGAATTTTCCTCGGAGTTCAGTATTTTTGTGATTTTACTTTTTATACCAATACAGTAGTGTTGATATCCAATCTGATTGATGTAAAGTTTTTTTTTAAAAATTCGTTCTCGGATTTCGGTCAACTCGCCTTCTATATTCTCTCAACAGTCTAATAATCAACTCAATAACAACCTAGCCGAAAGCTGAGCAAACAAGCTGTCCCTTACAAAATCCTCGTTATAGTTTATATGTCAGGATCCTTCTTGTTCGGAATCCTCCGTTTTATTTTCTTGAACTTACCTGTTTGGTCCACGCAGTAAATTAAAATAAAGTCAAGTATGCGTATCAATTGATTCTTTACTTTACGGCAAGTGACGAATTTGCGTAATATCGCATTGATGCATTCACGACCTCTTGAAATCCAATTTGTCTGACGTTACTCCATGTGCATCTTTGATAACCAAGTTGTAAAACTATATTTTGTCGGCAACAAATATGGAAATTTAGTGGTTTCGCTCAAACATTGTCAAAGATGCATTGTTAATTATGCCTCTGCATCTCCAAATGATATTGACGGAGTTTTAGTCGAATTAATGTGCCGAAATGAATTATCCTGAGTGCTCTTGATCCATAAAAGTCTAAGACTTAACATATCTAGACATTCGATAATCTTTTTACCAATTTGATCTTGACCTTGGTCATCGTCTAAATATCCAAATAATACCATTTGGTAAGTATCCAAGGTATCTCCCTCTATGAGTTCTTTGTCGTTGGTCTGACCTTTAGCCTCTTGCTTCAGACCTAGTAACTCTCCTGACTTATAACCTTGAGTGTAAAACACGCAATTTTCATTATTCAGGGGTATCGGCTTTTGTCAATTATGTTACTTATTTCAGTGAATTTGCCTCTTAGGTTTTTTCTTTTCTTAGCTTTGATGAGAGTTGATGAAAACCGACTCTTATGAATACATATAAGGATATATTTTTAAACAATTACATGAATGGTACCAAAACGGGATTACACGACAAAAAATATCTACAGTGATTCTACTCAGATGAATCTTAATAAACTTCACTTAATTGCATAACAAATAAAAACCAATCCTGGTCACGGCACCAATGGTTGGCTTTAGTTGGTAGAAGTCCGCTTGTGTAAATAGAATACGTGTGAACAGTTCTAAGTGTGTTCACTGATTAATTGTGTGTATATATAGTTACAATAACGCCACAAACGCGTTGATATCACACATGTAACGTTAGTTACAGCGCTTGGATAATAGCGGCAAATCCTTAACACTAGCAGCACATCCTATCTGTATTTATTGTTATTTGTTCCAGTCCTAAACATTCATGAAATATTGCCACTGGACGTTAAGCAACTAACAATCAATCAATCATGGTTGAGCATTGAGATGACCAGTTTACACACTAAAATATTTTACTTTATTTCCATTGAAATATTATCGTGTTGCCAAAATCTAAATTTTGTTTAGATTTAGCTCTGAACGTATTGATCTTATATGAAAAGTGTCCCTTACCTACACTTGATATTTGCTTGTATTTTCGCATTGGAAGGATGTGCAACATTTTACATGCTCTGGTGTCATCTTCCAAGCAAGGACCGGAGCTCATAAACTCGGCAATCAATCCTTGCTGTCACCAGTGTTCATTAATTTTCATGTACTGCTTGATCACGATTATCGGTTTAAGGTTGATAAGGTTGATAACTCCTACTTATTTTATTTACCTCTTTCGGCATACTTTTGAACCTTTCATACCTGTTTTCCCTCTCCTTTCTCATTACCCCCCACCCCAATGAACATGCTAATTCATTAGGTTTTCTTTTCCTGTGTAGTTTCCCCTTTTCCTCCTTTTCAGGAGGAAATGTTTTAGCTTGACTGATGTTGGGGTTGTCCCCAACAGCTTCTTCTATTTCCTCCATGTAGTTGAAAGAGTAAGTGCCCTCTCCGCTCTTCCTATTTTTATCGCCAATCTGCTTGAACTTTGTCTCAAGCTTCTGCCACTTGGATTTCAATTGCACCCAAGTTACAGACTGATACTCTTTACTGTTGGTGGCATTAAACTTTATAGCAATTATCTCCCAAACTGCGTTTTTTGGTGATTCTACCCTCTTCAAATTCGAATGCATACTCTTTACGATAATCAATTAACCTTCTTATACTGGAATCATCCAAGCATTCCCAGGTACCATATTTTAGAACAGCAGAAGAAGACACATAACGTCGCACGTTTGAAAGCTGTAAATAAATATGAGGAACTGAGGATTCCCGACATATTCACTTCTCTTAAGAATTTTGATGCCCCATTAGAAATGTGCATAGATTGTATTTATGCATTGTTTGATATCTACAGTATAGTTTCCTCGACCATGCATGCGTTTTATAAATAGAAATGAGGTGAAGGTCGTGCATTTATCGAAAAATTCCCGACTTCTTGTATTAGATTTTCCTCAGCAATGGCATACATTGTTTTGCGTAGTCTGGGGAGCTTTGCAGGGCAGAAATAAATGATGGTTTTGTCAACCATAATTATTATTGCAGAACAGGAAATTATAGAGGCCCTGATTTACAATGCATTATGGGAGGCACTTGCTAATTACCCAAAATTAATCATATGATTAAAAATTAATACAGTGATTAACAAATACAATGATCAAAATAAGTTGAGCAACACAATTTAATCATTGTATTTACTAATCATATGATTACCTTTTAACGACTCGCGACTCGTTAAAATTAATCATATTATTAGTTTAACGACAAGTTGAACAACAGACCCCTGATGTATTTCACTGAAATTATATATTATTACTTATTTTTCATGTTAAAATAGATGTATTATTTCAAATCAAGATGAAGTGAACTGTTATTACCAAATAAATTTTGTTGAATTGTTGTTTTTGGTAGAGTGCTCAATCTACGAATTTGATCGATTTGGGTTAACGGAATAACACAAGGCTATATTTTATATTATTGGAAAGAGGTGAACAAGCCTCACTGAAATACCGTTGTCGTCGTTGTATGCATTGGTCTTTTTTTTTAAATCTGGGTCAAAGGTCAAAGCAAAAATTCCCGGAAAATGCAGTCACATTTAGATAGCTTGTTTCTCCTACATATGTGTGTTTGGAGCAAAATAAAACACAACTAATTCATAGAAAAAAAATTTGTTTCTACATTAAGAACTTATTTTATATTTTTATCGCCAAAAATGACTTTAGATAGACATTTTTTACCTACAGGGTGCACATTTGAAATTTTTAAACATCTGTTTAATAACAGTGACCTTGACCCGTTTCAATTTCAAAATTCGGTATTTTTATATTCAATTCGTTACAAGTAAGTTCTTAAGATGTTTTTTAGATCTTTCCTTAAATAATTTGTCGAAAACAAAATTTGTTTTTCACTTCTTCTGATAGTGAAGATGTTCGTCAATTTCTAGGTAAATATCAAATTTCTGTTATTGAGTGTGAAAGCGTATATATTATTGATTTGTATCGAAATTTGTGTAACATAAACGTCGAAAATAAACTCATCATAGATACTAGGATTGAAATTTTATATTTACGCCAGACGCGTGTTTCGTCTACAAAAGACTAATCAGTGACGCTCGAATAAAAAAATATTAAAAAGGCCAAATAAAGTACGAAGTTGAAGAGCATTGAGGACCAATAATTCCTAAAAGTTTTGCCAAATACAGCTAAGGTAATCTATTCCTGAGGTAGAAAAGCCTTAGTATTTCAAAAATTCAAAGTTTTGTTAACAGTTAATTTAAAATTATGAACATATCAATGATAATGTCGAACTTGGTTGAATATAAAGCTCTGTGTATAGCTTTGCTTTACAGAAGTAAAGATTACTGCAAACGGAGAAAAAGGGGGGTTGAAGTTATGAAAACAAAACGTCTGTTAGAAACAGGTAAAACACCCCATCCTATATATACAGATGACCTAAATGAGCAACAATTGGCTATCATGTTTACAAGTATTCAAAGAATATAATTAGGGAGAGGGTTATGTACAGCACCGATGTATTTTACAAACATTTGCAAACAAAAAAGGCGTGAGATACCAAAGGGACATTAAAATTTTATAAATTGAAGACAAGCTGACAACAGCATGGCAAAAACACGCAAAATGACTAAAGAAAGAACAAAGGCAAATAGAAAATTATGATCGAAGCTAGTATTAACTACTACGTTCTGTTAGTTTGAAAGCCCATCAACCACGTCAAGGTCAGAGACCATATGGCAGTTTGTTTTTTTTTACATATCTTTCCCCACTTGATAGATGATTAATATATTTCCCACTATTTCAGAATTGAGTAGATATTTTATTTATTGTTTGAAAAAATATTATGGACTGCTTAATTTCTACCAATGATTAATAAGGTACCAACAGAAAAAGGAAATCTTATAAATCGTCTTCTTCGTCGTCATCAAGGTTTCTAACTGCAACCAGACGATTATTTACATTTTGACATATGTCATTTGCCTGACATGGGCATAAATATGTACATGATTGTTTTTGTTCGAAGCAAAGATTTCCCCTTACAAGTGCAAACTAAATCTTCCAGAAATTTGGATGACATCTGACTTTCGAAATAGACAGGAACAAGTTCATTCTTCTTTTCCCATCCGAACTGAAGAGGAGAATGTAAGGGTAGTTTTGCTATATGGGAAGACATCCAAATATATGCCTGGAGTGAAGCTCTTATTACATGTTGTTTTAAGGTAGATTTACAAGGAGGAAGTTTGACAAGGGAGAAATTTTCATTGTAGCCAATTTTACCCTCTATTTGTTTAGGTCACTATGATCTGTTTTGAGTTTTGACTTGAAATCATACAACCTAACAACAAGATTTCGAGCTGCATCTATAGATTCATCGATGTCACAATTCGAAAGGTCTGACAAATCGGTGAAATCATCTGGGTTGTCCTTCAATACCCTAAAAACAGTGCGCTTTCCTATTCCAAACAGGGATGACGTTGTATCGCATCACGTTACAGCATGTGCAGCTGGTGGAATGTTACAGATGACAGACCCGAGACTTTTACATATTTCGTGGACAGGTATATAGCAGCGCAAATATTGTGTGCAAGTTATAGTGCCTGTTTGAAACCATAGCTCATGCGTATGCTGCATGGAGGGGAAGTAATGAACGCATATAATCAGTACATCTTTATCTGGTGACTTTATTATTATCCTACCATTGATTCCTTTCACACCAAACTCTATGTCTGCATGAATAGCATGTAAAACCATGCGAGTATCCGCTTCATCGTGCGTACAAAATAATTCTTCAAATCTGAATACTCCTTCTGAGCAGATTTAGGGTCAATGGAAGTGCCAGCTAGATAAATGACTTGATCCAGCTTCAAAATAAATGCAGTTGTGTCTGCTAGTGTAAGATTTATAGCAAGAATGGTGGTACAATATACTAAAATATACATGATCTTTGCTCCCAATGCCTCGATAAAGCTTTTTTTTTTTTTTTGCGAATTCCTCGCATATTAATAAGCAATTCAGTAGAAGAACCCTGACATATAACATACTTATCCCATTGTATTTCATTCCTACGTCGTTTAGGGCTTGATGGGCATAGTTTACAGGACTGTGAATGTGTGCCATATTCCGGGTCTGAAACGTGACCGAAGGATTTGATTTGTATATTACAATTATAACAAAACTATCAATTCCAAAAAACAATTAAAGTTATAAAAACCAACAAAAAAAATAATTCATAAAACAAAACATCGATCTTCAAACTTACTGAACTATTCAAAACATACAAATCGATCATACAAGCAAATAAAGAGAAATGAAGGTGGCACGGTAGTATTTACATTCCGGAATTTAAGTTACACTTTTGTGTACCCTACTCAAGTCAATGTATCTGAACCTTGTGATTGAACAAAAAATACAGTATCTACTGAACATACTTTCCCAAACTGAGGGATAAATAAGGTGTAGAAAAATAAGGAATAATTTTACATATAGGTGAAAATG
This sequence comes from Mytilus coruscus, assembly GCA_017311375.1. Taxonomy (NCBI): domain Eukaryota; kingdom Metazoa; phylum Mollusca; class Bivalvia; order Mytilida; family Mytilidae; genus Mytilus; species Mytilus coruscus. The sequence goes on along the minus strand of CM029595.1, from coordinate 77,230,048 downwards.
AAATTTTAACTTAATTTGTGTTTTAAATTACTATTTTCTTCGCATCGATTAACATTACACGCAAGATATTTGGCACAAATATGAACCATGTCTTATTGTTTCAATCAGAGTAAAAATCCCGTGAAAGTAACACGTAATAAATTTTCTTTCGTTCAAAATGTGGTAAATTTCAGCTAAAAAAATAGTCTTACTAAAATCATGAAATACTTATACTTAAATTATATAAATATTTTCAGCTTTCGTTATATGATTAATTTAATTTTTAAGCTAAATGCTAAGTATCATTAGAACAAATATCACAGAGAGCAATACTTTTATTTTTTGTGTTGAAGATGACCTGTATGGTGCGGTATCTTTGGGTACCCTAAGAAACCACCAAAATTTGAAAAACGTGACCATTGGAGCTTACGACGACATTCATGATTGGAAAATATAATGATTTTCCAATAGTTTGCATATAAATATAGCCGTGTGTTATCCGTTAACTTAAACTCGTTAACTAGACGCCTTTTTCGATACTGGGCACCCTACTATTTACTGTTCATGCACCTTTTGACATCCTTTTAGCTTGATTGTGGATGAAATGAACAATTACAGTAATGCCCTTTTCTGTAGCTGCACCCAGAGATATCTTTAATCACTAGAATGCATAAATGTAGTTAATAGTTATATAATTAATTACTAGTAATACATTTAAAGCAATGAGAACTTTATAACGTGGCTTATATTTCGTTAAATGAATCAATTATTAGTTATCGGCATAATATTAACTATCATCACCGTAGAGTCAACATTCAGAAGACATTAGAAGTTAATAGTGTTTTTTTCTAACTTCTATTTTTTTGTTGTGCTTCGTGTTAATTATATTGACAATATAATACTTCCATGATAAAAAGGTTTTATCAAAAAAATTCTTTATGCTTTTAGCCAATGAGAAGATATTTTTTTTAATTATACTAATTTTTTTTGTATACCATCTTTTAATTTTAGAAAAAAACTTGATAATTTGGCTTATCGGTCGTCCCACTGTTTAGTTTTTTAATAAAATTGCATAACAAGGCTTTGTGACGTCATATACGTTGACCCGGCCATATCAGCGATGTCATAATGTTTGAACCGACGTTGATAAGTTTGACCCTAACTTATCAAGTCATCTTCCGGTTGCTGGTGAAACTAAGAAAACACTTCCAAAAAGACGAAAATACAGCCCGATAAATCGATTATCAGGTTATCTACGTATTGATATTGTAAAATATCAGCTGCTCGACACAATATGAAGGCTTTTTATCTCGTTCGCTGCGCTCACTCTTCAAAAAGCTTCATATTATGTCTCGTAGCTGATATTTTACGATATCAACATGCAGACTACCTGATACTTTATATATAATTAGTAATCGGTACCTCTATGATATATATTTTTTTTTATCTAACGATTGGATTCCAAAGTTGTATATTTTTTTCCATTCTGTTAAATCTGCTGACACTTGTTATTAAAGTGCGAACCATTGTCTTCATCTACAGCCTTGCTGGTTGATGGAACTTCTTTGTCTGCAACTTTTTTGTCTACAACAACACTGGTACTTGTTGATTTAGTTATTTAAATAAATTAATCTTTGGAATTAAATTTTAAAAATAAATAAACTTTTGTTTGAAAAGAATGATTGTCATGTCTGTCTTTAAATATTATAAGTATTTTTTATGGCTTGGTTTAGTTTGGTTTGTTTTGTTACTAGAGGGTGGTAAAGGGTTATTTTCGTGCAACGTGATCGCCGGTTTTTATTTGACGTTCAACGTGTTTTTACTTTTTTATTTGACGTTCAGTCGTGCAAGACATGTGCCTCGTTCAACGTGTTCTGCTTATTTTATTTTACGTGCATCGTGATTTTTTTCAAATGCTTATTTTGCCTGCTCGGTATTTTTCAAATAAAATTCAAACATTTGGCAGGCCTAGGGATCGTCAAGAAAAAAATGGATTCAATTTTGTTGATAAAGTGGAAAGGCCTTTGATGTTGTTCCTTATCGATTTTGGAGCTTCCAAGATATATGTACTGATTTTAGAAAGTGTATGAAGTAAAAGAGCGTTCGACAGGAAACTACAAAGTTCAAAGCAGGCATTTTACCCCTAAATCTGTATGCATCAACTGACAACTGTTAAACAGGATTATGTTTTGTTCCCAAAGGGTTCTCTTATAAGAGGAGATAAATGAAGATAAAAATGAACAGCAGTCAGAGTACCAGTCATCTGATTCAGACGTAAGTGACATTGAACAAGTAGAAACCACCAATCATGAAGAAAGTAATGACATAAGCGACAGGCCAGATTGTCTTACCTTTATGTTAGGATTTACATCACGAAGTGGAAGATATGTAAGAGTGTCGACAAAAGTTGCTGATATGGACTAAACAACCCATTATAAATACAATATAGACTTGTTTATTTGGCCTAACACATTTTTCATTAAGTATTAAACTACATCACACTGACATTTTATTGTCTAGATACAAATTTGTAACGGGCCATACATATTTATTTTTGTCGTATTCTTTCGATTTGATTCAGTTTGCGATAAGTTAAAAATCGTTCTACCATATGCTACTATAGTCCTCTGGTATGAATATGTTGATGGATTGCTGTATTGCCATATATATCTCTAGTTCATAATTGTAATGTTAGAAAACATAAAAAAAAAAAGAAAAAGACTGAGACCTGCATCGTATGAATTACTAGGAAAGCTGTAGGATTAGGGATATATTGTTATGCCGGCTCCCCTATTTATTCAGTGTTGTTTTGATATGCATTTTTTTTGTCGTTGTTATGATACATAACCAGAAGTTGGTTGTCAAAAGTGTTTGATAAGTCAGGAGATGCTTATGCTTGTACTTATAAAACTATTATCTCGGATGACTTTTAAACCTGTGGAGTATTGTTTTTGAGACATGTAACGTTTATTTTCGAACTGTTGGAAAGTGAAAGTAGGCCATAGATTTTTATTTACGGTTGTAAATAATAATTATATTGTGATTCATGTTGTTCTATTTTTTCATCTTATTATTCTTCCTGTTTGGTTTTCGTTTGATTATGATTGCTAATTGCACGGAGCATTTGGAGACTTTAAATAACTCTCGTTCCGATTTTTAAGGTTTGTCACCGATATAGGTGATACTTACTTGTTTGATGTGTTTTAGTTATAATGTTCGTTATCTGTTCACTATCGATTGCAAGATACAGTAGTTTGTATCTGTTTTTACCCATCACAAACGTTTTCAAAGCTTTTAGTCGCATTTTAAACACATAAATTATATTTATTCGTGAAGAACATTGCATTGTTTACAATTGCATCACCGTTAAGGTAATTTCCTAATAAGAGTGATGGCTTGTGATTGGATGTCATTATATAAGCGCAACTCTCATTGGTCAATGGAAAAAAAAAAAATTTTTTAAAAATTAAGGGGGGAAAAAAAAAAGGGGCCTTTTTTTAAAAAAAAATTTTTTTTTTTGGGGGGGGAAATTAAAAAAATTTTTGGGTTTTAAAATTTAAGTTTTTTTAAAAAAAAAAAATTTGGGGAAATTTAAAAATTTTTTTTTTTTTTAAAAAAAAATTTTTAAAAAAAAAAAAATTTTTAAAAAAATTGGTTCCCCCAAAAAAATTTTTTTTCCCCAAAGGGGAAAAATTTTAACAAAAAATTTTCCCTAAATTTTTAAATTTTTTTTTTTTTAAAAATTAAAATTTTTAAAAAAAAAAAAAATTTTTTTTTTTTTTTTTTTTAAAAGGGTTTTTTTCCCCTTTTTTTTTTTTAAAATTTTTTAATTTTTTAAAAATTTTAAAATTTAAAATTTTAAATTTTTTTTTTTTTTTTTTTAAATTTGTTTGGGTTTTTTTTTTTTTTTTTTTTAAATTTTTTGGGTTTTTTTTTTTTCCCCCTTTAAAATTTTAATTTGGGACCGGTTTTTTTTTTTTTTCCCCCTTTAAAATTTAAATTTTAAAAATTTTAAAATTTTTTTAATTTGGGAAAAATTCCTTTTTTCCTTTAAAAGGGAAAAAAAATTTTTTTGGTATTAATTTTTAATTTTTCCCCCTTTGGGTTTTAAATTTTTTAAAAATTTAAAAAGGGTTTTGGGGGGCCCCCAAAATTTTAAAAACCCTTTTCCTTTTTTGGGAAAATTTTTTAAAAATTATTTTTTTTGACTTTTTTTTTAAAAAGTTTTTAAAAAATTTAAAACCCCCGGGCCCAAAATTTTTAAACCCAAAAATTTTTTTTAAACCCCTTTTTTTAAACCAAATTTTAAATTAAAATTTTTAATTTTTTTTTCCCTTTAAAAAAATTTAAAAGGGTTTTTTTTTTCCCCCCTTTTTTCCCCCCCAAAAAGAATTTTAGGGGGTTTTTTGGGGAAAACCTTTTTTTTTCCCCCAAAAAATTTTTTTTTGGGGAAAAAAACCCCCCCCCGGGGTTTTTTTTTTTTTTTCCCCCCTTTTTTAAAAAAATTTTTTTTTTAAAAAAAAATTTTGGGGGGGTTTTAAAATTTTTAAAAAATTTTTAAAAAAATTTTTTTTTAAAAATTTTTTTATTTTTTTTTTTTTTTTTTTTCCCCATTTTTTTTAAATTTTTTTTTTTTTTTTTTCCCCCTTTTTTTTTTCCCCCTTTTTTTCCCCCTTTGGATTTTTTTTTTTAATTTTTTTTTAATTTTTAATTTTTTTTTTTTTTGGTTTTTTTTAAAAAGGGTTGAAAAAAAGAAATTTTTTTTTTTAAAAATTTTTTTTTTTTTTTTTAAAATTTTAACCAAATTTAAAATTTTTTTTTTTTTTTTTTTTTAAAATTTAAAAAAAAAAAAAAAATTAAAATTTTAAAAATTTTTGGGTTTTTTTTGGGTTTTAAATTTTAACGGTTTTTTAAATTTTTTTTTTCCCCTTTTTTTTTAAATTGGGTTTTTTGGGGGTTTTGAATTTAAAAAAGAATTTTTGGTTGTTTTTTTTTTTTTTAAGTTTAAAATTTTCCCAAAAAAACCCCCAAATTTAAAAAAAAAATTTTTTTTTAAAAAGGGAAATTAAAAAATTTTAATTTCCCCTAAAATTTCTTTAACCTTTCCCCTTTTTTTTGGGGGGGGAAAAAAAAAAAAATTTAAGGGGAAAAATTTAAAAAAATTTTTTTTAACCTTTTAAAAAAGGAAATTTAAAAAAAAAATTTTGGGGAAAAGGGTTTTCCCAACCCTTTAAATTTTTAAAAAAAAAAAATTTTTGGGGGGCCCAAAAATTTCCCTTTTTTTTTTTTAAAAAGCCTTTAAAATTTTAAAATTTTAAATTCCTTTTTTTTTTTTTTTGGGGGGGGGAAAAACCCAAAAAAACCCCAAAAAAAATTTTTTGGGGTTTTTTAAAAAGTTTTTTTTTTGGGGGGGAAACTTTTTTAAAAAAAAGTTTTTTTCCCAAATTCCTTTTTAAACCAAAAATTTTTTAAAAAAAGGAAAAAAAACCCTTTATTCTTTTTAAAAAAAACCCAAAACCCTTTTTTTTTAAAATAAAAAAAAATTTTAAAAAATTTTAAATTTTTTTTTTTTTTTTTTTTTAAAAAAAAATTTTTTTAAAAATTTTGGGCAAAAAAACCCTTTTTGGGAAATTTTTTCCCAAAAAAAAATTTTATTTTTTAAGGCCCCCCCCCCCCTTTTTTAAAGGGAAAAAATTAAAAAAAAAATTTTTAAAATTTTTCCAAAGGGGGTTTTGGGGTTTATTCCCTTTTTTTTTCCGGAAAAAAAAGGGAAATTAAGGGGGCCCCAATTTTTTTTTTTTCTGGGTTTTGCAAACCCTTTTTTTTTTTTTGGGAAAACCCCTTTTTCCCCTTTTTTTTTTTAAAATGGGAAAAGGGGGTTTTTTTTTTTTCCAAAAAATTTTTTTAAAAAAGGGGGTTTTCTTTCCAAAAAAAAATTTAAATTTTTTTTTTTTTTAAAATTTTTTTTTTTTTTTTTTAAAAAAAAAATTCCCGGGGTTTTTTGGGAAAAAAAAAATTTTTTTTTTTTTTTTTTCCCAAAAAAACCCTGGCCCCCTTTTTAATTTTTTCCCGGTTTGGTTAAAAAATTTTAAAGGGGGGAAAATTTTTTAATCCTTTTCCCTTTAAAAAATTTTTTTTTGATTAAAAAAAAAAAATTTTTTAAAACCCCCAAAAATCAAAACCAAATTTTTCCCTTTTAAAACTTTTAAATAAAATTTTTAAAAAAAAAAAATTAAAATTCCTTTTTTTAATGGTTTTTTAAAATTTTTTTTTAATTTTTTTTTAAAACCAACCTTTTTCTTTTTTTTTTTTTTCCCCTTTTGGGGAAAAAGGGGAAAATTTTTTTTTTGGGGGCCCCTTTTTTTTTTTTAATTTCCCTTTAAAAAATTTTAAAAAATTTTTAAAAAAATTTTTTTTTTTTTTTAAACTTAAATTTTTTTAAAAATTTTAAAGGGTTTTTAAGAAAATTTTAAAGGCAAAACCCCCAAATTTTTTTAAAAAACCAAAAAACCAAAAAAAAAAAAAAAAAAAAAATTTTGGGGTTTTTTTAAAAAAAAAAAGAAAAAAAAAAATTTAAACCCCAAAAAAATTTTTAAAAATTTTCCGGTTTTTTAAATTAAAATTTTAAAAAAAAAATTTTTTTTTTAAATTTAAATTGGGGGAAAACCGGGAAAAAAACCCCTTTAAAAAAAAAAACCTTTTTTTTTGAAACCCTTTCCCTTTCCCTTTTTGGTTGGGGAAATTTTTTTAAAAAATTTTAAAAATTTTTTAATTTTAAAAAAAAATTTTCCCTTAAAAATTTTTCCTTTTTTTCAAAAAAATTTTTAAACCGGGGTTTTAATTTAAAATTTTTTAAAAAAAAAAAAAAAAAAAAAAGGAAAAAAAAAAAAAAATTTTTGGTTTTTTTCCCCTTTTTTTAACCAAAAAAAATTTAAAATTTTTTTTAAAAAGGTTTTCCGTTTAAAAAAAAAACCAAAAATTTTTTCCCAATTTGAACCGGGGGTTTTTGGGTTTTTTTTAAAAAAAAATTTCCAAAAAAGGAATTTAAAAATTTTTTTTTTAAAAGGGGTTTTTTTTTTTTTTCCCCTTTTTAAAACCCGGGCCATTTTAAAAATTTTTGGGGAAAACCCTGGGAAAAAAAATTTGGAAAAAAATTTTCCCTTTTTTTAAATTTTAATTTTAAAAATTTAAATTTTTAAAAAATTTTTCTTTTGAAATTTTTAAAAAAAATTTTTTTTTTTTAAAAAAAATTTTTTAAATTTTAGGGGGAAAAAATTTTCCCTTTCAAAAAAAATTTTTTTTTCCCCCTTTTTTTTTAAAACCCAAATTTGGGGAAAAAAAAAAAAATTAAAAAAATTCCCGGTTTTTTGGAAATTTTTTTTGGAAAAAAAATTTTAAAAAAATTTTTTTTTAAAAAAAAAAAAAAAAATTTAAAGGGGGGTTTTTTTTTTTAAAACCCCCCTTTTTTCCCCCCTTTTTTTTTCCCCCCTTTTTTTTTTTTTTAAAAAATTTTTTTTTGGGGGAAAAAAAATTTTTTTTTTTTGGTTTGGGGGGAAAAAATTTTTTAAAAACCCCGGGTTTTGGCCCCCTTTGGGTTTTTTTTTTAATTTGGAAAAAAAAAAAAAAAAAAATTTTTTTTTTTAAAAAATTGGCCCAAAACAAATTTTTTTAAAAAAAAACCTTTTTTAAAAAAAAAAAAAAAATTTTTTTTTTAAAAACCCCTTTTTTTAAAAATAAAAACCCAAAAATTTTTTTTGGTTTTTTTTTAAAAAAAAGAAAAAAAACCCCCCTTTTTTTTTAAAAACCCCTTTTTTTTTTTTAAAAAAATTTTTTTTTTTCCCCCTTTTCCCCCCCAAAAAAAAAAGGGAAAAATTTTGGGTTTGGGGAAAATTTTTTTCCCCTTTTAAAAATAAAACCCCTTTTTTTTTTAAAAAATTTTAAAAAAAATTTTTTTTAAATTTAAAAAAATTTTTTTTGGGGGGAAAAAAAAACCCTTTTTAAAAATTTTTTTAAAATTTTTTTTTTTTTTTAAAAAATTTTAAAAAAATTTTTTTAAAGTTTTTTTTTTAAATTTCCCCTTTTTTTTTCCCCTTTAAAAAATTTTTTTTAAAAAAAAATTTTTAAAAAAAAAAAAAAAATTTTTTCCCCTTTTTAAATTTGGGGAAAAATTTTAACCCCCAAAAACCTTTTTGGGAAAATTTTGGGGAAAATTTTTTCCCCCGGGGCCCCCCCCCCCGGGGGGTTTGGAATTTCCAAGAATTTTTCCCCCCCAAAAATTTTTTCCCAAAGGTTTTCCCCCATTTAAAAATTTTTAAAAATTTTGGGGGGGGGTTTTTTTAAAAAAAATTTTTTTTAAAAACCCAAACCTTTTAAAAAAAAACCCTTTTAAAAAAGGTTTTAAACCTTTTAAAAAAAAAACCCTTTTAAAAAAAAAAAAAAAATTTTTTAAATTTTTTTTCCCCCCCCCCCTTTTCCCAACCCCTTTTTTTTATTGGTTTTTGTTTTTTAAAGGAAAAATTTTTTTTTAAAAACCCAAAAAAAAAATTTTTTGAAACAAACAAAAAATTTTTTTGGGAAAAATTTTTTTTTTTAAAAAAAATTTTTAAAAAATTTGGGATTGGTTTTTTGGGGTTTTGGGTTTTTGGAAAATTTTTTTTTAAAAAATTTGGAAAATTTTTAAAATTTTAAGGGGTTTTTTTTTTTTGGGAAAAAAATTTTTTTTTTAAAAAAATTAAAGGGTTTTCCTTTTTATAACCCTTTTTCTTTTTTTAAAAAAACCCCGGGAAAACCCTTTTTTTTAAAAAAAATTTTTAAAAATTTTTTAAGGGGCCCTTTTAAAATTTGGGGTTTTTTTAAAATTTTTTTTTAAAAAAAAAAAAAAAAAAAAAATTTTTAAAAAAAGGGAAAAAAAAATTTTTAAAAATTTTCCCCAAACCCTTTTTTTTTTTTTTTTTTTTTTTTTTTTTTTTTAAAGGAAAATTTTTTCCAAAATTTTTTAAAGGGGCCCCCATTGGTTTTTTTTTTGGGGGAAAAAAAAATTTTTTTTTTTTTAAATTCAAAAATTAAAAAATTTTTTTTAAAATTTTTTTGGAAAAAATTTTTCCCCCCTTTTTTTTTTTTTTAGTTAAAATTTTTGGAAAAAAAAAAAAGAATTTTTTTTTCCCGGGGTTTTTAAAATTTTTTTTTTTTTAAAAATTTTTGGGGGGGGGGGTTTTTTAAAAATTTTTAAAAAAAAAAAATTTCCGTTGGGAAAAAAAAATTTTTTTTCCCCAAAACCCCTTTTTAAAATTTTTTTTTAATTTTTTTCCCCAAAATTTTTTTTTTTTTTTTTTTTTAAATTTTTAAAAATTTAATTTAAAAATAAAATTTTTAAAAAAACCCCCAAAAAAATAAAAATTTTTTAAAAAAAAGGAAAAAATTTTTTTTTTACTTTTTTTAAAAAAAAAAAACCCCAATTTTTTTTTAAATTTTTTAATTTTTTTTGGGGTTTTTTTTAAAAGGGTCCCCGGGGGGGGGAAAAAAAAAAAAATGTTTTTTTAAAAATTTTTTTTTTAAAAATTTTTTTTTAATTTTTTTTCCCCCCCCAAAAAAAAGGGGGAAAATTTTTAAAAAAGGGAAAAAAAAAAAATTTTTTAAAATTTAAAATTTTTAAAAACCCAAAAAATTTTTTTTTTTTTTTTTTTTAAAAAAACCTTTAAAAAACCCCCCGGTTTCCCAAATTTAAATTTTTTTACCTTTTAAAAAAATTTTTTTTTAAAAAAAAAAATTTTTTTTTTTTTTTTTTTTTTGGAAAAATTTTTGTTTACCAAAAATTTTAAAAAATTTAAAAATTTTTTTAAATTTAAATTTTAAAATTTTTTTTTCCAAAAATTTTTTTTAAAAAAAATTTTTTTTTTTTTTTTAATTTTCCCAAAAACCCTTTTTTTTTTTGGGAAATTTTTTTTAAAAATTTTTAAAAATTTAAAAAATTTTTTGGGGGAAAATTTTTCCCCAAAAATTTTTTGGGTTTTTAAAATTTAAATTGTTTAAAAAAAATTTTTTTAAAATTGTTTTTAAAAAATTTTTTTTTTTTTCCCAAAATTTAAAAAAATTTAATTTTAAAATTTTTTTTTTTTTTTAAACCCAAAAAAAAGGCCCTTTTTTTGTTTTTTTTGGGGTTTTTCCCCCCCGGGGTTTTTTGGTTTTTAAAAAAAACCCTTTTTTTTTTTCCCCTTTTTTTTTAAAAAAAATTTTGAAAAAAAAAATTTTTTAAATTTTTTTAAAAAAACCCCAAACTTAAAAATTTTTTAAAAAAACCTTTTAAACCCAAAAAAAAATTTTTCCCTTTTAAATTTTAAAAAAAAATTTTAAAAATTTTTTTTTTTAAAAAATTTTTTTTTTTTTTTTTTTTTCCCCCCCTTTTTTTTAAAAATTTAAAAAAAAATTTTAAAAAACCTTTTTTAATTTTTTTTGGGGTTTTAAAAATTTTTTTTTCCCTTTTTTAACCCCGGAAATTTTGGGAAAAATTTTTAAAATTTGTTACCCCCCTTTAAAAAAAATTTTAAAAAAAAATTGGGGAAAAAAAAATTTTCCAAAAAAAAAAAAAATTTTTAAAATTTTTTTTTTTTCCCCCAAAATTTTTTTTTTTTTGAAAAACCCCCCCCCCCAAAAAAAGGGGAAAAATTTTTTAAAAAACCCCAAACCCAAAAAAAAAACCTTTTTTTAAAAAAATTTTTTAATTTTTTTTTTAAAATTTTTTTTTTTTTTTTTAAAAAAAAGGGGGGGATTGGGCCCCCCAAAAAAATTTTTAAAAATTTTTAAAATTTAAAATTTTTTTTTTAAAAAAAAATTTTTTTTTTTTTTTTTTTAAATTTTTTGGTTTTAAAAAAAAAAACTTTTTAAATTTCAAAAAAAATTTTTAAAAAAATTTGGGTTTTTTTTTTTGGGGTTAAATTTTTTTAAATTTTAAAAAGGGGTTTTCCCCCTTTCCCAAAAAAAAAATTTAAAGGGTTTTTTGTAAATTTAAAAATTTTTTTTTCCAAAGGGGGTTTTTTTAATTTATTTTTTTTTTTTTTAAAAAAAACCCCCAACCCTTTTAAAAAAGGGGAAAAAAATTTTTTTTGGGGTTTGGGGGGTTTTTTTTTTTTTAAATTTTTTTTTAAATTTTTTTTAAAAAGGGGGGTTTTTTAAGGGTTTTAAACCTTTTTAAAAAAAATTTAATTTTTTTTTTTTAAAAAATTTTAAAAAATTTTAATTTTTTTTTTAAGGTTTTTTAAAAATTTTTAAATTTTAAAAAATTTTTTTTTTAAAAAAGGGTTTTAATTTTTTTTAAAAATTTTTTTTTTTTGGGGGGGGGTTTTTTCCAAAAAAAAAAAAAGGGGGGGTTTTTTTGTTTAAAAAATTTTTTTTTTTTTTGTTTTTTAAAAAAAAAAGGGAAAAATTTGGTTTTGGGGGGGGGGTTTTTTTTTTTCCCCCTTTTTTTTTTTTTAAGGGAAATTTTTTTTTTAACCTTTAAATTTTTTAAAAGGAAGGGGGAAAACTTAAAAAAAATTTTAATTTGGTTAAAATTTTTTTTTTGGGGGTTTTTTTTTTTTTAAAAAAATTTTTTTTTTTTTTTGAAAAAAAAAATTTTTTTTTTTTTTTTTTTTGGGGGGGGTTTTTTTTTTTCCAAATTTCCCTTTAAAAATTTTTTTTTTAAAAGGTTTTAAAATAAATTTTTTTTTTTTTTTTTAATTTTTGGGCCCATTTCCCCCTTTTTTTTTTAAAAAAATTTTCCCCCCCCAAAAAAAAAAATTTTTTTTCCACCCCTTTTTAAATTTGAAAAAAAATTTTTTTTAAAGGGAAAATTTTTCCCAAAAAGAAAAAAATTATAAAATTTTTTTTAAAAAAAAATTTTTTAAATTTTTTAACTAAAATTTTTTTTAAAAAATTCCCCAAAAACCCTAAAAATTTAACCTTTTTTCCAGAAGACAAAGAACTATTGAACATGTCAAGAAGGATAGTAGTCATTTGGCATTGCCTGACAAAGCAGCAGCAGGGCAGGACAAAACATGGCAGAGGTTTTTAGCTCCCCAAGTCAATTTGACAGATCTAAAAAAGCTACAGAGATCAGTCAAATTAGGAAAGCAGCCGTTCAGAGTGCTAGCTACGTAGACTTAGTAATTCCGTTCGGCTATGGTTGTGTAAAAAAAAGAAGAGAAAGTGGTGTTCCCTAATGGGAACTTTGCTCACTTAGGTGTAGTTGATCCCAAGCTAGTAGACATGAAAAGTAACAACACACAGACAAAAACTTGGGAAACCTCCACTTACACAATGCCTTATATGGTATGGCCAATAGCAGATGCTGCCACAGGTACCGATTTGCCTACCAGTGACGCATCAACAAGCATAACAATTGAGACATATGAAAGCCCATTGAAACTACTATTGATATAACTTCTGATTCTGATGGCGTAAATGAGGAGAAACAAATTATTGATGGATCTTTAATCATTATAGATGATTCTGATTCGTCGAGCAGTGACACCGAAGAGGAGAGTGATAGTGACAACTCTTCTAGCAGTTCGTCTTCTTCATCCAATTCAGCCGCAGAAGAAAAAGTGGAAACCATAAATGTGAACATTGAAATAGACAATTTGTTCGTTTTGTAACATGATTATATGTTATATAGTGTTGTATGAGTTTGAATGTTCCTCTGGTATCTTTTGCCCCTCTTGAGTTACCAGTATATGAAATAATAAGGTGACTGTGTGATATTTCTTTAATTCAAAGTAGTAGCTTTTCCAAGTAGTTGAGTTAAATAATAATGTACTGTTTTATATTATGACTAACAATTGAATCATGTCCGGAACGAACAGTTCTTTCATGTAGGGGACAATGTAACGGATTTACCAATTCTGACTGTCCCTAGTGTGGAAGTAGCTTTCGTTCTTGACAAGAATAATAGTGATAAAACTATTTTTGTATATCACTGCAAATTATGAAATCAGGAACGAACTTTCATACCTTTCAATTCTTTTCTGCTCGATCAGATTCTGGTCTGGGCTTTCCGGTGTGATAAGGATGTCCTCATAAAATACTACTCCTCCTCCACTTGATACCAAGGGAATACCTGTGGGTGGGACACACAGAATATTCTCCCATCATAGAAAATATTCCTGCTCGATAATATATCAAATGCCCCTCTTCTAAGTATGTAAATTTACCTAGTTTGTAGGAAATCAAGTGATTTTAATATCCTTTGTACATTCTTTTATTAAAATTACAGATGTGTCAGAGGGATAAAAGTTAGAAGTGGCACATTTAACATTAGTAAAGCATGAAAACCTTCATTTCATTTCAACGGCTGCTACCATAGTTGTTGTTATGGAATACATACAATACACCTTTTATAGTTTTCAAATTTGAGATCTCCAAAATTATACTAGAAAAGGCAGATAATTATAGGCAAACTAAAAGAGATTTAAATTTTAATTTTCTACAAATTTAGTATGAAAACCCAAAAATGTTTGACATAAAAAAACATACAGGAGTAACAAATCTTTAATTTAGTGCATAGTTATACTTGGTTCTTACTTGTTCAACCAAATAAACATCTTTGAATAATGTGCCATTTACAAAGGAATAATAGGAACAACTAGTGATTCAATATCATTGATTTTTTATTATTATCACTATTAGTTGGTGACATTTATTTTGTTTATTTATATCTGTAATACTATAGTGAAGATATTTATACAAAATAAACTGAGAACTGGTATAATCGGTGAATCACTTTTTTTTTTTTTTTTTTTTTTTGCATTCTGCCTGGTTCTTACAAATAGCTGTACTTCATAACTTATGTCTTTTTCTTTTTAACATATCGTTTCACTCCTCCATTTTCTACATGAGAAAATGCCTGTATAAAAGTCAGGAATATGACAGTTGTTGTTCATTCGTTTGGTGTGTTTGAGCTTTTGATTTTTGAATTTTGAATTGATTAGGGACTTTCCTTTTTGAATTTTCCTCGGAGTTCAGTATTTTTGTGATTTTACTTTTCACTGTACTAGGAATTTTTATATACAAGAATGACAACATAATCAAGTCCTCAATTAATTAATTAATGTGTTTTCACAATAAAGCTGTGTCTTCTTCAAGGTTAATTCTACATAAATGTGGTTATAAATGCCATAAAGATATAATATTGTAGGCTCAAAATATTATTGGTGAATAATACTTTTGTATTTATAGTTAGGGTAAAACATTACCTTATGATTTCTACAAATAATTACGGAGAATGGAACATATTAGATGATTTACTTACCGTTTGTATTATTCTGTTTGATTAAATTATCCCTTGTACATGTATAAATGATATTCCAATGTGGTATTTTTATCTGTATTAATAGTTTCTAGTCGTACAAATGGTAAATACGATACATGTACTGCTTTCACCATATTTTCACTGAGTAACAGACACAACTTTTGACGTTACACATTTTGTTTGTGTCTATTTTACTGTTGTAAATCAGATTGATTGTTGTAATCGATAATTGTGACGTCATAAGCAAGTGCGTTGGTATTAAGTATAAGTAGAGAACACTGTTTACCTTCATACGTGATTCAGCTCCCGAGGCACTAAGTATTCTTAATTACAAGTAATCACTTTGTGATATCTATTGCAACAGTCTTTTATACGCTCAGCGTATTTAATAAATATAAGACTCACGTTTCAATATTTGATTATATTTAAACATAAAGGCATATTTTAGCTCTATAAAAAGACGTTATAACTGCAAGAATAAAAGACTCATCACATTTAAAAGAGTCACGGCTATTTAGACCAAGAATAAATGACTCAGTCGGGTACTGACGTTGTTTATCATTTTAATAACGTTTCATTCTTTAATTTCCCTTCATGAATATTACTTTTACTGTACCTATAAGACATAAGAGCTAGTTATAGGTGTCCCAATCCCTCAGGTGCTTTGCCTCTTACTTGCTCTGAGGTTGCATGGCAGTTTTCCTGGTTTTGTCGATCCTCAAGCGCTTACTGAGATAACGAAATAATTTGGATTTGAATTGAGAACCTTTGACTGTATGAAGCTGTCTTGGGACGCAGAATCTGGCAATAAAATAGTTCTTGGTACACAGACGTTGTTTATCATCTTAATAACGTGTTGTAGTATTCATTTTCTTTTACTTTTAGTTTAGTCTGTTTTGGTGGTATCCATTTGATGTGGCGCTGTACTTATACATCCCGTCATTGTTCTATGATAATTTTTGTTTTCTTGTCTTTCATTATTGCTAATTTGCTTTGTCTATATGCCTTTTGTGTTTCTTTGTTACATATGACGTGACTCTTCACTTATACATCCCGTAATTGTGTTATTATTTCATGATAATTAATATATTCTTATCTTTCATTTTTGCTAATATGCTTTGTCTATATGCCTTTTTGTGTTCCTTTGTAACATAAGACGTGGCTCTGTACTTATACATCCCGTCATTTTATTAATGTACCATGGTAAATGTTTGTTTACATATTTTTTTGTTTTTATACTGATTAAGATGATAACACAATGTTGACTGCTGTACCCCTATTTTTGACATTTTAACCTATTATGTCTGTTTGTTGTCAATATAATGGATTTTGATGCAACTGTCATACAAGTGAGAGGTTTAGCTAGCTATAAAACCAGGTTTAATCCACCAATTTCCTCGGTGTTCAGTATTTTTGTGATTTTAATTTTTAACGGTTTATACTAAAGTCTTTTTTAAGTCTTTTTAACTCACTTAAATTGTTAAAACATTAAATTGCCGTTATTAATACAATAGACGGGAGAATTGACTTTCAAAACTATGTATATTATTGAATTGATTTGTTATTTTGTTAATTCAATACTGAGATAATAAATATTTCTTGATCGCAATAGCTGCCTGTCAGGAGCATTTTACGTTGTAAAGTAAGAGTTTGTCATTGTTGCTTAAAACGGGCATTAGAATTTACCATATTATTATTTTTCCCGCCGTAACGTGGAAAACGTAACAGTGCAACAGTCATACTGCACATACCTTTTAAAGTCCTGAAAATACATGGCAACTACCACGAAAATGCCAGTAAATATTAAGTGAAGGTAAGACACACATTTCATAATAATTTGATACGTTCATTATTATAATCAAGTGACATTTTGATCTGAGGGTCACTGATGAGTCTTAAGTAGACGAAACGCGCGTCTGGCGTATCAAATTATAAGCTTGGTTCCTTCGATAACTAATTAAGAGTGTGGCGGACTGGTGACATTTCGCCGGCAATATCGTACATTATTTTTGTATTTATACAACCATGACTTCCATACACGATTTTAAAACTATTTCATACATGACGAAATGATTGTCCCTCCGAAGTTTATTCTGCCCAGGCATCAGACTTCGGCCGTTACAATGCCCCCTTAACAAAAAGAGTTTGTCCCTAAACTGTTCCCAAACTATCTTTATAGTATCCTAAGGTTATCATGAACTTGCAAAGGTAAAGTCTTACCATAACACTATTGAGAGTTTCCTTATCATCACCACTTACCTTATATATACATAATAATTATAGATATTCATAAATAATATGCAATTTGTACAAACTTTTACACACTACTATCTATAAAATCCAAAAGTCACACTGAATACTTATCTAACATATTGTTTGTAATCATCAATACATTATACATGCAATAATGTCACACTCTACTTCAACATCTACTGTTTGAGCTGTTTTTCAAGGTTTCCGTCTGTGCCTTTATGGATGTTATCTTCAGGTCGTCCACTTGTGTTCAAATGTGCTTCCTCCTTCTACTTGGGATCTTTGGTACCCAGTGACTTGTAGGTGAGTAAATAGTTCCGTCTGTAACTCACATCTTTCGGTCTTAATCAGACCAGAATATCCATCTGGTATAGTATTAGATGTCACTCCCTTCCTCCGCGCCAGTTACCGTAGAAGCCTCAACAGAGAAGACTCCTCTACCAGACTATATGTCGACGGCGGGCATGCCAAAAACTTGCCAAGGGTTTTCACTATCCTTTTCTTCAGGTATAAGATAATGCCGATGGTCATTCACCTTGACATACTTTTTGTCTATCGCAGTTACTTTGAATGGCAGATAACTAGGAGTGGGCCGTGTCCCATCTATTTCAACCACACGAATGTCTTCCTCTGGGCTCTGCACCAACTCTTCTAATACTACAATGGTAGTAGTGGTGAAAGTATCCTGTAGTTCATCCTCACCTTCCTCCATCTCCTCTTCATAAGTGTTGGTAAAATGGGAAGCGGTTTCTTCTCGATAGGTGTGGTGTCCTCCGTTTCCGTGGCCAAACCAGACGATTCGTATGAGTTCTCAGTAGTTGGGGTGTCCACCATCTCTTTCCAAGAACCCAACAAAAGTTCCTTCATCTCTGCAGGTGGCATGTGTAGGGTAGCCACCTTCCGCTTTGGTACGCTGAATAACTCGTCTTCTTTTTCCGTAGTCAGCTTGGTGGCTACCAATTCCTCAAACTCAAACTAAAATCTACTGGAGACGGCTATCTTATTGCAGAAATAATTCTAAATATAAATTCAGGAATGACATCTTTAATACTCTTTTTTACCTCCTCTTCTTTCTTACCACTAGTTTTGTACCAGTCCTTCGACCGCTCGTGGCATCTCAACTTGAACCTTACACCCGAAGACACCTAAGCTGGGCACCACCTGCATCTTATTTTGTTGACACCGTGTGTATATTTCATATGCCCTTTTGAACTTTCCTGTGTTAGATACGTTCTCATGCATACCATACATGTATGTATCTGTTAAGATACCAAAAAAATAGAAATCATAATTATAATATTTATTAAGCGACGTTCAGGGAGGTAATCAATGATACCAGAGCCATGGTGACTCCTGCGATTGCATTGACTGGAACTCCTAAATAATTCCAAAGTTTAAAGGTTAATAACATTAAAATAAAAGTCTAACATATTTACAAATAAATCATGTACATCAAGTTTAATAATTCAATTATTCAAGATAATTGTTGAGCTGTTTTATGCCGACGTCGAGTCACTAACTGTTAATCTTTATCTGCTTTTTCAGGGGCAGCTTCGTCTGATTCCTGGATTAATGGGTTTGGTGACTCTTGTGGGGCTGTTGTGAATTTAAAATGAAGATATTGCTGGCCCTGATTTTGACTGATTGAAATTGATTTCACAGTTTGCCAGTTTCAAAACAAAATTTCCGCATCAATATCCCCCTTCCAAAAAAAATTAAATGATGGATGCCTAAATGACAAATTAAACAAGTTAATGCGTTAAACATAAGATTCTTCTTTATACACTCATATCTATTTGGGGGAGGGAGTGGGGCTAGATCAAATTTGAAAGAAACAGGTAGGACCCTCGAATTTATGGTGAAACAAATTTTGGATGTGCATTTACAAAATCAAAAGGTAGAATAAAAAATGGACTGAAAACAAGATAGTTCGGAATATGAGATTCGTGTTGCCATACCTAAGCCTTACAATCATGAATAAAATTTAAATATAAATTTAACAGACGACTGCACAAGAAGATTTAAAAACCTTTTCAGTCCATTTTTAAATTACAGTCCTTGCCGTAAATTAAGATTGGACGAGTCCTTTTCTTTTTTTTTTTATACCAAGTCGTGAAGGTGAGTGATCCGAAAGGACATAAATAGACTCAACTGACATAAATTACAGCAAGGTCTGTGATCAGAAAATTGGACTGTAAAAACATGTTGAAGACTTTTCAGTTCGATATGGCCGTTCCAGTCTGTTTCTTGGTAACTAGTGGGAAGATTTACGTCGTCACTACGAAATCATCTTTGTACATCAAGTTTAATTTAGAATAATCGAGTATAATAACTTAAACTTTTATCTCATGATTGTATGACTTAAAACCCAATAATTGTTAGATACATCGAGGAAAAAGAATACACTGAACAATAATGATTATTTATAAAAAAATAAAATAAAAAATTATGACGCAGAAAAGAAAAAGAACTTAAAAACCAAAATGTCAAAGGTTAAGGTCATCACGTATTGAATTCTGCGCATCAATTTCAGTTGATCACAAGAAAGTCTAATATCGTTGATAATTCTCGGTACTTTGCCTGCAGACCATGCAAGCTTACCGTGTACTACAGATAAAAAGTAACAAATAATTTACTCAGTGGCTGTACCAGGGGTGGGGATTTGTGATTGGATCCTATCTTTTTTTTCCGGAAAATTAGAAAAATTACGTGGACATTACGGAAAAGTATACAACAATTGGGTTTTTTTTTCTATTATTCTGGAACCCCTCTTTTTTGACATGTCTGGATTCGTCCCTGTTACTAATCTACCACTTTAGAACCACGGCTTTGCTATATATTCAAGTTTGTTGTAGTCTGGATAATCATGAAGCAGATATAGTCTGAAATCTACCCGGATTAAAACAACTTGAACTCTTCTATAGAAAACGATAGAAATATCTGTCGCATATTTACAATTGAATGAAATTTTCTAAAAATTATTTTAAATACTATTGGTGTATTACTCTTGATTTGAAAACACTATCCCATGTTTTCCTTTGATTGAAAGAAATATGCATTTGTCAGAAACTTTGAGCGTATGAACAGATTTTCACCAAATCAAATACTAGTATGCTGATTCATTCAGCTTTGATTGTCGCGTATGCCTAATTTGGCTCCAATATTTAAGGCAATGCAACAGGAAAAAAATATAAAGATGACAATTTCCGAAAAACCTACTCGGCATGGTTCATCTGTTATGGTAATGTATTGGTTTGATTGACAGCTAAACCAGTACAACATTGCCATGTGACCATCAATTTCTATAGTTAATACGCTGATCATGTTAATAATCTTAAAATTAAATAACGCTTCGTTGACATAAATGGTTAAGACATTATTACCCATTCTGCGTCATTTGATACCGTATCTCGCCTTGGATCACTTTCCTGTCGCCTTGGAATTTTTTTTGTCCACACGTCGACCTTTTCTCTTCCCATTCTTTTTTCAGAGTAATTAACTTTCCCCAGCAATGCTTCGAAGGATAATAGTAACACAATGCTACCTTCAATCCCTCTGCCTGTCCGTCGGTCCGTCCGTTGGTAACAACCTTGTCGACACTCTTGAATCTGCATCCTTCAAGGGTTTCTAAACATGGCAAATTTATCACACCGCGATGTGTTTTTTTTTTTTCCTTCACTTGCCATAATGAACTTTCCAGGTAAAAGTTTTTTAAACTGCTTTTCCTGATAGATTATTTTTAATGGCACACACGACACAGATCATTCATTTTAAAAACAAGAAAAGCTGAGTTATCAATAAGACAAAAAAATAATATTTGGTATTCTTAAAATATAAACAAAAGCCCTTAATGGCAATAAAATAAAATATCCCCAAAACGATCTGTTAATCAAATAATCCGGGTATTTTAATATGCATAAATGATAGAAAAACATTACCACCTACATGTATATATCTACCTAAATTACTGAACTTGTGTCCTTAATCTTTGATGAACTTTATCCTTTTTAGAATAAATATGTTCAAAAACTCATTTTCCTTATACTCTTTGAACGCGGCATGCCATATTGACAAATTAGTTGAGAAGAATTGAACTCTACGAAAATGGGATAAATTGTTAACTGTATATCATTCAAAATATACCTGTGTCCCCTGCGAACAAAGTTTGCCTTTTCGTATGTTCAGATATAAGTGTAAACTCTAGCTCGTGGAATACTCTATTTTAGACAGATTCAAACTAAATGGAGAAAGGGAGATAAACACAATTTTAGAACTAACAAGCTGAGGTGTATTACGCACGTCAAAATATACGATTTTTGTTTAATTTACAAGTTTAATTGTCAACGGGAGATAACAATAAACATTTTTTGAAATGTTAAGGTATATTACGTTTAAGTATGTCAAAAACCTAAAATTATCTATTGTACTCTCAGGCTGTACTGACACTTAAAATTGTAAAATTAAGTAGAATAAGCCTGTACAATAACTATGATGTATCCAATATAATAGGAATTTGAATAGTCTACTTCATTTTGTAAATCACGTCTGTGTTGACACTTTTGGCAACCTTTTCTGCCAGTTCTTTAGATAATCCAGTGTGCAGTACAAGATTTTGAAGGGTAAACATCCTGTTTTCAGCCTCAAAGTATTGTAGTAAAGACTGCTTTATACACATCAGTGTTGTTGTAGCTGATACTTCCAATGACATTTCACTATCCAGGCTAACAATCAGTCTGTCGTCTGCAAAGTAATCAGTACATTTAATTATTATACTTCACGTTAAAATGATTTTTGATTGGTTAGTACGAGGGGATAATTACTCTTTCTCATGACTCACCAGGAAATAATTTTTAAATGTCACCCTCTCATACAGACCAATCGAAAATCCATAATTTAAAGGACAATTGATTGAATTTACATAGAATAATTAAAGACAATGCTCAAGTTTTGACCTTAGAACTTTTTCATAGACTGTCAAAATAAAACTACAACTTTTCCCTACGGAAAATCCATACAACATATTATATGAAGAGGAGAGCACAGGAATGGTCATTTTCCAAAGGTCCCACTTTTTTGCACCCTATATTCCACATCCCATTTTTATGTGCTATTCAAAGGAATGTCTAATGTGTAATGTCTTGAATGTGCTAAAATTCATGTTTTATTACTTGCATGTACAGAACTTCAGAAGAAGGAAGAAAAGTTTATATGAAAGGCAAAGCTGTGAATGATGTTTTCTGAACTGCATGGGTAACCATTGTTCAATAATTATGACTTTGATATATAAAAAAGAAGAACTTTTCAATAACACAAGTTGACAGCTGAATTGGAACAGTGTGATGATATTCCCCACGGGCCCTGTAGTGTAGCCTGTAGGACAATGATTCACATGAGTTTCAGAAAACATCATTCTTGGTTTACACACAGGTTGTTATACCTCAACACTCTTGATGGTGGTTTTGACTTTCCTTCTTTCCATGGTTAATAAAATCTATAATATTTGATTCGTTGAAGTCTGCTGTACAGTAAACAGAAGTTCGTCTGCTATTTATAAACGTCTTTTCTTTTTCGTCTAAACCAAGATTACTCCCGAGAATACCGAAAAAATATTGTTTACATACGTCATCGTACTCCCAGGCAACACATCCGGTAAAAATAATGGCCGATTTCCAATGGTGAGATCACCATCGGAAGCAATTTTGCCGGCGGTACCAGATATGTTCACAATAAGGGGAATTAACTATTGAATTTAGTCAACACCAAAAAACATGCGTTAGGAAAACATAATTTTGAATAAACGCGGTAAGTCATTTTACGTACGAATCGATTTAGCCCAATCCGGATAACTTGAAATCGACTGTAAACGTTTTGCTTTACTTTAAGCTGTTGTGTTTCTAATAACTGTAACGTTGTTATGTACATGACGTCATAGTTTTAAAAGTATTTTCAGATCTAACAGTAATTTTTTTTACATATCTGCCCTTACCGGAACATTTGTGAACACAGTTATCGCAACACATATGATCTCTTAATGACCTTTTTGAGGACATCCAAAATGATGACACAAGAAATTCCACCTGCACTCATTTGTTCTGCAGAAATCTGCAATTTTGATGTCAAGGCCAACTATATTCTTTGCTACATCATTGTTGTTGTAAAATATGGTAGCTTCTGCATAGGTACTATCTCTGCCAGCTCTCCCTACCTCTTGCATGTATGCTAAAAGTAGTTGAATTTACAAGATGTCCTGACAAACATACCCCAAGGGTGACTGGGGAATAGAAGTATGGTCACCATTGGTCTTCCTCCGACCGGCAGTAAAACCCTTGCTAAAGTGGGGCGTCCGTTTGGCTGTGCGGGATGTACAAATTTGCAGCCACGTCCGGTCAGAATGGGGACGTTAAATCCGATGCCTCGTGTAAAGAGAGTGCCACGCTCTTTGCACGTTAAGAACCCTTGCAACAACTCTTTGAGGGGTCCGTAGGTGACCTGTTGCAAGGCTAAATTTCTGTCCCTATCCAATATACCCTCATTTCCCGTGGCAGTCTAAATTTCTCCGACCTTAATCCCGGACGCCCCTGTTTCGGAACCTGCCTATTGTATTTATTGTTAATTTGTTCTCGTCCTGAATATGCATGAAATATTTGCCACTGGACGTTAAGCAACCAATAATCAATCAATCAATCAATCCTGACAAACATAGACAATAACATGTCAAGTTGAAATAACCTGTAGTGCTTGTGTTATTAGGCAACGTGTTTTTAACATTACTGGATGTGTATGTGGCTTAACGGTATGTATTTGATTCATTACATGATGTGGTTTTGTTATTTCGTAATGATGATTTGCCAATTCTTCATATGGCTTTAACATTACATAATGATGGTTCAAAATTTTACGATTTAACACAATATGATGTGTTTGTTCCTGTATTTGATGAGGTCCTGTCAATCTTTGATGTGGTCATCACAATACTTGATGAGGTAAAGCCACGTGACCATTCTGGAAAAAAGTTATATTTTTAGACCGATTTCGATATGTCGTTTGTTAATGTGCTTCGGATGAGTGTCGCTAACACCTGAGTTAAAGTTAAAGCAGTTGTTATTTGGTATGAAAAAGGGAACGGCAGACAAAAATAAGAAAAAAAGTTTTAAAAAAAATATCAATATTTCGGACATAAGGATAATTATCCCTAAACCACTTGGTCCTGCCGGTTTTTTTCTTCTTTCTCAAATGGAAGAATTCCATGGAACTCTGTGTCTCGCCTGAGATTGCTGCTGTCATTGTAAAAGTGTAATGTTGACTGTAAAATGTCCATTTAGCGGTACAAAACAAAATTTAAAAAATGTTTTTCTGTACATGCTTTATCTCGATATACCAGATTAACTCCTATACATGTTTTATAACAATTCATTGAGGTTTACAAATTTATCATGACAAAATAGTTTAATTTTGTCATTTAATGCAAATAAAACTTATGATAAAAATAAGATGTGGTATGATTGCCAATGAGACAATAATTGTATTTTAAAAGACAAATGAATCTACTAGCTATTGAGCATCATTTAATGTACTTTTATGCATTTGGTCAACTTGAAACTATTGTCTGATCGGTTGTCAGAAGGAATTTTCGAAAATTCGAAAATGTTTTAAAAAATTATAATTAAATATTTCGTGGAAGGGCAGACTAAGAATTTTCAGAGGTTAAAGACTAATTACCCTAGATAACATTATTTTATTTAACTGTGTTTAAAGTAATTGCAAATGGCTGATACTTTTTGTTCGAGCATATTGTTTTTCTTAAATTGTTTAACATTTCATACCGATATAACAATGTATTTGTATCAACCTACAGCCGAAATATATGAAAATAATAGAATCTGAAGCGAGATGATGTATCAAATATTTGTTCTTTTCTACGTATTCAAGACAGAATAGTCAATTAAAACACGCCTGACTTTCTCTTTTCGATGTAATTATTGCCTTTTTTTCGGTATTTTTTCCCAAACAACTGTCACCGGGGCAGAGATTCAAATTGATGCTTTAAGAAGATAAATTTCTTATCATTCTTTGGATTTTTTTCGGCGGAATGTATGCTTATGCACTTACAGATCTACGAGAATTTGCACCTACCACAATCAACTGTTTAGTGAAAATTTGTCTATAATTTAAAAGTTAACAAATATCACGAAACTCAATTCAATAATTTAAGTAAAAACACATACATAAGATGCATAAAATCCTAAATTAGGCACTTTCATTAAACTTTTAAAGCCCATAGAAACAGATGTAAACAATTCAAATTTACTTCGCCTTTTTACCTTCTCTAACAAAGAGTTCCATTTATTTTGTTTAATTTCAACTGGGTTTCTGTCTGTTTGTTATGTAGCAAGAACGGTAGTTGTGATACCAAAATGCAGGTTTAAATAAACATATTATTTATTCTCATTTTATTCTTACGTGACGGTACCCAAATTACACCTTTTTGACAGTTTTTTTACCTACGTTTTTTATAATCCAGACAAAAGTTTCCATTCTGTGTTTATTTTGTAGATGTATCTTGTTTACTATATAGTTACACCAATTTAATTTTGAATCCATATTGAATCATAGAAAAATGGGCCTGAACCGACCACAAAACGATTCAGGATTCCATAATGAGCAGTACCCAAATTGCATACATGCTTAAATGCACATCCTTAAAAATTGAATAACAGATGTTTTGTTTCATTTCTTCAAATATTTAGAACAATTTGACATTAGTCCATGCCTTATTATCCATTTTATTATACCCCACGCAACGAGTTGCGGAGGGTATAATGTTTTTGACCCGTCCGTCGTCAGTCCTGTTTCTTGTCATCGCAACTCCTCTCAAACCACACAACAGAATTTCACGAAACCTTTTTAGATAATAAGGACATACTATGTAGTTGTGCATATCGACAGGAAATTACGATTCAATTCTTTTTCTAGGAGTTACGCCCCTTTGAACTTATTTACTTTAATGTACAACTGCAACAGTTTGTCATCGCAACTCCTCTCAAACCACAACAGAATTTCTTGAAACCTTTTCAGATAATAAGGACTTACTACGTAGATGTGCATATCGACAGGAAATTACGATTCAATTTTTTTTCCAGGAGTTACGCCCCTTTGAACTTATTTGCCCAATACACTACTGCAACCTTTTGTCATCGCAACTCCTCTCAAACCACACAACAGAATTTCATGAAACCTTTTCAGATAATAAGGACATACAAGGTAGATGTGCATATCGACAGGAAATTACGATTCAATTTTTTTCCAGGAGTTACGCCCTTTGAACTTATTTGCCCAATATACTACTGCAACCTTTTGTCATCCCAACTCCTCTCAAACCACACAACAGAATTTCATGAAACCTTTTCAGATAATAAGGACATACTACGTAGATGTGCATATCGACAGGAAATTACGATTCAACTTTTTCCAGGAGTTACGCCCCTTTGAACTTATTTGCTTCAATGTACTTCTGCAACAGTTTGTGATCGCAACTCCTCTGAAACCACACAACAGAATTTCATGAAACTGTGTAGATAATAAGGACATACTATGTAGATATGCATATTGACAGGAAATTATGATTCAATTTTTTTTCTGATACAATTTTTTCTTACACTTATTTTATTTCTCCAATGACAATGTGGGGACGTGGGGTATGTGAGCGCGCTCACTAAGGTTCTTTCATTAGAAATGGATGCTTGTAACATATTTAATTTGCTTATTTGTTTCCGTAGATTTACCTTTTCCAGTGAATGCTTCATCTGAAATTTATGTGAACGTTTTGTGTGTATTTAAATATATTCAGCTATGTTGAAAGACGTGTATAATGTCAAATCATAAAAATACCAAGTGTTTCGTCTCAAAGAAAACTTGTGAGATTTCCACAGCTATTTTTGTTGAATAAGTGCAATTTTGGTACTCGGTGCAATTTGGGTAGGGTAAAACAGGGGATGTTCGGACACCTTTATAGAAACAGGCTCCAAAAGTGCATTTCCGTTGTCCGAATGTATAATTCTTTTTGTCACATATTAGTGGGCATATTGTAGTTATGATTTATTCATCTTTTGTTAAAATATCCCGGATCACCAAGAAAGGGAATGCAAATCCACGGGTAAATCCACCTATAGGGGAACTTCGGACAGTTTCGGGTATGTTCGGACATTGGTTCGGGTAAGTTCGGACGATAATGGCTTGGCTATGTCAGCACGTTGGATTATAGAATTTTAGGAATTTTAACGATATTACTTGCTTATTTATAGTTTTTGAACGTGGTGTCAATAGTGTATATCAGTTATCCAGGCAACTATAAAACTATATTATATTGAATATACTAAGATGTTTTTACAACATTTTGACGTGAAATATTGGTATTGTTGATGCATTTCGTCAGTTTTTACTGAGTAATTGTTTGTATTGTTACGATTTAGTAATCGTATAATTAAATTAATGGATCTCGTGTTGTCCATAATTCTAGATTAGTAATTTTACGAGTCAGCTGTTTTGTTTACGTTTTTACATCGCTGTTTTTACGATGGAATTTCACCTCGTACAGAATATTTACGGTTGGTTGGCAGGTACGTTTATGATACATGATGTGGGAATGCGTTTACCTTCTTAAATTACTTATTTTCTTAATGTGATAACTTGTGTTTTAGCCGTAATCATCTAAATCCCAGCAGTGCCATAGCTTATTTACTCGAGCAGCCATATTAGTTGTGTAGTGGCGGTTTATTACACGAGATTGCTTGTTGACATAACAAACGTTTTGATTGGTTGATCTACTGACCCAAAAATTATAAATAGAAGGTTGACGAAACGAACTTCAGATTTATTCTCATCGTCTGCAAGAGCAGTCAGAATTTAGCCAAGTCTTT
The DNA here is from genome assembly GCA_017311375.1 of Mytilus coruscus. Lineage (NCBI taxonomy): Eukaryota > Metazoa > Mollusca > Bivalvia > Mytilida > Mytilidae > Mytilus > Mytilus coruscus. Next base: position 77,202,619 of record CM029595.1, on the reverse strand, counting down.
ATATTTAGTCAACCTGATATATTATAAAAAATGTCTGAGCCACAGTCAACTTTAAGTCTGGTACGCAGGTTTTTAATGTTTTAAGAAAAACTAAACCTTCTAACACATGGCTATTGTTTGTTTTGCACAAGTCAACCTTCGACCTACGGGAAAATCCCGTCAACCGTCGTTCCACTTAGTCAACCTTCTATCGTTACGATAATATGAGAGAGGTTTTCTGGAAATCTACTTTCATTTTAACAGAAAGAAATAAGATATATGAATATTTCATTAAATCAACCCTTATAAGTATTTTATACTATCGGTAATAGGAGGTTGGAAAGTTCAACCTTATTGGAATTTCAAGTCAACCTTCCTGACCTATAAATTATAGATGATTACGACATATTGTATATAAATATAAATGTATGTTTTTATGATGAATTGTAAATATTTGATTATATAGATGCTACATAAAGTACATCTGAAATTTACACCTGACTTAGTTATTATAACAACCTTATACCAACTCAAAGGATCCATGCAAATTATGTTCGATCAAGCCTCTTATTCAATTTAACCTACCACTCGGTTTAAGGGGCGAAATCGTTACACTGGTGTCAGAAGAGGGATTCTATAAACTTTGAATTTGGTGGTTGAAATTATTTATTTGAAATTATACTGAAAAAGCTTTAGTATATTTGATTGATGTCTAACTGTATCACTAAATTTTTTTAAATCTAAATTGAATTAGAAATATTAAAATTTTAGTACATTATGGATGATTCTGGAGAAGTAATTATAGCTATTAATCATTCTTTCCAAGAGGAAAATGATGGGGAAAACCATTCCTTTAAATGAACAGAAGGTTGACAGTGTTGACTATGCAGGGCAGACAATAAGCCATGACAAAGAACAATATATATTTGTAAATGAATTAAGAAACCTTAAAAGTTTATTCCATGACCAAATAGGGGAGATAACTAATGATTTCTCTAATTGTCAAAAAGAAGTTATCTGTGCTGTAAATCAAATAAAAACAGATTTTGAAGATGAAATTTCTTCTATTAAAGGTCGTATAAGCCAAATTGAAGATGATGTACATGAAAACATTTCTACTATTTATAAAATGATGGAACAAAATAAAGATTTTGTGAATCACAGTAATCACATGAGTGACATGGTAAACACTGAAAACATATCTAAAGTGATATCAGGTGTTGGGCAAGCAGTTCCTGATGAAACTAATCAGACAAATCAAAATACAGAAAAACAACAACAAAACACAGATAATATTTATTTATTTAATAAAGACAAAATGTGTAATGTAAATCAAAACTATTCTGTACTGAGTAACCAATTCCCATACCAAGTCTAGTAATGTAACCATGATGCCACAGTTGTATAAGGGAGAAGATTTAAATGAATATTTTGCTGAATTTGAAATTTTAGCTGAAATAAATGGTTGGAATTATGCAACCAAATCATTATATTTGGCTGGTAGTTTAAAAGGGGGAGCAAGAGCTCTGTTAAATGAACTAGATAAAGAATCTAGGAAAGATTATAATAGTTTGGTAAAAGTTTTGGACAATAGATATGGTTCAGCTGAGAAATCAGAACTTTTTAGGGCAAAACTCCAGACCCGTATGAGAGGTAAAGAAGAAAGTTTGCACGAGTTAGCCCAGTCAATTAAGAAATTGACTAGGCAAGCTTATCCAAGTGCCCCATCCACAATAACTAGTGTATTAGCACTAGAACATTTTATAGATGCTTTACCAGATGCTGATCTGAGACTAAGACTTAGGGAATCTAACCCCAAATCTATTCATGAAGCAGAAACACTAGCTGTAAGGCTAGAGACATTAAAGTTAGCAGAGAGACAAAAAGGGCGCATGGTTAGACAGGCAGATTCCGTTCAAACTGATAATAAAATTAATACAGAGTTGAATAATGACAAGGAGGAAGATTTTAAATCAATTAGACATGAATTGTCTGATTTAAGAGAGAACTGGTATCATTAACCAGAGATATTAAGGGTATGTCCCAAAACCAGAATAGGAATAGACAAGGGGGAGATAATCAACAGAGGAATTATCAAAATGGTCAGAGAGGATATAATAACCAGAATAAGAATTTTGGTCAGGGAAACAGAAATTTTAACCAAAGAAATAATAATTTTGGTCAAAATAGGCAGAATCAACCTAATTATTATCAACAGGGAAACCAGTTGAGGTCGGACTCAGGCCAAGTCAGAATGGCCCAAATCGATAAAGATAAATGAATCTTTGGCAAATAATGAGGACTTTTGTAAGAGCTAAAATTAATGATAAATATTTAGCTTTTCTTGTGGATACAGGAGCAAATGTTACTATTTTGAGTAAGAAATTTTTGATGAAATCAATTCCTGTGAATATTAATTTAATTACTGCTACTGGTGATAGTGCACCATTTATAGGACAATTTGATGCGGAAATTTGTCTCGAGATCATATTTATCACCACAATGTTTTAGTGGCTGATATTTCCAATGAAGGAATCATTGGGATATATTTTCTTGTGACTCATGACTGTGATGTCAAAATAAGTTGATTGTTTCTGGGGAGTCAAATAAACCTATTTTTAGAGGTTTAGCTGGGTTAATAGAACCTAATGAGAAATTTATGGAGAAAAATGGTTTATTGGTGGCAAGATCAATTGTACACCCAGAGATGTATAATATTCCTTTGAGAATAATAAATGTAAATAATGAGCCCTGCACTTTATGTCGTCTGACTCCTTCACGAGAACAATATTGGAGTTCCAGGGACTTGTAGAGGGTTCTATAATATTAACATCATATTATAGAAAATTTATTTTAAAATATGCTGATAAAGCCAAACCTTTATATAAGGTTACTGAGAAAACCAGAAATTTGTCTGGACAGATGATTGTCAACAATCCTTTGAGGAACTGAAGACTACTTTAACAAGGGCACCTATTTCAGCCTACCCTACAAGGGAGGAATTATTTATTTTAGATACCGACGCAAGTAATGTTGGTATGGGAGCAGTGCTATCCCAACTCCAAGATGGAGTAGAAAAAGTAATTTGTTACTTTAGTAAAACTTTTAGTAGATCAGAGAGAAAATATTGTGTTACTAGAAGAGAGCTTCTAGCTGTAGTAGCATCTATTAAACATTTTCACCATTATTTATATGGTAAATACTTCAAGGTTAGAAGTGACCATGGTGCATTAAGTTGGTTGTTTAATTTTAAGAATCCAGAAGGTCAGCTAGCTCGTTGGTTCGAGGTCCTGGCATCCTATGATTTTAAAATTGAGCACAGAGCTGGAAGGTCCCATAATAATGCAGACGCCCTAAGTCGACGTCCTTGCTATAATAAAGAATGTCCTCATTGTGCTAGAGCAGAAATAAATTATGAATTGGTTCCAACTCATAAAGACAGTTTTACGGTTGAAAACTGTAATGATAATGTCACTGTTAGTGAATCTTGCAGAAATGTTCAAGATGTTAGTGCCAAACAGTCAGTTACAAAACCTAGTATTAGCTGTTCAAATGAAGATAGGAGACCAAACATGACAAGTGACGAAACGTGCCACAAAGTAAAAAGTCATGTCATTCATAATAAATTTAATAGTAAGGGTCCAGAGAAAAACCCTGATGCACTCCCTGTTCGTTCTAAAATAGTAAGACTTCGGACCAGAGCTAAGGATTATGGTTGCAGTCAAAATGAGAAGGACAACCCAGTTAAAGAGATAAATTTTGAAAATGTTTCAGAATCTCAGTTATCTGATGATGTAATCAGTATAATTATTCAGTGGAAAATAGATGAAGTTAAACCCACATGGGCAGATGTATCACATATGAGTCCAGAAGTTAAATTTTATTGGTCAAGATTAAATTCTTTAATTCTTGTCAATGGAATTTTATATAGAAAATGGGAAAGCTATAGTGGAAAACATTATGATCTACATATTGTTCTTCCAGCTAATTTCAAAAGGTTCGTGTTGAACCAAGCTCATAACACAGTGACCGGTGGTCATCTTGGTTTAAGAAAACTCTGTCAAAAATTAAACAGAGATATTTTTGGTATAAATTGAGACAGGATGTTAAATTTGTGATATTTGTGCTTCTAAGAAGGCACCTTGTAAAAACCTAAGGCCCAAATGAAACAGTATATTGTGGGTGCTCCTTGGGAGAGAATGGCCATTGATAATCTAGGACCTTTACCATGTAGTGTGAATAATAATCGCTATCTAATGGTAGTTCAGGATTATCTTCCCAAATGGACGGAAGCTATACCGATTCCAGACATTGAAGCTGTTACAGTCGCTAAGAAATTTGTAGAAAGAATAGTTACCATTTTTGGGGTTCCTCTTTCTATTCACTCAGACCAAGGGTCTAATTTTGAGTCTCATGTTTTTAAAGAGATGTGTAATATTTTGGGTATCCATAAAACCCGTACAACACCATTCCGACCAAAATCGGATGGTATGGTTGAAAAGTCGAATTCAACTATTGAAACTATGTTATCTGCTTTTGTAAGCAAACACCAAAGAGATTGGGACGAATATATTTATTTATTAATGTTGGCCTATCGGTCATCAGAACATGAGAGTTTGGGTACATCTCCATGTTCCATGTTATTTGGAAGAGAAGTTAATTTACCAGTAGATTTAATTCTGGGTAGACCAGAGACTGAAAAGTCACCTTTTAATTTAAAAACTGTTTATGCATATGAATTATCTCAAAAGTTGGAGGTAATTCATCAATTTGCACGAAATAAATTAAAACTGTCAAGCGACAGGATGAAAAGAAATTATGACATTGGAACTAAAATGCAAAAATTTGATGCAGGAGATCCAGTGTGGTTGCACAATCCTCGTCGTGTAAAAGGATTGTGACCAAAATTACAAAATAATAGGGAAGGTTCATATATTGTTGTGAATAAACTTAATGATGTGATATACAGAAAGGTCCAAAGGCCAAACCTAAAGTAGTGCACCAAGACAGGTTGAAGCCCTATCTGGGGGAAAATGTTCCAATTTGGTTTAATTAGATATGATGGGTATAAGAGGAAATGAAACCCTAAAATTACATATATCTATCCAGTATAGTACAGTTTTTAATTTATTTATTTTATGAAAATATATATAATTAAAATAGCAAAATTTTAAAGGAAATGTTCCTTTTTATAATTGCAGGTCACAGTGTACACCTGTGGAATTTGCCATGATTTTACGTTTGACCAATCAATAATATGCAAGAGGCATATGACTGAACAACATAGTGGGTTTGGTTGGAGGTGCGAGGAGTGTAGGATGGTGGTAAGCCGTAGAGCTGCCCATAAGAAGTGTGACGGGGAGTTGAAATTGATAAACCTATCCACAATGACCTGTACAAAGGAGGAGGAAGATCAGTTCCTTTTGTTTCAAAGGGAAAGAGAGGAGAAGATGATCATTGAGAAAGTGAACAAAGAAGGGAAAAAGGAGTTGCAGGACAGCAAGAAGAGATCTCACAGAAAAGAACAGGATTTGGGTTCGAAGAAGCAGAGAACAGTACTGGGAGATTTATATCCGGAGAGCAATATGTTTTTTACTTTTACTGAAGTAATCCCGCACCCTTTTCATGTTGAATTGATGCAATTCCCGGAAGGAAAAGCTCTTAACGTGTAAAAAATTGCTGAGAGCGTCAAGGAAATGTGTATCACAAAGTGTTTCAGTGTAAGGTCAATCCGCATCTGATTTCAGGTGTTTTCGTGTTCAGAACCACCCCCATATATAAGTTGGCTGAAAATTTTATGCATTAATATATGAATTGGGGTGGGTCACATTCCAGCCGCACATCGGTACCCATTTTAACCGAGAACTGAAGTAATCCCCCACCCTTTTCATGTTGAATTGATGTGGTTCCCGGAAGGATAAGCTCTTTACGTGTAAAAATTGCCGAGAGCATCAAGGAAATGTGTATCACAAAGTGTTTCAGTGTTAGGTCAATCCGCATCTGATTTCAGGTGTTTTCGTGCTCAGAACAACCCCATATATGAGTGGGCTGAAAATTTTATGCATTAATATATGAATGGGGTCACATTCCAGCCGCACTTCTGTACCCATTTTAACCGAAAACCGAAGTAACCCCCACCCTTTAGAGTATACTTTTGTTGAGCAGACCATAATTCTTGCAGACAAAGCGGAAATGATGAGGGCACGTAAATTTTGCTTATTTACCCAAAATATTTCGCAACATGCTCCGCTCCGCAGAACAATATTTTTGCACCTTCCCCCCTTTCCCCTAACATTAAATCCTGGATCCGCACCTGATTTCTGGTGTTTCCGTGCTCAGAACCACCCCATATATGATAGGGCTGAAAATGTTATGCAATAATATATGAATGGGGGTGGGTCACATTCCAGCCGCACTTCCGTATCCACTTTTAATCGAAAATTGAAGTAATCCCCCCACCCTTTTCATGTTGAATTGATGCGGTTCCCCGGCAGGAAAAGCTCTTGACGTGTAAAAAATTGTTGTTAAATTGCTGAGAGCGTCAAGGAAATGTGTTTCACCAAGTGTTTCAGTGTAAGGTCAATATTTATCGTATCTGCTACGAAATAAAATTTAATTTTGCCGGGCAGACGTGCAATGAGCATGCGTGCAATGACGGAAATGATGACGGCACGTAAATTTCAGAGCCGAACGTCGTGAAGGACGGTCGATCCGAACTGGCTTTTTCCGATTGTTGAAATGAACACATAATAAACTACGCTGGTCATTACCCTTTGTGGTATAAAACAATATTCGTGGATTTTATGTGAAAGAAGAAAACGCGACACCCAATTTCAACTCTATTCATTTAGTAATATAGACTATTACGAACTGGTTATGTGAATCATTTAATTAAAATTAATGTTGTTAGAAAAGTCTTTATTACAAAAATATATTTGTAAAAGTCATTAGTTCAGGTATGTTTTAAATTATTTCTTTTTCTCCTTCTTTACTTTTAAGTTGTTACACGTCTCATCCTTCTTTGCTTTCAATTTCTTACACTTATCATCCTTTTCCTGCTTTGCCTTTCGTTTTTCATTCATTATTTGTGGACTCGTTAACAGTCTATGTGAAGTTATCCGTTTACAGTTTTTCAAAGGTGGTTTTGGAATAATAGGATGCAATTTAAAAATTTCTCTAAATCTGAATTCCATTAAGAAGACCAACCAGTGATGTCTTGATAAAGTGAAGATTCCACGATTTCTCCTGCAGTAATTTCCATGTGACCATCATTGAGTGCTGCCAGTATATTTGCAGCATCTAAATCAGACAAGCTTTGTGATATCATGGGATCATTTGAAGTGTTCAAAATTGAATCATTAGGGCTTTCGAAATCGACTGTGTAGTCATTTACCGAGCCCTGATTTTCAGCCACTGTTAGCACGGAGCTTGGGACAGCTGATTTGTGTATTTCAACCACAACTTCTAAGTTTTGTTGAATATTGTCTGGTGGAGCAATGGGCGTCACAGCTGGGGTCAGTGTAACAACTGGACTAGAGTTGTTCGGAACAATTTGCTCGCTAGTCAAAACCCATCGAAGAGGGTGTTCATCATTGTTTGTTTGGCCATTGTTGTTCTTGTCAAATGCATCTGAAGGGCTGAACGCTTCTTTGGGAATGGCTAATGGATTCCAGTTGTAAATTCCTGTTGATTCGAACCCCGCTACAATGTTGACTCTTGTAAAGGCTTTCTCATATGCCTGTTTAATTATTTTAGGGGCTGATTCTTTGTTGACATTGTTGTTTGGGTCAGCTGACATGTATTCGGTACATAAGTACCCATATTCCTTCATTAAAGGACCAAACATTGTGCGGTCAAGAGGACATAAGAAGTGTGTGGTATGGGATGGAAGCGCAAGTACCTCTATTCTGTTGGCAAGGGCTGCTTCTAATAGTCCCAATGTCTCGTGCGAGTGATGCGAATCTAAAATTAGAATCTGTGGTCGCTGGGGCCCACAGTGTTTTAGAAACAGGTTATTGAACCAATCCTCACCCAGCTCATCATCCATCCATGCCTTTTGCTGGTAACGCCACTCGGCATTTTCTGGTCCTTCAGGCATGTTATATGATCTCAGCGAACGCGGTGTTTTGCCTTTTGCCACAATGAATGTTGGCATTTTCCCCCGGCGGCATTGACACATGGAAGGAGAGTTATGTTTTCGCGTGTATTCCCTACACGACCAGGAACTGATTTAGCACCCCTCCGCGCTAATACTCCGGCTGGCTGATGTTCCAGATTCATCCTAGTTTCATCCATATTCCAGATGGATGTAGGGAAAGTTCTTGTGTTACAGTCTGTAGTTCCTTGAAATAGTTGCCAACAACAGTTGCATTCAGCATCCTTGATCTTACCGTCGAAAGTTTCTCTGGTTTTCTGATTACAACTTCAGGATGTCTATTTTTAAATCCTTTCCACCAGTCCTTTCCCACGGCCGTCACCCGGTTAACCGAGAGATTGGTCGGTTAATCTACCTGAGTATGCGGCTATATGGGCGGTTGGTCTGTTAATCGGGTCGGTTATACGTCTGTTAAGAGTAAAACGCACAATTTAATGTTAAACTCTGTTAAATATACAGATTTTGACATATAAGAACCAAATCTAAAAAGAAAAGTGTCTGCCAAAATGATATCTATCATAGAACATTTTCCACCTGTAAAACATTTCATAGTCTGCGCAGTTTTCAGTAAAACTAAAAGGCGTCGCGCAAGTATGTGGTATTTAAGCTTATACGCTTAGCAATTTTTGGATAAAAGGCAAAAACATTTCTTGATATCATTTAAAGGACACAAAATAGTGCTTTGGTTCTAAAAATAAATTGACATTAGTAAATATTTCATAATTGTAATATAACGTGAGTAATACCACATTTTAGTGAATATTAGGGAATAAATTCTGTTAATGGGTTGGACAATTTAAATTGTGTCAGTTAAGAGTTATTTAGCCACGACAATAGTTTTGCTACCTTTATATTTTCCCATTGAAAAGTTACGAATGAGATGTACTTGAGTAGAAAAATGACAATATGGTGTGTCACTTCAATATAGCGTGATATGGATTGGCCGCTGGAATATGCATGAATTTATTATTATAAAACATTTTACTAACCGATGTTTAGTTACATTACGAAGTTAATCTCTGATTTATATACTGGTTACCAATGTAGATGACAAATTGGTGTCATTCATAACAATGAAACAGAATCCACATGATATATGCGACCATTCTTGGATTTTTATCAATTTTCAATTTTCATTGTCTAAATTTATGTTTCATTGTTCATGTGTTGTTTTAAATTCCGTATATTTTAGCCACTCGTCTTGAGCCTACCCATTTGTTCCGATAACACCCCATATCAATCAAATTATACTTTTATTGCCATTCATTTAAGAATTGAATGCTTCTTTTAAATTCATTTGGGTGTAAAAGCGTTGACCGAAGTATTTTGTTCCGCGCTTCCTTCTAAAAATGTGCGCACGGTCAACGCTTTTAAATGTATTTGTGTGTGTGAAATGTATAAATTTATTGATGAGTAACCCGCCTTTTCATTTTATAGATCGTTGATCGAAGCTAGAAAAAAATACACCGCTGGATTCAGTACACTGAATTGTTTTGGCAGACATGAATAGTTTTACGATAAAAATATATTTAAAAGTTATACAATGAAACATACTGACCTTGAAATGATTTTATCGATAACACCTGATTAACAGATTTTAGCCAACCCGATTAACAGACCAACCGCCCATATAGCCGCATACCAATGGGTCTCCAACGCAGCGAGAAAATCCTGCACCCGGAGGTGGTCCTCAGCTGGTCCCTAAATAAAATTGTGTACTAGTTCAGTGAAAATGGACGTCACACTAAACTCCAAAACATATAAATGAACTAAAATTTAAAAAAATTAAAGACTAACAAAGGCCAGAGGCTCCTGACTTGGGACAGGCGCACAAATGCGGCGGGTTTAAACATGTTTTGTTAGATCTCAACCTCCCCTATACCTCTAGCCAATGTAGAATAAAGAAACACATAGCAATACGCAAAGTAAAACTCAGTTTAAAAGAAGTCCGAGTCCGATGTCAGAATAGGTAACAAAAGAAACTAAGCAAAATGTAGACTGCATTGTTTGCATGTTTAACAATGAGTGATAATATCTTGGCCGAGCAGATATACTTTAGGGTGATCGAAAACCATTCATTTTCTAGCATTGTTATAAGTTCTTTTCTAGTAAAAACTATTTTCATTTGGTTCACTACAGAAAAGGTGCCAATATTACGTAAGTTCAGTAACTTCAGAAAGGACATGCTAACTTAATGATCTGTGTTTTCGGTAAAGGAAAATATTGCAGTTATCTGTTTATTTCTAGGGGACACTATTTCCAACAATAACATGCTTTCGTTAAATTATGTGTAAATTGTTTATAACTGAAAATGTTTTAAGGAGAGTGTTAAGTTTATTATGTGTAATTTGTTTATAACTGAAAATATAAGAGAGTTTAAGTCCACAGAATTAATAGAATTTGTAAAAAAAAAAATGTGAAAGAGGGTGATACAATGCGGCAATTTCGCTGGGAATTTTAATTTTCTTTTTAAACTTTCAAATTGGTTCAATTGTCATTGGATTCATTTCTTTACGAAAAATGTGTCCGAATATCCCCTCTTTAATAGAAGATAGCGATGGGGATGTTCGGACACATTAAAAAGAACAAAATCACTGTGAAAAAGCATTTAAAACCCGATAGTAAAGTAACAAACGGCATTAGAAGAACATCAAAACCATAGAAAACAGTTTTTACAAAAAGTAAAATCACAAAATACTGAACTCCGAGGAAAATTCAAAACGGAAAGTCCCTAATCAAATGGCAAAATCAAAAGATAAAACACATCAAATGAATGGATACCAACTGTCATATTCCTGACTTGAGACAGGCATTTCTTATGTAGAAAATGGTGGATTGAACCTGGTTTTATAGCTAGCTAAACCTCTCACTTGTATGACAGTCGCATCAAATTCCATTATATTGACAACGATGCGTGAACAAAACAAACAGACATATTAGGTAAAAATGTCAAAAAAAAGGGTACAGCAGTCAACATTGTGTTATAATCTAAATCACTAAAAAAACAAACAAATATGTAACAAAGAAGCACAAAATGGCATATAGACCAAGCATATTAGCAAAAATTAAAGACAAAATACACAAATTTACTATAGTACAATAACACAATGACGGGATGTATAAGTACCGAGCCACGTCATATATGTATCAAAGAAACATAAAAAGGCATATAGACAAAGCACATAGCAAAATGAACGACAAGTACACAAACATGTTTTACAATAGCACAATAACGGGATGTATAAGTAAAGAGCCACGCTATATGTATCGAAGTAACACCAAAAGGCATATAGACAAAGCACATAAGCAAAAATGAAAGACAAGAATACGAGAATATCATAAACAATAACATAATGACATGATGTACAAGTACAAGTATCTCAATCACAATAAAAACAAACAAATATTTAACAAAGAAGCACAAAAGACATATATCAAATTTAACAACCTCATTCATTGCTTTCTTATTTTTGAATAGAATCGTGCGTTTGACGTCAGAATGTATACGTCACACAGGTATATAAAATAATTTTGTCGTTCAAAGTATGAAAGAATATAGTCTATAGTTCTTTATGCAGAATGTAAATTAGAAGTTTACCTTTCCTTCTTCCCCCTAGTCTACATGTTTATTGTGTATTTCTTATAAAAAAAAAGAGCCACGTCATTATGTATAAAAGAAACACAAAAGGGCATGTTAGACAAAGCATTAGCAAATATGAAAGACCAGAATACAAAAATAATAATAGAACAATAACACAATAGCGGAATGTTAAAGTACAGAGCCACGTCATATGTATCAAAGAAACACAAAAAAAGTCACACGGACAAAGCAAAATTAAAGATAATACAAACAACACAATGACGGGATGCATAAGTACAGAGCCACGTCAAAAGGATATCACCAAAACAGACCAAACAGTAAAAGTAATATTAATAAAGACAAATAAAAGAAAAAATATAACACGTATTAAGATGATAAACAATGTCAGTACGCAGAATCTATACTTCAAGACCATCGTGTATAATATTATTTGTGAAGTTGATATGGAATATTTATCAACAAGGTCTTGGTACCTTCCGATGACTTTTTTAGAAAAAGGACGAGACGTTCTTTGACATACCCTGGTTCATCAACTTTCTACTCAGACACTGGTGACGTTTTACAAAGTCTGAGTAAGAGCTGCAAGCTCTTGAATACCGACTAAGCTGGGAAATGTATATCCCATAAGCAGGTGAAGTTGGTATATTGCTACTAAGGTGGGGAAAATTGATTGATTGATTGATTATTGGTTGCTTAACGTCCAGTGGCAAATATTGCATGCATATTCAGGACGGGAACAAATTAACAATAAATACAATAGGTAGGTTTTGTAATAGGGTCGTCCGGGATTAAGGTCGGAGAAATTTAGACTACCACGGGAAATGAGGGTATATTGGATAGGGACAGAAATTTAGCCTTGCAACAGGTCACCTACGAACCCCTCATAGAGTTGTTGCAGGGTTCTTAACGTGCAAAGAGCGTGGCACTCTCTTTACACGAGGCATCGGATTTAACGTCCCCATTCTGACTGGACGTGATAATTTCAAAATTAAATAATTTCAAAATTAAAATCGTCTCGTTTGTCATAGATTGATCATTCTGGTACTGAGATGACTGTGTATGTCAAATTCGAGGAATAAGTCTAAAAATGAGGCGAATAGAAAAAGTCGAAGGATACAGTTAATAAAGATATGTAAAATTCTCTCAAAGTAATTCACTGCTCTAACGTTTTTGTAGTTCCGGTTTTATTGTTTACAGTTACATATTGCCGTCGAAAAACTTTTTCAAATTTGAGCCAATGAAAAATCATATTGACGTTGCGCACGATGTTGGTACTACTTAGCGTTACACGACGTTCCTCATAATAAGGCGATTTGGACGAATTCAAAGAACGTTTCAAGCGTTCAAGCTTATAATTGATGAGGTCAATTAACTGTTGTGAATTTGGTAACCGATTTTGGTTTGTCTGAAAATGCTAGTTTTACAAATAAAACTCAAAGTGGTCGCGATCGTATACATATTTTTTTAATGAATATTCATTTACAGGAGTTGTCAGTCTTTCCAGGCCATAATTGATAATTGATAAACTTTTGGCAGCAGTTCGCATTAATGAATCATACATTAATTTCCAAATTTACACAGATTTATTTTGAATTTATATTCCCTCTTTTTTGCATATTTATACATACTCCTTTTGTTGCATTTCTTTCCGTTTTCCTTTCTATATTTTATCATTGCCCGATGCTTTCTTCTGCCGCAAAATATCTAGGTAGTTAAACATTTGGGATTCATGTTTTTCTCATTTCCGTATATTTGTGGAATTATGCATATCCTTTGTTTGTTATAATTGCCAGCAATGGTTTTTCTCTATTTTATTTTATTAACAAAAAAAATTATACATGTTGCTTTTGACGATTTAAAACTTGCAGATAGACAACGTTCCTTGAATAAAACAAATATGCTTAAAAAACGAAATCCTGATATTTTTATATCAATCTCATTTGACAGCACAAAAAAGTCGACTATGCCTCATGACTTCAATTAGGAAGACACATATCTTTTTTTGTAGATCATTGAAAAAGGAAAGATATATATCTTCTTAAACACTGACTGAGGAATCTCTTGCAATACGATATTTCGTTAAATTCTTACATATGTAAACATTTGAAAATTTAATTATCAAATTGAGGAATTTCGTATCACACTCGATGCATAGGTAGAATCTTTATTTCTATTGATAAAGAAGTCATTACTTGCGACTTAACTTACACATAGTTTGTACTGGGAACAGTATATACTTATATAGTCCGACCGTGCGCGTATGTTCGGGGTAATTAACACGTTTACTTTTAATACCTCACTCTTCATAAGGTATGACCCCTTTAGTTGTCACGTAATTAAAAAAGACTCCATCAAAGGTCATTTCATTATATAATAATAATAAAAAGTTAACTAAATAAAAATAACTTAATAAGCAGTTTCACACAGATAATTTTACTCACAAGTCAAAACTATAGTAAACACATTTTATACCTATGTTCATCACCGATTTTTTATTACTAGTGAATGGCAATATGTCGACTTCGGAAGATAACTTCCAAAAATATCTTAATAAATTGTTACACAAGACGCAAGAAGTAAACTGTTTTACTAACTGACGAAAAAGTCGACAGGATATAATAAAAGAGTCTATAATTGACACCACAGAAAACAGATACACCTAGATTTAGACAATATGTGAAAGACAGAGGGTTTCACCTTGTAACTTGTGTCGTTTTGGGTTTGGACAACGAGCTGATAAGAATGCTAGCTTTTCACTCGCAACCCAAAACGTGCAAATGTAGAAAAGCATTGGTACCGTGTGGAAGTAAATGTCACCCTAAGCATACATGCAAGAATACAATTAGCGATGAAAACTAACTGTGGCATCAATATTTAATGTTTATGTAGCCTTTGAATATAAAATTAATATATTTTCATGTAACCATCGTTTTTTTTTAGATAAAGTTCATTGTATTATTGAAACGTTTCTAATGCGTATTTGAAAAAAATATACCTATATGGTCAAAATACTCATATAATCCTGCCCGGAAATAACCAAACGAGTATATACTCATATGGCTACCATATGATTATACGCATATGGTCATAACCATACGGGTATGGTCCAATACTCATATGGTCTGGAACATATATATATATATCAAAATATATATTCCTGGTTTGTACTCAACTTTTATCAAAGTAACTGACACAAGACAGGCGTAATGAGAAATCGAACATAATTCTAACTGGATTGTCTCCCGTTGACGACAATAATAAACATTCCAATCAATTTAAAGATGAAATGTCTTCTAAGGGCATATTCTTGGAATTAAATTCCAACCTATTCCTGGATTTAATTTTATTACTCAAACCTATTTCGGAATTAAATTCATACTTGTCCCTGAAATTAAATTCATACCTATTCCTGGAATTAAATTCATACCTATTCTTGGAATTAAATTGATACCTGGTTTACCTTTTAGAAATCAACGCCTTTCATTCTTTAAATGTCCCAACTTTTGCAACAACCAAAACATAGGCTCATGCGGTTTCGGGTCTTTACATGGCTTTGTTAACAAACACTGTACATTCGTGCACAGAACGTTTAGGCTTTTTACCTGTACATCGATAGGACATTTGCGCTCCAAATACTATGAACTATTTGCGCTTTAACTTCTTGATTCACACCTGTATTAAATTGACCGGATATTTGCGCTTTTTACCTATAGTCACATGCCTTTAATTTTAATGAGTTGTAATCATTACGTAAATAAATTCAACTTATATTTTCGTTAGTTAGTTCATATTAAGTATAGGTTAGACAATACTTGATCATGTTTTATGATGATTTAAAGCCAAAGACGTAGCCGAAGGTTTTTAAATCTTCTTAGAACATACTCACCCATTCTCGTCCAATGAAAAGTCAGGTTTTTTCCTTCTAATTTTCATAGTACATGGCTTTCTATGCACTATAAAATGCTTTACATGAATGACTTTTCATTTAAGACTAATTATGAAAGTGAACTCTTAATAGCTACACTAACGAAGTGTACATCTCTGAGCCATTTTCCTTGGGAAAATAGCCTATGGATTAAAGATGAAAGAGAAAAGAATTATAAAAACATTTTGAATTTTGCAAATATTTATAATGGTACATATATATAACAAACAAAAATGAAATGGGGCAGATATATAGGTAAAATAATCATTTATTCAATTTTTATACCAGATATTCCAGTCAATTATTATTTTTTTTTTTCTTCAAGAAAACAATGTCAGACTGATTATATATAAAGCAAAGGATTTTTTCGAGAAAAACAAAACCACAATACATGTACATTCATCGATAAAAAGTAAGCATCTGATGTTGAATGGTCGTAATTCAAATATTTATAGAGTGAATTTTATAATTATAAAAATATACAAATTTCAATAAGCGGATTTAAATAACATTGTGTGTTTTTTTTTTTTTTAAATCAAGAAGTTTAAGGTATATAAGTATTAAATTTTACCTAAAGCAGAAGAAAAACTCAAATGTTTGATCAATTTATCCTTTTTGTTATCACAAACTATGTCAGTGCTATATCATTCCATCCATTGAAATGATCATTACCTATGTTATACATTCACTTCATTATAAAAAGTGAATTATTATTCAGGTTTGAATATGACAATGGGAAAGGATAATTTTGTAAGGTCACTCGAAAGTGTGAATATGTTCTTAATTGGTCAGACAATACTTGGTCATGTTTTATGAAGATGTAAAGTCCTCGGCTACGCCTTGGGCTTTAAATCTTCATAAAACATGACCAAGTATTGTCTAACCTATAAATAAAACATGACCAAGTATTGTCTGACCAATTAAGAGCATATTCACACATTCGCGTGACTTTACAAAATTATCCTTTCCCATTTAAATATTCAAACCTAAATAGAAATTCACTTTTTATAATGAAGTGAATGTATAACATAGGTAATGATCATTTCAATGGATGGTTAAATAGCACTGACATTGTTTGTGAGAACAAAAAGGATAAATTGTTCAAACATTTGAGTTTTTCTTCTGCTTCAAAAAATATATGAAACGCTTATATAAAGTATAATCATGTACATAATATGTAATTTTGTATATACATGTATATATTTACGATGTTTTCTCTTATTTGCAGATGGCAAACACTAAGAAAACACCACGTGCACGATGGAGATGCCCAGTATGTCAGGTACGCTTTAACACGAAGAAAGAATTGGAGGACCACGTTCCGACATGTGTGAAGAAAAGGCCTGCCGAGGAAGAATACCTATGTGACATTTGTCTATATGCTACCAGCAGAAAAAGTGACTTTATGAGGTGCCAGAGAAGAAGACATCCAATATCGTTATCAGCAATAAATGTTACAGTGAATGGGAGATGCAAAACCCGGGGACCCTGTCAGATGTACTCGGAGAACCATCGAGAGCCAAGACAAGTAAAACAAGCACCTCTGTGATAGCATCAAGTTCGCTCATCCAAGGCAGTCTTCTCCCCTACCGGTGACCCATTCCTCAAGAAAGGGGCTACTAGACACCTTGAAGAGTTCTTTGGGACCACAAAGATAACGTCCAAGAATTTCACATTTCCAAGAATGCAAGCAAACACGATGCCAGCCTCCACTGCAACTATTGTGGCACCTCCTTTGGCCAGCTCGTTCTTGGTTCCAAGGGTGATTGAAACTGACTCGGATGAATCTTCAATGTCAAACCCTACATCGTTGTTGATCTCGTCCTCACCAATGGATGTAGAGTGTATTACAACAACTACATCAAGAACCACCCCAATACCACCACAGGTTGTTAGGCTAGCTGCTACTTCTGGGTTGATGCTGGTAGAGAGAAGAATCGTGGGATGATACAAAGAAAACGGCAAAGATGTCGAAGAAACAGAAATATGGAAAAGGGAATGGAACAGTTGATGTAACTAACATGCAAATATCATAGCCAGGAAGGCTTGACAGGACCATACAGTAATAAGTCGGGATACAAATTTCGATAGCTTTGTTAACATGGTTAAGAGTGAGACTTATATACAAGTTCTCTGAATGTTCGCGAGGGATCGGACAATACAGCCATTTTGGTTACTTGATGAAGGAGAAAGATTTCCAAGAATTATGAAAACATTATTTTTTACTTAGTATATATTGTGCCCTGATTCTTGGGATATATAATAATGATGTCCGTCGGAATGGGACGTTAAATCAGAGGTCCCATGTTCATGGAGTACCACGCTTTGTGAACGTTTAAGAACAAACTCCCAACAAGCTCTTTAAGTGGTCCATAAGTGGCCGGTTGTCGGGCAAAATTATTTCATACAGTTTTTGCTTTGTGATGTTTTCGGTGGTTTTTAAATATACTATTTGGCTCAGTGTTGGTTTTCATTGTTAAAGATTGGTTGCTAAAAAAATCTGTCAGGATGCATATTTGAAATCAAGATGTAAAACGACTTCAGGGTATTTAGGATAAAGTTAAT
Organism: Mytilus coruscus; assembly: GCA_017311375.1. NCBI lineage: Eukaryota > Metazoa > Mollusca > Bivalvia > Mytilida > Mytilidae > Mytilus > Mytilus coruscus. The sequence continues at coordinate 77,184,394 of CM029595.1, read as the reverse complement.
ATATTTAAGTTGATGCACATATTAAACGTTTCCTCCAATGTTAAGACATCAGGATACAGTTTAGCTGGAATCAAGTCATGTCGGGTAGATCATACATCTACCAGTTGTTTTATGATATTTAGATTTGTGGTTTTTGAATGACATGGCTCGAGGCAATACCCGGACAAAGTGTGGGACTGAAAAATGTCCACTTGATATAGATGTGCTCAATTGATTTCGGTAAACAGGTAAATGCATGAATTTGTTAACTTACCTGATTCTTGCTTATTGTATAATCCAATTGTAAAGTCCAACAGCGAGAAATATATTATTCATACCCTCGTCAGCCTTGATTTATTCATCCATTCTTTTACTTCACTTTCGATTTGTTTAGGGGGCACGATAGTATTTCCTGACCCATAAGGGATAATGATAGCTTTTTAGAATTTTCACCACTTTCTAACACTGTCCAAAATTTTACATACACAGTTAACCGAAGTACTTTTATTATACTATTCAAAAATGAATTTGAATATGTATCATGACCGTTTACTTTTTTTGCTATCTTTAAAAACTTAAGGCCACTAGTGCTTTTAGATCTTTTATCATGCAGTGAATACAAAATTTAAAAAAATTCTCAAAAAATTCATTTTCACCTGTATGTAAAATTATTTCATATTTTTCTACACCTGATTCATCCTTCAGTATGGGAAAGTATGTTTAGTTTATACTGTATTTTTTGTCCAATCACACTGTTCAGATACGTTGACTTAAGCAGGGTACACAAAAGAGCAACCTAAATTCTGGAATGCAAATACTACCGTGCTACCTTTACATTTTTACTAGGTATTAGTAATTGTTTAAGGGGTCAGGAACTGAATTAAAAATCCGGAATTCCCGCAATCAGTTGTTACAAAGTATATAACTGTCACAATAATGCTTTTTAATCTTATATATGCTTAGGTGTTGTAAAACCGTTTTAGACCAGTCTTTTGTATGAACGAGTCTACCATTTAGTATATATACCAAGGTTTTCACAGTTTACATTGTTCTCTGTTTAGAATTCAAGACGACCAGTTGGATACTACAGATACTGACTAAAGGTGAGTTTAAGTATAATTATGAATGAGAATTATAAGCAGTGTTCCGAAGTGTTTAACTAATTATAGCTGCTGAAGAAGCAGTGTCTTCAGGGAGAAGCATTGGCTCTATACAAGGTGAAGCATTGGATACAAGCAAAGTAGTGACTCAGACCAAATAGTTTAACAAGCACTGGCCCAGACCAAGTAGATATTAAGCAGTTACCACAAGAAAAGCACTGACCAGACCAAGTAGATAGTTAACAGTGTCCACAAGTAAAGCACTTGCTCAGTACATAGTTGATAAGCCGTTGCTTTTAGAAAGCACTGGCTAAGCAAAAGTAGGTTAAGCTTCGATATTAAGTAAAGCCTTATACCAAACAGGTACGTCATTATAATTATCATCCTTGGCATTTTTCGTCTAATATCCAAAGCCTACTCAATCTTGACGCCCATCATCTAAATATAGAGTACCAGAATATTTAGTTTATAAAGTAACGCTAACAATTGTTAAGCCTTGGCTGTATCCAGAGAAACGACTCTGGTACGTAACCCAGAGTAGAGCAGTTGCGTATCCCCGGTACGTGACAGTTTTTAATGTTTTCGTTATAAAAAAATGTTACCCAGAACTAATTTAAATCTGAAACACCCCACATCTTTAAATTGGTAAACCCTTTTTTCAGGTTACTACTGCATTAATGCTCTCCCGTGACAATTTCGACGAGCAGCTTTTAAAAGAGCGTACAGGTCACAAGAGTGACGCAATCAGAACGTACAAAAGAACCAACGAAGATCAAGTAAAAAGGATTTATCACGTACTTCAGCCTCCGGCAGATGTAAAGAAAGTAAAATCTGCCAACTAGAAAATATCCAACTGCAGATGAAAATGCCATAGCAGTTGTTCAATCACACAATGAGGGCAATTATATCAAATTTTCAAAAGGAGATATGTAGCTAGAATTTAAACTGTAATAAGCTGATCATCAAATAAAGTGCAATTTAATCATTATTAAAATATTAGGTTTCAGTGATTTTCTTCTGAATGATAACGCATGTTTATTTATGTTAAAACCCATTTTCCGTCATAGTAATTAGTTTTGAAGCATTTGATTTTTATTGGATATAATTTTGAATCCTAAAATATTTTCGCAGCATAAATGAGTGGTCTTGTTTATTCGTTTGCTTGCTCGCACCCGTTGCTACTGCAATTTACCAAATTTGTTTAGATTTGATCTTTTTTATAAATATTTCCTGTCTTTTCTTTATTGAAATATATTCGTCGGTACCAGCATTTCTTTACTTTCAGCATTGTCTACCCTACTATTCATGTCCAAAAAATACATTTACGGACTGACCTTTTAGCTTCAAAAGGAAGGTATGTTTTTTTCTAAGTAAGAAAATTATTTAGTTTTTCAACGCTATCACCCAATTTTTTTTTTTTTTTTTTTTCAAAATTAGCACTATTATATACGGTATTCGGGAAATCAGGAATCAGAACATTGTTTTGTCATCTGCTTGACCACAGTATATTTTTTCTCTCATAAAATTGAGGATCAGAATATTTTTTAGGAAAAAAACATAACACCCCTTTTGAAGTTTGATGGTCAATCCCTTAGTTTACTGATATGAATAGTAATATAATGGAATCTTGTTTTATAAAAGTATAGTTATTGATGCCAACGTAAATATTTTAATCAAAAAAGTAAGGAAATATGTCGGTGAAACAAAAAGTTCAAATCTAAATGAAATTTAACGTGCCCTTAAACTCACTTTTCATGCACCAGTGATTCTATTTATAAAAAGAGTCCGTGTAACAACTAAAAAGTGTCCGTGTATCATCTAAAAAAGTGTCCGTGTAACACCCGTAAATGTACTGTTTTTCTATATCTCTGCTGGGGCAAAGTCGTACAACACAGTCTAATCTAAATAATACAAGGAATGTGCAGGTAAAGTGGGAAAATGGTTGCACAAATTTTCGGACTTTTTTTCTTCCGGATTCAGATGTTGAAGATTCATTTGTTGACGATAAGATGGCTGAAGCACCTTAAGAACCTAGATGTTCCAAATTTGCAGACTACCTGACAGAAAACTATGTGACAGTTGAATTCCGATTTCCACCAATATTATGGGCTGAGCAGTCATTTCACAGTAAGCGTACGGCAATGGTCCAGAATCTTTCCTTGCCCACTACAATGAACAGTTCTACTCGACTCATCTCAGCTATTTTTGTCTTTTTGAAGAGTATCATTAAACAACAGTCGGCGAATTACATTAAGATTCGTTTCATTGATGAACAGGCACCCCAGTCAAGAATTGAGAAAGAGAAACTTGATTATTTATTTGAAATGTGGGCGAAATACAGGTCAGAACAGAATGACTGTACGTGTTTTTAGGTCTTTAGAATGTTCACTTTTAGCTGTATATAAATTTTAAACATATGTATCAATGTGCTATGACATGAATGTGCTATGAAATGATTTTTAAACTTTAAACCATAAAGAAAAATATGACTTTAACTCTACCAGGTCAAACCTGCCGAAGCCCTGATAAAAGAGGAGGGAAGTCAAAAGTAAAAGCAAAATATTGCAATATGCAAATGTCCTATGTAAAAAGCGCAAATATCCTATGATTTGAAGAGCAAGTGTTAAAAAAAACGCAAATATCCTATGAAAAAGCGCAAACGTCCCACGCCAGTCGCATTGAATCACTTCACTTGCCCCTTTTACTTTTTCTTCATATAGCTACAAAGTGCATTCATGATCAACTTTTTTACCTATTTTATCCCTAGGTTTTATTTATCTTTACAAACATTATAATCCAATCAGTTGGGGCACATGACTTTCTCCCCAAAAGGGCGGTTCTTAACGACGTATGTATATTTACTGAATTTACCTCTACATGTTTGATACACGTTGGACAAGAAAGCAAGTTAGTTTTGTCGCAGGTCTGAAATTCTCTCGCATCACCTTTTCTCAAAATAACAAAGGAATTTTTCACCTGAGGAATTTTAATATTTGTCTTCCCATAAAAATATTTGTTTCAATTATATGTAGTTCACTCAACCCTTATGGCAATATGTTTATATGGTTTATAATGAAAAAAGATTAATTACATTATAAATTCCTTGTACAGTTTTTGTTCATTCCGTTAGAATACAATGAGGTACACCTAAAATATAAACCGGTTCTTTGGCGGATAGAATATACATCTATGCATGAAGAGCAAATTTTTAAAAGAATTTTCCCAAGATACTGTATGATAATGACTAATATTGGTTTTTTATAACTACAAATGATAAATGACCAACATATTGTTTACAATGCAGTGAACCATGAAAAGATGAAGAGTCACAACATGTAAATATTTATCATATTCACACACCTTACACGATGTCGTGAAACAATGAACATAAAATTTAATGACATATGATAAAACAATAGTTAAGACGTGACTTAAAGATGGCTGCTAAAAAATGTGCACAACAGCCCTGCTGCAAACGTAAGTTTAATATTATAGTTTAATTTGTTTGTATGATACATTGAAACAAAAGAAATATATCTTTTAAAATTTATTTAATTTGATAGGGAATAAACACAACAATTCGAAGAGAGAACCGTTACGTCAGTTCTGAAATACAAAGGAAGATGAGACCATCCATTGCCAGTTTCCTTGACAGCCATTAGAACTTAGAGTAGGGGCTCGGAATTGAATATAAACACTAATCAGCTAGTATACATAAAAATGTTTCTTTCTTTCTTATATATGCGTTCTCTTTTTTTTTTTTTGCATTTATACGCTATATATTAAGTATCCTTTGTGTTTTTGTCACAATTCATACCATGTTACAGCTGACTTGTATTGCAATGAGTGTTGAATTTGAAAATGCAAATATAATAAGCGTCGGATCTTTATGAAGAAGATACGGCAAAAAACGAAACATTAGGAAAACGACAAACAAGTTCACAAAACACTCCAAAACTGAACAACAAAACGGGGGTGAAATCAAGTTCTCCGAAAGGGTGAGCAGTTCCTACTTCACCTGTTGCGTCAAGTACAAATTCGAAAAATCTCTTTCTGTGATGTTACAGTCCATTAAAATAAAATAGAATTGTGATCACAATTAGAACATATTCGTAGTCATCTATGACACAGTTATTTCATAACGGTCAACCAACTAGGGATGGCGTTCGTAAAACTTTCGGAGGGATGAGTTCTACTGTATGCCTTGGTTTAAAAACATCATTGTGAGTATCATCCCTCTATCAAAGAAATCATGATAGGCCGGACACGCAAGCTGTTGACAATCATATTAACTGGCAGATATATACAGAAGCTGCTGGAATGTTGCTAAATAAAATGGAAAGTTCACAACTTGGGAACTGAAATCGTCCGTCTTGTCGTTAACTCATTGTCAACTTTATCTGTGGTATTTTTTTTTTATTTCAAGTTCGATGGGATAGATGTGTTTAACATAATCACAAAACTTATTATTAAATTATTTGGTGAGAGGACATCATCTATAAATAATAGTGGATCGTGAAGTTAAAGGGAAAACTAGCTTATCATTTTTCACGAGAAGCTATAAGTCTGCCTCATAGGAATGAAGAAACAAGTCGGCAAAAAGAGGAGCACAGTTAATTTCATAAGGAATGCCGAGTGTTTGTTTAACGATGCATGCTTAAAAACGTAATAAATATGTTGCCAATAAAAAATCAAGAATTGATAACGTCATTTTTGGAGAATTTCTTGTTTGGGTCAGAATCATTGAAATATGCAACACAAGAAAATATGCTCTTCTTAGAATAATAAAGTAAGTAAAATGATAAACCTTGCCGAAATGCATAAATTAATGCAAACAAAACTAGGGTTTTGGGTTTTTGGGGTTTTAGGGGGGCCCTTTTAAAAATTTTTTCCCGGGTTTCCCCCTTTTTTTTCCCCCCCCTTTATTTGGCCCCCCCCCTTTTTTTCCCCCTTTTTCCCTTTTTAAATTTTTTTTTTCCCCCTTTTTAAAACCAAAAAAAAATTTTTGGAAACCCTTTTCCCAAAACTTAATTTAAAACCCCCCCAAACCCTTTCCCCGGGGCCCCCAAAAATTTTTAAAAATGGGGGGGGGTTTTTTTTTTTTTTGTTGGAAAAACCAAATTTTTTAAATTTTTAAAAATTTAAATTTTTTTTTAAAAAAATTTAAAATGTTTTTTAAAATTTTTTTTTTCCCCCCCCCCCGGGTTTTTTGGGGGGGGGTTTTAAATTTTTTTTTTAAAAAAAAAAGGGGTTTAATTTTAAAAAAAAAATTTTTTTTAAAAAAATTTTTAAAAATTTTCTTTTTAAATTAAAAAAAAAAAAAAATTTTTTGGGAAAAATTTTTAAAAAATTTTTTTTTTAAAAAATTTTGGTTTTCCCCTTTTTTAAAAAATTTTTCCCAAAAAGTTTTTTTTTTAAAAAAATTTTTGGAAAAAGGGAAAAACCCTTTCTTTTTTTAAAAAAAAAAATTTTTCTTTTTTTTTTTTGGGGGAAAAAAAAATTTTTTTTAAAAAAAAAAAAATTTTTTTTTTTAAATTTTTTTTTAAATTTTTTTTTTGGGTTTTTTTTTGGGGTTTTTTTTCCCCAAAAAATTTTTTTTTTCCCCCTTTAAAAATTTTTTTTTTTAAAAAAAACCTTTTTTTTTTAAAAAGGGAAGGAAGGTTTTTGGGAAAATGGGGAAAAAAATTAAAAAAATTTTTTAAAAAATTTTTTTTTTTAAAAATTAAAAAAAATTTTAATTTAATTTTTTAAAAAAAAAGGTTAAAATTAATTTAAAAAAAAAAAAAAAATTTTTTTTTGGGGGTTTTTAAACCCTTTTAAAAAAATTTTTTAAAAAAAAAAAAGGGGGGGGGGTTTTTCCCCGGTTTTTTTGGGAAAAAAAAAAAATTTTCCCAAAAAAAAAAAAAAAATTTTTTTTAAACCAAAAATTCCAAAAAAATTTTTTTTTTTAAAAAAACCCCCCCCAAAAATTAAAAAAATTTAAATTTTTTTAAAAACCCCTTTTTTAAAAAAAGGGAAAAGAAAAAAAAATTTTCCCTTTTAAAAAAATTTTTTGGCCGAAAAGGTTTTTAAAATTTTTAAAAAAATTCCCCCCCAAAAAAAAAAAATTTTTTTTTAACCCCAAAAAAAAATTTTAAAAAAAAAAAAAAAAAAGGTTAAAGGGGCCCCCAAAAAAAAATTTTGGGGGTTTTTTTAAGGGGGGAAAAAATTTTAAAAAAAAATTTGTTCCAAAAAAAATTTTTAAAAAAAAAACCCAAAAATTTAAAAAAAATTTTAAAAAAAAAATTTAAAAAAAAAAAAGGGGGTTTTAAAAAATTTTTTGGGGGAAACCCCCAAAAAACCCAAAAAAAAAAAAAAAAAAACAAAAAAAAAAAAACCAAAAAAAAAAAAAAAAAAAGGAAAAAAAAGGGTTTCCCAAAAAAAAAAAAAAAAAAAAAGGGTTTACCAAATTTAAAATTCCCCAGGAAAAAATTTTTTTTTTTTTTCCCTTGATTGGGTTTTTTTTTTAAAAATTTTAAAAAAACAGAAAAGGGAAAAAAAAAAATTTTTTTTTCCCAAAAAAAAAAAATTTAAAAAAAAAAAAAAGGTTTAAAAAAAAATTTTTAAAATTTTTTTAACATAAAATTTAAAAATAATTTTAAAAGTTTTTTTTAAAATAAAAAAAAAATTTTTAAAAAAAAATTTTTAAATTTTAAAAAGGGGGAAAAAAAAAAAAAAAAAAAAAACCAAAAAAAAAAAAATTTAAAAAAAAAAAAATTAATAAAAATTTAAAGGGAATTTTTTAAAACAAAAAAAAAAAAAAACCAAAAAATTTTTTTCCAAAAAAAATTTTTTCCCTTTTTTAAAAAAAGGGGGGAAAAATTAAAAAAAAAAAATTTTTGGGGAAAAAATTAAAAAAAAAATTTTTGGGAAAAAAATTTTTTTTTAAAAAAAAATTTTTTTTTTAAAAAAAAGGGAAAATTTTAAAAAAAAAAATTTAGGAAAAATTAAAAAAAAAAAAAAAAAAAAAAGAAAAAAAAAAAAATTTAAAAAAACCCCAATTTAAAAAAAATTTTAAAAAAAAAAAAAAAAAAGGGGTTTTTTTAAAAAAAAAAAAAAAAAAAATTAAAAAAAAAAAAAAAAAAAAAAAAAAAAAGGGGTTTAAAAGCCAAAAAAATTTTTTTAAAATTTTTTTTAAATTCCAAAAAAAAAAAAAAAAAAACCCCAAAAAGGAAAGGGGGAAAATTTAAAGGGGAAAAAAAAAAAATTTTTTTAAAAAGGGGAAAAAAAAAAAAAGGAAAGGTTTTTTTTAAAAAAAAAAAAACCCAAAAAAAAAAAAAAAAAAAAAAACCCTTTTTAAATTAAAAAAAAAAAAAAGGGGGGGGAAAAAACCCAACCCCGGGTTAAAAAAAAAAAAAAAGGGGCAAAAACGGAAAACCCCAAAAAATAAAAAAAATTTTAAAAATTAAACTCCCAAAAAAACAAAAATTTTAAAAAAGAAAAAAAAAAAAAAAAAAATTTTAAAAAAAAAATTTTTTTTTTTAAAAAATTTTTTTTAGGGTTTTTTTTTTAAAAAAAATTTTTTTAAAATTTGAAAAAAATCAATTTTTTGCCAAAAAAAAGGTTTTTTTCCCCCCTTTTTTTTTTAAAAAAAGAAGAAAAAGGGGGAAAAAAAAAAAACCAAAAATTTTAAAAATTTTTTAAAAAAAAAAAAAAAAAAAAATTTTTTAAAAAGGGAAAATTTTTGAATTTCCCCAAAAAAAAAAAAAAAAAAAAAAAAAAATTTTAAAAAAAAAATTTTTAAAATTAAAAAAAAAAATTTTTCCCAACCCTTTTTTTTTTTTAAAAAAAATTTTTTTTTTCCCAAAAAGGGGAAAAATTTTTTTTTCCTTTTTTTTTTTTTAAAATTTTTTTTAAAAGGGGTTTTTTTTTTTAAAAAAATTTTTTTTGGGGAAAAAAAAACCCTTTAAAAAAAAAAACCTTTTTAAAAAAAAAAGGGGGCCCCCAAAAAAAATTTTAAAAATTTTTTTGGTTTTTTAAAAGGGGAAAAATTTTTTTTGGGGGTTTTTTAAACGGTTTTTAAATTTTAAAAAAAAAAAAAAAAAATTAAAACCAATTGGAAAATTTTTTTTTTAAAAAGGGGTTTCCTTAAACCCTTTTTTGGGTTTC